>CM060924.1:485570052-486820052 GCA_030737875.1 Allium sativum
CACGTTTTCTTTTGCCACGCTCACATATTCATTCCAAAAATTTTGAATTTTGGAATTTAGCAATAACTTGATATCCCGGATCCAACAAAAGTGGTTTCGTCGAAAATAGAGGTCGTTTGCAAAATAGCTATTTTTAAGGGCTATAACTCCATAGCGACTATTCTGAATTTTGAACTGGGCGTAACTTTTTATTCCCGCTATGAAATTTTGATTTTTCGGATTCGTTGGAAAGATATTTTCAAATAGATTCTAATATTTTTGGTTTCACTAAAATCCGGTTTATTTTGATTCCTGTACATTCATTTGAAATTTGAAATCGAATTTTCAAACTACCGTGCCATTTTCAATTACTTTTATAATTAAAATAAATATTTATATTCTAATTTCGATTCGAATAAATATATACATTCTAATTCTATTCAAAATAAATTTCTAGTCGTTATTATTTAAAATAAATCATTTTAAATATCCAAAATTCATTAAAATCGCAAAAATAAAAATTTTATATTGGTTCTGATTTTCCGGGTTGTTACAATCTCCCCCACTTAAAATCTTTTCGTCCTCGGAAAGGAACGGAGCTGAAAGTTGTTTAACTAATCAACTCGACTTTCATTCTGGCTTTCATTCTTCAACTTTTCAGCTTCTAAGAATTTTCAAATTTTTCAAAAATTTGGCTAACACCCTAAATTTTCGAAAAATTTCGCCATAACCTCCTTTGTACGGAGAGCACCGGGAAAATCCCCAAACCGCCACACAGGCCCTCTCATCTCAAAAAGAAAAAGAAAAAGCCAAGCGGTTAACCAATCGGCTCATAAAATCGTCCAAACCCAATAAATTAGTAAACATGTACCTGTTTGTCTAGCATACAATTTTATTTCTCTTATCTAGCCTCCTTGCTATGACCTGTTCAATATATATGCATGTACATGTATGTAATTTCAAACAATTTCAAATTCAGTTCAATATTTGATACAATTGGGTTATATGTACCGTTCTTTCACATAATGATTTTATTAGATAACAAGTAATCATACAACACAACCATTAATCAATTAGTGAATTAACGTTCCAAATTCATAATTTTAACATATATACAGAAAATCATGTTTTTGATGCCAAATCCCAACAAAAAATCCTATCTAATTTTGGTACTCACACCAGTCAATTGGAGATATATAGATATCCCACTTTCGAAGCTTGAAAATAAATGCTAATGATGACGCGTCAATACCAGAATCATGCCCGAGCGACTAGAGTGTGACTCTATGTCTATCCAGTAAATTAAAACTTCGAATATACGTTCATGACGCGTATATGCAAAATCTCATGTACTCGATTGTCCAAATAAATATCCAAATACGTATTGGTTTTAATTTTCAAAATTAAAATCGTTTTCATTTTTTTTTAAATAGCACTCTTTCAACTCGTTCTAGGGCATTACTAATCCTATCTCTAACGAGTCATTCTCATTGGATATTACTAATCCAATCCCTGATGAATTCTTTCGTTTGGTTCTAACGTGTCTCGTTCTCCGAGCTCTATAAACCAATGCTCTAATACCAAATGAAATAGCCCGACGAAATCCGGTAGGCTTTGCAACCATCCCTTCATCCCCCAAAGCAACAGGTAATACCCACTATGGCTCCCAGATGATCCCCTAGTCACCTTGTTTTACGGCCAGCCTCTCGACTGATTTTACCAACCGTAAGCAGGGGAATGTAGGGGTAAGAGCCCACTGTTCACCACCAAACCACATGGCGAGAACCCCCTATCATGCCGCACCCTATGACCAGG
This sequence comes from Allium sativum, assembly GCA_030737875.1. Classification (NCBI taxonomy): domain Eukaryota; kingdom Viridiplantae; phylum Streptophyta; class Magnoliopsida; order Asparagales; family Amaryllidaceae; genus Allium; species Allium sativum. The sequence goes on from CM060924.1 coordinate 485,571,847, forward strand.
CATGCCAAATAAGGACTGGTGTGAGAACTAAAACAAATATTTAAAACTTTATTTTAAAATCAGATATATCAATGGACCTCGCCGTATAACACGAAACGGGTTTCCTCCTAAGAATACCAGTGCATATAACAAAACAACGCAATACTTTTTAGAAAAATGAAGCTATTATAAGACCCAGGTCCCATCACATAATGCAACGCAAGCCGAAGGATAGGGTTTTCCCTTATAATAGCCAAACATGCTTGGTACGTAAAACAATTCTTTTGATACTATTATAAGTGCATAGTGTATAAAACAACTTTAAATATAAATGTATCAATCCTAGACGACATGGGTATTATATATCAGGTCGCCGGTACTAGGCTTTACAATCAAAACCGCAATTGTCACGTATTGGAGGTTAGATTTCCATCTGTGAACCAAGGCAAGGGATTGTCCTTACCTCTTCGAGACGCTCTAGCCCGTGTCTCAGGATCAGAGCTCGAGCGACCTTGGATCATCGGGGTCGGTCCACACGGAGTGGATTAAAATGCCAAAACACTGCGTTTCCCCGCCCTATGGGGCGTCAATCTGGTATGTATAAAGACCATAGTATCCATCGGCTAAGTAGAGACTGATATAACCGAGGCGCCTCGCTATCCATCATCCACATAAGTAAAACATCTGGGCATTCAAAACCCAGACACCACTCCTAGCTAGAAGGAAACGCATGACCTTCCTGATGTCCTCTCCCTTTTCTGGTTCACACCGGGGTGCGAGGCTCGCGAATTAATGCTACACAAAGCTATACTATATTAAAGTCGTTCTTTGATCATCAACCACAAGACTCTGCTTTTCAACAGAAGCCTTGATCATTTGCATCTCAGCGTGCCACACAGGAAATTCACGCTATGCAACCGATATCTATCAATCACACATAATGAAATCCGATGTTAGACACACATCATTTACAAGTTCATTCTGGGTCTGAACGAAACCGGAGGCACCTTATTCCTCGTCCCATATGTCAATATAGGATCTCCATGTACGTCTGGACGATCACCACTTATTACCTTGTCTTGGTTGTACAACCCAATCAATACATCAGTAATCATCCAAACGATGTAAAGACCTCCGGTCTTCAACCGCCGTCTTCATCGTCGACTCATCGCCAATTCAGTTATTCAGAATGGGATAAACCCGGTCTTTCCGAATAGCTCACGTATATAATATACAAGTGCTATAAAAACACAACATACACCTCATTCCAATTCAGAATATTCTTTCATTCAAATATTGTTATACTTTGGGAAAGGTTCCCATTAATTTTATCAAAGATAAATTTTTAAATTTATTCTTTAATCTTCCTTTGGATATCAATTCAAACCAAATTATGGTTTATCCAAACTAGTAGGGATTAACGCACCTTACCGAACTAATCATTTGTTAAATTTCCCAATCCCAACCTATTCATCCCATGAAGCAAAATTGGTAATACTTCATATCTAACACCACAGTGTTATCGGTGAATTCAATTACCATTTCACGTTCAAATCTAATCAAAGATTTAACTAACGCTTGGAGCAAAATTGGTGATACTCCATTCTTGATCATTTCTTGGATTTGATAATTTTAATTATCAAATTCACCTTTCAATCTACTTAAAAATTCATTAAAACTCTAATCCAGTTTTAATTTCCAAAAATCATTTCTTAATGATTATTCGATGTTAAGAAATTGAGCTTATCTTTAACTGGGTTAAAGAACTAATGTCATTTAAAAAATAACTCACGATAAACCCAAAATCTCATTCCATTAACAATGGAATTTTCATGGAAAACAAATCGATATATATAATCGGTATAAACTTCCATATCCAACTGATAATATAAATGGAATAAAAACAAAGCCTTTTAAATTCCATATATATTAACAGTCTTCCACCACAGAAATTCACTTCGATTATTATCAAATCGGATTCCATTCCATTCCAATATAATATGTCAAATTGGAAAACTTTACTTTAGAAAATCTCCTTTAAATTTTAACAAAAGATTTATAAATTCCAAATCACACTTCACTGTAAATCGGGTTAAAGAACGAATGTCGTTAAAAACACAGTTCATGATAAACCCAATTCACATTCCATTTTATTCCAATTATTAAATATAATTGGAAACTCTAACAATCTTAATTAAAAGATTTATTCTCTTCACCTGGGGTTCAAGAACAGTGTTACTGAAGACATCGTTCACAACAAACCCCAAAATCCAATTCTCTTATTCCATTCCAATTAAATATTAATTAATTGGAAAATTGCACTAAATCTATATGAAAAGATTTATTCTTTCCTCTACTGGGTTTAAGAACACTGTTAGTGAAGACACCATCACGACAAACACAAAATCCTATTTGATATTAAATACAAGGCTCCGAATAGAAAATATAATGGCTTATATTCAATATCAAATTCTGAAATCTACAAATATCTTATTGGAATAACGATATATATATATATATATATATATTTCAAATTCCCCCACAATGTCCATATAATCACGGAATACAATATCGAAATATTCTGAAGATAATTTTGATTCAAATCCATTCCAATTCATATATTGGAAATTTCGGTTATTTTTAAAACCATTTCAAATCCAATTTATTTATTTTAAAAATAATTAGATTATAATTCTAGTTCAAAACTAGTTTATTTCGATAAAAAAATCTATTTTTATCTTTTCAAATATGGATTTTTTTTCATCCTAATTCTTTCCAAATCATTTCTTATGATTTTACACTAATTGTTGATATTTTTAATAATGTTATCATGGCCCGTACAGTCGATTTCCTTAAACAGCCATTGAACTGCACTTACAACTACCTTTTCCAAAATTGATTTGGACATAATTCCAAATCCAACCTTTAGATTTCTAATTCCTTGTACTTGTTAGAAAGCTCTTTTCGATACGAACCCAACGGTTCCGGTTTTAGGAGAATCTGATGGTCGGATCCCCCATGATGTCTATTCGAAGTCAATGGTCGAAATTCGTGAACTGCCGCAGCGCGACGCGTTCTATTCAGGCCATTGTATTATATATATAATATATAATATATATTTCATCGATTTCCATTTAAAACGTATTTTATAAATCGTTTTAAATTCGTTTTCAAAACGATTTCGACTTCATATTCAATTTCAAATCAAAATTGAATATTCCATTATAAATTCGTTTTAAATTCATTTCAAATCGATTTCAATTTAAATCGATTTCAATTCCATTTCAATTCATTTTAAAATGATTTCAATTCTATTTTCAAATTCAAATCAAAATTGAATATTCTATATCATTTCAATATTAAAATGATAATATTTTCAAAACATCAGATTTTGAAATCACTTTTCGATATTCATTATAAAATGAATAAAATCGACAAAATTCTCGTTCGTGTTAAAATGACATTTAACTACTTAACACGGCCTCACATTTCAATATTCACTGAATATTATTTTAAAATATACATTATTTAAAATATTCATTATTTTAAAATACTCATTCTTTCTGAACTGGAATGAGACACAGTCAATTACCGTATAATTTTATTTATATGAGTTTCATACAACACATGTATCGAGCAACAATGATATACAATCAACCATCATCCAGAGTGCATTCTACACTGCATAAGCATTAAATATAAATATTTAATGCTCATAACAGTCTTTCAACCAATCAATTGACATAAAACTAAACAATTGGGATTAGTGTACGTCAAATATCATCCCAATACCCGTGTGGGGTTTCAACCAATAAATACTGAATATTATTTGTGCAGTATTTATGGTCCTAATCAATATCCGTCAAATGGGTGTACATAAACAAATCGTCCGATTTGTAAATGGATATTTATTTTATTCATATACACATTAAAAATTATATTTTTAACGATAAAATATTTTATTTCAACATGTGAATATTTACATTCCATTACACATCACAACCAGTTCAAACAAACAAATCAACCAAACCAAACAAGTCGTCCATGGTCTGTGGACGAGGGGAGCAGTTCATATATGTAGTGATAAAATAAATAACTATATAAATAAATTCAGTGAGAGGGTTCTCACCTTTGGGATCCACTCCGCCTTTCCTTATTGTCGCTCAGATTCGCTGTTCATAGAAAAAATCACATTTTTATTATGATGTTTATATATTTAAAAATCGTATTTTTATATCGTTATTCAAATAAAAATCAAAATTTTATATTGCTGTTCAAATAAAAAAACATATTTTTATATGAATACAAATTGTATTTTTATATTGTTATACATATAATAAAGATCGTATTTTTCCTTCATTAAAAATCATACCTTTCATTCACAAAAATCATATATTTCCATTCACAAAAATCATATATTTCATTCATAAGAATCATATATTTCCATTCACAAAAATCATTTATTTTCATTCATAAGAGTCATATATTTTCATTCACAAAAATCATATCTCTATAGTGTTAAAAATCTTAGCTTTTCATCGTTAAAAATCCTTGCTTCATCATTAAAAATCCTAGATTCATTAAACTGAAAACCCTGAAAAACTTACATCGATTTAGGGTTTTGGATTGGTGTTCGATGGGAGGCGGTGGTGCTGGGCGTTGCAGCGGCACGGTGGAGGCTCGGATGACCGACGGTGGTGACGCGGTGTAGAGGATGGTCGTTGGTGACTGCGGCGGAGAGCTTGTTTATGGATCTGGGCTTCGCCGTCGATCGAGAGGGGTTCATGTGGTTCACGCGATGGAGGAGAGAGGCAGAAGGAGGGGAGCGGCGGAAGAAGGAGGGGTGTTGCAGATGGGGCCGGCGGTGGGTCACCACTGGGGAGGCGATGTCGATCGCCAAAATCGATCGCTGGGGGGTTCGGTTTTTCTTTCTAAAAAAAGGGAGATGGTTTTGATCGAAGAAAATAGTTTAGGGGGGCTGATGTAACAACCCGTAAAATCTGGGCCAGTTTAAAATTTTTATTTTGGCAATTTTAGCGAATTCTGATTATTTAATATGAATTATTTTAAATAATATCGACGAGAATTTATTTTGAATATAATTCGAACGTATATATTATACGCGTCGTCGTTAGAATATAAATATTTATATATAATTATAAATAGAATTGAAAATGGCGCGGTAGTTCGATAATTCGATTTCAAACTTCAATTGAATGTACCGGGTGCAAAACAATCCGGATTTTAGTGAAACCAAAAATAATGGAATCTAATAGTGAATATCTTTCCAACGAATCCGAGAAATCAAGATTTCATATCGGGAATCAAAAGATATGTCCAGTTGAAAATTCTGAATAGTCGCTATGGAATTCAGGCCCTTAAAAATGGACATTTTGCAAATGACCTCGGATTTCGACGAAACCACTTTTGTTGGGTCCGTGATGTAAAGTTATTGCTAGATTCCAAATTTCATAATTTTTCGAATCAATATGTGAGCGTGGCAAAGGAAAATGCGTTTGACCAGTTTCAGTTGATTTTAATCGACTGGAAATTGGCCATTTTTCAAACGGTCTCAGAATTCGACGAAACTAGTTTTGTTAGGACCGTATCGTCAATACGAAGCTAGAAAATATTTTTCTGGAATTTTTCTAGTCAGTATGTGGCCCCGGTAATTTGAAAAGTACGTTTAAAATTCAATATAGTGATTTAAATGAAAATTCAACAGAAACTGATTGTAACGATCAAACCAGCTTGCGATACATATCCCATTGTGTTCGGAATGGGGGTAAAACGCTATGGACGACAGGCGGTGGACCTCATTTCGAGGTCGTATGTAAAAGTCAACCCTTGTGCATAATTTAATAATTAAATAATAAAATAAAATAAAAAAAAAATTACTTCTCCTCCTTTTCTTATCTGTTTGGCCCCCCCCCCCGATCAGTTAATTATAAAACGAAAAAAAAAAAAAAAAAAGAGACAAAACCCTAAAACCCAAATCGACCCGCCGCCTGACCGCCGAAGCCCCACCGCCTGGCCGCTGAACCCTTCGCCTGAGCCACCCTCGCAACCTCCTCCCACCGAACGACACAATCGAAGCAACGCCCTAGCCAATCGAAGCAGCACCCTCGTCGAAGGCTCGAACCACCGCCGCGACGTCTCAGAACCGCCGAGCCGCCCTTGACTTCCCTCCTCCCCTTCGCATACCACGGTGAGCGTTTAATTTGATTTTATTTTGTTTTTGCTTTTTGTTTTTGTTTTACAGTGAAAGTATAAACTGTTTTTTTTTTTATATATGAATAAAAAAAACTGATTTTTGTTTTAAGTTTTCAAAACAGAAATTTTTAAAAGAAGTTTTAAAACTGTTTTTAAAAAAAAGAAATCAAAAACTGTTTTAAAGAAATCAAAACAGAAATTTAAAAAGGAGATTTAAAAACTGTTTTAAAGGAAATCTAAAACAGAAATTTTGAAAAAGGATAAAAACTGCATTTATTTTTAAGAAATAAAAACTGCATTTTTAAGAAATAAAAACTGCATTTATTTAAAAGGATAAAAACTGCATTTTTATAAAAGATAAAAACTGCATTTGAAACAGAATTTTTAAAGATGTAAAAAACTGTTTTAAAGGGAAAAATAAAAACTGATTTTATTTTAAACTTTGAAATAGAAAAAGATTTAATCTTTTAGTAGAAAAAGATTTGAACTTTTAAAAATAAAGATCATATTTTTAAAAATAGAAAAGACAGAATTTTGTTAAGAAGTAAGATGTGATTCTTATATTTTTAAAGCAATAAAAATATAATTTTTACATCATAGGAATATTAAAAATATAATCTTTGTTTTTAAAATATGATCTTTATATATTGAATAACATAGTAAAAATTCGATTTTTACTTATGTAGAGAATACGGGAAACGAAAGCGACAAAAGGCGAAGATTTCTATAAAGGAAGAATCGTGAGTGGATAGCTATTGGTGAGGATTTCTCACTCTTCAATTTCTTTTTATAATTTTATATATATGTGTTGAAAGTGGAAGTGAATTGCTATATATAAATATCTATATATATATATACGCCCCTCGTCCACAAACCATGGACGATATTTATTGGTTGAAATTGTTGTGAAAATTGATTGATAGCGAAGTGAAATAACATATATATGAAAAGTGAAATTTATATATATAGCAAAGTGAAATAACATATATATGAAGAGTGAAATTTATATATATAGCGAAGTGAAATAACATATATATGAAGAGTGAAATTTATATATATATAGCGAAGTGAATTATCGAATATATTGAAAGTGAAAATATTCGAATTGAAAACAATGTATATGAAATATTCGAATTGAAAACGATATATATATATATGTATGAAATGAAAACAATGTATATGAAATATTCGAATTGAAAACGATATATATATATATATATGAAGTGAAAACGATATATATATTGAAAGTGAAAATATTGAATATATTGAAAGTGAAAATATTGAATATATTGAAAGTGAAAATATCGAATATATTGAAAGTGAAAATATTGAATATATTGAAAGTGAAAGTATCGAATATATTGAAAATGAATATATCGTATATATTGAAAAATGAATATATCGTATGTATTGAAAATGAAAATATCGTATATAGTGAAAGGTGAATATATATATATATATATATATATATATATATATATATATATATGAATTGAAAACGATGTATATGAAATATATATATGAATTGAAAACGATGTATATGAAATATTCGAATTGAAAACGATGTATATGAAATATTCGAATTGAACTGAATAGAAAACGAATTCGAATTGAATTGAATAGAAAACGAATTCGAATTGAATTGAATAGAAAACGAATTCGAATTGAATTGAATAGAAAACGAATTCGAATTGAATTGAATTGAAAATTGAATTGAATAGAAAACGAATTCGAATTGAATTGAATAGAAAACGAATTCGAATTGAATTGAAAACGAATTCGAATTGAATTGAATAGAAAACGAATTCGAATTGAATTGAATAGAAAACGAATTCGAATTGAATTGAATAGAAAACGAATTCGAATTGAATTGAATAGAAAACGAATTCGAATGGAATTGAATAGAAAACGAATTCGAATTGAATTGAATAGAAAACGAATTCGAATTGAATTGAATAGAAAACGAATTCGAATTGAATTGAAATTTGAATTGAATAGAAATGAATTTTAAAACGAATCTATAAAGAAGAATTCAATTGTGATTTGAATTGAAAAGGAAGTTGAAAATGTTTTTGAAACGAATTCAAAACTATTTATATAATTCGTTTTAAATAGAAATCGACGAAATATATATTATATATATTATATATATAATAAATGGCCTGAATAGAACGCGCCGCGCTGCGGCAGTTCGCGAATTTCGACCATTGACTTCGAACGGACATTACGGGAGATCCGACCGTCGGATTCTCCTGAAATCAGAACCGTTGGGTTCGTATCGAAAAGAGCTTTCTAAGGAATATTAGAAATTTGAAATCTAACGGTTGGATTTGGAGATACGTCCAAATCAAATTCGGAAAAGGTCGCTGTAAGTGCAGTTCGATGGCCATTGATGGAAATCGACCGTACAGGCCTTGATAAAATTATTAAAAATAGTAATAATTTGTGTAAAATCATAAGAAATGATTTGGGAAGAATTGGGATGAAAAACTCCATATTTGAAAAGATAAAAATAGATTTTTATCGAAATGAACTAGTTTTGAACTAGAATTATAATTCTATTTATTTTTGAATAAATAAATTGAATTCGAAAAGGGTTTTGAAAATAACCAAAATTTCCAATGATCGCATTGGAATGGGTTTGAATCGAAATTGTCTTCGGAATATTTCGATGTTGGATTTCGTGATGATACAGATGTTGTTATGGAAATTTGAAAGATATATATTTATATCGTTATTTCCAATACGACATTTGTTAGTCGTAGAATTCGATATTGAATATAAGCCGATATATTTTCTATTCAGAGCCTTGTATTGAATATCGAATGTGATTTGGGTTTGTCGTGAATGGTGTCTTCACTAACACTGTTCTTGAACCCAGTTGAGAAAAGATTAAATCTTTTTATTTAGATTTAATGAAGTGTACCAATTAAATAATATTTAATTGGAATTGAATTGATATTGATTTTTGGGTTTATCGTGAACAGTGTTTTAAATAACACTCGTTCTTTAACCCGATAATTAATGGAATGTGACTTTGGGTTTATCGCGAACCGTGTTTTTAGATGACACTGATTCTTTAACCCAGTCACAGATTAAAACTAAGTGGAGTTTTAATGAATCTTTAATTAGATTGAAAAGATCGAGAATGGAGTATCACCAGTTTTGCTCCAGGCGATAGTTAAATCTTTAATTAGATTTGAACGTGAAATTTAGAAACTAACTGTCGGTTAGCCAAGCAGAATGGTTTTCTGGATATTGATCTGATGTTGGTTTCGGCCTTCGGGGTTAATATTTGGGGAATTATTCTCTTGATTAATTTACGGTTAGTGACTAATGAATTGGAATGAGGCGTATGTTAAATTTGATTGATTGATGGTTTGGATTGTGCTCGACCAGTTTATGAGCAGAATATGCTTTTACATTTAGCATTGGGTTGGGTTGAAAATATCTGTGTGCTAACGCCTTGTGAAACACTTCACGATTTGACGATAAGGTGTTTAGCGATGTTGTGTTCATTTCAAATTTAACGAATGATTGTGAAATGATATTTTTCTTAAGTGAAAAGAAATGTATTCCCGATTTTGGACAGGGAATGTTTTATAAAAATGTTTTATAAAACAGAAAGGATTTCGAGGCCCAAAACCCGATGATTTCTAAAGTGATTTAGAAATGTATTATATGTTACATTGTGATTATTATGTTGTGAAATGATTTTCCCTACTTCGGGATATGAAATGATTTAGTATGTGACTAAAGATTCGGGTAACCCTGAGACTAAAAGTATGGGTGAGAGGGCGGTGTATGCTCTCCTGAGTGGGAGGTGCATCGTCGGTGTAGCCTACTCCTATGTGGGGTAGGTGCACATATATATATCGAGTTGCGAGGTGCGTACCCTTTGCCTTGTCGATGGGGAGCACGATATTTGGTTGCATACTTGTTTGTATGCATTGTTATGTTTTGGAATTCATATTTCAAAATGATTTGATTTGAGATCCCGAAGTGAAATCTACTTTGATATAGAAAGTTAGATATGTATTTCAAATGATTTGAAATAAGAAATCGGGAATAAAATCCAAAGGAATAATTTCTGTAAATTGAATTGGATTTGGAAAATCTAAGTGTGGTGATTAATCTAAATGGGTAGATTGGGATATTGCATGTTGATTGATGCATAGTAGATCCATATATCTATATTGATTGTTGTTTATACACTGGCTTTCATGGGGGTAAACCCGTTCCGCGAAAGTGGCGTGGTCCCGTGATTTGCCTTATTTTTGAACAAAGTTAACAACTGTTTTTGAGTTCTCACACCAGTCCCATGACTGACCTGTAGTTTGCTTTTCCCTTGCGAACTCGGGTGCCCCTATTTTCCACACGGGCAGTCGAGTAGTTTTATTTTGCAGATGTTTTGAGCAGGATTCTGGATTGAAGCTTTAAGCTGTGTCCAGACATTTACAGTCTTCCGCTGTGTAGTTTATATTTCCGCTGTGCACTGTTTTACATTTATGTAAATTTATCTTCTGCTGTGTATTATATTTCGATATACTCTGATATTCTGTACTCTGATGTAACATTATTATGATGTTTATTGAAGTCTTCTGTTATTTGTTCTGATGTGTTGTATACCCAAAGTTAGCGTATGCGGGATTCGAACGGTCTTGGTCGGTTTAACGATCGATTAGGTCCGGGCGAAATCCGTGTCGTTACAACGTGGTATCAGAGCTTTGGTTAAACTCAAATCTTTGGGGTACAACTCATTAGAACTGAACAAAAGACTCATCAGAGGTAGGATTAGTAATGTCCTATAAAAGAATCCTCATTAGAGATAGAATCAGTAGCATTCTAGGATGAGTGACTCGTTAGAGATGGGGTTAGAAATGCCCCAGAATGAGTCGAGAGTTATTTGTTTATAAATAACGTATTTGTGATTATATATATAATCTGATTTTAGAAAATATGATTTTTAAATATATAAAATTATATATTTGAAAATATAATCAATTAATTGATTGATGTTTGTGTTGTTTGTTTACTTGTTTGATAATTTTTAACCATTTAGCCAATTGAACCAAATAGTAAACTGTATTGAAATTTGGTTGCAAATGCATGCATATACTTGCACTTACATTGAACAGGTCATAGCAAGAAGGCTAGAGCAGAGAATAAAATTTGTTTGCCCGACAAATAGGTACATGTTTACTACATAATTTCCTGTTTTGTTTGGGTGATGATGATTTTGTGAGCCTATTGGCTAGCCGCTTGGCTTTTTCTTTTTTCTTTTTGAGATCTGAAGGACCGGGAACGCTATTTGCAATTTCCCGATGCTCCCATTGCAGGGGAGGTTATGGCGAAATTTTTCGAAAATTTAGGGTGTTAGCCAAATTTTTGAAATTTTGAAAATTCTCAGAAACTGAAAAGTTGGAGAATGGAAGCCAGGTCGAGCGTAGAGTTGAATTATCAAACCGCTTTCGACTTTGTTCCTTTTCGGGGACGAAAAGTTTTAAGTGGGGGAGATTGTAACAACCCGTAAAATCTGGGCCAGTTTAAAATTTTTATTTTGGCAATTTTAGCGAATTCTGATTATTTAATATGAATTATTTTAAATAATATCGACGAGAATTTATTTTGAATATAATTCGAACGTATATATTATACGCGTCGTCGTTAGAATATAAATATTTATATATAATTATAAATAGAATTGAAAATGGCGCGGTAGTTCGATAATTCGATTTCAAACTTCAATTGAATGTACCGGGTGCAAAACAATCCGGATTTTAGTGAAACCAAAAATAATGGAATCTAATAGTGAATATCTTTCCAACGAATCCGAGAAATCAAGATTTCATATCGGGAATCAAAAGATATGTCCAGTTGAAAATTCTGAATAGTCGCTATGGAATTCAGGCCCTTAAAAATGGACATTTTGCAAATGACCTCGGATTTCGACGAAACCACTTTTGTTGGGTCCGTGATGTAAAGTTATTGCTAGATTCCAAATTTCATAATTTTTCGAATCAATATGTGAGCGTGACAAAGGAAAATGCGTTTGACCAGTTTCAGTTGATTTTAATCGACTGGAAATTGGCCATTTTTCAAACGGTCTCAGAATTCGACGAAACTAGTTTTGTTAGGACCGTATCGTCAATACGAAGCTAGAAAATATTTTTCTGGAATTTTTCTAGTCAGTATGTGGCCCCGGTAATTTGAAAAGTACGTTTAAAATTCAATATAGTGATTTAAATGAAAATTCAACAGAAACTGATTGTAACGATCAAACCAGCTTGCGATACATATCCCATTGTGTTCGGAATGGGGGTAAAACGCTATGGACGACAGGCGGTGGACCTCATTTCGAGGTCGTATGTAAAAGTCAACCCTTGTGCATAATTTAATAATTAAATAATAAAATAAAATAAAAAAAAAATTACTTCTCCTCCTTTTCTTATCTGTTTGGCCCCCCCCCCGATCAGTTAATTATAAAACGAAAAAAAAAAAAAAAAGAGACAAAACCCTAAAACCCAAATCGACCCGCCGCCTGACCGCCGAAGCCCCACCGCCTGGCCGCTGAACCCTTCGCCTGAGCCACCCTCGCAACCTCCTCCCACCGAACGACACAATCGAAGCAACGCCCTAGCCAATCGAAGCAGCACCCTCGTCGAAGGCTCGAACCACCGCCGCGACGTCTCAGAACCGCCGAGCCGCCCTTGACTTCCCTCCTCCCCTTCGCATACCACGGTGAGCGTTTAATTTGATTTTATTTTGTTTTTGCTTTTTGTTTTTGTTTTACAGTGAAAGTATAAACTGTTTTTTTTTTTATATATGAATAAAAAAAACTGATTTTTGTTTTAAGTTTTCAAAACAGAAATTTTTAAAAGAAGTTTTAAAACTGTTTTTAAAAAAAAGAAATCAAAAACTGTTTTAAAGAAATCAAAACAGAAATTTAAAAAGGAGATTTAAAAACTGTTTTAAAGGAAATCTAAAACAGAAATTTTGAAAAAGGATAAAAACTGCATTTATTTTTAAGAAATAAAAACTGCATTTTTAAGAAATAAAAACTGCATTTATTTAAAAGGATAAAAACTGCATTTTTATAAAAGATAAAAACTGCATTTGAAACAGAATTTTTAAAGATGTAAAAAACTGTTTTAAAGGGAAAAATAAAAACTGATTTTATTTTAAACTTTGAAATAGAAAAAGATTTAATCTTTTAGTAGAAAAAGATTTGAACTTTTAAAAATAAAGATCATATTTTTAAAAATAGAAAAGACAGAATTTTGTTAAGAAGTAAGATGTGATTCTTATATTTTTAAAGCAATAAAAATATAATTTTTACATCATAGGAATATTAAAAATATAATCTTTGTTTTTAAAATATGATCTTTATATATTGAATAACATAGTAAAAATTCGATTTTTACTTATGTAGAGAATACGGGAAACGAAAGCGACAAAAGGCGAAGATTTCTATAAAGGAAGAATCGTGAGTGGATAGCTATTGGTGAGGATTTCTCACTCTTCAATTTCTTTTTATAATTTTATATATATGTGTTGAAAGTGGAAGTGAATTGCTATATATAAATATCTATATATATATATACGCCCCTCGTCCACAAACCATGGACGATATTTATTGGTTGAAATTGTTGTGAAAATTGATTGATAGCGAAGTGAAATAACATATATATGAAAAGTGAAATTTATATATATAGCAAAGTGAAATAACATATATATGAAGAGTGAAATTTATATATATAGCGAAGTGAAATAACATATATATGAAGAGTGAAATTTATATATATATAGCGAAGTGAATTATCGAATATATTGAAAGTGAAAATATTCGAATTGAAAACAATGTATATGAAATATTCGAATTGAAAACGATATATATATATATGTATGAAATGAAAACAATGTATATGAAATATTCGAATTGAAAACGATATATATATATATATATGAAGTGAAAACGATATATATATTGAAAGTGAAAATATTGAATATATTGAAAGTGAAAATATTGAATATATTGAAAGTGAAAATATCGAATATATTGAAAGTGAAAATATTGAATATATTGAAAGTGAAAGTATCGAATATATTGAAAATGAATATATCGTATATATTGAAAAATGAATATATCGTATGTATTGAAAATGAAAATATCGTATATAGTGAAAGGTGAATATATATATATATATATATATATATATATATATATGAATTGAAAACGATGTATATGAAATATATATATGAATTGAAAACGATGTATATGAAATATTCGAATTGAAAACGATGTATATGAAATATTCGAATTGAACTGAATAGAAAACGAATTCGAATTGAATTGAATAGAAAACGAATTCGAATTGAATTGAATAGAAAACGAATTCGAATTGAATTGAATAGAAAACGAATTCGAATTGAATTGAAAATTGAATTGAATAGAAAACGAATTCGAATTGAATTGAATAGAAAACGAATTCGAATTGAATTGAAAACGAATTCGAATTGAATTGAATAGAAAACGAATTCGAATTGAATTGAATAGAAAACGAATTCGAATTGAATTGAATAGAAAACGAATTCGAATTGAATTGAATAGAAAACGAATTCGAATGGAATTGAATAGAAAACGAATTCGAATTGAATTGAATAGAAAACGAATTCGAATTGAATTGAATAGAAAACGAATTCGAATTGAATTGAAATTTGAATTGAATAGAAATGAATTTTAAAACGAATCTATAAAGAAGAATTCAATTGTGATTTGAATTGAAAAGGAAGTTGAAAATGTTTTTGAAACGAATTCAAAACTATTTATATAATTCGTTTTAAATAGAAATCGACGAAATATATATTATATATATTATATATATAATAAATGGCCTGAATAGAACGCGCCGCGCTGCGGCAGTTCGCGAATTTCGACCATTGACTTCGAACGGACATTACGGGAGATCCGACCGTCGGATTCTCCTGAAATCAGAACCGTTGGGTTCGTATCGAAAAGAGCTTTCTAAGGAATATTAGAAATTTGAAATCTAACGGTTGGATTTGGAGATACGTCCAAATCAAATTCGGAAAAGGTCGCTGTAAGTGCAGTTCGATGGCCATTGATGGAAATCGACCGTACAGGCCTTGATAAAATTATTAAAAATAGTAATAATTTGTGTAAAATCATAAGAAATGATTTGGGAAGAATTGGGATGAAAAACTCCATATTTGAAAAGATAAAAATAGATTTTTATCGAAATGAACTAGTTTTGAACTAGAATTATAATTCTATTTATTTTTGAATAAATAAATTGAATTCGAAAAGGGTTTTGAAAATAACCAAAATTTCCAATGATCGCATTGGAATGGGTTTGAATCGAAATTGTCTTCGGAATATTTCGATGTTGGATTTCGTGATGATACAGATGTTGTTATGGAAATTTGAAAGATATATATTTATATCGTTATTTCCAATACGACATTTGTTAGTCGTAGAATTCGATATTGAATATAAGCCGATATATTTTCTATTCAGAGCCTTGTATTGAATATCGAATGTGATTTGGGTTTGTCGTGAATGGTGTCTTCACTAACACTGTTCTTGAACCCAGTTGAGAAAAGATTAAATCTTTTTATTTAGATTTAATGAAGTGTACCAATTAAATAATATTTAATTGGAATTGAATTGATATTGATTTTTGGGTTTATCGTGAACAGTGTTTTAAATAACACTCGTTCTTTAACCCGATAATTAATGGAATGTGACTTTGGGTTTATCGCGAACCGTGTTTTTAGATGACACTGATTCTTTAACCCAGTCACAGATTAAAACTAAGTGGAGTTTTAATGAATCTTTAATTAGATTGAAAAGATCGAGAATGGAGTATCACCAGTTTTGCTCCAGGCGATAGTTAAATCTTTAATTAGATTTGAACGTGAAATTTAGAAACTAACTGTCGGTTAGCCAAGCAGAATGGTTTTCTGGATATTGATCTGATGTTGGTTTCGGCCTTCGGGGTTAATATTTGGGGAATTATTCTCTTGATTAATTTACGGTTAGTGACTAATGAATTGGAATGAGGCGTATGTTAAATTTGATTGATTGATGGTTTGGATTGTGCTCGACCAGTTTATGAGCAGAATATGCTTTTACATTTAGCATTGGGTTGGGTTGAAAATATCTGTGTGCTAACGCCTTGTGAAACACTTCACGATTTGACGATAAGGTGTTTAGCGATGTTGTGTTCATTTCAAATTTAACGAATGATTGTGAAATGATATTTTTCTTAAGTGAAAAGAAATGTATTCCCGATTTTGGACAGGGAATGTTTTATAAAAATGTTTTATAAAACAGAAAGGATTTCGAGGCCCAAAACCCGATGATTTCTAAAGTGATTTAGAAATGTATTATATGTTACATTGTGATTATTATGTTGTGAAATGATTTTCCCTACTTCGGGATATGAAATGATTTAGTATGTGACTAAAGATTCGGGTAACCCTGAGACTAAAAGTATGGGTGAGAGGGCGGTGTATGCTCTCCTGAGTGGGAGGTGCATCGTCGGTGTAGCCTACTCCTATGTGGGGTAGGTGCACATATATATATCGAGTTGCGAGGTGCGTACCCTTTGCCTTGTCGATGGGGAGCACGATATTTGGTTGCATACTTGTTTGTATGCATTGTTATGTTTTGGAATTCATATTTCAAAATGATTTGATTTGAGATCCCGAAGTGAAATCTACTTTGATATAGAAAGTTAGATATGTATTTCAAATGATTTGAAATAAGAAATCGGGAATAAAATCCAAAGGAATAATTTCTGTAAATTGAATTGGATTTGGAAAATCTAAGTGTGGTGATTAATCTAAATGGGTAGATTGGGATATTGCATGTTGATTGATGCATAGTAGATCCATATATCTATATTGATTGTTGTTTATACACTGGCTTTCATGGGGGTAAACCCGTTCCGCGAAAGTGGCGTGGTCCCGTGATTTGCCTTATTTTTGAACAAAGTTAACAACTGTTTTTGAGTTCTCACACCAGTCCCATGACTGACCTGTAGTTTGCTTTTCCCTTGCGAACTCGGGTGCCCCTATTTTCCACACGGGCAGTCGAGTAGTTTTATTTTGCAGATGTTTTGAGCAGGATTCTGGATTGAAGCTTTAAGCTGTGTCCAGACATTTACAGTCTTCCGCTGTGTAGTTTATATTTCCGCTGTGCACTGTTTTACATTTATGTAAATTTATCTTCTGCTGTGTATTATATTTCGATATACTCTGATATTCTGTACTCTGATGTAACATTATTATGATGTTTATTGAAGTCTTCTGTTATTTGTTCTGATGTGTTGTATACCCAAAGTTAGCGTATGCGGGATTCGAACGGTCTTGGTCGGTTTAACGATCGATTAGGTCCGGGCGAAATCCGTGTCGTTACAGCTGATAAGTAAATTTATATTATTATTTATTTTTAATTTTATTTTATTCTCCAAAATGTTGACTTTGCATTTGGTCTCTAAACGAAACCCAACAAATGTCGTCCGTAACTAATTACCCCCATTCCAAACACAATGGGATATGTATCATGAGCCAGCTCGGCCGTTTCGATCAGTTTCCGTTTAAAATAAAATATAAATCTATATATATTCAATTCCAACTTACATTTCAATTTACCGGGGCCACATATGGACTCCAAAAATTCCCGTAAAATAAATCTAGCTATGTTTTGACGATACAGTCCTAACAAAACTAATTTCATCGAATTTGGAGACCGTCTGAAAAATAGTCATTTTCTGGTCGATCCAAATTGATTGAAACTGGTAAAACACGTTTTCTTTTGCCATGCTCACATATTCATCCCCAAATTTTTGAATTTTGGAATTATGCAATAACTTGACATCCCGGATCCAATAAAAGTGGTTTCGTCGAAAACAGAGGTCATTTGCAAAATGGCTATTTTTAAGGGCTATAATTCCATAGCGACTATTCGGAATTTTCAACTGGGCATAGCTTTTTATTCCTGCTATGAAATTTTGATTTTTCGGACTCATTGGAAAGATATTTTCAAATAGATTCTAATATTTTTTGTTTCACTAATATTTTGAATCCTGTACATTAATTTGAAATTTGAAATCGAATTTTCAAACTACCGCGCCATTTTCAATTACTTTTATAATTAAAATAAATATTTATATTCTAATTTCGATTCGAATAAATACGTATGTTCTAATTCTATTCAAAATAAATTTCTAGTTGTTATTATTTAAAATAAATCATTTTAAATATCCAAAATTCATTAAAATTGCGAAAATAATAATTTTAAATTGGTTCTGATTTTCCGGGTTGTTACATTCGCACTCAGGTAGAATCCTACCATTGGGTACTGCCTTGGTGCCTTGTCATATTATCCTAATCGAGCCTGCTACGATTTTGGTTTCTGTTGTTTTCTATGGGGCACCCTATAATGCCACTAGTTTATGATGGATTTACGGTACTATATAAACTACAATGCCTATAAACGGTGTAAGGTTAATATGGTAATCCCGCTTATGCTATTTTAATATTTACTCTGAATATACACTATTATAATAGTGTATTATATTACATGTATCTAGTTCCGGGGATCCTTACAAGATGGAAATTCTAAACACCCTCTAAGTTATTAATGCATTTCATTGGACATTTCACTTGAATAGATTCACTTATATGAGAGTGTTAGTCCTGACTTGAGTGTTTTGTGTTTTTCATTATGCTCGAGTCAGACTGAGTATTAAAGTTTTGAGATCTCACTTTTCGAAGTTGGAGATTTTCTTAAGACTCGTCTATTTATTTCTTTTTTTAATCCCATTTGTATTAGGAAACTGTATATATTAAACTTCCGCTGAATTAAATTATATAAACTCTAATATATTTTATAATTTATTCTGTTATGAGACGTATTATTCTGTGTATTTGATTATGTGATTTGATTCTTATTAAACCCTGTGGTAAGTACAATCTTCTGTTTCAGACGATTTGAATTGGTCGACTTAAATGGATGGAAATAGCAGGTCATTAGACTCACACAACACCAAGGCTCGGCGAGTTAGCGCTTCATCTCAAAGGTGCGACTAACGAGGAGGCGAAGAGACTTGTGACCAACGATGGTGATCGCTAATAGCAGGGCGTATTTCGGCAAAGCTTCGACCCTCTTTTTTATTTTCATCTCGGCCTTGAATGGGAAAGAGAAGGAGAGAGAAGAGAAGAGGATAGGGAGGCCTCAGTCAGAGCTCTGGCCAGTGGTAGTGGTGTTGGTTCATCAGAGGCGGGTGAATGTGGGAGGTCGAGTTTCAAGCATTTGGGGTTTGTGAGGTTCACAGTTTCTACTATTAGGGTTTTCACAACATAAGGCTGAGGGGATCGGAGCAGGCCAACATGAGGTCAAGAAAGGGGACGGGAGTGGTGAAATGCTTGGCTGATGGTGATTTGTCAGGGTGAAGGCGTGGTGGGTGACAAAGGGAGGAGGAAATGAAGAAACGATTTGATGTCTGAAGTTTGGGTGAAGCAAAGTTTTTTTTTATTTAAATGTTTGTTCTCTTTTTTTCAGTTTATTTTTTCTAGATGTTTGAGTTGGAGTTATTTCTTCCACAGGTTATTGAGGAAGAAGACACAATCTACAGGAAAATTATAGGCACGTGCAACACTTTCCTAGAAGGATTTGGACAGATGGAGAAATCTTAAATACAGGTGTCCAAATGTTATTTAATTTAATTACAAAATATACTCAGCTTATTTATTTAAATTAAAAATTCTCTTTGTTTATTTATTGAAGAGGTAAGAAGAATCCATATGAACATATCAAAGTGTAATATGTAGATGATATACGTTGAATTTACACAAACAAATGTGGTTTATTTTTATGCATTTTTGGCTTAAAATTAAGGATTCGAAACAACTTTCAAATTCCATGAAACGAAAAATACTATCATTCTTAGAATATCACCTAGTATTTTTAGCCCAGATTCACTTAAGTTCTGACCATGTTTTATCCTAAATGATATATTAATTGTGTAATTAAATTAATGCAAACAGAACAAACTTTCATATTTCACACATAAGTCCAGATGCGATGCTTTGGTAATAGATTCCCTGTACACCTTCACATATGTAAATTCAAAGTGTTGTTTTCTTTATGATTATAGAAAAGAAACACATAACGCGGACCCAGTATAAGAAGAATTGTGAATCCACAGCAAAACGCGATTGTGAGAATACAATCAGTGTTAGTTTCATATCTGTGCATATATCCTTTAACTGAAACCATGAGATCCATAAAGTAACGTAACAGTAGAAAATCATAATTAAGCACTAAAAAATGAAGACATTGTGCCTCCCAAAATAACACTCAACCAAAATTAGTGACAGTGAAATTTCGTGGGCTATAAACAAATTCACCAACTCAAATTGAATATTAGATTTAGGAAATCTCACCTCAATCCATATGTAGCACCAAGCAAAGCTGTGCAGTAGGACTACTAAATTAATTACCACTTCCAAAATCAAGAGTGCGTCACAGTCAACTACGGGGTGGATGCTAAAATTGAACAGCGACTGGTTGGTATCAGTTTTAAAGCATCAGTTTAGGCATATTAAAATAGGGATACATAATCCTATGAAAGCGAAAAATGCAAATATTTTGTTTTCCCTTACTATAAGAGAGAAACCACCATATGTTTGTAATCTTAGGTCTCATAACCGCTTGTTGAGAAGAAGGGAAATTGCAGAATTGTTGTAATTTGGGATATAACTTTTCAAGCAAGAGTCTCCGATTTCAACGAAACTTGTACCATCGGAATCGTACCATTGCGGTGATACACGCTATCAAGTTTCATAGCATTTGGATAGGTCGCTTGATCATGGCGAGTTAGATCGTGTGTTAGATTTCAATTTGAAATTTGACACAATTGAAATGAAACTAATAACTATAACAAATATAGTATTAAAATAACCCTCATCTCTCTCTGTCACATGCTTTCAGCTGACTCCGCCTTTTCCTACACGACAGACGATGGCATCCCACTTCAGATAGCATACTTTCACGTTACTCCCACCCACTTGCTTTACCCCGTTTTAGTATCTATGTTTTCAATTTTTGAAAGTTTTTTTTTTATATTTATAACACTATTAAAATGGATTGTAGAAACCAATTTTGTACTCTTATGATTAGTTTATATCAGGCCATCTAGTTGTTAATTTACCATCCCTCCACTGTTTATTTATTTCATCTTACTTGCATCTAATTATGTACGATTTCCTTCAACAACCAGCTGATGGATTTCTTGTACAAACTGAATTTGTTTATAAATTAGATGTACATTACCTTGTGTTAAAACATATATGCTGAAACTACAAATTGATTTTTTTTCCCACTCTGCCTTGTTTACGTTGAAATCTTTTTTGGCACATATGATGTGGTTTACTTTCAACAAACTACTGACGATATCATGGAAGTATAAGTTTGAAAGATACTTATTGCCAATTCCAAATCTCATATTTGAGAAAATGTGCTCTGTAAATTATGTTTCAACCGGTTGTACTAGTCTTTAATACTGAAATACGTACTTTTTGATGGTCGACTGTTGATTGTCTGCTACCTAAATTTTCCTATTTTCTGTACATTTTGCGCTCCTCCTCACATTATTAAAGTTGCAACCCAGTTTCGCACCTCAAATTGGGCAATAGTTTAAAATATTTTAAGAAGATAATTACTTACACTGATGTCTGTATGGTTGTGACTTGTAACAACTCATTGAATACCAGAATTTGTCTACTTGCATGACCGAAAGCAAGTAGCTACAAAATACCTACCAAATAATTAAATTTCCTAACCGTTTACATA
The DNA here is from genome assembly GCA_030737875.1 of Allium sativum. NCBI lineage: Eukaryota > Viridiplantae > Streptophyta > Magnoliopsida > Asparagales > Amaryllidaceae > Allium > Allium sativum. Next base: position 485,593,922 of record CM060924.1, read on the forward strand.
TTTGTTCATTTTTTATATCGATTTGTTGTTATACAATGTATTGATATTGTTTCTGCACATCCACCCCCCTCTCCTCCCTCATTTGTCTAAGAATTAATACAACAACTGAAGAATTTTGTTTTTTAATTGTACTATTCAAATAATTTATATAAGTATGTCCAATATAATAGATGAAGATCTACGTATATCTACACCGATTTTGTCTTTAAATAGCATATTTATTCCAGTTTAAGAGCTTCCATGATCAAATGTTATTTTTTTTACCATATAAACATACCTGTTCAATTTATATGTTGGTTTGCTATTATAAAATGTACCGATATCGTTTTTGCACGCCCCTTCACCCATCCCCGCCCAAAGAAAAATAACTCAATTATTTATGAATTAATACAATAGAAAATTATTCCATTCAGACCAGTTCTTGTAAGTAAGTCCAGTGGAATAGGTGAAGATCATTGGATGTCTACACTAATTCTGTCTTCAAATAATCTGCTTCATTCAATTGATGATCTGCTACCATCAGATGTTATTTATGTACCATATTTTTTTTCCTTCTGATGATTGATGGTTTAAATGTATGTTCTTTTACGAAAAAAGTGGATTAGCAATGAACACTAAAACTTCTAATGTTGTATCAAACAATTAAAATCCTAAACTGCATCATTGCTTACTCAAACTTATTTTCTATGTGTTTAGAGAAAGTGGTTTGGATCTCAATAATTTTGTTAGTGTTAATTTTCATAAACATACATGGAGAAAAATATGTATACATATGTAGATGGAAAAATACATTTCATATATGCACATGTGCATATAGATGTTCATTTCATGGAACAATATTATTATTTTTTACACCAGCCAATAGTTTTGAATATCATAGTAAGCTATGCACGTAATCTGTACACCCGGACTTAAGTAAACTTAAAGTTCCTCAAATAGTAGGGTAAATGAACAGTCAATTTAATGACTCGCCAAGTTATAACAAGCATAAAACCATTGAAATTATTTGGAGAACTCTTACAATTCTAAAATCCACAATAAACCAGCTAGAAATCCTGCAGTTTAGAGTTGTACAACCGCTAAGGAGAAGGTAGCTTTCTACCAATAAAAATTAAAGCAACAAAGATAATGAAAAAATAAAACTTCATAAATGAAGGAATAAAAGTACGGTGTGTCATGCTCATATTGTTTGAACTGCAATCCTGATCGAACTTTTATTAAGAAGGAAGATTGAGCGTAGGATTAGTACAGGAGCAGGGAGTGCGAATTTACAGTGTCTGTAAGCGGGATCTGTTATTAACACCTAGTAGAAACCTTAGTGAATGCAGTAGTAGGCAGAGTCTACCGAAGCTGAGTATATCTGTGTGTTATTTACTACATTTATTTCCCTGCTGATTATATGTGCTGCGATTTATTTTAATAACTCTTCAAACCTGTAATAAACCCTATTCCCCTCCTCTCTAGGGTTAATCTAGATCCAACAAGTGGTATCAGAGCCAGGTTATTTCATTAACACTAGAGTCATGGGCCATCCTAGTTGTCAACTGATAAAGAGTCAGTCCAGTTCATCTCCAACTATTTTCGATGGAACAGATTTTTTAAACTGGAAATCCAAATTGGAATTTTATTTAAAATCTGTTAATATTAAATGTTGGGATGTTGTTATCAATGAGTTTGATAGTGTAGATATTACTTTCATTGCTCGTGCTATGAAAATTATATTTGATTATCTTAGTACTGAACAATTTAATCTTATCTCTCATTGTTTATCTGCACAGGAAATCTGGAGAACTCTTAATGCAAAGTTTGGACAAAATGACAAAAAGTGCTCAAAACCTGCAAAGATCAACTCAGATTCAGAAGTATGTCTAACAGGATTTACTAAAGAAGAATCAGATGTTGATAATGTTGGAGATTCAACAGATGATGAAATAAGAAATTTTTTGTATGAAGACCTAGTTTATTTTTGTGTTGATTTAACCAAATCTATTAATAAAATCCAACTGAAAAATAAATCTCTGAAATCTAAGAATTCAGAGTTGACCAGCAAAATTGTTGATTTGGAACCACAACTTGAATATTTTAAAAATTCTTCAAATTCAGATTGCAATAATTGTTTGAAATTGGAAACCAATCTTGTTCATCTCAATAAAAATATTCAAATGTTTGAAAAGGAAATTCTGGTCTTAAAAGAAAACAAGATTGAGTTGTCAAGTTTGAACAATTTTCTACAAAAGGAATTTGAAAATTTTAAGACTGATATATATTCCAAATTAGAAATTGCTGAAAAGGAGAATTTGTTGAAATCTGATTTGATTTTGAAAGAACTTGAAAACGAGATTGAAAAATCCGAGAAATTTGAGTTTGAAAACCAAAACCGATTTGAATCCGAAATTTCTGAGTCCCAAGTCAGAATTGAATTACTTGAATCTGAAACTTTGGTTTTGAAACAATATGATGCTGAAAGGAAGATCACTAATAACATCTGTTCAGATTTAATAAAAGAGAACGATGATCTTAAATTTAAAATTTAACAACTAGATTCAATTTTGGTTAAATATTCGAGTGGAGAAAATTCTTTAACTATGTTGTTGAAAAACCAATTTTCTGCTGGAAATAAATGTGGACTCAGATTTGGGAATACAAATGTTTATGAAAAACAAAATTCAAATGATTTGAAGAATCCCTCAAACAGCTTTGGAAAGATTCGTTTTGAAAATTTAAACTCTGAAAATTTTAAAGGTTTTTTGAATCAAAATCGTGATGTGAAATCGTTTTATAATAATCCATCTAAACAATCCTGGACCCCAAAAAGAAATACAGTGAATTCATCAAAATTCAAACAGATCTGGTCCCTAAAGGTACTTTGGTAAATGCTGTGGATTATTATATAAACAAGTTTGGGTGCCTAAAGCTGTGAACAAAATTGTGAGTGGTTTTACTAATTTTATTAGACCACTCGATTCTCTAAACTGTTAGGTACCAGAGGTGGCTGAGGAACTGCTAGGCAAAAGAGATTTGGATTCAAGCTGCTCAATACTTATGTAATCATTCAAAGTTCCTTAGCCAAGACTGTTGAGTTAGAGATTTATTTACTCACATCAATTTCATGTATAACCTCTAAACTCATCTTTGTAAATATTTTTTATGTATTTCTTCTTCTACCCCTTTTTTTTTGTTTTTTGTTTTTTGTTTTGTCACTGTCATATCATTGTAACTTCTTTTGGGCTTCATTAACTTCCAATTGTAGAACGCATATTTTCTAGAAATTCGCTTTAGTTGAATAGAACTCTGATGTTCTAATTATTTCTGGATCTTGAATTTAATCTTGTAAATATCTGTAATTGTTTTGAAGTTTATTTTTTTTCTGATTTCTAAATTCATAACAGTGTTGATGTATTCTTGTCATATCTTGAACACTGTTAATCCGAATTCTAAATTTTTGAAGATCTAAAATATTAATGAGATTTCACACACCTTTGCAGTTTTGACTATCTTCTAATCCAGTTTGGAAAGACTTAAAATATCATACTCATTACAACACTCTCTTATTTATCACTTGTGATAATTTCATTAATTTTCAGATTGGCTTGGATATTTTGGATTGTATTGGATCAGTGATACATCTTGAATTTTACCTTTATTCATGATCATCATGGTTGAAATTTATTTGTTTGAAATCATTTGAAATTCTTGATATTTTGAATATCACACACCTCTTAATCATGTAATTGATACTGATTTAAGTCATTTCAAATAAATTATTTTTAATTTTCTGGATCATGAATACTTCTCAAATTTGATGTAAATGATCTGAAATTACTCTTGTACTTGTCAGAAACACTTGTGAAAATTTCTTTGAAATACAGGTCTTAAAACTCATTGCTATTCCATGATTATTTGATTTGAATATTCATTTGTTTAAAATCATTTAGAATATTTATTGAATCTCACACATATCTTAAATCTGAAATATAATAGTGTGTGATTTATTCATTAAATTCTGATAATTTCACATTTCTTCAAATGATTTAAAATAAACTAATTGTTATTCATTGGATCATGGAATATGCTTGGTGACCATCAGGAATATCTGTGACAAGTGTGCTTTGAACTGATGTTTGTGCTGCTCTGATACTATTTTTCAAATAACTGCTAGCTCTTGTTTGCTGCCCTGATAAAAGTGCTAAATTTATTTGCTTGGGCTTAACGTTTGGCTTATGCTGTCTGTGATATCCTTGTTTGTCTCTATTATCTTGTTACAATCTTCATTAATAGGGACACCAATTGGTATCAGTAGTGCTGAATTTGTTCTTGCTGTATATATTTTTAAAATCTCATGTCTTGTATAGATCTTTCATTTCCCTCTTGTAATTGTTTTTTCATTTTTAAAATTATTTATTGATTATTTATTCATAAATTGAAATCAATATCCAAATTGAACTGCACTTATAATTCATTAAAATTGTTATCGGATTTTGAAATTGTGTTGAATTGTGAATGCAGTATATTTCACAACAAGAGGAGATTTTATTAAGATTTTCAAAATGGTTGAACATTAATTATAATATCTTTGAATTGGCAATTATTTCACGACCATCTTCTTTATCTACCATTATTCTGCCATCCATCATGTTTTTAAAAATCAACTTGAATAAACAGTAAAAATATTTGTGATAGAAATTGGACTGTGTCATTACTCAGAATTAGTGATAATTGAAAATTTTCAATGATCTTGATACAGTCGAGCATATTTCATAATATAATTAATTTAGAAATTTATTTCATAGTCCATTTATGTCATCCATATTGGTTTTATATACTGAGGAGTTTTCATTTTGAAACTGAAAATAATAAAAATATAATTAATACATAAGTGTGTCACTAACCTCATTTAAAAATCCAAGCTCTGGTCATGCATGGTTAAGAGATTACTTATATTTAAGCTGCAACTGATCCTACTTAAAAATCCAATATCTGGTTATGCATGATCAGTGTGCTCTTAAACTAAAAGAAATAGAAAAGAAAATAATTTGAATAAATAAATTTTATGAATTTCTCCTTGGTATATGAAAACCAGTCTATCAATCCATGTTCTAATCTGTGAAATGTGTTAATATCTTATGACGTATTATGATTTGTTGATTGATAGCTATTGGATTTGAGATTATTATTATTTTTACTTAAATTGAATTTTTAACTATAGTCCAAATCCATCACTGTTTTGTGCTTCATGTTATAAATTTTTATTGGAAAATAATTGGAAAATATTCATATTTTTTATAACTCTCCTCATTTATATATATTTTATCGTAAATACATCATTCTCTATAATGTGAAATAAGACACTAGTTCTCAGTCTATTATGATTTTTGTTTGACTGATTGAGATTTATGATGACTGTTCTTCCTCTTATGCTGATATTATATTTTCTAGTCACTTTTCATCTATATTTTAAATTTTTGTATCTTTTTGATGATAACAAAAGGGGGAGAATGGGCTAAGATTTTGACTTATGAGTGAATATTTTATAAATATTTTTAATTTTGAAAATTCATTATTATTCAGCTCAGTTCACTCTTGCACAGTTATAGGAGGAGTTTTCTGTTGTAGGGGGAGCTAATAAATAGGAGGAGTTCAATATTCACTGTCAAACACATTTATTATGATCGAAATCTTTTATTTGTTTGTCATCATCAAAAGGGGGAGATTGTTGTATATAACGGTGTTGTATACACAATTATATGATTTTTGTTTGATGATAACGAACAAATAAATATTATTTCAAATATGTTTGTTATTGTACTGTTATATCACATCACAGACAGAAATATAATATTTATATTTAAATAGAATACTACTGTACACAAATTTAAATATTCACACAGTATTTTATTTAAATAGAATATTTTATTTCAATATTCAAACAGTACAACTTTTACAACTCCACTATTTGTACACTCCACTATTGCTTTTCATATCAGTAAAAACTTCATACATTCAGTACTTTTTTATTCATACATATACACTCAGTCACTCAGTTGTACATTTTCATTTATACATACATGCACTGACACAGTCTTCAGTCTTTTATGTCCTGCCTGCTTCACGGTCAGTCCAGTCAAAGTCAGTCCAGCCATCTTCATGCTTCCTTGTCACATGAAACAGACACACAGTACACTGCAATAGAAATAAAACTAAATACATGAAAATATAAATTTTATTTTTTAAAATTTTATTTGCCTTAGATTTCTGGTGTGTTTCTCATCATTTTTCATGACTTGATCTGATATGTATATATTTCTAGTACCCACTGTACAGCCTCAACACGCTGCACCGGTTTGCTGATCAGAACCAATAACTGATTCTGAACAGCCTCAACACAGTGTAGCGATTTGCTGATAATATACCACTCGGACAGTCACACGTATATACACACATGTATACACACACATACGTGCATATATACATATATGTATACGTGAATGAAAATACATTTCAAACTGCCAAAAGTAATCATGGATGCAAGGATACAAGTTTCAGCAAAGACAAGTTAGAAAATACATGGGTGAAACAAGTCTAAATGGTGGAGCTCAAACCAAACATTCAAGTGAAAGCCAAACAAGTACTCAAACAGTGCAAGTCAATGTTTCAAACACAAGGCAACAAAGTGTCGAGCCATGCATCAAAATGAACAAGCATGGGCAAACATAGTCGAGACAAGGGACAAAGCAAATTCAAGCAATCATGGTCGTGGTAAACAGAATACAACATTTCAAATGGAATATGGTCAGCACAATGATACATGACAGGAGCTAAAAGGATGATAAAAAAACATGCAAGTAGTTCAAAATGGATAATCTTTTCAGTGTACTAGTTCTTGACAAGGTGCATCACAAGTCATGGGAAATACAAAGAAATAATCAATGCCAAACTAAGCATGGTTTTGTAAGCATGAAGACATGGGATATTCCAAATGAATGATATAACCAGTTTGGCTAAACCAGTTGCAAATCAGTAAGCATCAAACACAAATGTACACAGGTGAAACAATATGATCAACATAGCACAAATGAGTTGAAACAGCAAGGGGACATGGAGTTCAGCAAGTATACACCAGTAATTTGGTGCAAGAAATATTTTAGTTCATAGTGCACAAGCACATATATGATCAGAGAATATGGTGTGACATAGGTCGAGAAAAAGTGAACATTGTGGACATGGAAGTATGAAGCAGCAAGTGTAATATACATGAGTATAGCAGCAATGTTCATGGAAAAAGAGAACTTACATACAAACATGCATTTGCTAATCTATCAGTTCAAGCTGAAAGACACAAGCAACTGCAGATAATGATGAAGCGTAAACAAAACCAGTTCAGCTAGCATGTTATCAGCAAACGGTAATGAGAAGTAAAACAGAAATGAAAAGTATACATTGAGCTCTACAGTCATATATGAACATATACTGTAACACCCCACCTCCACTAGGGTCACTCTTTTGGGGGCACTAGCTTCTGGGGGGCGTTAGAACTGGGTAAGCATGCATAATGATATATCAAGGCAGAACAAGAACATAAATATATATATGTAAAACAGAGTAAGTGAGAATAAAACAGCGGAATATCTCAAACCATCTCAAAACAAGTTTAGTACATCATAAAGTCAACTGCCAAAATAAACATGTCTAGTACATCATAAACAGAAATACATAGTGCTATCCCCAAAATAAAGATGATAAACCATAGTGAGCTCCATGTCCAGACATACATGAGCTATCCAGCAAACAAGCAAGCGATCCAAGCTAAGCACCGCTGTTCCCTCCCTAAGAACCTAGGGGGGGAAACGGAAGAAAAGAAGCGAAAGAAAACAGGTCAGTCAAAAAGACTGGTAAGCCCTACTACGATCAGTCTATAAACTAATAAAGTTAACATCATGATGGAAACTGAGATGAACATACTGGCAATAGATAAAGGTGTCATCACATAGAGAAGATTAAGCTTTGCACCACAGTGTACTAGCAAACTAACATAACAGGTATTGATCCCTCAGCCCAAACTTTGGCCCAATTGCATGAGGTGACCTTAATGCAAGGTCCAGCCCAACGGTCTAGTCGATCGTCTCCCTATAAACCTAACACGTCAAGTGTTGGTGTCCATACGACCCACATATGGTTGTAGTCAGACTGTGCTGGGTCCACCTTCGGGTGTATCAAGCCCTCGGGTGTCAACCCTAGACACCTAAGCAATAATGCACAGTCTAAACCTACTGGTACCTGTGCCTCGAGTTTGTCCAACACCGGACTACGTGCACGTCCGTAGCCCGCCTGGACCCGCACCGCTGTACCACTCAGCCGTCGCTTTGGTCGCTTACATCAGTCCAGTAATCGTGCCCCGCCCTAGCCTAGCCTCTAGGGTTGTGAATGATACCAAACTGGGATTACTGCTGGAACAGACCACGTTGCTAGGGTTTTCTAAGAGGGTTAAGTGTGGTTTAACCCCTCACTAATCATGGATTAAATTAGTTAAGTGTAACCAACAGTTCACCACTTAACCCCATTTAATCCCTCGTATCCCCAAAATTGGTTAAGTATTAGTGGGCCATGACTTAACCCTAATCATGAGGCATTAATTTAATTGTACCTTAACCTCTCACATTAGACTTTGTTGCGGTTACTAGTTAAGCCGGGCAGGTCCGGGTAGCTTTACACCACAACTTGGTCTAACCTCGGGTCCAAGGTACACATGACCAACTTCTCACATTGGGTCCTATTGTTTGTAGCAACTAGTTAAGCCGGTCGGTTCCGGGTAGGTTTACGCTACAAACTCAACCCAACCTCGAGTTGGCCACACTTATGTTTTCTAAGTGTCATGTCCACTTTATTTTCAAACCATAATTACAAGTTTAACAAATACTTGGGTAGACCTAACTTAATAGGTAAATTCCCAAGGGGTAGACCTAACTTAATAGGTAAGTTCCCAATCTTATATTTTCATGTATTTTAAGTTTTACCCAAAACCCCCCCAACGTCATTCTATCGCTTACATATTCGTTATAACGCATAAAGGATAGAAAGAGGGAACTTGGCACAACATACATGATGAATCTTACATATCATAATAAACATGCATAACATGTTGGACTTGCATAACTTAGCATAGTGAACTTGCATAAACATGCATAACTTGTTAAACTTGCAAATCATGGCATAGTGAACTTGCATAAACATGCATAACTTGTTAAACTTGCAAATCATGGCATAGTGAACTTGCATAAACATGCATAACTTATCAAACATGTGTAACATAGCATAGTGAACTCACATAAGCATGCATAACTTATTAATCATGCATAACATAGCATAGTGAACTCGCATAAGCATGCATAACTTATTAAACATGCATAACATAGCATAGTGAACTCGCATAAGCATGCATAACTTATTAAACATGCATAAATCCCAACTTTCATCACACATTAACTTTAGAGTTTCTAAAATGAAGGTAAGAGGGCTTACAAATATTATGAAGACACAAATCTACTAATAAAGATTGAGGAGCCCTTTTATGCAAGCATATAAAAACCCAAAATAAAGCTCCAACTAACAAAAATCCCAAAAACTCTAGCTTAGCAAATAAAGCTTGCAACTTGATGATGTATGCAAGCTAATGATCATTCATACAACTTAGAAATGCTTGTATGAACATCAAAACCTTCATAGAATTGATTTTTGAAGAGAGTGGAGGCTAGGGTTTTTAGGTGGAGGCCATTTGAGAATTCAATTTGACATAGTTTGGTTGCTTGAATGAATAATGAGTGATTTAGGGTAGGTTAGGGTCTTATTTATAGATTAGGCTAGTGATTTAGACCATAGGATTAACCCTAGGTTGAATTAGGTCCATCAGATTTCGGAATTCTCCAGCACCAAGCCACACAACCAAGCCCAATCAAAAATGGTGCGCCAGGCAAAACTGCCCGGCCACCCCGTGTCGACAGGGCTGTCGACACCCTGGGGACCCTGTCGACATGCCTGTCGACATGGGGGTCCTGGCGGGAGTTTTCCCGCCTGACGCCAGTTAGCCCTAATCCTTGTTTTTAATTTAAAATTTAAATCTGTTTTTAACATGGAAATTTCTGAAAACTTCAATGGGCCTTAACTGGGTCATACGGACTCCGATTTTCGAAAACTCGGACTCTATTTCGCGTATTTTTCCGAGACGAACGCAATGGCATAGCCCATTTCCCTTGATTCAGATTTTAGAGTTAAATTCTGCCTCGATTTATGTTATAACAGGTTATTGAAAATACGGGTTGTTACATTCTCCCCTCCTTAAAGGATTTCGTCCCCGAAATCTTCAAGTTAGGAAGAACGTATCCTACCATCCAATCATCCATCTACTCAAAGCATCATCCATGAGCAATCATTGTCCTTAAAAGATTCTAAATGCTGTATGAACATATGCAAAAGTGTGTGTATATGTACTTATCTAATGCAAAGATCAATGCAAAATATGTTAGTGAAATGTATCCATATGTATGCAAATCCCTAACATAATGCATAATATCTACATGCGTGCTCAATCATACATCCATATGCAACATCCATGTGATGGCATACAAATTTCATCCAAGAATAAGCATAAACACTCATGCACATGCAATATGAGGAGTGTGTGAGCCGATCTAGTGCCTAATGTGTATCATGCATCCACGAGTAACCACTTGCAAACACTTGCAACCACTTGCAACCATCAAACATAACATGTCTCAAACACATGTTTCATCCAAAGGGTTTCTACCTAAGGTTCTCATGACAAGATTAGCACGATAACTAGATAAACATGGATAGCAAAGAGAAAGATATACTAACAAAGGAAAGAGATTGAGAGTGTACCCTCAAAAAGGAATGGATAAAGCCCACGCATCTTCTCCTCGGTTTCCCAAGTTGCGTCTTCTTCGGCTTCACCCCATTGAACCTTCACCAACTTGACCTCTCGATTCCTTAGCTTCTTGGTCTCCGTCCCCAAGATACGAATCGGAGCTCTCCTCAAAGTTGCCTCTTTCTCTACTTCCACGTCTTCAAGAATGCTAGGTTCAACCACCTCAGCGGACTCATGTAGGCACTTTCGGAGATGCGAGACATGAAAGACATTATGCACTCCGGACAGCTTCTCAGGCAATTGCACTTTATAAGCCATCTTCCCAATTCTCTCTATGATAGGGAAGGGTCCAACAAATCTCGGTGCTAACTTCCCAACAGCTCCAAATCGGACCACATTCCGCAAAGGAGAAACCTTTACGAAAACCATGTCCCCAACATCAAACTCTAAATCGGATCTTCGCTTATCAGCATAGGATTTCTGTCGGTCTTGGGCCGCTTTCATTCGTCTCCGAATCAACTCGATCTTCTCGGACGTATCTCTGATCATGTCAGGCCCAAGTATGAGCTTCTCTGTAGTCTCCCACCAACACGTAGGCGACTTGCACGGCCTCCTATATAAAGCTTCAAATGGTGTCATCCCTATGCTTGCCTGATAACTGTTATTATATGCAAACTCAACAAGAGGAAGATGGTCTTCCCAAGTACCACCAAAATCCAGAATGCAAAGACTCAACAAGTCCTCAAGTACCCTATTCACCCTTTCTGTTTGGCCGTCTGTCTGTGGGTGATAGGCCGTACTCAGGTTCAACCTCGTGCCCATAGCTTCCTGCAAACTGTTCCAGAACTGACTAGTAAAGATGGGGTCTCGGTCACTGACTATGATGGAAGGGACTCCATGTAGTCGTACTATCTCACGAAGATATATTGATGCTAGTCCAGATGCGGTCCTTTTGCTCTTCACCGGAATGAAATGAGCACTCTTCGTAAGTTTATCTACAATAACCCAATTGCTCGTATTCCCTTTCCTTGACCTTGGAAGCCCATCAATAAAGTCCATAGAAATACTCTCCCACTTCCATAGCGGGACCTCTAGAGGATGCAATAGCCCACCGGGCTTCTTCGACTCGGCTTTTACTCTCTGACAAACAACACATCTAGAGACAAACTCTGCCACATCCTTCTTCATCCCAGGCCAAAAGAAAATACGCTTCATATCTTTATACATCTTATCACCGCCTGGATGTATAGTCAACTTAGAGAGATGCGCTTCATTAAGAACTTTCTTCACCAAGTCTTCCACCATCGGAACACAAAGCCTTCCGTCTCTCCTCAGCCAACCCTTATCATCTATAGAATATCGAGCAAGGTGACTAGATGTCTCCCCTCGAATCAGCTTATCCATAATCTCAATTATCTGAGGGTCTTCCTTCTGCGAGGCCCCAACTTGATCCAGAAGAGTAGGCCTGAGCTCAAGAGATGCTAAAGAACCGGTCATCGACTCAACTGTCAAAGAAAAATCAAAGGTTGCCAAGAACTCTAAATTCTTCATCTCAACAAATAGAGGACTTAGTGTCAACCTTTTTCTACTCAACGCATCCGCTACAACATTCCCCTTGCCAGGGGTATAGGCTATATCAAAATCATAGGACGCCAAGAATTCCATCCACCTTTGCTGCCTCAAGTTCAGATCCTTCTGCGAAAAGAGATACTTCAAAGACTTATGATCAGTACACAGCTCAAATCTCTCTCCCAGAAGATAATGACGCCAAGCCTTGAGTGCATATACTATTGCTGCCAGCTCTAGATCATGAGTGGGATAATTCTTCTCATGCACCTTAAGTTGCCTACCACCAAAACATATAACTTTGCCTTCTTGCATCAGAACGGCGCCCAATCCCGTGCCACAAGCATCAGTGTACACGGTAAACATCTTACCACCATCGGGTAAAGCTAGAACTGGTGCTGAGGTAAGGGCTCTCTTGAGTCTCTGAAAAGCAAGCTCACAGTCCATATCCCAAGCAAAAACTAAGTGCTTCTTCGTCAACTTAGTAAGAGGAGCGGATATCTTCGCGAATGTCCTTGATGAACTTCCGGTAAAACCCCGCAAGACCTAGAAAACTTCTCACCTAGGTTGCATTCCTTGGAGTCTTCCAATCCTGAACTGCAACCACCTTAGCGGGATCCACCGCTAAGCCTTGCTTGGATACGATATGCCCAAGGAATCTAACTTCCCTTCTCCAAAAGTGACACTTGGAGAACTTGGCCTTTAACTGATGCGCTCTAAGCGTATCCATCACCTCTACAAGATGCCTCGCGTGCTCTTCTTCATCCTTGGAGAAGATCAAAATATCATCCACAAAGACCACGACAAACTTGTTCAAGAACTCTCGAAACACCCTACTCATCAAGTCCACGAAATACGCGGGTGCATTCGTCAAACCGAACGGCATAACAAGCCATTCAAAGAATCCATCTGGAGTTCTGAATGCAGTCTTGTCTATACTATCTTCAGCCACTCTGAGCTGATGAAATCCAGTAGCAAGATCAAGCTGAGAGAAAACAGAAGCACCAACAAGCTGGTCAAAGAGATCATCGATCCTCGGTAACGGGTGTCTGTTCTTCTTAGTCAGCTTATTCAATTCTCTATAGTCCACACAGAGTCGAAGAGAACCATCTGCCTTAGTAGCAAACACCACAGGCGCTCCCCATTCGGATATACTTCGTCTGATGAAGTTCTTCTCAAGCAACTCCTTTACTTGCTTGCTGAGCTCCCGTCTCTCACGCGGAGCCATGTGCCGAACGGGCAAAGAAACAGGCTTAGCATTATCCACCAGATAAATGCGAAAATCAATCTCTCGTTTAGGGGGCAACCCCTTAACTTCTTCAAAAACATCTGGATAATCTCGGACCACCCTTACAGACTGAAGGGCTTCCTCTGACGAGTCGAGAGATTCAAGATAGCACAACATGACGGGATCCTTCGGATTGCATGAAATCTCTAAGGTGTTGCCAAGGCGAGTCACAAGCCTCACAACCCTATGCTCACAATCAAGAATGGCTCCATATCGGGACAGCCAATCCATGACCAATATCAATCCGTATCCCCTGAAACCAAGAACATATGCACTACACAAGAACTCTACACTGAGTATAGAGATCCTCAGATCCTCACATATCATAGATAGATGAGCAGAACCCCCAATGGGATTCGAAACACAAACGGGATCATCCACTAAGCTAGTACTAAGGTGCAAGCTATCAACAAGATCAGATGAAATAAAGCTATGTGATGCACCAGAATCAAACAAGGTACGAACTGGAAGATCAGAAACATAAACAAGGTTCTCAACAGAAACACTACCTCGATCGGGAACTGGAGCGGTATTGAGAGCATGAACTTGCCCTCCTGAAGGTCCAGCCTGTCCTTTCTTCTTTGGGCATTCCTTGCTGAAGTGTCCAGTCTCACCACAGGAAAAACATCCACCACTAAGCTTCCTTTTCTTCTTCCTACAATCCTTAGCAAAGTGTCCAGGCGCACCACAGTAATTGCACTTTCCCTTGCCTTTGTTGTTGTTCCCCTTCTTGTTCTTGCTCTGATTCCCCTGACTGCTTTGACCACCTTGATTGCCTTTACCTTGAGAATCAGTCTTCTTTGCTTGAGTATCACTCGACTTGACCTCTTTCTTTCCATCTCCCTGAAGTAGGGCCATATTGACCAAACTCTCAAAAGTAGCCCCATGCGGAATATGTGACATTGCCAAACCCTGCAGCGGCTCATTCAACCCTCTAGCAAATCGAAGAGCCTTCTTCTCAGGAGTGTTCACCATATCCAAACCAAAACGGGCCAGCTGATTAAACTTGTTCACATACTCCTTGACAGACATATCACCTTGCTTTAATGCAATGAACTTCTCCATCTGTAAATTCGCCTCAGCAGAAGATAGAAACTTGGCCACAAATCTAGCCCTCAAATCTGCCCAAGTCTCGACGGGCCTCGTCCCATTGGTGACTTCCCACCAATAGGATGCTTCGTCCTTCAAAAGCCACACTGTCAATAAGATTTTCCTCTCGTCATCAATCCCAAAGATAGCAAACAAGTCCTCAGTGTCTTTCAGCCAATTCCTAGCTTCAACAAAAGATTCCGTGCCTAGGAAATTCTTGCCTCCCATCGCCTTGAAGTCTTTACAAACCTTCGTGAACTCAACCTGAGGATGCTGAGGGGGAGGAGGAGGAAGAGGAGCCTCAGCAACAGGAGGAGGAGGAACATTAGCAACGGGAGGTGGAATATTAACTACTGGAGGAGGAGGAACAGGAACCACCGGAGGAGGGACATTAGGGGTAGGATTCTCAACTACAGGAGGAGGAGTGGGAGTAGGGTTTGCGGGGCCGGCTGCCGCCCTAGCTTCTAGAAGTCTCCTATACCAGAGTGGTACATTTACTCCATCCGGGATGGCAAGATTCTCAGCCATACTGAAACGAAAGATAAGATAAGATTAGGTCAAGGGAACGAAGGATAACGCTAATGGCTTTTTGGGGAATAGCCTTTTAAAATACTAGACTTTTCTTTGGAAAATACTTTATACTTGTTTTGAAGATAGTTTTTCAAAAGTCTTTTAAAAACTTTTTGTTCTTTCTTGTAAACCTTATGCTCTGATACCAAATTTGTAACACCCCACCTCCACTAGGGTCACTCTTTTGGGGGCACTAGCTTCTGGGGGGCGTTAGAACTGGGTAAGCATGCATAATGATATATCAAGGCAGAACAAGAACATAAATATATATATGTAAAACAGAGTAAGTGAGAATAAAACAGCGGAATATCTCAAACCATCTCAAAACAAGTCTAGTACATCATAAAGTCAACTGCCAAAATAAACATGTCTAGTACATCATAAACAGAAATACTGAAATACATAGTGCTATCCCCAAAATAAAGATGATAAACCATAGCGAGCTCCATGTCCAGACATACATGAGCTATCCAACAAACAAGCAAGCGATCCAAGCTAAGCACCGCTGTTCCCTCCCTGAGAACCTGGAGGGAGGGGGAAACAGAAGAAAAGAAGCGAAAGAAAACAGGTCAGTCAAAAAGACTGGTAAGCCCTACTACGATCAGTCTGTAAACTAATAAAGTTAACATCATGATGGAAACTGAGACGAACATACTGGCAATAGATAAAGGTGTCATCACATAGAGAAGATTAAGCTTTGCACCACAGTGTACTAGCAAACTAACATAACAGGTATTGATCCCTCAGCCCAAACTTTGGCCCAATTGCATGAGGTGACCTTAATGCAAGGTCCAGCCCAACGGTCTAGTCGATCGGCTCCCTATAAACCTAACACGTCAAGTGTTGGTGTCCATACAGCCCACATATGGTTGTAGTCAGACTGTGTTGGGTCCACCTTCGGGTGTATCAAGCCCTCGGGTGTCAACCTCAGACACCTAAGCAATAATGCACAGTCTAAACCTACTGGTACCCGTGCCTCGAGTTTGTCCAACACCGGACTACGTGCACGTCCGTAGCCCGCCTGGACCCGCACCGCTGTACCACTCAGCCGTCGCTTTGGTCGCTTACATCAGTCCAGTAATCGTGCCCCGCCCTAGCCTAGCCTCTAGGGTTGTGAATGATACCAAACTGGGATTACTGCTGGAACAGACCACGTTGCTAGGGTTTTCTAAGAGGGTTAAGTGTGGTTTAACCCCTCACTAATCATGGATTAAATTATTTAAGTGTAACCAACAGTTCACCACTTAACCCCATTCAATCCCTCGTATCCCCAAAATTGGTTAAGTATTAGTGGGCCATGACTTAACCCTAATCATGAGGCATTAATTTAATTGTACCTTAACCTCTCACATTAGACTTTGTTGCGGTTACTAGTTAAGCCGGGCGGGTCCGGGTAGCTTTACACCACAACTTGGTCTAACCTCGGGTCCAAGGTACACATGACCAACTTCTCACATTGGGTCCTATTGTTTGTAGCAACTAGTTAAGCCGGTCGGTTCCGGGTAGGTTTACGCTACAAACTCAACCCAACCTCGAGTTGGCCACACTTATGTTTTCTAAGTGTCATGTCCACTTTATTTTCAAACCATAATTACAAGTTTAACAAATACTTGGGTAGACCTAACTTAATAGGTAAATTCCCAAGGGGTAGACCTAACTTAATAGGTAAATTCCCAATCTTATATTTTCATGTATTTTAAGTTTTACCCAAAACCCCCCCAACGTCATTCTATCGCTTACATATTCGTTATAACGCATAAAGGATAGAAAGAGGGAACTTGGCACAACATACATGATGAATCTTACATATCATAATAAACATGCATAACATGTTGGACTTGCATAACTTAGCATAGTGAACTTGCATAAACATGCATAACTTGTTAAACTTGCAAATCATGGCATAGTGAACTTGCATAAACATGCATAACTTGTTAAACGTGCAAATCATGGCATAGTGAACTTGCATAAACATGCATAACTTATCAAACATGTGTAACATAGCATAGTGAACTCGCATAAGCATGCATAACATAGCATAGTGAACTCGCATAAGCATGCATAACTTATTAAACATGCATAAATCCCAACTTTCATTACACATTAACTTTAGAGTTTCTAAAATGAAGGTAAGAGGGCTTACAAATATTATGAAGACACAAATCTACTAATAAAGATTGAGGAGCCCTTTTATGCAAGCATATAAAAACCCAAAACAAAGCTCCAACTAACAAAAATCCCAAAAACTCTAGCTTAGCAAATAAAGCTTGCAACTTGATGATGTATGCAAGCTAATGATCATTCATACAACTTAGAAATGCTTGTATGAACATCAAAACCTTCATAGAATTGATTTTTGAAGAGAGTGGAGGCTAGGGTTTTTAGGTGGAGGCCATTTGAGAATTCAATTTGACATAGTTTGGTTGCTAGAATGAATAATGAGTGATTTAGGGTAGGTTAGGGTCTTATTTATAGATTAGGCTAGTGATTTAGACCATAGGATTAACCCTAGGTTGAATTAGGTCCATCAGATTTCGGAATTCTCCAGAACCAAGCCACACAACCAAGCCCAATCAAAAATGGTGCGCCAGGCAAAACTGCCCGGCCACCCCGTGTCGACAGGGCTGTCGACACCCTGGGGACCCTGTCGACATGCCTGTCGACATGGGGGTCCTGGCGGGAGTTTTCCCGCCTGACGCCAGTTAGCCCTAATCCTTGTTTTTAATTTAAAATTTAAATCTGTTTTTAACATGGAAATTTCTGAAAACTTCAATGGGCCTTAACTGGGTCATACGGACTCCGATTTTCGAAAACTCGGACTCTATTTCGCGTATTTTTCCGAGACGAACGCAATGGCATAGCCCGTTTCCCTTGATTCAGATTTTAGAGTTAAATTCTACCTCGATTTATGTTATAACAGGTTATTGAAAATACAGGTTGTTACATATACAGATATGTATGCATGTATGATGAGGCATTCAACATTATTTATATTTCCAGTTTTCATTTCACACCAGCCATGGAACATTCAAGCCAAGGAATTCAGTCAAGGCAAGAAGAATTTATTCGAATTATTTTTAGTAAAATCAGAGCATTTGTGGGAAAGGTTTCATTGCTGGGGATAAATCATTTCAGATATTTCTAGCATTTTTTTATGGATGAGTTATTTTTGGCATGAAATCGATTTTTGAAAACTGGGGTACACAAGAACATTTGAATTTTTTTAAAGCTTTCCTGAATTGGCATATCCAAATCAAAACCGACAGATTTTATTTTCAATAGGGAAAATATGTTTTTTGAAGACCACAATCAAGTCCAGATTCATTGTAGCAAATCACACAACCTTTTAAAGCCAAGAATTTCAAAAGAGGAAACGATGGAATCGAGCAATCAATCAAACCAAGTCATCATTCGAAATTAGAGACATTAGGGTTTGATTCTAACCATATAAACACCAATCATCACTGGCAGAATTATCGATTGAAAACCAGGCCAACAATTAAAAGAGAAATCATAGTAATTCATATCTGAAATTACTCACGTTGTTTTCGATCAGAAGCGACTTCAAATCAATCGAAGAACCGACAAACAATAACGCCTTCAAGCATCAGAGATTTATTTTTAGAATTACATCAACACTTCGATCGATTTGAGGATTCTTGAAAACCTTAAATTCAATTGCCAGCCGCCATGTTTTTCTCCAGAGAACAAAAGAGATTTGGACAAACTGTAGAAAGGCGGGTGGAACCGATTTCTTAAGTTGGTCGGTCATCTTGGTTTTAGTGATAAAGGGAAGACTTTATTTTTTAATTAAAATAGGGTTTAAGAGTATCTTTTGTTTTTAATTTTTGCTGAATTTTCAATTTCTTTGTAAACCGAGTGAACAATTGCTGGAGTCTGAAAAATTATAGGTGAATCCAGTTAGGGTTTAGCTAGCAGTTTAATAGAGTCTGTAAAATCTAGGGTTACGGGTTTGTAATTTGGGAAAATCTGGTCAAAGTGATATCGGTCAGCGTAGGTTTTTGAGCATAGGGTTAGTACAGGAGCAGGGAGTGCAAATTTACGGTGTCTGTAAGCGGGATCTGTTATTAACGCCTAGTAGAAACCTTAGTGAATGCAGCAGTATGCAGAGTCTGCCGAAGCTGTGTATATCTGTGTGTTATTTACTACGTTTATTTCCCTGCTGATTATCTGTGCTGCGATTTTGAAACGACCCAAACTTCCCAGTAAAGGAAAGCCTGGATTGCTTTGAGAACAAATAAACATTAGAGCACAAACTGAAGAACATTTTATTGCTGATAACAACAATTACATCAGAGTACAAGAATATAACAGAGTATGAATACTTATTACAGAAATAGAAATACAATAATATCAGAGTTTCAAATTAAATTTATATAGCAGCGGAAAAATGATACAAATATACAACTGGAAGGAATACACGGATACAGAGCTTTCCGAATACCTCTTCAGCTGTAAGCCAGGATCCTGTAAATATATCTGCAAAAAGCTACTCGACTACCCATGTGGAAAATAAGGGCACCCGAGTTTTCCAGTGAAACAAACTACAGGTCAGTCATGGGACTGGTATGAGAAATCTTAACTAAACTTATCTAATAATAAGGTTAATCACAGGACCACGCCGCTAACGCGGAACGGGTTTACTCCATTGGATTGCCAGTGCATAGATTAAAGTAAATCATTAAACAATGCAATGTTTTTTTTTTGAAAAATGAAACCATTATAAGACCCAAGTCCCATCACACAATGCAAGGCAAACCGGAGGATAGGGTTTTACCTTATAATGGTCAAAAGATGCTTGATACAATAAAACAAATTTAGTATTAGTGTGTATATCTATGGGTATATATATTTCAAAAACAATTTAAATCATAATGTATTAATCATAGACGGCATAGTACCCCATCCTACTATGTCGCCATACTAGTTCTACAATCAAAACCGCTAGGTCGTATTGGAACTTGGATTTCCATCATGAGTCGAGACTAGGGGCAAGCTCCTCTCCGATTCGAGACACTCTAGCAAATGCCTCAGGATCCCCCGCAGTGAACCCTTGGATGCGGTAGGGCCGGTCCCCCCCTATCGGCAGTGGATTGGTTATGCCTGAACACACGTTTCTCGGTTCCTTTGAACCTATAATATGACCACTATCGGCCTATAAAAATCCGAGGCGCCTCAAAATCCATCATCCACATAAGTAAAATGCCAGGCCGTGTTAAAGCACTGACACTACCACTAGCTAGAAAGAAACGTGTGCACTCCCTACGGTCCATATCCCGTTTTTGACTCATACCGGGGTGTGAGGCTCGCGAAGTCACGATATACACAAAGCTATGCCGTAATAGGTTATGCTTTGATCATCCCACAAGGCCCTGCTTTTCAACAAAAGCCTTGATCAATTGCATCTTGGCGTGCCACATCAACAATTCACGCCATGCGATCAATCACTATTAATATATACCAGGGTGTTAAGTAGAGGATAAATCCCCTACCACCAAACAGACATACATTAACAAAATCGATTTAATTCACACGGAACGAAATCCAATGTCAGACACGCATCCATTTATTAGCTTATGCTATGGGTCTGAGCGAAAACCAAATCCGAACAATCAACACTAGTCCGGACGACCACCACTGAAGCCCCTTCAAGGTAGCTACTCCCATCAGGGTCTCTGTAGCAACACATCTATCCCATGTGAAGATCGTCGGTCTTCAACCACCGTCTTCATCTTCAACTCTTCATCGTCGTAGTAATTATTCGGAATGGGTTAAACCCGGTCTTCCCGAATAACTCGCGTATTTTTATAATTAAAAATCAATTACTAAAAAAAACACATCCAACGTCTCATTCCAATTCAGAATATTCTTTTAAATAAAATATTCAAATTATTCTATCAAAGATAAATTTCTTAACTTTGCACTTAAATCTTTCTTTTAAAGGGTTTATTAAAATCTCAATTTGAATTTAGATATTAAAAATCATTATTCAATGATTATTTAAATCCAAGAAATTAATCTTATCTTTAACTGGGTTAAAGAACTAATGTCATTTAAAAACATAGTTCACGGTAAACCCAAAATAATCTTCCATGAAATATGGAATCTTCACAGAAATCAAATCAATATATAATCGTTATAAATTTCTGTATCCAACCAATAATATAAATGGAATAACGGCGAAGCCTCTTAAATTCCATATGTAGTATCGGTCTTCTTTAACAGAAGCTTATGCTTATCTCGGTTATTATTAATTCGAATTCCATTCAACTCCAATTTAATATATTAAATTGGAAAACTTACTTTTGAAAAATTCCCGTTTAAATCATAATAAAAGATTTATAAATTCCAAATCATAATTTCTCTGTCAGTCGGGTTAAAGAACATATGTCGCTTAGAAACACAGTTCACAATAAACCCAACTCACATTTCATCTTATTCCAATTACTAAATATAATTGAAAACTTTAATAATCTAAAATAAAATATTATTCTTTTCATACGGGGTTTAAGAACAATGTTATTTAAGACACTATTCACGACAAACCCAAAATCCAATTTATTTAGTTAAATTTCAATTAAATATTAACAAATTGGAAAAACCTTCATTAAACCCAAATTTAATGGTTGATCTTAGTTAATAACTAGTTCATTTCAATTAAAATATATTTTTCTAAAATATATTCCTTTTCTAAAATATATTCTTTTCCTAAGACATTTTCGAACATATCCTTTTTCTAGAATATTCTTTATTGAAATGTGACTCAAACAACAGCCATATTTTGTATGAAATCAACAACCATGATAAATAATTATCAAACATCCAAATAACGACCAAGGTGGAATCTATAACTGTGTGAGAATTAAAGTAAATAACTGACGCTCATCACAGACTGTCAATCCATCGATTGACAGATAACTAAATATTGGGATTAGTGTGTATCTAATATCATCCCAATATCCGTGTGGGGTTTCATCCATCAAGTAAATAATAATTCATTTGTGCACTTGGGCGATGTATAAAAATTATCGACCCAATCACATAGACAAGTCGGGTAACTTGTAAATGGAAGTGTAATATTCAATTTGAATATATAAACATTATATTTATCTCATCAAGCATTTCAACATCATGACATATATTTCAGTTCTTTTAATCCTATTCTCCTCAATGAGAATGATATTACATAAAAATATATGTTTTTAATTCTACTCCTTTAAATGAGATCAACACTACATAAAAATGTATGTTTTTATTTCTAATCTTTTTATTGTAACTAATCGAAAATAAAATATTAACTTTTAAATCTTTTGAGTCATTCTTTTTAATAACCAAAAATGCTATTTTGGTTTAACTCTTTTTAAAGTAAACAAAAATATATTTTGATCTACTTCTTTTTAATGTAAACAAATGTTCATTTCTGCTTAATCCTTTTTAATACACGAAAATATTCATTTTTGCTTAATCCTTTTTAACTAATCGAGTATTGACAAAAATGTTATTCTTTTCACAAATCAATTTTTGACAAAAAATTGTGTCTTTTGTTTCTATAAACATATTTGGACAAAAATGTGTCTTTTATTTTAATATTCATTTTCTAGCAAAAATGTACCTTTTATTCTAATACCTTTTTAATGTATAAAAATATACAATTTCAATTCATTCTTCTTTAATGTATAAAAATATACATTCTTAAATCCATTATTTTTAACGTAAACAAATATGATGATTTTGTTTCTTAACTCCTAATGCAAACAAAATGATGATTTTGTTTGTAAACTTCTAATGCAAATAAAACGATGATTTTGTTTGTTAACTTCTTGTGTAAACAAAAATGGGAATTTTGTTTATTAACTCTAATGCAAACAAAACGGTGATTTTGTTTGTAAACTTCTAATGTAACAAAAATGAGGATTTTGTTTCATTCTTTAAATTTGACAAACATGAATGTTTTCTAATTCATTTCTCTAAAGTGACAAGATGAATGAATTTACTTCATTCTTTTCAAAGTGACCAAAAATGAATGAATTCTTTCTATAATCATGTTTTCACAAAAATGTTATTTTTATTTAACAAATCATTCTTTTACTTTTGGCAAAAATGAATTTTTGTCTATTCTTTTCAAAAATGTTATTTTGATTTGCAAAATATATTTCACATAAAAAGGTTGTTTTTGTTTTCATTACCAGTTTCTAATCAAAAATGTTATATTTGATTTGCAAAACATATTTCACATGGAAATGTTGTTTTTATTTACATAACAAATTTCTAATCAAAAATGTGATTTTGATTTGCATAATATATTTCAAATAAAAATGACAATTTTTATTTCTATAACAAGTTTCAAATCAAAAATGTGATTTTGGTCTAACTCTTCTAATGTAATCAAAATATGTGATTTTTAGTCTAACTTTTCTAATGTAATCAAAATACGTGATTTTTAGTCAAAGGTACATTTTCACACAAAAATGTGATTTATTTTAATGAGACATTTCCTAACAAAAATGACCTTATTTTAAATGACATTTTCTATTAAAATGGCAATTTTATTTTAATAAACATTTTCTAATAAAAAGGACATTTTAAAACTAATACAATATTTTTTTTAATCAAAATGTTATTATAATTTCTTTACAATGCTACACAAAAATCTGTTCTTCGTATTGAAAAAGAATGTTACACAAGTCTGTTCTTGATAAAAGTTCATTTTCATGTGATTCATGAAAATGAGATTTTGATTCTAAATCTAGATTTGATAAAAATCCATGTTTCAAGTGAATCATAAAAGTGTGTTTTTGCTTTATACTTAAATTTTGATACATATGAATATAATATTATTTTATAAATACAATATAAATATGGTTTAACTTTATGGTATACACAAAATTCTAATAGACAAGAATACACACAATTCAATGGTTCACCACAATCATAAACAATCAACAATTCCAAACACCACAGATCTACTACTATTACGTAACAACATGATTTCAAGAAGCGAAAAATAATAATAAAATTTAATCAAAATAAACAAAAGAAATCTCACATCGTTCTTATTTCAGATCTGAAATTCCTCTGAATTTTGATTGGCTCCTTTTCAGATCTCGTCAGTGTCATGTTGTAGATCTCGTCAATACGGTTCTAACGAACCTGAAATCATCGAATTCCGATTTGATTTGAATGAGATATCATCGTTTTTATTCTAACACAATTTTAATTAGAATTAAATTAAAATAATTACACTTAACAAAGCGTTGTTGCCCTTAGTCAAAACTAGGCCGCCTGTATCTTCTTCTTCAGACCAAATGAACCCATCGTTCACCGTAGTACATCCACCATCGTACCTCACATCGGACCTCCGGCCATCCATCAGATCGCACCACATCGAAGCCCCGACAACGGCCACCCCACGCTCGGTGCAGCTAGGCCACCAGAAAACCTCCACGACGGCGGCCCCTTTGGGCGCAGAATCCGAGAGAAATATACCACCATTAACAATCCTATCCGTTGAACTTCTTGAGCTTGAAGCCTCCTTCGATTTCCTTTTGGAAGATTTGAATTTCATTGATTATAGAGGGAGAGATTGAGGATTGAATTTGGGACGATTTCGGCCATCCATGAAAGAGAGTGGCGGCTGGAAATTTGCAAATTAGGGTTGGCGTATAGTACGGTGTATTTATACCGTATTTTATAACGTAATTAATTTATTTATTTATTTTCCAAATTTATCTGTATGTTGCTACAAACTCCAAATCAAACCCAACAAGTGTCGCCCCTAGCTAATAGCCCCCATCCCAGACACAATGGAACATGTTTCGCAACCCAGTTCGGCTGTTACGATATGTTTTTCTTTAAATTAAATTATAAATCATTTAATTATTAAATTCAAACGTACATTTAAATTACCGGGGCCACATACGGACTCTAAAAATTACAGAAAAATTATTTCTAGTTATGCTTAGACGATACGGTTCTAACAAGACTAATTTCGTCGAATTCTGAGACCGTTTGAAAAATGGCCATTTTCAAGTCGATTAAATTTAACTGAAACAGTCAAAACACGTTTACCTTTGCCACGCTCACATATTAACTCGAAAAATTATGAAAAATTAAACTTAGCAATAATTTGACATTCCGGTTCCAACAAAAGTGGTTTCGTCGAAAACCGAAGTCGTTTGTAAAATGGCTATTTTTAAGGCCAATATATTATATTAAAATATATATTAATTATACAATGACTTTTGTAGATTTTAAACTGGACATAACTTTCTATTTTCAAAGTGGAATTTCAGTTTTTCAGATTCTTTAGAAAGATATGATTAAACAGATTTAAATATTTCTTGTTTTGTTCAATTCTGATTTATTTTGAATCTTGTACATTCAGTCAAAGTTCAAATTCGAATTTTCAAACTGCAGTGCTGTTTTAAACTCCTTTTATAATTAAATTGAATTTATTCATTTTAAAATAAATTTTTATTCGTTCTTATTTAAAATAAATCATTTTAAACATTAAAATCCATTAAAATTTCTAAAATAAAAGTTTTAAATTGGCCCCAAAATTCCGGGTCGTTACAATCGCCCCCACTTAAAATCTTTTCGTCCTCGAAAAGGAACATAGCTAAAAAGTTGTTTAATTAACTAACTTAATTAAATTTTTTTTTGGTTTAATTATCATTCTAATATTTTTATTAGTTAAACTAATAATCAGACATCACAGCCATCAATCAATTAAGTGATTAACTTTTCAAATATATATAACTTTTATATATCGTCAAAAATCATATTTTTAGTGCAAATCACAGCAATGTGTCCTAACTAAGTGTTGGTTCTCATACCAGTCAGTGGAGATATATAGAAATCCGACTTTCGAAACTCGAACATAAATAATGGTGATGCGGCCGCATCACCAGAATTATCCCCGGGCGACTAGAGTGTGCTTCTATATCTATCCAATATATTAAAACTTCGAATATCCGTTAATTACTCGTATATTCGAAATCTTTATATACTCGATTGTCCACATTAAAATATAATATACTCAAATACGTATATTTAGATAAAAAATTTCAAAACTAGATTTGTTTTCATTTTTATATTAAAGAAAATAATACTCTTCACACTCGTTCTAGGATACTACTGATCCTATCTCTAACGAGTTATTCTTATTGGACATTACTAATCCAATCTCTGATGAATTCTTTCGTTCGGTTCTAATGTGTCTTGTTCTCGAGCTCTGTAAACCTGGCTCTGATACCAACTGAAACGACCCAAACTTCCCAGTAAAGGAAAGCCTGGATTGCTTTGAGAACAAATACACATTAGAGCACAAACTGAAGAACATTTTATTGCTGATAACAACAATTACATCAGAGTACAAGAATATAACAGAGTATGAATACTTATTACAGAAATAGAAATACAATAATATCAGAGTTTCAAATTACATTTAAATAGCAGCGGAAAAATGATACAAATATACAACTGGAAGGAATACACGGATACAGAGCTTTCCGAATACCTCTTCAGCTGTAAGCCAGGATCTTGTAAATATATCTGCAAAAAGCTACTCGACTACCCATGTGGAAAATAAGGGCACTCGAGTTTGCCAGTGAAACAAACTACAGGTCAGTCATGGGACTGGTATGAGAAATCTTAACTAAACTTATCTAATAATAAGGCTAATCACAGGACCACGCCGCTAACGCGGAACGGGTTTACTCCACTGGATTGCCAGTGCATAGATTAAAGTAAATCGTTAAACAACGCAATGCTTTTTTTTTTGAAAAATGAAACCATTATAAGACCCAAGTCCCATCACATAATGCAACGCAAACCGGAGGATAGGGTTTTACCTTATAATGGTCAAAAGATGCTTGATACGATAAAACGGATTTAGTATTAGTGTGTATATCTATGGGTATATATATTTCAAAAACAATTTCAATCATAATGTATTAATCATAGACGGCATAGTACCCCATCCTACTATGTCGCCATACTAGTTCTACAATCAAAACCGCTAGGTCGTATTGGAACTTTGATTTCCATCATGAGTCGAGGCTAGGGGCAAGCTCCTCTCCGATTCGAGACACTCTAGCAAATGCCTCAGGATCCCCCGCAGTGAACCCTTGGATGCGGTAGGGCCGGTCCCCGCCTATCGGCACTGGATTGGTTATGCCTGAACACACGTTTCTCGGTTCCTTTGAACCTATAATATGACCACTATCGGCCTATAAAAATCCGAGGCGCCTCAAAATCCATCATCCACATAAGTAAAATGCCAGGCCATGTTAAAGCACTGACACTACCACTAGCTAGAAAGAAACGTGTGCACTCCCTACGGTCCATATCCCGTTTTTGACTCATACCGGGGTGTGAGGCTCGCGAAGTCACGATATACACAAAGCTATGCCGTAATAGGTTATGCTTTGATCATCACACAAGGCCCTGCTTTTCAACAAAAGCCTTGATCAATTGCATCTTGGCATGCCACATCGACAATTCACACCATACGATCAATCACTATTAATATATACCAGGGTGTTAAGTAGAAGATAAATCCCCTACCACCAAACAGACATACATTAACAAAATCGATTTAATTCACACGGAACGAAATCCAATGTCAGACACGCATCCATTTATTAGCTTATGCTCTGGGTCTGAGCGAAAACCAAATCCGAACAATCAACAATTGTTCGGAAGACCACCACTAAAGTCCCTTCAAGGTAGCTACTCCCATCAGGGTCTCTGTAGCAATACATCCATCCCATGTGAAGATCGTCGGTCTTCAACCACCGTCTTCATCTTCAACTCTTCATCGTCGTAGTAATTATTCGGAATGGGTTAAACCTGGTCTTCCCGAATAACTCGCGTATTTTTATAATTAAAAATCAATTACTAAAAAAACACATCCAACGTCTCATTCCAATTCAGAATATTCTTTTAAATAAAATATTCAAATTATTCTATCAAAGATAAATTTCTTAACTTTGCACTTAAATCTTTCTTTTAAAAGGTTTATTAAAATCTCAATTTGAATTTAGATATTAAAAATCATTATTCAATGATTATTTAAATCCAAGAAATTATTCTTACCTTTAACTGGGTTAAAGAACTAATGTCATTTAAAAACATAGTTCACGGTAAACCCAAAATAATCTTCCATGAAATATGGAATCTTCACAGAAATCAAATCAATATATAATCGTTATAAATTTCTGTATCCGACCAATAATATAAATGGAATAACGGCGAAGCCTCTTAAATTCCATATGTAGTATCGGTCTTCTTTTACAGAAGCTTATCTCGGTTATTATTAATTCGAATTCCATTCAACTCCAATTTAATGTATTAAATTGGAAAACTTACTTTTGAAAAATTCCCATTTAAATCTTAATAAAAGATTTATAAATTCCAAATCATAATCTCACTGTCAGTCGGGTTAAAGAACATTTGTTGCTTAGAAACACAGTTCACAATAAACCCAACTCACAATTCATCTTATTCCAATTACTAAATATAAATGAAAATTTTAATAATCTAAAATAAAAGATTATTCTTTTCATACGGGATTTAAGAACAATGTTATTTAAGACACTATTCACGACAAACCCAAAATCCAATTTATTTAGTTAAATTTCAATTAAATATTAACAAATTGGAAAAACCTTCATTAAACCCAAATTTAATGGTTGATCTTAGTTAATTACTAGTTCATTTCAATTAAAATATATTTTTCTAAAATATATTCCTTTTCTAAAATATATTCTTTTCCTAAGACATTTTCGAACATATCCTTTTTCTAGAATATTCTTTATTGAAATGTGACTCAAACAATAGCCATATTTTGTATGAAATCAAAAACCATGATAAATAAATATCAAACATCCAAATAACGACCAAGGTGGAATCTATAACTGTGTGAGCATTAAAGTAAATAATTGACGCTCATCACAGACTGTCAATCCATCGATTGACAGATAACTAAATATTGGGATTAGTGTGTATCCAATACCATCCCAATACCCGTGTGGGGTTTCTGAAAAAGTTGAAGTGTGTACGACTTGTGCAGGATCTATAATATGGCTATGCGGAATGTATGTGATAACTTAAGCTATTCAATAGTTATGCGAATAAATATTCGCAAATAATATATATATCACAAATAATTATAAATGTAGTAAAGTAAAGTAAAGTAGAGTAACGACACCAGGATTTTTACACTGGTTCGGACCTCCAGTCCTACGTCCAGTCCCGAAGCTCCTCTTTGGCTTTTCACTAAACAACACCCTCTCTTCACCTGGAGGAACAGGTTCACAACACTACTTGATTTACGGGCTACAAGTTTA
Organism: Allium sativum; assembly: GCA_030737875.1. Classification (NCBI taxonomy): domain Eukaryota; kingdom Viridiplantae; phylum Streptophyta; class Magnoliopsida; order Asparagales; family Amaryllidaceae; genus Allium; species Allium sativum. The sequence goes on from CM060924.1 coordinate 485,623,686, forward strand.
CCCACTTGATTTCATGGGCTACAAGCTTACCCACTTGATTTCACGGGCTACAAGCTTACCCACACAGGACAATTACAAGAGTTTGACTTCTGATTGTGTTCTTCTTTCAACACTGATTTGTCAACGATTGAGTACACCCTTCCTATAATCTTATCCTCAAGTATATGAATTGAATGTGAAGATTTGAAGGAAGTTAGTTTCTTGTTGAATCAAAATATGAGAAATATTATCAAGGATTCAATAAGTAACTTGAATTTGGGAGCTTTTTAGAATGCAAGAGTATTTAGAAAGTAAGATCAGAAATCAGAGCAAGAATCGGTGATTTGGATGAATGAAAGATGATGTATTTATAGCAAATGAGAAGTTGTAATTATTAGTGAAAAGTTGCAATCAAAAGGAGTGATTTTTAATGAAGAGAAATGGATGCAATTTTTCAAGAAAGAAGATGACTCTTCATGAAATTCAAAAATAGGTCGACAGGAAAAATTAATAGGTTGACAGGTTTTTGACCGTTATTTCAAAAAGCTGTTGACCTGTTAATTTTAACAGGTTGACCTATTATATTTAAAAATAGGTTGACCTGTTATTTTTAACAGGTTGAACTGTTTTTGTCAATATACAGTAAAAACGAGTTTTCATGCATAATTTTGAAAAGAGTAAGAAGTATGATTATTTGAGGATAGATTTTAACATAAATAACTCTAAATAACCATCTTCTAACCTATAAAACATTGAATCTTCTTTTTGTCGATCATGAAGCTCCTTCTTGTCATTAATCAAAATAAGCATTGAAACCGTTGACTCAACATTCTCCCCCTTTTTGATTGATGACAATATAGCTTGATATTTTAATCTTTATTGCTATCTCCCCCTGTATATAAGCTCTGTCTCCCTTTAAACATCTATATGTCCATAATCTTAGCTCCATGTCATGATTTCCATTGATCTTTATTTTGTTGTTATCAATTGAAATTCTCGTGTCTCAACATTCTCCCCCTTTTTGATTGATGACAACACCTTGGATTTTCTCCCTTTGAATAAAAAGCTCCCCCTGAATTTCTGCAACATTTGTTAGTAAATAATCTTACCTTTTGATTCCTGCATTAACAAATGTTAGCACACATATACTTTAAATAGTATATGTAAAATATTTCTCCCCCTTTGTCATCGATTAAAAAGAATAAATATCATAATAACCTCAATAATCGAGAGTAGTATAATTTTAAAATAGTATAAGAATTGGTGTTTGAGTTTGGAATTTGAAACGACGTGTCTTTATAAAAAAAATTATAATAGAGACCGGTCGACCTATAAAATCAAGGCAGTCGACCTAAAAAGTTTCGGGTAGGAGAAAAAGACAGAAATAGTACAAACCGGTCGACCTAAATGTTCAACCGGTCAACCTGTTTACTTGCTGAAACAAAACCGGTCGACCTAAAAAAGTATACCGGTCGACCTAAAATTTCTCTGTTTTATGAAACCGATCGACCTATAGTTTTTGACCGGTCGACCTGTATGAACAACTTGAAACCGGTCGACCTATATTTCGCCACCGGTCGACCTAATTCTTCTCTAGATTGAAAATATTCAAAACAGGTCGACCTATATTTTTTAACAGGTCGACCTAATTTGTCAAAAATTGTTTTTCTGCCTTATTTTGAAAAAAAAATCAAACTCAAACAACATTTTATTATAATAATATATATTAAATACATGAAGAAAGAAATAAAACAAATATTAAAAGGAATATAAAATTTCTCCTTAGATCCGATATATTAAAATTATTTTCTTGGTTCCCAAGGAGAATATTTTCCGCTTCCGCCTTCATTTTTGTTGAAATTTTTATCCCACGAGTTCGGTGTTCTTGTTAATGAAGATGGCATTTGCATGGGTTCATGAACATTATTCTTGTTTGAACCACAGAAAAGTGAAGCTAGCTGTTTGAGATACGTTAAGCGAGAAGAACTTAACCTCTGCTCGTAGTACATCTCCCTTTGGAGATCAACTTGGTGTTTTTGATAGTGGTGTAACTCGTCAATTTTTTCTTTGGTTCGTGGGGAACAGAAAAGAGCCTTCTTGCATCGTTTTGATGTTGGAGTATTTCCAGGTGTACGAGAATTCTGATGAAAACCAGGAGGGTGTTGCGGTGTCTTAGGGGAGTAGTGTTCTTCGGACTCGGAACTTGTTATGGTGATGTGCGATTTTCGTGCACATTCATCACAGATATGAGCCATGATAATACGTTGTTCAATGGAGATTAGAGAGATAAGTTGTCTGATAGCACTCAAAAAAAATATAAACATATATATGGAAGGAATTTTCTATTTGGAGAAAGAAAAGAGATGGTTCGTATTTGTTTAACCATAGAAAAATTCTCTTTTAAATATAGTAAAAAGACATTGTTTTTTGAAAATAATGTTCAAAATCTTGATATATGTTAAAAAGATTTTTTACTCTTCGAGTTCTTTTCTTGAAACCAACCCTAGCTCTCTACGTAAGTTGACAAAACTTGATTCCAGTAGAGGCTTTGTAAATATATCAGCTAGTTGATTTTCCGTATTTACGTATTCGAGATTTATATTACCCTTTTCAATGTTATCTCTCAGAAAATGATGTCGAATATCGATGTGTTTAGTCCGAGAGTGGTTAACTGGGTTTTCGGATAAATTTATTGCACTCGTGCTATCACAATATATAATAGAATTCGATAAGTTTATACCGAAGTCTTTAAGTGTTTGTTGCATATATATAACTTGTGTACATGCTAGTGCCGCTGATATATATTCCGCTTCACACGTCGAAAGTGAAACACAATTTTGTTTCTCACTAAACCAAGAGACAAGTGATTTTCCAATAAAATGGCACGTACCACTTGTGCTCTTTCTATCCGTTCGTGATCCTCCGAAATCAGCATCACTATATGATACTAATTCAAATGTACATTCTTTTGGATAGAAAAGACCGAAATCTTTGGTTTTCTTCAGATAGCGAATTATACGTTTCACGGCTCGTAAGTGTGATTCTTTAGGATCGGCTTGAAAACGTGCACACAAAAAAACACTCATCATAATGTCAGGACGACTAGCTGTTAAATATAATAGAGAACCTATCATACTACGATATAACTTCTGGTCAACATTCTTTCCAAATTCATCTTTTTCAAGATGTGTGGTCGTACTCATAGGAGTTGGTTTACCAGAGGTATTTTCTAGTCCGAAGCGTTTAACTAGATTTCCGCAATATTTTTCTTGATTGATAAACATACCATTTGAAAGCTGTTTGATTTGAAGACCGAGGAAATATGATAGTTCTCCCATATGTGACATTTCAAATTCTTTGATCATAATATTTGCAAATTCTTTGCAAAGTTCATCGTTTGTTGAACCAAAGATAATGTCGTCTACATATATTTGGATAACTAATATATCTTTTCGAGAATGTTTAATGAATAAAGTCTGATCAACTTTTCCAATTTGAAATCCAGAATCTATGAGATAGCTTCTTAATCGTTCATACCAAGCACGAGGTACTTGTTTTAATCCATATAAAGCTTTCATAAGTTTATATACATGATCTGGATATTTCTCATGAACGAACAAAGGAGGTTGTTTGACATATACATTCTCTTTGATAAACCCATTTAGAAAAGCACTTTTGACATCCATTTGATAAAGTTTGAAATCATGATGACACGCAAAGGATAGTAATATTCGAATAGCTTCTAATCGAGCTACGGGAGCAAAGGTTTCTTCATAATCGATACCATCTTCCTGATTATATCCTTGTGCTACCAATCTTGCTTTATTTCTAGTGATGTTCCCTTGTTCATCGGCCTTATTTTTATATACCCATTTAGTTCCTATAACTGATTGATCAGTCGGCCTTGGAACAAGTTCCCATACATCATTGCGCTCGAACTGGTTTAGTTCTTCTTGCATGGCAATGATCCAGTATTCATCAGTAGCAGCTTCCTTAGGATTTTTAGGTTCGATATTTGAGATAAATGCAACATGACCCATTTGATTAAGTTGACTCCTTGTTCTAATTTGTGATGCTACTTCTCCAATAACATTTTGACTGGATGATCTCTTAGAATTCTCGAAGGAGATCTAAATCTTGGTGGAGAAGGTATAATAACAGGTTGAGGAATATTCTCAATAATTTCTGAGTCAGAATCATTATTTGTGATGGTAGGATTATCAGTGACTATAGTTTCTTTGTCATCCGATATATTATGAGATGGTTTATAGAATTCGTCAAAAGATACATGAAGTGATTCTTCAATAGTTTTAGTTCTCTTATTGAATACACGATAAGCCTTGCTTTGATCCAAATAACCAATAAAGATTCCTTCATCAGCTTTTGAATCAAATTTACGAAGATGATCTTTCGTGTTTAAAATAAAACATTTTGAACCAAAAACTTTGAAGTATGAAATATTTGGCTTTCTTTCATTAAATAATTCATAAGGTGTATTTTTAGTAAGAGGTCGAATGGATACACGATTCAAAACATAACACGCAGTTGCTACAACTTCTGCCCAAAAATGTTTTGGTAAAGTACTTCCATTTAATAATGTCCTTGCACATTCTTGTAATGTCCGATTTTTACGTTCTACAACTCCATTTTGTTGTGGACTTCGAGGAAATGAAAAATTATGATTAATACCTTTCTTTGTACAAAAATGTTCAAATTCATTATTTTCGAATTCTCCGCCATGATCACTTCTTATATTTTTAACCTTAAGTCCTTTTGACTTTTGAATTTTCTTGACGAAGGATTTGAAATGAGTAAATGTGTCACTTTTATTTTTCAAGAAAATCACCCATGTATAACGAGAATAGTCATCAACAATTACAAACACATATCGACTATGATTTATGGATTGTATTTGAGTAGGTCCAAATAAATCCATATGCAATAACTCAAGTGGTTGTAATGTTGATATTACCTTCTTAGATTTAAATGATGATTTTGTCAATTTTCCTACATGGCATGCGTCACAAAGATTGTCAACTTTAAAGCTAAGTTTGGGTAAACCATTAACTAGTTCGTTCTTGGCTAGCTTGTCAATAGTTCTGAAGTTTATATGACAGAAACGTTTGTGCCATAGCCATGGATCATTATTATTTGCTACAAGACACATATCTGAATTACGATTGATATTTATATTCAGAATATAGATGTTTCTATCTCTATGTCCTTCAAAAGCTATATTTTGATCTTTATCTAAAATACTACATTTATTATCCGAAAAAGAAATGATAAAACCTTTGTCGCACAATTGACTGATACTTAATAAATTATGTTTCAAATTCTTAACTAACATGACATTTGTAATAAGAGGTAAGTTAGATGTACCAAAATTGCTCACATCGCCTTTGCCGATGATATAGCCTTTTGAATTATCTCCAAAAGTGACTGAACCACCATCCGAATACGTGATATTTGTTAATAAGCTCTTATCTCCAGTCATATGCTTTGAGCAACCACGGTCCAGTATCCACTTTCCTCTTTTCTTAAGTGGGACCTGCAAAAAATAAAGTTAAGTCCATGGTACCCACTTTTTATAGGGTCCTAAGAGTTAGGTCTTAGGAGTCCAAACCCATACGGGTCCGGTATCCTCTTTATACAAATAATTTGGATTATGATGCACAATACTCAAAAAGTTTTGAATGTACTTGTTTCTAATAAAACTATTATTTGTTTTAGGAACCCATACTTTTATAGATTTGACATTCTTCTTTTGAGATTTCACAATCGGTTTTGGTTTGGAATATAATAAACTAAGATTTTTCTTAGCTTCAGTTTCTTGTACTACCTTATTTTTCCTTTTTCTTTTACCAAGATGTTTCTTGATAATTTGTTTCTTATATCCCAACCCTTGCTTATTTGTAGCTGATTGTGAACTCTCAATAATTTTTGTCAAATTTTCTCGACCTTTGTTAAAGTTAGAAACATTTTTAGTAATATCGTCTAACTTTGTTTGTAAACTAGCTTTTTCAAGATCTAGAGATTTAACTTTTGCTTTAAGCTCATGATTCTCAGTAGTAAGAGTATCATTCTTCTCTTTTTTAACTTTAATTTCTTGAGTCAAAAGAGATAGTTGAGAGTCAATATTAGATGATGATTCTTGAGCCTTTTCAAGTTCTTCTTCTAATATTTTCTTTTCATCTTTTAATATATCTCGTTCAAATTCTACTCTACTTAAATCAGCTTGAGCTTGTTTGCATTGTCGTTTCATATCTTTAAATTTATATATCAACTCAGCATTTATATCAAGAACTTCTTCAAAAGAAGGAATTTGTACCTTATCTTCTTTAGCCATAAAGCATATATTTGCTTGTTCATTATCTGAGTCGCTTTCACTTTCTGATGAAGATGAATCTGAATCATCCCAAGTTACTGAGAATGCCCGTTTCTTTGACTTGTCCTTTTTGTGTTTGAACTTGTCATTTTCTGTCTTCTTCTTTTGTTCAGGACAATCATTTTGCATATGTCCCTTCTTATGATAGTTAAAGCATTCTACATTTGATGATGATGGTCTGTTTGATCCGAACTTCTTTCTGTTGTATCGACTAACTTTTCGTTGCTTTATGAATTTTTTGAATCCTTTTGCAATGAATGCTAGATCCTCATCTTCGGATTCTGAGATGTCTTCATCAGCATGAAAAGCTACATTTTTCTTCTCTCCTTTTTGTTCTTTTCGAGCCTGCAAGTTAGCTTCATAGGTCTTAAGATTTCCTATCAATTCATCTGGCTTCATGGTGGAAAGATCATTAGCTTCTTCTATGGCTAAAACTTTTCCTTCCCATTCATTAGTCAGTGAATGTAGGACTATTGAAACTACATCAAAGTCAGAATATTTTTGCCCTAACCCGATAAGAGCATGATGAATAGTTTGAAACCTTGAATACATCTCACTGATTGTTTCATTTGGCTTCATTTTGAAATTGACTTTTTAACAAAGCTATTTTTGCTTGTTTAACCTTGTTAGTACCTTCATGAGTAGTCTTTAGTGTTTGCCAAATTTGATAAGCAGTGGTACAGATACTAACCCGGTTATACTCATTTTGGTCTAATGCACAAAACAACATATTTATTGCTTTTGCATTTACAGCTGCTGCTGTTTTCTCAGCAGGAGTCCATTCTGCATACTCAGTTGTTGGATTAACTATTTCTTTCTGAGTAGCATTCCAAGCGTCATAACTTGTTGATTGCATATAAAAATCCATACGTGTTGCCCAATAGCTATAGTTTAGGCCATTAAAGAAAGGAGGTCTTTGTGTCGATTGACCTTCAGTGTACGACTTGTGCAGGATCTATAATATGGCTATGCGGAATGTATGTGATAACTTAAGCTATTCAATAGTTATGCGAATAAATATTCGCAAACAATATATATATCACAAATAATTATAAATGCAGTAAAGTAAAGTAAAGTAGAGTAACGACACCAGGATTTTTATACTGGTTCGGACCTCCAGTCCTACGTCCAGTCCCGAAGCTCCTCTTCGGCTTTTCACTAAACAACACCCTCTCTTCACCCGGAGGAACAGGTTCACAACACTACTTGATTTATGGGCTACAAGTTTACCCACTTAATTTCACGGGCTACAAGCTTACCCACTTGATTTCACGGGCTACAAGCTTACCCACACAGGACAATTACAAGAGTTTGACTTCTGATTGTGTTCTTCTTTCAACACTGATTTGTCAACGATTGAGTACACCCTTCCTATAATCTTATCCTCAAGTATATGAATTGAATGCGAAGATTTGAAGGAAGTTAGTTGCTTGTTGAATCAAAATATGAGAAATATTATCAAGGATTCAATAAGTAACTTGAATTTGGGTGCTTTTTAGAATGCAAGAGTATTTAGAAAGTAAGATCAGAAATCAGAGCAAGAATCGGTGATTTGGATGAATGAAAGATGATGTATTTATAGCAAATGAGAAGTTGTAATTATTAGTGAAAAGTTGCAATCAAAAGGAGTGAATTTTAATGAAGAGAAATGGATGCAACTTTTCAAGAAAGAAGATGACTCTTCATGAAATTCAAAAATAGGTCGACAGGAAAAATTAATAGGTTGACAGCTTTTTGACCGTTATTTCAAAAAGTTGTTGACCTATTAATTTTAACAGGTTGACCTGTTATATTTAAAAATAGGTTGACCTGTTATTTTTAACAGGTTGAACTGTTTTTGTCAATATACAGTAAAAACGAGTTATCATGCATAATTTTGAAAAGAGTAAGAAGTATGATTATTTGAGGATAGATTTTAACATAAATAACTCTAAATAACCATCTTCTAACCTATAAAACATTGAATCTTCTTTTTGTCGATCATGAAGCTCCTTCTTGTCATTAATCAAAATAAGCATTGAAACCGTTGACTCAACAGTTTCATCCATCAAGCAAATAATAATTCATTTGTGCACTTAGGCGATGTGTAAAAATTATCGACCCAATCACATAGACAAGTCGGGTAACTTGTAAATGGAAGTGTAATATTCAATTTGAATATATAAACATTATATTTATCTCATCAAGCATTTCAACATCATGACATATATTTCAATTCTTTTAATCCTATTCTCCTCAATGAGAATGATATTACATAAAAATATATGTTTTTAATTCCCCTCCTTTAAATGAGATCAACACTACATAAAAATGTATGTTTTTATTTCTAATCTTTTTATTGTAACTAATCGAAAATAAAATATTAACTTTTAAATCTTTTGAGTCATTCTTTTTAATAACCAAAAATGCTATTTTGGTTTAACTCTTTTTAAAGTAAACAAAAATATATTTTGATCTACTTCTTTTTAATGTAAACAAATGTTCATTTCTGCTTAATCCTTTTTAATACACGAAAATATTCATTTTTGCTTAATCCCTTTTAACTAATCGAGTATTGACAAAAATGTTATTCTTTTCACAAATCAATTTTTGACAAAAAATTGTGTCTTTTGTTTCTATAAACATATTTGGACAAAAATGTGTCTTTTATTTTAATATTCATTTTCTAGCAAAAATGTACCTTTTATTCTAATACCTTTTTAATGTATAAAAATATACAATTTCAATTCATTCTTCTTTAATGTATAAAAATATACATTCTTAAATCCATTATTTTTAACGTAAACAAATATTATGATTTTGTTTCTTAATTCCTAATGCAAACAAAATGATGATTTTGTTTGTAAACTTCTAATGCAAACAAAACGATGATTTTGTTTGTTAACTTCTTGTGTAAACAAAAATGGGAATTTTGTTTATTAACTCTAATGCAAACAAAACAGTGATTTTGTTTGTAAACTTCTAATGTAACAAAAATGAGGATTTTGTTTCATTCTTTAAATTTGACAAACATGAATGTTTTCTAATTCATTTCTCTAAAGTGACAAGATGAATGAATTTACTTCATTCTTTTCAAAGTGACCAAAAATGAATGAATTCTTTCTATAATCATGTTTTCACAAAAATGTTATTTTTATTTAACAAATCATTCTTTTACTTTTGGCAAAAATGAATTTTTGTCTATTCTTTTCAAAAATGTTATTTTGATTTGCAAAATATATTTCACATAAAAAGGTTGTTTTTGTTTTCATTACCAGTTTCTAATCAAAAATGTTATATTTGATTTGCAAAACATATTTCACATGGAAAGGTTTTTTTTATTTACATAACAAATTTCTAATCAAAAATGTGATTTTGATTTGCATAATATATTTCAAATAAAAATGACAACTTTTATTTCTATAACAAGTTTCAAATCAAAAATGTGATTTTGGTCTAACTCTTCTAATGTAATCAAAATATGTGATTTTTAGTCTAACTCTTCTAATGTAATCAAAATATGTGATTTTTATTCAAAGGTACATTTTCACGCAAAAATGTGATTTATTTTAATGAGACATTTCCTAACAAAAATGACCTTCTTATTTTAAATGACATTTTCTATTAAAATGGCATTTTTATTTTAATAAACATTTTCTAATAAAAAGGACATTTTAAAACTAATACAATATTTTTTTTAATCAAAATGTTATTATAATTTCTTTACAATGCTACACAAAAATCTGTTCTTCGTATTGAAAAGAATGTTACACAAGTCTGTTCTTTATAAAAGTTCATTTTCATGTGATTCTTGAAAATGAGATTTTGATTCTAAATCTAGATTTGATAAAAATCCATGTTTCAAGTGAATCATAAAAGTGTGTTTTTGCTTTATACTTAAATTTTGACACATATGAATATAATATTATTTTATAAATACAATATAAATATGGTTTAACTTTATGGTATACACAAAATTCTAATAGACAAGAATACACACAATTCAATGGTTCAACACAATCATAAACAATCAACAATTCCAAACACCACAGATCTACTTCTATTACGTAACAACATGATTTCAAGAAGTGAAAAAAAATAGTAAAATTTAATCAAAATAAACAAAAGAAATCTCACATCGTTCTTATTTCAGATCTGAAATTCCTCTGAATTTTGATTGGCTCCTTTTCAGATCTCGTCAGTGTCATGTTGTAGATCTCGTCAATACGATTCTAACGAACCTGAAATCATCGAATTCCAATTTGATTTGAATGAGATATCATCGTTTTTATTCTAACACAATTTTAATTAGAATTAAATTAAAATAATTACACTTAACAAAGTGTTGTTGCCCTTAGTCAAAACTAGGCCGCCTGTATCTTCTTCTTCAGACCAAATGAACCCATCGTTCTCCGTAGTACATCCAACATCGTACCTCACATCAGACCTCCGGCCGTCCATCAGATCGCACCACATCAAAGCCTCGACAACGGCCACCCCACGCCTGGAAGCAGGCCACGCTCGGTGCCACTAGGCCACCAGAAAACCTCCACGACGGCGGCCCCTTTGGGCGCAGAATCCAAGAGAAATACACCACCATTAACGATCCTATCCGTTGAACTTCTTGAGCTTGAAGCCTCCTTCGATTTCCTTTTGGAAGATTTGAATTTCATTGATTATAGAGGGAGAGATTGAGGATTGAATTTGGGACGATTTCGGCCATCCATGAAAGAGAGTGGCGGCTGGAAATTTGCAAATTAGGGTTGGCGTATAGTACGGTGTATTTATACCGTATTTTATAACGTAATTAATTTATTTATTTATTTATTTTCCAAATTTATCTGTATGTTGCTACAAACTCCAAATCAAACCCAACAAGTGTCGCCCCCAGCTAATAGCCCCCATCCCAGACACAATGGAACATGTTTCGTAACCCAGTTCGGCTGTTACGATATGTTTTTCTTTAAATTAAATTATAAATCATTTAATTATTAAATTCAAACGTACATTTAAATTACCGGGGCCACATACGGACTCTAAAAATTACAGAAAAATTATTTCTAGTTATGCTTTGACGATACGGTTCTAACAAGACTAATTTCGTCGAATTCTGAGACCGTTTGAAAAATGGCCATTTTCAAGTCGATTAGATTTAACTAAAACAGTCAAAACACGTTTACCTTTGCCACGCTCACATATTAACTCGAAAAATTATGAAAAATTAAACTTAGCAATAATTTGACATTCCGGTTCCAACAAAAGTGGTTTCGTTGAAAACCGAGGTCGTTTGTAAAATGGCTATTTTTAAGGCCAATATATTAGATTAAAATATATGTTAATTCTACAGCGACTTTTCTAGATTTTAAAATGGACATAACTTTCTATTTTCAAAGTGAAATTTTAGTTTTTCAGATTCTTTAGAAAGATATGATTAAACAGATTTAAATATTTCTTGTTTCGTTCAATTCTGATTTATTTTGAATCTTGTACATTCAGTCAAAGTTCAAATTCAAATTTTCAAACTGCAGTGCTGTTTTAAACTCCTTTTATAATTAAATTGAATTTATTCATTTTAAAATAAATTTTTAGTCGTTCTTATTTAAAATAAATTATTTTAAACATTGAAATCCATTAAAAATTTTAAATTGGCCCCAAAATTCCGGGTCGTTACAGATTTATTTTAATAACTCTTCCAAACTCTAATAAACCCTATTCATCCCCCTCTAGGGTTAATCTAAATCCAACAGTACATATAGGATTTAATACATCATTAGCTAGGTGTATGTCTAAAATCCTTACATACTCGATAGTCTATTCACAACATCAAATGGAATACTTGAAATTCTTATTTTTATAACAAAACATATACTAATTACTAAATATATATGTATGAATAAATAGTATATTTCAAAACAATTCTTATTATAAGATTTCAAACAAGGAAAATATATATCTCCTTGTCATATTTTAATTCTTATCATCATTTTTATATATGTACTAACTTATGAATTAACAAGGAAACCATATAAATTATTATTCTCAAAACATATATATTATATATGGTTTCTTAACATGATTAATATTTTATATAGGTTACAATTTTTAAAATTTTCAATTGGTTCTTATAATTCATACATTAAATCCTTTTAAAGCTTTTTACACTCAAATTCACTTTTTAATAAGTTTAGAATCTTATTAAGCATCGTTGAATATACAATTTAGGTCAACTTTTAATTTAATTCTAATAAATTAGATACAATTCACCTTTGTTTTTATCATTTCAATATTACCATAGCTTACGTCATCTTTTATATTTATTCTTAACTTTCGAATACCTATAGTCAATTTTAAAAGAATACAAATCATTTTTATTAACTTGGTGAACACGACTTAAAAATTTTAGTTGCCTAAATTATACTGAACAATACATAATTAAATTTCCATTTATGTAAACATCGCATACTAATTTTGTTTATATTCAATGAAATCTTATTAAATTAGATTCACAACTATATTATTCTTACTATTCCAGATTGTTATCTATGCTAGATTTTATTCTTAAATAACAAAATTCGTAATTTAGATGAACCAAAAATAGTTTACTAATTTTTACTTATATATATATATATATATATCTATTTCACTTCATAATTTTAATTTATGTATATCGCAGGTTCCTATTCCTTATAAGTTTATAAATATCCCATTAAAAATCAAATTAATGTTCTAATTATATTAATTCAAGTGTCAAATTTGTATTTCATACCAATTTGAAATAAAATTTCCAAATATTTCTTACGAATTATAATATCAAACTTATATCCCTTTTCATTTTAAATAAAGTCATTTATTTATGAATTATTATTTTAGATCTTGTTTGTCTCAGTTTCTCAATATAATGTATTTATGTTCTAAGCCCAAAATCTCTTATAATACATTGAAATCCATTCCTTACTATTACAATTTCCGTTAAGGTCAATTTTATTCAATGGAAATTTCAAAATACTCACTTTAATTTCAACAGTTGATAAACTAAGTGTTAACCAACATTTTGGTCCTGTTACCAGTAGTAGTTCAGGCCCGCACAACTCGTCCCATCGCGTGGTTCAACGAACCAAAAGTGTTGCCAACATCTTCAGGAATCAAGCTAAGACAGAGTCGTGCAACAATGGTCATCACAACTTGTCAAACAGCTCTCGAACAATACAAGTCATGAATCAAGTGAACACACTCAGAACTATGTGATCGTATCAGGCAAATCATGGTTCTTACACTAGAAGAATCGAGTTGGGGCACCCGGTAGAATGTCGCATCACTTGAATGCGAGATTCATCAGCATTGAAGATCGCTCGCCTGGCACGTGTCGTCGCCTCCAAAAGCTTGTCTAACACGCACCGATCGGATACAGAATCCAACCTTGGTTCCAACTGGCTTCGTATTCCCATGCTCCGCCCTCCTATGCCTCACACCAATGTGCCTCGCATCACATTGCCTCGCATCACCATGCCTTGCATCACCGTTCCTCGCTTCACCATGCCTCGCTTCACCATATTTTGCATACCACGCCTCACTTCACTATGCCTTGCATCGCCTTGCCTCGCATCCCACAACTCGCCTCCACCTCGCAACACACAGCTTCCATCGCATCACAAAACGTCACCCCCATTGTATCACATCCCTTAAGGAGGCTATAACATTGCATCCACCAGATGTGGTGCCACCGCATCCATTGGATGCAATGCGCTCACATCCACCAGATGCGATACACTCACCTCCCCTTCTTTCTTTAACAATGGTACAACGCATCCCTTTGGGATGCGATTTTCCACCTTCCAGCGTGGAGGGATGCAATTTTCTAGGCTTCGCTTATTTGGGATGTGAAATCCTTTAACCCTACTCCTTTTTATCCCTTTTTCCACTCCTTTTTTTCCTACTCCCATACCTCACATGCTCCCACCTACTCCACTTTCTATAAATACACCATACCTCATTCTTCACTAGGGTTGGCATTTGCTTGGCTTGAGGTCTCGAGAGCTCCTTGGACTCCATCAATGGCAGCATAACCTTTGGGGAAAAAGATGACCCCGAACATCCTATTTTCCGAGTACCTCCTAGATGTTCGATTTTCCTGGTACACCCCGAACCTTCAGAATTCCCGGTACACCCCGGATCCTCCTGACACCGCTTGGACCTCGGCAACTCCCGACACCTCCAGGACCTCGGCGATTCCTGACACCTCTCGGACCTCAGCAACTCCCGACACCTTCCAGAACTCGGCGACTCCTGACAACTCACGGACCTCGGCTCCTCCCGACACCTACCGGACATCGGCGACTCCCGATACCTCCCGGACCTCGTTGACTCCCGACACCTCTCGGACATCGGTGACTCACGACACCTCCCGGACCTTGGATACTCCTGACACCTCTTGGACCTCGGCTACTCCCGACGCCAACCGGACCTCGGCGACTCCTGACACTTTCCGAACCTCGGCGACTCCCGACACTCCCGGACCTTGGCGAATCCCTACACCTCCCAGACCTCGGAGAATCCTGACACCTTCCGGACCTCGACGACTCCTGAAACCTCCCGAACCTCAGCGACTCCCGAAAGCTCCCAGACCTTGGTAACTCACGATACCCTCCGCACCTCGTAAACTCTTGACTCATCCCGGACCTCAGAAACTCTCGACACCCTCTAGACCTTGGAACCGCCCGACTCATCCCGAACCTCGAAAAATCCCGGCACCCTCCAGACCTTAGAAATTCCAGACTCACCCGGACCTTGGAAACTCCTGACACCCTCCGGACCTTGGAACTTCCCGAATCATCCCGAATCTAGGAACCTCCCGACACCCTTTGGACCTCGGAACTTCCCGACTCATCCCAAACCTCGGAAACTTCCCGACACGCTCCGGACTTCAGAAACTCCTCGATTGCTTCCTATCAGCAAGGAAGCTTGAAAATAAGGATTAATTGAACATCGCCTATCATTGTAACTTCTTGTAATGAAGTCTGACGGTTCTTTGTTAAAAGTGAATAAAAGCAGAAAAGCCTTTAAAGTGGACGTAGATTCAATCTGAACCGAACCTCCATAAACAACTGTGTTCTGTACTTTCCCGCATGTTATTACTGCATCTCGCACACTTTTCGGCTCTGGACATTTAGTTTCAAATTTTTGGAACTCTCGGGCGTTACGACTGTTTTTGGCATCAACAATTTGACACGCTAGAAATGGGGGAGTAAAGCACACATTCAACTAATACCTTCACTCAAACTTGACAAAGCCAACTTTTCCCACCAATTCTTGACCATAAGTTTGTTTGTGTTACTCAGGTTCCATCTTGTCCATCGAGAAAACTTCTCAACATTGACGAGAAAAGAAAAATCTATCCTTGGCGGACCATCTAACGATAATCAAGGCACTCTGATCCATCAGGACCTCTTTCTGACATCTTAGCCACTGCTGACGTGGCACTACCTCCGGCCCCCAAGGCTCCGGTCATTCAAGCGCAATATCTCGCGCTAGCCCAAAGACTAGAAGAAACCGAGTGACAAATCGAAGCCTAAGTTAGGTAAAATACGAAGTTAATCCATTGTCTCCAATGACACACTCAACGAGACATCACGCGCTTTCCAACAAGTAGGAGAATCCAGCCTCCTCCGAACCGTATCTTCTTGAGCTTCACATCTGTCTCTCCTCCCGACAACCTGAGACATCATTATAGAATCAACCTCGGTAATGTCAAGATCACTATCAGAGAAAGAACGCATCATCCCAG
The DNA here is from genome assembly GCA_030737875.1 of Allium sativum. Taxonomy (NCBI): domain Eukaryota; kingdom Viridiplantae; phylum Streptophyta; class Magnoliopsida; order Asparagales; family Amaryllidaceae; genus Allium; species Allium sativum. The sequence goes on from CM060924.1 coordinate 485,639,813, forward strand.
CCATTCCTGGCTTGAACCTAATCTCAACCAAGGGAATAGCGTTCGATCCCCCACTAGGCAAACTAATACTGCTACAAGTCCAAATTTTTTTTCCTATGCTTCTAGTATCCAGTCGGACACCAAGTTTACCTCAACCAACCTACATGGAATCGTGTAATCAAGGTTGGAGACTCACAGAATGTCAAAGACTTTAGCCCTCAGGCTATCCTATATAACTCGTCAAGGGCGTATTCCTCGATCCTGAATTCAAATCATTGGTCAACCATGCACAACCTGAGACTCTGGAGATCTTCTACTAGAAAGCTAGTTGTTACCTATGCCAAGAACTAGCGCAAAGGAATTGAGCTTCTCACTTCAACTAGCTACTTCAGAACAAAGACCAGAGCTCCAACGACTCTAACCACATCGCTTCGTGCAATCTTTCTCACAATGACAACGTCAGAGGTAGTTGCAACAATAAGAGGAAGTGTCTTCGAATTCCGTCTTTCCGCAGTACACTCCTCTCAATGACACTCCCAAGAACATCTACCTTGCAAATTGCACTGTTGTGCCCTATAAAAGGCCAAGGCCTAAGGGCCCAATAAGCGCACCAATGGACTCTACGGAATATTATTGGTTCCATAGCATCCAAGGACATGGCACAAACAACTATCACCACTTGCAGGGCAACATCGAGAAACTCATCCGCAAGGGTTACCTCGAAAGGGTAAACCACACGGAATTTCAAAGCCACTCAACACTCATCTAGACTTCCAACCAATTAGGGCTCTATCCGACAACTAAACTCCTCGACATCGTCTCATCGACTTAGCAAGACTGCAGCAACAATGATCATCTCGCATACCTGAGCGTGCAACGCAAGAACGATACCTCAAACCCGGGAATCGGTCCCTTGACACAAGTCTTGAATCAACTACGAGGCCGAGTATAAATAAATTGACTCGAGTCTCAAATGAACGGCGAGGCCGGGTATAAATAAACTGACTCGAGTCTCAAACCAATGACGAGGCCGAGTATAAATAAACCAAATCGAGTCTCGAACCAACAGCGAGGCCGAGTATTAATAAATTGACTCGAGTATCGAATCAACGATGAGTTCGAGTACAAATAAACCGACTCGAGTTTCAAATCAACGACGTGGCCGAGTATAAATAAACTGACTCGAGTCTCGAACCACCGACGAGGCCGAGTATAAACAAACCGACACTAGTCTTGTATCAACGACATGACCGAGTATAAATAAACTGACTTGAGTCTCGAACCAACGACAAGGCTGAGTATAAATAAACTGACTCGAGTCTCGAATCAACGACGGGACTGAGTATAAATAAACTGACTCGAGCCTCGAATCAATGACGAGACTGAGTGTAAATAAACCCGACTCGAGTCTCGAATCGAGGTCGAGTATAAATAAACTGACTTAGGTCTCGAATCAACGACGAGGCCGAGTATAAATAAACCAAACTCGGTTCTCAAACCAATAACAAGGCCGAGTATAAATAAACTAACTCAAGACTCGAATCAACGACGAGGTTGAGTATAAGTAAAATCAACTAGAGTTTCGAACCAACGATGAGATCAAGAGTAAATAATCTCATTCCTAAGTCTTCGGACTTGGGGGCAGTCGATCAGCTGAATGAGTGTGACATCGACCGCTCGTTTGGCTCCATCCGACCCGAAGGGTTTGGATCCGGGCAACAGCCGGAGAATAAACGACGCCCTCAAACTTCACCCGACTCGAGTCTCTCGAGAGTGGAGTTTCGACCATCTCAACCCTGAGTGCAACGGCAAGTTATTATACTCGAGCACATGGGACAACAACTTCCATGGTGCAGTGGACCCTAAGGTCGTCATCAGGGATACCTGTTTGCAACCCATTCCCATCCTTGCCTCCCTGGTTGAAGGTGAGATGGGAATGGAAAGTAAACCCTTTTCTCCAGAGAATGCCTCCTCTTTGCTATACCATGGCCCTTCTACTCCACTTGATGCTCCGGTCACCCTTCAGTTAGCTAAGGGAACGTCGGGAAGTACTATCAGAGGTACTACCACTGAAGGCAGGCCCGGGGGCACCAGCCCTTCACCAGTTCATGTGTTCTCACCAAAGGCATCCTATCTACCACCATGGGGCGACCTTTTGGGAGAAAACCCACCGCATAGAGAATATGGTCTAGAACCGAAGTCTTAGCACCATAAAAGTCATCTACGACATCTCTCGATGCTAGGGCTCTTTATATTCAAGCGTGCTGGAACGCGGCGACAACCTTTAGTTTTAACGACTAAATCCATAGTCATTACCAACCATCAGTACCATTCTCGGATCGGACCATGATTACAACATGGTTAGATCGAGAAACAAAACCTAACACTGACAACTCAATCATATATACACATCTCATGTTCATATACGAGCGGTCAGTCCAAATAAGTTTGTTTCTCAAACATTGCACCCATCAGCTGTGTTACGTTCGACTTCAATTATGATCCAATCATGCGACATCACGCGATGATCCAAACTTGGTAACTCAACCTTGGAATCAAAAATAATTTAACAGGTGTGCGGGCCTGGGAGCAGCCCTCTACTGATTCCATCACCGACATGGCCATCGTAGGACCCAAGGAAGATCCCCACTAGTTCCCGCACTGGCATCACCTTCAACACAACCCTTTGAGAAACCATCTTGAAAGCACATCCACCTTGCGGGGAAGGCAATCCATAACTAAATCCCAGGCCATTAAAGTTACCAACATTCCATTAGCATTGAGACTCCACAAAAGAAAACATTTCATAATGCGATGGAAACCTTTAGCCTCAACAACTAATGCCATGTCCATCGCCGACCACAAGTGCGATGCTTGGGTCGAGATGCAAATACGCCGTGATTGGGTTGGAGATCAGAGCCTCAAGTTGATGACTCACCCATATGGCCACATCTTATGTGCACATCCAAGTCGCCACTTCAAACAAGTCCATTCCTCGAGTGTCACGCCGCAAGACCATAACGTGCCAATCCTGATCCGATCACGAGACGTCATGGAATGATTTAAGTTCGCTAGCTTGAGCTCGAAGTCAAAGAGACAAGGGAGATTTGTAGAGCTTCCGAGTATGAAATTTTTGGTTCGTGTTCCTACGTGCTCGCTAAGTTATCATGTCCCTCAAACAAACTTCGTGCCCTAGAAAACCTGGATGATTTACTAAGTGATTGAGATACGAAGTCCAATGGCGAATGTGCACATACTTTGAAAACTTTTGCCAAAACTCCTACTTCTGTTTCCCAAAATCCTCCACTCCACGTTCCTGAGTACCGATCGTGGAAACCCTCTCGCTTTCCATATGACTCTTTACTTCTCGCGGAAACCCAAAAACAACCTGAACATCCGAGGTACACAAGTAGCATTTTGTATCTTCTATGCCCTAAGTTGATTTTTTTTCGGAGAAGAGAAGTGAGGAAGAAAACAAAACTCTAGGATTAGCATGCTCCAAATGTACATTTTGGGATCGGAATCCGGGATCGTGCACCAAGTTATGGTCAAATTATGTAACAACCCACCTGGAATGGGCCTAAATTTCAACCTAGAAAAGGCCCATTGAAACTTAGAGCCATTCTAAATGGGTCGTTGGTTCCTGTAAGGAATTATATTTGCATGAAATAATATATATATATACACACTTCGAATGGAAATCTCACACAACAGAACGAGAGAAATATAATATCAAGTAAGATGTACCAATTTATAGAATCATAGAATCCAAACAAAGACTTGTCGCAAATACATTTGTTCCATAGGTACATCAATAGATTCATTCTAAAAAAGTTTCCATAAGAAGTACAACAATAATAACTAATAAAAGCATAACGCCTTTGTCCTCGTCTTCAACCTCCATCATTGCTTCGTCAACATAATCTACCCCACCTACTGACCTGCTGGATATGTTACGGAGAGGGGTAAAAACATAAAGTTCTATGTGATTGAGATATAGTGTTTACTTAAATTCCATACCCTAGATTTGGCAGGTTACATATATCAAGGTATGTCTACACAGCACACAAACATTCACACACAAACACAAAGTATCTAACCAATGAGGTGGATATCCAAGTCAATCGCTCATTAGTGTATTTAGGGTAAAGAACCAGAGGTGGGAATTCTCGGTCACTTATGACCCTGTTAAAGGTGGATTCTTATGGTCTCTTATAACCTTGAGGCGGACCCTAGCCTCTTAAGACCCTGTCCTACCATGTCAGCGTTCTTAATTCTATACTCTCACTTGTAATATGAGAAGTAGTATTGTGAACGTTACTACTTAACTGATATTATGGTAGAATGTCTAGGTCGCTTAAGACTTCTCTTAGACAGTTGGTAAGCATGCTATGGCCATATGTCCTTTGTTTGACAGTCTTGTCCCTAATTGAGCCCATATAAGCTTCTAGAGGAAGTGGACATCTCCCGTCAACTACCCCACTCCGTTACTGCTATGCCAAACCAATTTAGAGAAGGAGGACCTATAGACTTACTTCGAATCTAATAAAGGTGGGTCCCTAGACTTTGGTTCCTATCCAAGGAATAAACCTTTGGACGGGATCCTAGTCCTAACCACTTAAGATCCAAACTAGATAAGAAAAGAGTCGGCCACTTAAGACCTTCTCAAGGTGTAGTAAACCTGCTTAGTTTCAAACACAACAGATTTTTATGTATATATATACATACACTTGACCTCTCACATTAAATCATATACCTGTAGATGCTAGATATGTCACACGATTCCAGGCAGGCTTCTACTACAATTTGGTTTAACCTCGTGTCATAGTGTACTAAGTTTAAAAGGCCTATGACACCCAGATCTTTTTCATTAGTTGGGCCTACTTGTGGTTGCTGGATTTGCCGGTTGGTTTTAGGCAGAGTTATACCACAAATGGAAACTAACCTCGTGTCTGTGTATCACTATTAATATATGTTAAGCCATTCTAAACACACACAAGCAATCTATATATATATATGGGGACATTTCAAATTCGAATCCTATTCTAATCGCATTTATTACGTCATTACGTAACATAAATATAATATTTAAAACGTATAAATAACGCTAATTTTCGTATGAACGATAAAACATTTTAATGAGGTAAAAATTGCCAACTTGTCCTAAGTTTAAAGGTATACAAGTTAATTTCAATATTTTGACCGCTACATTTAAGGCATAATGGCATAATAGTATAATATCAGATAGCAGTGAATGGAAAATACAACATACATACAAATTTCAACTTGCATCCTAGGCTTATTGGAATGATTTTAGTAATGGATCAAGAATAGAGTATAATATACATGTATACACATATATATACATAGGCTTTATTTTATCTAATTTACCCCTTTTTTATATATTGCACATAAACACATTCATATTTGATAGGCTTCACATCTAAATACATTTGGATTTAGAATAGAACCCAAACCTAATCAATTAGTGAATAAAACCAAATCCAAACCTTTTTAGGTTACAATCAAATATTTAGACATAAGGATAAATTACAACAATAAAAGCATATCACCCCTTTTATTCTCAATTCAACACTAAGACCAAGACCCACAAATCCAATAAATTGATAATATTTGTGCAATACATAAAAATAAAGGATTTGGGGGGTTTTGGCATTTTTATATTATCGTTGTGCCAAATTCTCCTAGGCATACAAATCAATATGTTAATCTACAAAAAGTAGAATATGCCATAAGAAATACAATATTCCATTCACATTAATCTGAAGAGCGTAAATAAAACTTTTTTATGCCTTTGGAATGAAATTCCCAAGTCTAGAAACCTACATATACATAAGAATAGATTAATCAAATTCTTATATATATTTCATATGAATTCCATAATATATTTCTAATCTAGATCTATTAGAAGAGATTAGAGAGAAAGAGAAATAGACTAGAAGAAGATGAATAAACTTAAATCTAGAAATCAATGGAGGCAGAGGCAGAGTGGCGACACATTGGAGAAAACTGGCTAGGCTTTAGTTGTGAGATCTAAGGGTCTATATATTATCGCTTGTGTAAGCTTGGGTCGTTGGATTATTTAGATATAATCCTGGTCATCCATTTATATATGTTAACCCTAAAAACCTAACCAAACCTAGCATTATTGGGCATTTCAGCCGCCAAGTGATCGACACCCCTTCTAGGGGAGAGGTCGACCTCCTGGTCGCTAAAGTGCCCAATAAATGCACATGGGGTTGAGGTGTTAATTTATATATATATATATATATATATATATTGTTTCTTTATTTGCTTTATATCTTACCTTGTTTACAATATTCTTAGTCCCCACCATCTTATCTTCTATTTGAAATTCAAACTCATGCATATCTATTTTGTTTATTTTATATCTTGGATATATATATTATTTATCTGTTTTTTTTTCGTTTTACTATCTAATTTCATTTGCTTGTAACTTTTTATACTTTCACCGTTTTCAGCATATTATATATGAAAACGATTCAGAATTTCGCCACGAACCCAAATAAAAGATTTTCGTAGCCAAATTCTTAAAGCTGTAAAATATCATTTTCTAGCCTTTATATACTTTTTTATTCTTATTAAATATTAATATTTATGTTTTTAAGTAAATTTTACGGGATGTTACATCCCCCCCCCCCCCCTAAAATAGATTTCGTCCCTAAATCTGTTTGAAAGGCCGAAAAACACAACTCACTCTAAACATCCATGTTGTATTTTAGTTCATCCATAAACATCCATGACTCACAGCAGTTATGAATTGCAGACCCACTAATGTGAGCTCAATCGTAACGTGTAATGCAAAAAGTGATGTAATACATATGCAAAACAACCTAATTATGCATATATTTCTACATGAGTGCGCTTTGCAATGGTGTTGCATCCATTTTCTAACATCTAACCTAGCAATCACAATGCATCCATAAACATTATTTTGAGGAAAAATTACCCGAGAAAAGCTCTGGGTGAGTTTGTCTCATCTTATTCTCAGTCTCCCATATGCTTTCCGTAGGATCATTTCTCTATTGTACTCGGATGAGGAGAACAGTTTTACTGAGGAGTCTCTTGATTTTCTTCTCTACAATCCTTTTATTGGCACGGGGTACCTTGGACTCCAACTCAAGTTTTCCTATGTCCCTAATTTCATCAAGCTCGAGTCTAATAGCAGAATCATGAAGGCATTTCCTTAGATGAGATACATGAAAAACATTATGGATTCTTGATAGACGCTCTGGGAGATCCACTCGATAAGCCAAAGATCCTATCTTCTCGATGATGTGAAAAGGTCCAATAAATCTGGGAGCCAACTTCCCAGTCTTCCCAAGCCGAACAGTCTTCTTGAGAGGGGATACTTTTACAAATACCAAATTTCCAATATTAAACTTAAGTTCACTCCTTCGTTTATCGCCATACAATTTCTGACGGTCTTGGGCTGCCTTCATTCTATGCCTAATCAAGGATATCTTCTCCGTGGAATCACGGAAGAAGTCTGGTCCGAGTAGAACCTTGTCAGTAGTTTCCCACCAAGAAGTTGGCAATTAGCATGGCCTCCCGTAAAGCGCTTCAAAAGAGGGCATACTGATCGTTGTTTGAAAACTGTTGTTATAAATGAACTCTACGAGCGGTAGGTGCTGCTCCCAAACTCCTCCAAAGTCAATGATGCAAGCTCCGAGAAAGTATTCCAAGATCCGATTTACTCTTTTTGTCTGGCCGTCGGTCTGCGGATGATAGGTTGTGCTTAGGTTGAGGGTCGTTCCCAATGCTGCTTGTAGACTTCTCCAAAATTCTCTTGTGAACAAGGGGTCTCTATCACTTACTATACTGGATGGGATACCATGTAATCTGACTATTTCTTTGACATATAATTGGGCTAACGAGGTTGTAGTCCTTATTTTTCTTGATTGGTATTAAATGAGCACTTTTGGTTAAACGGTGTACCACAACCCAAATAGCCTCATTTCCCTTTTGGATTCTAGGAAGTCCATCAACAAAGTCCATGGAAATATGTTCCCACTTCCACATGGGAATCTCTAAAGGTAGTAATAATCCTCCGAGCTTCCCTTGCTTTGCTTTCACTTTTGGCATGTCAAACATTTAGCTACAAACTCAACCGCATCTCTCTTCATTCCTTCCCAATGGAGATTCCTCTTCATATCTCTATACATTTTATCCCCACTGGGGTGTATGGTCATCTTTAACCTTTGACACTCTTCTATAATTTCTTTCCTCAGTCTTTCGTCTTTAGGGACGTGAAGTCGTCCATCCTGAAGTAAACTCCCAACGTCTCCAATCAGATATCTAACCGAATGGGGAAAGGTCTCCTTCTTCCCTACTTTCTCTTTTAAGCTTCTTAATTCTTCATAAAGATCTTATGCACTTCGAATCCTCTCTTTTAGAGTAGATGTAATAATCGTAGCTCTCAGAAAACCATTAGAAGTTATTGGCGAGGTTTGCAAATTAAAATTAGAAGGAAATTCTAATTGTTTCCATTATGAGCTCGCATTCAAGGTTGTGTGTTTCCTACTTAACGCATCCACCACAACATTCCCTTTTCCTGGGGAATATTGGATCATGAAATCAACAAGGAAATATATTCCATCCACCGTTCCTGCCTCGAGTTTAGGTCACGTAAAAAAATAAATACTTTAGGCACTTATGGTTGGAAAAAAGTTTAAATTTCTCCCCTAAAAGATAATGCCTCCACATTTTATGGGCAAACTCTACTGCGGCTAACTCAAGGTCATGAATTGGGTATCTCTTCTCTAGATCCTTGAGTTAGCCATTATCATAAGCAACTACTCTTTCTTCTTGCATAAGGATCGCTCCTAAACCGGTCCCGCATGCATCAGTGTAAAATGTAATCACTTTTGAACCATTAGGTATAATTAGGATCGGCGCGCTAGTTAATTCTTCCTTTAGTTTCTTAAAGGCTGTCACATTTATTACTCCAAGAAAATACCAAATTCTTCTTTGTTAGATGGGTTAAAGGAGTAGCAATCTTTGCAAAGTCTTTAATGAATTTCCGGTAATATCCAGCCAATTCAAGGAAGCTTCTTACTTTCATTGCATTTCGAGGTATCTTCCATTCCATAATTTCCTCGATCTTTGTGAGGTCTATGGCCAACCTTCACTTGGCATAATATATCCTAAAATTCTAACTTCTTCCCTCTAGAAATGACACTTCGAGAATTTTGCTTTCAATTGGTTCTCCCTTAATATCCCTAGAACTTGTCTTAAGTGATTTTCATGCTCTTTATGGTCTTTTGAAAATATAAGGATATCATCCACGAAGATGAACACAATCTTATTTAGAATGCCCCTAAATACTCTCCTCATAAGGTCAACAAAGAAGGTGGGTGCATTCGTCAGTTGAAGGGCATGACTTCCCATTGGAACAATCCATTCGACGACCTAAATGCAGTTTCGTCCTTACTGTCTTCTGCAATTCTTAACTGGTGAAATCCAATGGCAAGGTCTAATTGGGAAAATGCTCTGGCTCCTCCTAAGTGGTCGAAAAGTTCATCGATTCTAGGTCAAGGGTACCTATTCTTCTTGGTCAACTTATTAAGTTCCTTATAACCTACACAAAGTATTAAAGATCCGTCCGCTTTGGTGGCAAACACAACGGGTGCATCCCATTCTGAGGTACTTTGCCAAATGAAACCTTTATATAGTAATTCTGAAATCATCTTATCCAATTCTCTTCTTTCCTTAGGCGCCATATTGCTCAAGGGTACTGCTACTTGTCTAGCATCCTTCTCCAGGTCAATATGGAAAGATATTTCACTATGAGGGTGGAAGTCCCGTAACTTCCTCAAAGACATCCAAGAACTCACATACTATAGGGACCAAAGATGGTCCTTTTGAATTAGGAGATAAGGAATATAATAAGGCTTTATCCTTGTTCCTAACATTACAAGCGATATTCAAACTGCGTCCTCCTCGGCTCCTATGACGAACGATTCTACTATCGCAATCTAGGATGACCCCATAAAATGATAACCATACCTAGGATAAAGTCATACCCGATAAAATCCAACTCATATGCTTGGCAAAGGAACTTGACATTGTCGACCTCCAATAGTAGGTCTTTGCAAAACAATTCAAGATACTTAGATCCTCCAATAGGGTTGGCCACCTCTATGGATTATTAGAGATAGATATAGGAAGATTCAGATTTACTAGTCTCTTAGAGGTAAAAGAATGAGTTGCTCCAGAATCAAACAAGGTGTATACAGAATTTCCTAAAACATAAGTTATACCTTCGAGTGTGGGTTGCCCTTGGTCTTTTAGGGGTCGACTTTGAACTGGTGTTGCCTTTATTGCATAATTCTGACCACTTCAAAGGGCCTCCTTTCAAGTGCCAGGCCACAATTCTCCTTTTCACTTCATCGAGCCATTCGACAGCTTTGAATTTTCTTTTGCAATTTGTTATCCAAGATTGAGCGTTAGTAAAACCTTCCTTTCTAGTGAATGATTTCCCTCCAAGATTCGCGAAGCTCTTACAGAAGCGAGAAAAGTCAAAGGCTACCTCAGCAGCAGGAGTGCAGGCACCGCTGGGGGAGGATTTGCAATAGGGACTTGCTCCACAGTATGGAGATACCGTTGAAACCATTCTAGCAAGTATCGAGGTCTTTCCTGATTTCCCTGCTCGATAAGATTATCAGCCATTCCACTATCTGAAAATAAAAGGAAAAATCCTTTAGTGGATACTGCTGCGATAGTATTTAAGCTGAAAAGGGAAGAAAATGATAAAGTTGCGTAGTATAGATGTGTATGCTTGTTGGGGTAAAAATATATTATGTATATATATATAGTTTGAAAAACCTTTTTCAAATCAGAAATACGCCTCTCATACGTATAATTCCCTTATAATCAGGTAACCTAGGTTCTGATACCAAATATAACAACCCGCTCGGAATGGGCCTAAATTTCGATCCAGAAAAACCTATCGAAACTTAGAGCCATTCTAAATGGGTCATTGGTTCCTATAAGGAATTATATTTGCACAAAATATTATATATATATATATATATATATATATATATACACACACACACATACACACACTTCGAATGGAAATCTCATGCAATGGAACAAGATAAATATAATATCAAATAAGATGTACCAATTTATAAAATCACAGAATCCGAACACATACTTGTTGTAGATACATTTGTTCCATAGGTACATCAAATAGATTTATTCTAAAAGTTTCCATAAGAAGTACAACAATAATAACTAATAAAAGCATAACATCTTCGTCCTCGTCTTCAGCATCCACCATTGCTTCGTCAACATAATCTACCCACCTACTGACCAGTTGGATATGTTAAGGAGAGTGGTTCGAACATAAAGTTCTATGTGACTGAAATATAGTATTTACTTAAAGTCCATACCCAAAATTTGGCAGGATACATATATAAAGGTATGTCTACGCATCACACAATCACAAAGTATCTAACCAATGAGTTGGATATCCAAGTCAATCGCTCATTAGTGTATTTAGGGTAAAGACCCAATGAGGCGGGCATTCTCGGTCACTTATGGCCCTATTAAAGTTGGATTCTTATGATCTCTTATAGCCCTGAGGTGGACCCTAGCCTCTTAATACCCCGTCTTACCACGTCAGCGTCCTTAAGTCTATACTCTCACTTGTAATATGAGAAGTAGTATTGCGAATGTTACTACTTATCTGATATTATGGTAGAACATCTATGTTGCTTAAGACTTCCCTTAGACAGTTGTTGAGCATGACATGGCCACATATCCTTTATTTACCAGTCTTGTCCCTAGTTAAGACCCTACAAGCTTCTAGAGGAGGTGGACATCCCCCGTGAACTACCCCACTTTGTTACCGCTATGCCAAACCACTTTAGAGAAGGAGTACCCATAGACTTATTTCGTATCTAATAAGGGTGGGTCCCATGACTTTGGTTCCTCTCCAAGGAATAAACCTTCGGAGGGGATCCTAGTCCTAACCACTTAAGATCCAAACTAGATAAGAAGAGTGTCAACCACTTAAGACCTTCTCAAGGAGTAGTAAACTTTCCTATTTTCATACACAATCGATTTATATACACACACACACTCACACTAACTAGACTTCTCACATTAAACAATATATCTGTAGATGCTGGATATGCCGGGGGGTTCCGGGCAGGCTTCTACTACAAGTAGGTTTAACCTCATGTCATAGTGTACTTAGTTTGAATGGCCCATGGCACCCGGACCTCTCACATTAGTTAGGCCTACTTATGGTTGCTGGATTTGCCGGTTGGTTCCGAGCAGGGTTATACCACAAATGACAACTAACCTCGTGTCTGTGTGTCACTATTAACATATGTAAAGCCATTCTATACACAAACAAGCAATCAATATATACACACACAAGAAATCTATATATATATATATATATATATATATATATACATATGGGGACATTTCAAACTCGAATCCTATCCTAATCGCATTTATTACGTCATTATTACGTTAATTACACTGTATAAATATAATATTTAAAATGTATAAATAATAATGCTAATTTTTGTGTGAACGAGTGAACGTTTTAACGGGGTAAAAATTGTCAACTTGTCCTAAGTTTAAAGTTATACAAGTTAGTTTCAATATTTTGACCCCTACATTTAAGTCATGATGGCATAACAGTATAATAACAAATAGCAGTGAATGGAAAATATAACATGCATACAAATTTCAACTTGAATCTTAGGCTTATTGGACTGATTTTAGTAATGGATCAAGAATTGAGTATATATACATGTATACACATATATATACATAGGTGTAACAACCCGGAAATGCGAGCCAGTTTAAAAATTTTATTTTGGCAATTTTAGTGAATTTTGAACATTTAAAATGAATTATTTTAAATAATATCGACGAGAAATTTATTTTGAATAGAATTCGAACGTATATATTATATACGTCATCGTTAGAATATAAATAATTATATATAATTATAAATAGAATTGAAAATGGCGTGGTAGTTCGATAATTCGATTTCAAACTTCAATTGAATATTCCGGGTGCGAAACAATCCGGATTTTAGTGAAACCAAAAATAATAGGATCTATTTGAGAATATCTTTCCAACGAACCCGAAAAATCGAGATTTCATAGCGGGAATCAAAAGGTATGTCCAGTTGAAAATTCTGAATAGTCGCTATGGAATTCAGGCCCTTAAAAATGGGAATTTTGCAAACGACCTCGGATTTGGACGAAACCACTTTTGTTGGATCCGGGATGTCAAATTATTGCTAGGTTTCAAATTTCATAATTTTTCGAATCAATATGTGAGTGTGGCAAAGGAAAACGCGTTTGACCAGTTTTAGTTGATTTTAATCGACTGGAAAATGACCATTTTTCTAACGGTCTTAGAATTCGACGAAATTAGTTTTGTTAGGACCGTATCGTCAATACGAAGCTAGAAAATATTTTTCTGGAATTTTAAGAGTTCGTATGTGACCCCGGTAAATTGAAATGCGCGTTCAAATTCAATATATAGAGTTATATGTTGATTTTAACGAAAACTGATCGAAACGGTCGAATCAGCCTACGATACATATCCCATTGTGTTCAGAATGGGGGTAATTAGCTATGGACGACAGGCGGTGGGCCTCGTTTAGAGGTCGTATGAAAAAGCCAACTTTTTGTAAATTAAATAATTAAAAAAAAACCTCTCCTTTATTCCTCTGCCCCCCTTCTTCAAAGTCGATCTCCAAAGAAAAAAAAAGAGAGCGGGCGACGGGGGGGGGGGGGGGGACCGCCGCCGCCACCGCATTGCAGCCCCCCCTCCTTTGGCGTCGACGCCGCTTCTTCCTCCACCTCCTCTTCTTCCCCCTAGCTCCTCCTCTCTCGCCGTCATCTCCTCTTTCTTCTTCTACATAAACCCCCCCCCCCCCCACTAAACCCTAAGCCGCCGCACCCCCTCCCTCTTGAAACCCTGCGCCGCCCCCCTTCTACCACCAACACCCCCTCCTGCCGACGTCCAGCACCTCCTTCGACCAAATCGGTGAGCTTCCACCTTTCTTTCTTTTATTTTATTTATTGTTCCATGTTTTTTTAACTGAAATTAGCTAATGATATTTGAATTAACAAATGTATGATTTTTAATTGGAACAAAGATATGATTTTTATATAGTGGTGAATATAAAGATTTGATTTTTATATTATAGAGAGTTCAAAATATAATTTTTATCATATGTAGAATAAAAATATAATTTTTATCGCATGTAAAGGTTGAAAATATAATTTTCATATTATATGGATAATAAAAATATCATCTTTTATATTGTAGGAGTATAAAAATATAATTTTTATATAGGTAAGATAGTAAAAATATCATCTTTATAGTGATGAAATAGAAAAGGCGAAATATTTATTTTTGAAAAGGCGAAATATTTATTTTTGAAAAGGCGAAATCTTTACAATAGAAAAGGCGAAATTTTTATCTATATAATAGCGATGTAAAAATAGAATTTTTATCTATATAGTAGCGATGTAAAAATAGAATTTTTATCTATATAGCATCGATGTAAAAGAAGAATTTTTATCCATATGGAGTAATTATAAAAATATGATTTTTATAAACATAGCAACAATATAAAAATGTGATTTTTATATACATAGTGGCTACGGGCAACGAAAGTGACAAAAGGCGAGAACAGCGAAGATTTCTACATAAGAAGAGTCGTGATATTGGATTAGCTAGTCGGTGAGAACTTCTCACTCTAAATTTCTTTTTCTAGTTATATATATATACTAGGATGCAGACGGTGCTTAGCAGCACCCGACACCCGTCATCCACAGACCATGGATGGCTTGTTTGTTTGATTGATGTGTTGTGAAATTTTTTTGTGATGTTGATGGGAAATCGATAATAAATTGTAAATGTGTTGAAATAAAATAATTTGGTCGTTAAAAATATAATTTTTAACGTGAATGTAAATAAATAAATATTTATAAACAAATCGGTCGATTTGTTTATATACACTGATTTGACTGATATTGATTGGGATGATAAATTTTACACATCGCCCAACTGCACAAATAAAAATCTGTGTTTGTTGATTTGAAACCCAACACGGGTGTTGGGATGATATTTGGGTACACTAATCCCAATTAATTAATTGTATGTCGATCGATTGGTCGACAGACTATGTAAGCGTTGATTATTTATATTTGATGGTTATGCAGTTATGTGGTGCACTTTGGATGATGGTTGATTGTTTATCGTTGCTATTATATACATGTGTTGTATGGAATAAATATAATTAAAGTTATATGGTAATTGATTGGGCCTCATTCCAATCGGGAAAATAATGAATATTATAAAAGAAAATTCATGTGTTGAATATAAAAATAGTCATGTGTTGACGATGTTCATATGTTGAAAACCATTCATGTGTTGAGTAAAATAATTTAAATAATAAAATTTACATCTTTATCATATTTAAATTAGAACTACTTCACGGTGGAGTCTAATTAAAAATCAAACAATAGATACCATAATTTTATAAAATATTTTACATAACAAAAATAGTGACGTGTTGACAGTACTCATATGTTGAGATTAGTCGTGTGTTGAAAGAAATATAGATTCATGTGTTGAATAGAATAAATATTCATTTGTTGAATAGAATAACGAATTTATTGAAATATATAAAGCCGTGTTGATTAGAGTTGCGCTACTTTGACGTGAACGATATTTATATCGATTTTATTCGAATATCGAAAAAGAAGTGATTTCAAAATATAACGTTTTGAAAATATTATCATTTATATAGTAATGATAGGAAATATTCAATTTTGATTTGAAATTGAATATAGGGTTGAAATGGTTTTGAAAACGAATTTAAAACGATTTATAAATATTCAATTTTGATTTGAAATTGAATATAGAGTTGAAATGGTTTTGAAAAAGAATTTAAAACGATTTATAAAATACGTTTTAAAAAGGAAATCGATGAAATATATAATATATATATATATATAATGGCTTGAATAGAACGCGCCGCGCCGCGGCGGTTCGTGAATTTCGACCATTGACTTCGAATTGACGTTACGGGAGATCCGACCGTCGGATTCTCCTAAAACCGGAACCATTGGGTTCGTATCGAAAAGAGCTTTCCAATGAATATTAGAAATTTGAAATCTAATGGTTGGATTTGGAATCATGTCCAAATCAAATTTGAAAAAGGTCGCTATAAGTGCAATTCGATGACCGTTGATGGAAATCGACTGTACGGGCCTTGATAAAATTATTAAAAATATTGATAATTTGTGAAAAATCATAATAAATGAATTGGAAAGAACTGGGATGAAAAATTCCACATTTGAGAGGATAAAAGTATATTTTTGTCGAAATGAACTAGTTTTGAACTAGATTAAAATCAATTTATTTTTGAAATAAATAAATTGAATTTGAAAGTGATTTTGAAAATAATCAATATTCCCAATACGTGAATTGGACTGGAGTTGAATCGAAATTATCTTCGGAATATTTCGATATTGGATTTCGTGACTATACAGATATTGTTAAGGGAATTTGAAAGATATATTTTATATCGTTATTTCTAATACGATATTTGTTGGTTTCAGGATTTGATATTGAATATAAGCCGGTATATTTTCTATTCAGAGCCTTGTATCTACTATCAAAATGTGATTTGGGTTTGTCGTGAATGGTGTCTTCATTAACACTGTTCTTAAGCCAATAGAGGAAAAGATTAAATCTTTCTATTTAGATTTAATGAAGTGTATCAATTAAATAATATTTAATTGGAATTGAATTTGAATTGGTTTTTGGGTTTATCGTGAGCGGTGTTTTGAACAACACCTGTTCTTTAACCCGATTAACAATAGAATGTGATTTTGGGTTTATCGTGAATCATGTTTTAAATGATACTGGTTCTTTAACCCAATTAAAGACAGGATATTGATTTTTGAAAAGATTAAAACTAAGTGGAGTTTTAATGAATCTTTAATTAGATTGGAAGTGAATTGATTATTTAAACTATCAAATCTGAAAGGTGATCGAGAATGGAGTACCACCAGTTTTGCTCCAAAGCGATAGTTAAATCTTTAATTAGATTTGAACGTGAGGTGGTAATTAATTTTACCGATAACACCGTGGTGTTAGATGTGGAGTATTACCAGTTTTCTCCATGGGATATATAGGTTGTAATTGGGAAATAAAATAAATAATTACTTCGGTGTGGTTCGCTAATCCCGACTAGTTAGAAATGATATCCAAAGGATGATTATAGAATAAATTTAGAAGAATTTATCTTGGATAAAATTAATGGGAACCTTTCCCTAAGAATGTGATTTTGTGAATAAAAGAATATTCTGAATTGGAATGAGGCGTTTGTGTATTTGTGTAACATTTGTTTATTATATACGTGGGATATTCAGAAAGGCCGGGTTTATACCCATCCTGAATAACCGATTCGACGAGATGTCGAAGATGAAGACGGTGGTTGAAGACCAGAAGTCTTCACATCGTTTGGGTGATTACTAATGATCTTGATTGGGCTGTACATCCAGGATGAGGGAAACAGTTGGTGATCGTCCAGACGTACTTGGAGATGGATGGATATGCGAGGAAAGTGCCTCCGGTTTCGTTCAGACCTAGAACGAACTTGTAAATGGATTGTGTATCTGACATTGGATTTTATTCTGTGTTGATTGATCTCTATTAAATATACATCTGTTTGGCAGCGGAGAATTTATTCTCTTGCTTAACGCCCTTCTCTGAGACGTACGAGCTCAGAGGTTGTATATCGATGGACATCAGTCGCATGGAGTGAATTGCCAGCGTGGCACGCGTAAGTGGCAATTGATCAGGGCTTCTGTTGAAAAGTAGAGTCTTGTGGTTGATGATCAAAGCACGGCCTGTGTGGCGTAGCTTTGTGTATAACGTGAATTCGCGAGCCTCACACCTCGAAAGTAAGAGAGGACCGGCCCTGAAGATCCAAGGATCATAGTGGGGTCCTGAAACATTTGCTAGAGTGTCTCGAATCAGAGAGGAGCTTGCCCCTTGCCTCGACTCATGATGGAATCCAATTTCCAATACGTGATAATTCAGTTTTATTTGTAGAACCTAGTATGGCGACATAGTGGTATGGGTCATTCATGCCGCCTATGATTGATATTTATGATTGAAATTGTTTTGACACTATACATTTATTATAGTATCGAATAATGTGTTTTAAACGTATCAAGCATGCTTTGGCTATTATAAGGTAAAAACCCTATCCTTTGGCTTGCGTTGCATTATGTGATGGGACCTGGGTCTTATAATAGCTTCATTTTTCTTTATTTAGCATTGCGCTGTTTGTTTTATGCACTAGAATTCTTGGAAGGAAACCCGTTCCGTGTTATACGGCATGGTCCCTTGATTTACCAAACTTTAAAGTAAAGATTAATAAATATTTTAGTTCTCACACCAGTCACATGACTGACCTGGAGTTTATTGTCTTAACCTAAACTCTGGGTGCCCTATTTTCCACACGGGAAGCTAGTAGTTTTGGTTTTGCAGATTTATATTCACAGGGTCCTGGTTTACAGCTGGAACGATGCTCGGAAAGCTCCGTATCCATGCATTACTTTTAGTTGTGCTTTTGTATTATTTTCCGATGTGATGTATTTAAATGTAATTTAAATCTCTGATATTTATCGAATGCAATTTATTCATTTATACTCTGTATATTCTGGTATCTGATGGAATTGTTGTAATATACAATGAAATGTTCTCCCGTCTGCATTCTTTTGTGTGATGTTCTCAAAGTATCCGCTCTTTTCTTCACGGGGAAGTTCGGGTTCTTACAGTTTGGTATCAGAGCTTTGGTTTACAGAGCTCGAGGACAAGACACATTAGAACCATACGAAAGAATTCATCAGATATTGGATTAGTAATATCCAATTAGAATGACTCGTTAGAGATAGGATCAGTAGTATCCTAGAACGAGTGTGAAGAGTATATTTTTCAAATGGGAACAATTTTATTTTGACATTTAAATCGCTTTATACGTATTTGAATATTTATTTATTTTGAATTTGGACAATCGAGTATATAAAGATTTCGCATATACGCGTCATGAACGTATAGTCGAAGTTTTAATATACTGGATAGATATAGAATCACATTCTAGACACCCGGGGATAATTTTGATGATGTGGCCACATCATCAATATTTATGTTCGTGTTTCGAAGGTGTGATTTCTATATATTTCCATTAGACTGGTGTGAGAACCAAAACTAATATAGCTAGAATACATTGTTGTGAATTGGCATCAAAAACATGATTTTTGTATATGTATCAAATTATGAATTTGAAACGTTAATCCACTAATTGATTGATGTTTGTGTTGTTTGTTCATTTGTTTGATAATTTTGAACCGTTATGCCTAATTGAACCAAATATTGAATTGTATTGAAAATTGGTCACATTTGCTTGCATATACAAGTACTTACATTGAATAGGTCATAGCAAGGAGGCTAGAGCAGAGAATAAAATTTGTTTGCCCGACAAATAGGTACATATTTACTATAATTTACTGTTTTGTTTGGGTGATGATGATATTATGAGCCGATTAGCTAGCCGCTTGGCTTTTTCTTTTTGAGATCAGAAGGCCTGTATGGCAATTTCGGGATTTTCCCATTGCTCCCGGTGCAGGGGAGGTTATGGCGAAATTTTTCGAAAATTTAGGGTGTTAGCCAAATTTTTGAAGAATTTGAAAATTCTCAAAAACTGAAAAGTTGGAGAATGGAAGCCAGATCGAACGTAGAGTTGATAAATCAAACCACTTTTGACTTTGTTCCTTTTCGGGGACGAAAAGTTTTAAGTGGGGGAGATTGTAACAACCCGGAAATGCGAGCCAGTTTAAAATTTTTATTTTGGCAATTTTAGTGAATTTTGAACATTTAAAATGAATTATTTTAAATAATATCGACGAGAAATTTATTTTGAATAGAATTCGAACGTATATATTATATACGTCATCGTTAGAATATAAATAATTATATATAATTATAAATAGAATTGAAAATGGCGCGGTAGTTCGATAATTCGATTTCAAACTTCAATTGAATATACCGGGTGCGAAACAATCCAGATTTTAGTGAAACCAAAAATAATAGGATCTATTTGAGAATATATTTCCAACGAACCCGAAAAATCGAGATTTCATAGCGGGAATCAAAAGGTATGTCCAGTTGAAAATTCTGAATAGTCGCTATGGAATTCAGGCCCTTAAAATGGGAATTTTGCAAACGACCTCGGATTTCGACGAAACCACTTTTGTTGGATCCGAGATGTCAAATTATTGCTAGGTTTCAAATTTCATAATTTTTCGAATCAATATGTGAGCGTGGCAAAGGAAAACGCGTTTGACCAATTTCGGTTGATTTTAATCGACAGGAAAATGACCATTTTTCTAACGGTCTCAGAATTCAACGAAATTAGTTTAGTTAGGACCGTATCGTCAATACGAAGCTAGAAAATATTTTTCTGGAATTTTTAGAGTTCGTATGTGACCCCGGTAAATTGAAATGCGCGTTCAAATTCAATATATAGAGTTATATGTTGATTTTAACGGAAACTGATCGAAACGGTCGAATCAGCCTATGATACATATCCCATTGTGTTCAGAATGGGGGTAATTAGCTATGGGCGACAGGCGGTGGGCCTCGTTTAGAGGTCGTATGAAAAAGTCAACTTTTTATAAATTAAATAATTAAAAAAAAACCTCTCCTTTATTCCTCTGCCCCCCCCCCTTCTTCAAAGTCGATCTCCAGAGAAAAAGAAAAAAAAAGAGAGAGAGAGATCGGGCGAAGGGGGGGGGGGGAACCGCCGCCGCCACCGCATCGCAGCCCCTCCCCCCCCCCCCCCCCCACTCCTTTGGTGCCGCCGCCGCTTCTTCCCCCACCTCCTCTTCTTCCCCCTAGATCCTCCTCTCTCGCCTTCATCTCCTCCTTCTTCTTCTGCATAAAACCGCCGCCCCCCCTAAACCCTAAGCCGCCGCACCTCCTCCCTCCTGAAACCCTGCGCCGCCCCCTTGCTACCACCAGCACCCCCTCCTGCCGACGTCCAGCACCTCCTTCGACCAAATCGGTGAGCTTCCCCCTTTCTTTCTTTTATTTTATTTATTGTTCCATGTTTTTTTAACTGAAATTAGCTAATGATCTTTGAATTAACAAATGTATGATTTTTAATTGGAACAAAGACATGATTTTTATATAGTGGCGAATATAAAGATTTGATTTTTATATTATAGAGAGTTCAAAATATAATTTTTATCATATGTAGAAGTTAAAAATATAATTTTTATCGCATGTAAAGGTTGAAAATATAATTTTCATATTATATGGATAATAAAAATATCATCTTTTGTATTGTAGGAGTATAAAAAATACTTTTTATATAGGTAAGATAGTAAAAATATCATCTTTATAGTGATGAAATAGAAAAGGCAAAATATTTATTTTTGAAAAGGCGAAATATTTATTTTTGAAAAGGCGAAATTTTTACAATAGAAAAGGCGAAATTTTTATCTATATAATAGCGATGTAAAAATAGAATTTTTATCTATATAGTAGCAATGTAAAAATAGAATTTTTATCTATATAGTAGCGATGTAAAAATAGAATTTTTATCTATATAGCATCGATGTAAAAGTAGAATTTTTATCCATATGGAGTAATTATAAAAATATGATTTTTATATACATAGCAACAATATAAAAATGTGATTTTTATATATGTAGTGGCTACGGACAACGAAAGTGACAAAAGGCGAGAACAACGAAGATTTCTACATAAGAAGAGTCGTGATATTGGATTAGCTAGTCGGTGAGAACTACTCACTCTAAATTTCTTTTTCTAGTTATATATATATATATATATATACTAGGATGCAGACGGTGCTTAGCAGCACCCGACACCCGTCATCCACAGACCATGGATGGCTTGTTTGTTTGATTGATGTGTTGTGAAATTTTTTTGTGATGTTGATGTGAAGTCGATAATAAATTGTAAATGTGTTGAAATAAAATAATTTGGTCGTTAAAAATATAATTTTTAACGTGAATGTGAATAAATAAATATTTATAAACAAATCGGCCGATTTGTTTATACACACTGATTTGACTGATATTGATTGGGATGATAAATTTTACACATCGCCCAACTGCACAAATAAAAATCTGTGTTTGTTGATTTGAAACCCCACACGGGTGTTGGGATGATATTTGGGTACACTAATCCCAATTAATTAATTGTATGTCGATCGATTGGTCGACAGACTGTGTAAGCAATGATTATTTATATTTGATGCTTATGCAGTTATGTGGTGCACTTTGGATGATGGTTGATTGTTTATCGTTGCTATTATATACATGTGTTGTATGGAATCCATATAATTAACGTTATATGATAATTGATTGGGCCTCATTCCAATCGGGAAAATAATGAATATTATAAAAGAAAATTCATGTGCTGAATATAAAAATAGTCATGTGTTGACGATGTTCATGTGTTGAAAACCATTCATGTGTTGAGTAAAATATTTTAAATAATAAAATTTACATCTTTATCATATTTAAATTAGAACTACTTCACGGTGGAGTCCAATTAAAAATCAAACGATAAATACCATAATTTTATAAAATATTTTACATAACAAAAATAGTGATGTGTTGACAGTACTCATGTGTTGAGATTAGTCGTGTGTTGAAAGAAATATAGATTCATGTGTTGAATAGAATAACGAATTTATTGAAATATATAAAGCCGTGTTGATTAGAGTTGCGCTACTTTGACGTGAACGATATTTATATCGATTTTATTCGAATATCGAAAAAGAAGTGATTTCAAAATATAACGTTTTGAAAATATTATCATTTATATAGTAATGATAGGAAATATTCAATTTTGATTTGAAATTGAATATAGGGTTGAAATGGTTTTGAAAACGAATTTAAAACGATTTATAAATATTCAATTTTGATTTGAAATTGAATATAGAGTTGAAATGGTTTTGAAAAAGAATTTAAAACGATTTATAAAATACGTTTTAAAAAGGAAATCAATGAAATATATATATATAATATATATATATATATATAATGGCCTGAATAGAGCGCGCCGCGCCGCGGCGGTTCGTGAATTTCGACCATTGACTTCGAATTGACGTTACGGGAGATCCGACCGTCGGATTCTCCTAAAACCGGAACCGTTGGGTTCGTATCGAAAAGAGCTTTCCAATGAATATTAGAAATTTGAAATCTAACGGTTGGATTTGGAATCATGTCCAAATCAAATTTAAAAAAGGTCGTTGTAAGTGCAGTTCGATGACCGTTGATGGAAATCGACTGTACGGGCCTTGATAAAATTATTAAAAATATTGATAATTTGTGAAAAATCATAATATATGAATTGGAAAGAACTAGGATGAAAAATTCCACATTTGAGAGGATAAAAGTATATTTTTGTCGAAATGAACTAGTTTTGAACTAGATTAAAATCAATTTATTTTTGAAATAAATAAATTGAATTTGAAAGTGATTTTGAAAATAATCAATATTCCCAATACGTGAATTGGACTGGAGTTGAATCGAAATTGTCTTCGGAATATTTTGATATTGGATTTTGTGACTATACAGATATTGTTAAGGGAATTTGAAAGATATATTTTATATCGTTATTTCCAATACGATATTTGTTGGTTTCAGGATTTGATATTGAATATAAGCCGGTATATTTTCTATTCAGAGCCTTGTATTTACTATCAAAATGTGATTTGGGTTTGTCGTGAATGGTGTCTTCATTAACACTGTTCTTAAGCCAATAGAGGAAAAGATTAAATCTTTCTATTCAGATTTAATGAAGTGTATCAATTAAATAATATTTAATTGGAATTGAATTTGAATTGGTTTTTGGGTTTATCGTGAGCGGTGTTTTGAACAACACCTGTTCTTTAACCCGATTAACAATAGAATGTGATTTTGGGTTTATCGTGAATCGTGTTTTAAATGACACTGGTTCTTTGACCCAATTAAAGATAGGATATTGATTTTTGAAAAGATTAAAACTAAGTGGAGTTTTAATGAATCTTTAATTAGATTGGAAGTGAATTGATTATTTAAACTATCAAATCTGAAAGGTGATCGAGAATGGAGTACCACCAGTTTTGCTCCAAAGCGATAGTTAAATCTTTAATTAGATTTGAACGTGAGGTGGTAATTAATTTTACCGATAACACCGTGGTGTTAGATGTGAAGTATTACCAGTTTTCTCCATGGGATATATAGGTTGGGATTGGGAAATAAAATAAATAATTACTTCGGTGTGGTTCGCTAATCCCGACTAGTTAGAAATGATATCCAAAGGAAGATTATAAAATAAATTTAGAAGAATTTATCTTGGATAAAATTAATGGGAACCTTTCCCTAGGAATGTGATTTTGTGAATAAAAGAATATTCTGAATTGGAATGAGGCGTTTGTGTGTTTGTGTAACATTTGTTTATTATATACGTGGGATATTCAGAAAGGCCGGGTTTATACCCATTCTGAATAACCGATTCGACGAGATGTCGAAGATGAAGACGGTGGTTGAAGACCGAAAGTCTTCACATCGTTTGGGTGATTACTGATGATCTTGATTGGGCAGTACACCCAGGATGAGGGAAACAGTTGGTGATCGTCCAGACGTACTTGGAGATGGATGGAGATGCGAGGAAAGTGCCTCCGGTTTCGTTTAGACCCAGAACGAACTTGTAAATGGATTGTGTGTCTGACATTGGATTTTATTCTATGTTGATTGATCTCTATTAAATATACATCTGTTTGGCGGCAGAGAATTTATTCTCTTGCTTAACGCCCTTCTCTGAAACGTACGAGCTCAGAGGTTGTATATCGATGGACATCAGTCGCATGGAGTGAATTGCCAGTGTGGCACGCGTAAGTGGCAATTGATCAGGGTTTCTGTTGAAAAGCAGAGTCTTGTGGTTGATGATCAAAGCACGGCCTGTGTGGTGTAGCTTTGTGTATAACGTGAATTCACGAGCCTCACACCTCGGTATGAGTCAAAAACGGGATAGTGACTGCAGGGAGAGCACGACGTTTCTTTCTAGCTAAGGTGGTGTCAGTGACCTACCAGCCCTGACATTTATATACTTTTCATGTGGTTGTTGGATACGAGGCGCCTCGGATATAGGTCTCTAAGGGCCGGGAAACGTGTGTTCAGGAATTGCCAATCCTCAAAAGTAAGAGAGGACCGGCCCTGAAGATCCAAGGATCATAGTGGGGTCCTGAGACATTTGCCAGAGTGTCTCGAATCGGAGAGGAGCTTGCCCCTTGCCTCGACTCATGACGGAATTCAATTTCCAATACGTGATAATTCGGTTTTATTTGTAAAACCTAGTATGGCGACATAGTGGTATGGGTCATTCATGCCGCCTATGATTGATATTTATGGTTGAAATTGTTTTGACACTATACATTTATTATAGTATCGAATAATGTGTTTTAAACGTATCAAGCATGCTTTGGCTATTATAAGGTAAAAACCCTATCCTCCGGCTTGCGTTGCATTGTGTGATGGGATCTGGGTCTTATAATAGCTTCATTTTTCTTTATTTAGCATTGCGCTATTTGTTTTATGCACTGGTATTCTTGGGAGGAAACCCGTTCCGTGTTATACGGCGTGGTCCCTTGATTTACCGAACTTTAAAGTAAAGATTAATAACTATTTTAGTTCTCACACTAGTCACATGACTGACCTGGAGTTTATTGTTTTAACCTAAACTCTGGGTGCCCTATTTTCCACAAGGGCAGCTAGTAGTTTTGGTTTTGCAGATTTATATTCACAGAGTCCTGGTTTACAGCTGGAACGATGCTCGGAAAGCTCCGTATTCGTGCATTACTTCTAGTTGTGCTTTTGTATTATTTTCCGCTGCGATGTATTTAAATGTAATTTAAATCTCTAATATTTATCGAATGCAATTTATTCATTTATACTCTGTATATTCTGGTATCTGATGGAATTGTTGTAATATACAATGAAATGTTCTCCCGTCTGCATTCTTTTGTGTGTTGTTCTCAAAGTATCCACTCTTTCCTTCACGGGGAAGTTCGGGTTCTTACAGTAGGCTTTGTTTTATCTAATTTACCCCTTTTTTATATATTGCACATAAACACATTCATATTTGATAGGCTTCACATCTGAATACGTTTGGATTCAGAATAGAATCCAACCCTAATCAATTAGTGAATCAAACCAAATCCAAACCTTTTTAGGTTACAATCAAATATTTAGACATAAGGATAAATTACATACAATATAAGCATATCGCCCCTTTTATTCTCAATTCAACACTAAAACCAAGACCCACAAACCCAATTAATTGACAATTCTTGCGCAATACATAAAAATAAAGGATTTGGGGGGTTTTGGCATTTTTATATTATCGTTGTGCCAAATCCTCCTAGGAATACCAATCAATATGTTAATCTACCAAAAGTAGAATATGCCCTAAGAAATACAATATTCCACTCACATTGATTTGAAAGCGTAAATCAAATGTTGTTGTGCCTTTGGATGAAATTCCCAACTCTAGAAACCTATATATACATAAGAATAGATTAATCAAAAATTTATATATATTTCATATGAATTCTAGAATATATTTCTAATCTAGATTTATTAGAAGATATTAGAGAGAAAGAGGATTATATTAGAAGAAGATGAATAAACCTAATTCTGCAAATCAATGAAAGTAGAGGCAGAGTGGCGGCACACTGGAGAAAAATGGCTAGGGTTTAGTTGTGAGGTCTAAGGGTCTATATATAGTAGCTTGTGTAAGCTTGGGTCGTTGGATTATTTAGATGTAATCCTGGTCATCCATTTATGTATATTAACCCTAAAAATCTAACCAAACCTAACATTATTGGGCGTTTCAGCCCGATAAACGCATATGGGGCTTAGGTGTTAATTTATATATATCGTTTCTTTATTTGCTTTATATCTTACCTTATTTATAGTATTCTTTATCCCCACCATCTTATCTTCTATTTGAATTTCAAACTCATGCATATCTATTTTATTTGTTTTATATCTTGGATATATATATGTTATTTATTTGATTATATATATTTTGCGTTTTAATATCTAATTTCATTTTCTTGTAACTACTTCATACTTTCACCGTTTTCATCATATTATATATGAAGACGATTCAGAATTTCCTCCATGAATCAATATAGAACACAACACCAGAAAAGGGTTTTAATAACAATTATTACCGTTACTAATCAACTTTGTAACAGTTAAAACCGTTACTACGACATACGTGACAAACTGTTATCACGAATATTGTAACGGTTATAACGGTTACAAAGAGTGTATATTGTAACGGTTATAACTGTTACAAAGAGTGTATATTGTAACGGTTATTACCGTTATGAAATTATTATTTTGTCACACTTATAACCGTTATAAAATTTATTTTTATAACATTAATTATTGTTACAAATACGAAACTTGTAACAGTTATTACTGTTAATATATAAAGCTGACTATATCATATAATAAATTTAATAACAGTTATAACTGTTACAAACGCGTATATAATATCAGCCCAATAGTAGGTAATTCCTTCAAACAATTAACAATCATAACATGCTTCATTTACTTTCATAAAACATATATCAATAAGCATATACAACATATATAATAATAATATCTCAAAGCAAACACAACATATCACAATTTGCATCCTAAAGCAAATTCCATTTCGACAAACATCGAACTATCACAATTTAACATACAACCATTCATTATCCAAAAAATATATCAAATAATATATAAATATCATAATTTAACATACAACCATTACACAAAACGCAAACGATAAGTGGGCCAAATTACAAACCCACCATCGACAAGATCAGATAGTGTATGCATACCATTTTGGGGTGTGTCAAAAATTGATGCATCCGGATCCATAACTTTTTGCATTCCTACATATCCCTTCGTTACCTCCTTTAATGTTGACGACAATAACACTACCGATTGTTTATCTCTCATAGATGATCCAATGACATCATTAGAAGTACTATTTAAATTGTTATTACCTTGACCACCATCGAAAGCAACTTCTTCTGGTCTGGTGATGTTGTATTTCCTCCATGTTGATTGATAAGAAGCTTCATAGATTGCTGCAAGTACGCTAATGCTGAACTCATTGATTTGATGTCTTCATGCATTTGATTTTGGTTGTTCTCCAATTTAGCTAATTGTTGTTTAGTTGCATTCTCTTTTGCCGTGGTAATTGCTTTTGAAGCTTTTGCTATTTTTACTTGCTTTACATTGCCCGTAGAGCTGATAGCACGACAATGACTTCTTCTTTTATCACTTCCAAAAACTTCAGCAATGGGATCTTTCTCAAAATTATCTAGCCTTAGAGTATCATCGCCACCTTCTAATCTCTGTCTTGCTTCCGCTGCTTCAACCAAAGCCTACGTTGTTTAACAAATATAATGATATGAGTCTATGTTCGATTAAAGAACAAAGAAAGTACACCGAGCAGGCTGATTAAAAGAAAAAGCGTAAACTGGTTTTGTGGCTCAGTAAACCTGAGCCTACAAGGCTCAGTATAATTGAGCCTCGGCTCAGGTTTACTGAGCCACTTGTAATAGGGTTGTGTGGTAATTATCATTTTGATAAATAAACTAGTATAGCAACTGCATCAAATTCCAAGCCAATTGAGACAAATGAACTGCAGTAAGATTGAAGGCAAGTTCACCGAAAACATCATTGAAAACTATGGTAGAAATTGTTAGAACATGAAGAGAGAAGAACGATGTTATGCAACGAATAATAAGGTCATGAAATTTAAGTCAAAGGCAATAGTTAACCAGTAGGATGAAGCACTGCAAGACGAGAAACTTGATATAGTGCAGGTACAGACATTATACACTTCATTTTGTCACTTTTGCTCTCACCTTTTGTCTCTCTTTTATAGAAATGTAAAATCTATTAAAGCACCAGGTCTAATAAAAATAGAAAATAGTTTATGCATCTAAAATAACACTCTGTAATATCTGGATTGTCACCATGTAAAAATCAAATTTATCAGTCAAGCATGTTCTACAGCTAGCGAAGTTAGCATAAAATATCATTGAGATGCTAACATAAAATGAAAACAAAGGTTTCAGATTTAATTTCGGATTCCTTCAATCAAATCGAGGTTTCAGATCCAAAACAAGCAGAACATTAATTTAGGAAAAGAACCAAAATTTCTTACATAAAAAAAAATAGAGGAAGCAAGCAAGGGGGAATAGAAAATAAACCTGAATTAGTTCATGAAATATTAAATAAAAATTGGACAAAAAACAGAACTATGGAGAGAAGGAAAAATATAATTCTAAGGCTCAGTGACCCTGAGCCGAGTGGCTCAGTGACCCTGAGCCGAGTGGCTCAGTTTACTGAGCCTGGGCCGAGTTTACTGAGCACAATATATTCACATAAGATATCTTTTCACAATCTGCATACATGTTTCTATTTATCTATGTACCGAGTGTATTTCACACAATGTGTACCTACCGTGTTAAATATTTTTCACACAATATCTTCTTACTCACATACATGCTTCTATTTATCTACCATATTTCATTTCACAAATATATTTTACATCAAAGCTATTTGATACTGCATGCGGCAAATAATAAATTAGTATTGCTATGCTTTTGTCTATACACATATAGGCTACAGGCCATGCATTATGATTAATTTTTAATATGTGGTATGTTCATGTCTTGAATTTTTTGAGCCAGTTCATGTCTCTTATAAGCTTTTGACAGGTTTATATCTTGTACCAAGTTTCATAGGAAGATTTACAATAGACGCATGGCTTGTAGCTATCACGGTTACCAATTGTAAGTCAACAAGCAACTAGAGTGATTAAGCGTTGGACATTCATTTAGTCTGCAGCATCATTTGAAATAACATTATATTTCGAATCTTAAATAAACAGTTAGTAGTTAACAAATAGATCCGATTAATGTCATTGAGTTAACAATATCCTGACCATTTTAACAATATCAAAAATAAAAAATAAAAATAATAATAATATGGATTCCAGTAGTTAACAAACAGATCCGTTCAAAGCTACCAATGAATTAACAGAGGCTGCAAACTCCAGAACTCTAATTTCACTTATAGTAATTCTGGAAATCCCATTTTATTTTTATTTTAGTTCATTTGAACTATTCATATGGTTTCTTATGGCTTAAACATACACTGCATAAGTGTAAGTGATAATAAATGGATCCGCTAAGAGGTATATGAACCTGGGAACGCGTACATCTTTCTCACAGATATGAAAAATGCACATTTAGTCATATAAATCTTCTCCAAATATAAAGTTGACAGCAACACCATTGATACAATAAAATGAATATTCTATTATTATTATTTTTAAAATCTCTATAATTTGTGAGATTAAAACCATCAACATCGTAAATGCAGATAGTTGCTAAATTTTCCTAAACATCACAAACTA
The DNA here is from genome assembly GCA_030737875.1 of Allium sativum. Classification (NCBI taxonomy): domain Eukaryota; kingdom Viridiplantae; phylum Streptophyta; class Magnoliopsida; order Asparagales; family Amaryllidaceae; genus Allium; species Allium sativum. Next base: position 485,670,419 of record CM060924.1, read on the forward strand.
GAGTTAAGCCAAACTTTCTTTTGTAAACATCTTCTTTCAGGAGATCAAAGTAAAATTAAAATAAATTAAATATTATAGGTAAAAATCAAAACACATATTGTTGCTACAGATCCTGTGGTCATAGGGCGTTCAGTGGAAACAGGAGCAAGAGTTGGGCTCCAAAGCAGTGATAGGTAGGACGAGGCTCGGGCTTGCAAGGCTATGTTCTTATATCACTTTGCGACTTTTTAACTATGTTCTCCGGTTGATAAATTAATGCAACTCACTTCTGCAAAACGTTGACAAACTACTGAGGAATATCATTCAACTCGCAGTAGTTGCAATTTTCATCGTATGCTTACTGTCGATTTTTGAGTAAAAATAGTCTTTTATTTTGACATCTACGCTGACTCAATATGACCCGTATACACGTACTTTCACTTACATTGCGGTCTAGTACATAGTAATTTGTGCGAATATATAATTATCCAGTATCAATACCATATTTAAGCTCTTGGAACAATTATTTTTCTAACTCTCTTAACTTTATTTCAACTATATGTGCAGTTGTGCACTGCCACATGTGCAAGGTGAAAACAGAAGTTGCTTAAATCGGAGTTTAGTTTTACATGTTTGGTGTCGCATAAATTCGTTTAAAAGGTAATATTTGAATCCAAAACCTTGTTAGTTCCAATTTTGCTATAAAATTTAATATCCGGTGATGCAATGTTATTAAGATATCAAACAAGTATGGCTCAGTTAGTGGACAAAGATATAAACCTAAAGTGGGAGCCATCTAGATTGGACCCAATAGATGATAAAACAGTGGACACGTATTATTCCAAGGTTGATGAAGACTTGAAACTTCCTGAACATTAAGGTTTTGGACACGATGGCTTAATAAAATTTCTCTAATATATTACTGAACATAAAGGTTTTGGACGTGTATACAAATGCAGTTATGTTGCACTCAGAAACATGCAAGGCTGGTGAAAAAATGGACACTTTGTCACCCAGATTCCAACTAATTTTATGAATGACACTACTGTATATCTCAATTTTTTAGTGAAGATTTGCTAGAAAAAAATTTGAATTAGGATACTTCATGCATTACGGTTGCTGTTGGGGGGCCAACTTCGTGCATTATATTATTCTAATCAGTATGGTCCTCAAAAAGGGTGAGGAAGAACGCAGAGCATAAGGCGAATTTTTTTTTTTAAAAAAAGGGAAGTTTAAAATATTGCAAAATGTAAAGTGGAGTTTACCTTGAATGAGAAGCTTTGCGTAGTAGCAGGAAGGCGGGAAGAAATAAAGTGGAGTTTATCAAATTCTGTCTAACAACTTCATGGTACACAACTCAGTTAAAGGAAAAGCAAAAAAGACTGCCTGTAAAAAAAAAAAAAAAAAAAAAAAAAAAAAAAAAGAAAACCTTTTCATCATAATGTTAAGGAAAACAAAAGCACATCGTTTTGCATCACTAAATAAAAATAAATTGTGCTAAAATTTCATATGGTAGCCGGATTGTGCTTCAGGGGTGTGGTAATGCATTAATCCTCATAATCATTACCAGTTTGGGTCACTAAAATAACGTATTAAAGTGTAGTGAAAATCAAAGATATCAAACAATTAAATTATTATAGTGAGAACCCATTTTCTGAAATCTTTCCAGCTTGTGGCATTCGAACACATTAAATTAGACCAACTTTAGTAATTATGGTCGAAATACATTAGGCTCACTTATTTTCCTATGAAAACCAAATATAACTGAACTAATTACATTGCACCAATTTCAAAAATGAAGGTTGAATCCCATAGAAAATAGATATTACAGAACGAAATAAGTATGGTGTACAAAAATGTGTAAAAGAGAGATGAAATCTTTAGTCCAACATAAAAGATGGAGACAATTTTTAAACTAGTGGCTCAAACAGGTTAGCATTGAAGGCATAAAGCAATGTAAAGAATTACTTGTTTTATTAAACAACCATTAAAGTAATGGGATGATCATCCATACCATTTGTTGTAGCAAAGTGGTCATGCTGCTAGATTCATGCTTGTTTTGACTAGTTTCTTTTGTCAATTTTGTTTATTGTATCTTTATTTTGGTTATAAATAAATATAGTTTTGCGTGAACAGTTCTATTTTCTTGTCATGTTATAGATCTGCTTTTTTTATGAGATCTGCTTCTTTAATTTTTTTTTCTTGTTAGAATTTTATCCAAAATTATAGGATGAAGAATTCTATTTTCTTGTCAGTTTTGTTTATTGTATCTTTATTATATAGTATTGCGTGAACAGTTCTATTTTCTTGTCATGTTATAGATCAGCTATTTTAATGAGATCTACTTCTTCAGAAAAAAATATTGTTAGATTTTTATCCAAAATTAAAGGGTGCTTATGTAGTTTCTACTGGATGCAGTAGAGCTTTCTGATCTTATTTACAGGTTTCCTGTTAGGTTTCTAGATTACCAAAAAAAATTATGCCCACTGTGTTATTTTTGTGTGTATAATATGATATACTATTCTAGTTTTTCCAAGTTATTTACAGGTTTTAGTAAATTAATGAGTACACATCCTATATAAGTTGGATATGCATATAGGCCAATTGAACAAACAAGGTTATACAAAACCAGGAAGTGGATTTTCATTGGTTTCCCAAGGATTTCTGACCACGTCACTTAGGAAGAGAGTGCTATTAAATATTGATTGCTCCATAAGTTTGGACTTTAGATTAATAATCTCCTGGTGTTAATGCTAGACTGTGAGCATGGTTTGTTGTTGCAGATGGAATGGGTAATAACTACAGTATGGAATGTTTTAGTGCATATGTGTAAAGCATTAGATTACAATAAAAAAATAACCAGTTTCAAGTGCTAAATCACTGCACACAGTAGATATGTATTTTTGGCAATTCAATCTATTTTTGGCAAAACATAGTAGAAATATGTAAGTTTATTTAAGCTTATTAGTAGAAAGCTCTGTTTTCTTGTGGCCAAAGTATCAATAGCATTGTACATGTAAGATGTATTAGCGTCTAGCTTGTCAGTAGAAAAAGGAAATCAATGAAGCGGAAGTATTTTAAAGTAGTACAGTATAAGACTGTCCAACTCAGCAATCCTTTTCTTCTTTAATAATGATAAATAATATAAATCATTTACACCAAATAGTTAAAATATTTAACTGAATATGTGAAAGAAAATTTTGTTTATTTCAAAAAAAATCTGTGATATTGTGCGGCATTGGAGTTTAAAAAATTAAATAACATAGCCAGTACACTAAGCACTTGCATCAATAAGAAAATGGTTTAACCTCCAAAATATTAACCACCCATTCTTGATTAATCTTGTGCAAGCAACTATTTTTCCATATAATATAACCATGAGACGTGTTAGTGGTAAGCAACTAAGGTCCAATATTACGAAAGAGGACAATCAGTAATCAACTGAAAATCATTTGCTCAGCAGTTTCAGTTTGACCAAAAAAAGGATATGAGTACCATGAGAAAGATAGAGTATACATAACTTAAAAAAGGAATCTTTGTTAGACTTGTCATCTATGTAATAACAGTGGTGAGCTGAATAAACTATCATAGCATTTGACATATTATGACTTAGATATACATTTCGAACATAAGCACTTAACCCAAACTAGTCTACAATAGAAAAATATTTTGGCAAACAGACGAGGGGCCAGTATTTTATGAAATTTGAAGAATATACTTTTTTGGAATTTACAGGTAAAAAAACAGGACTGGGAAAACAACATGACATCTTCATCCAATGTCAAGTGAAAAGGAGCGTAAATAGTCGATTCCTTTATTACATGAAAACAATATATCGTAAAATACATTTATCAAAATTTATATTGTCAAATTTAGTAGCTACGTATACCAACAATTATATACTGACGATGATATCTTAAGTAAGACATCCAAAAGGACACAAGTACTCAAAAAATACTATCAAAATGACGGTCTGGTTGTTAAAGAAATACCGGCAAGAAACACTAAACAGTTGACATTGTTGTGCCACCCAAAAAGTTAACACGTCCAATGCATTCTTTTTCCTTCAAAACAAACGTAATAAATTAGCACTGATCTTGCTCTAGTCAGTTATTTTTCTATGACTAAAAGCATAACAGTTAAAGTCCGCTGGGTAATTTAAACAAACAAACTACCTGAATAAATCCACCAAACTGAGAAATCATAAGCGATCCAGATATTGAATCGGTAAACATGAAAGGATTTTAAGACAATCTTTCTTCGAAAACACCAATTTACCATAGCAAGAACCCAAAATAAGATTGAAAAAGTAATAATACCTGAAGAGATCGGCATGACAGAGGCCAATTCAATTTCTGAAGAAACATGGCGTCAGAAGGGAAGGAGGGAGTAAACCTAGGCAGCGACGATTAGGGATTGTAAGAACGAAAGATTTGGGGAAGGAGGGAGTAAACCTAGGCGGCGGCGATGAAAATTTAGGGATTGTTACAACGAAAGATTTGGGGAAGGAGGGACTAAACCTAAGTGTTAGGTTATAACGAAAACGGAAAGGAAGGGCTGGACACTTCCTGGAGGTAAAATTACCATCTGAACCCTTGTGTTCAAAATTATGGGATGTTGTAACGGTAATAACTATTATAAACGAAAACCACGGTAATAAACGTTATGAATTAGTAACAGATATAACCGTTACTAATAGGAACCGAGAAAATGTTACAAAATGGCCTGTTTGGTGTTGTGAAAGATATTCATAGCCAAATTCTTAAAGTTGCAAAATCTCATTTTTTCAGCCTTTGTATATTTTATTATTAAATTGTTTATTTTTATTAATTATTAATATTTAAGTTTTTAATTAAATTTTACGGGGTGTTATGCGTTCACTTTTCTTCGATCCCCCAACTACCAAATCAATCTCGAACCAACGACCACTCGTGTACTCACTAAATGTCCAACGATCTGAGTGCATGTGCTTGGAATTTTGGTTTGCCTTCGCTTCAAAGGAAAATATATGTGATCACATACCATGACATGCACCAAGTATTGTCCCTGCAACGACGTTCGTGTTACTAGTAACTTCGACTGTTGGAACTCGCTTGAATCGTTGAACGATATTGTACTTATGAATCCAAGCGATTCAGCGGGACACACCAAACAATCAAGCTCCAGTTTAATGATGTTTCGTTAGCCACCTTACGCGATTGTGCGCCCAAGCTATGGCTACGACCATACATACATGCTTTCAGAATCTTGAACAATCAAATTGACTCGATCTGTTAACTAATTATGTGCTCACAGGCTCAAATTACCCAAGAGTGCACATCAAATGGTTAAGTCTTGATTCGGCAACTTTGCGGAAGCTAACTTGCACGATTGCACGCCTACAACATGCTGTTTAATATCACGTTACTTATTCCATCTTAGCTCGCATCGCGCAAAACCATGCGCAAGCATGTGAGTGCATACTCCAACCCGATAAGGACTCATCTACACTTTGGTGTAATCGGTGACTAACGTTTAATTTCTTGAATCGACATAAACTAGATGCCTCAGACAGGTTCTAGTCCGGGTGGCAAGATTCAAGCGAGTCAAAGATCTCAACAATGCTAAAGCCCCAAACTCATACCAATAGGCTTCAACAATGCGTCTCAACCGCTCCGAAGCAGCGCACTCCTGGTGTACAACTCAACGGAAAGGTCACGACCAATCGTTGTGCACATCATGGATATCTTTCCGGCCATCGCCAGATTTATCTCATTTCAAAGCATGTCCCGTTAACACAACACGTACTTTGGGGAGAAATTTTTATAGGCATTTCAGTCCTATTACCAGCAGTAGTCCAGTCTGACAAGACTCAAGCCATCGCATGGCTCAACGACCCAGAAATGTTGCCAACATCTTCAGGTATCAAGCTAAGACAGGGTCACGCAAAAACGGTCGTTACAACTCGTCAAATAGCTCTCGAACAATACAAGTCAGAACCTAGTGAACACACTCAAAACTGTGTGATCATATCAAGCAATTCATGGTTTTGACACCAGAAGACTCGAGTCGGGCCAGTGGCAGAATCTCGCATCCCTCAGATGCGAGATTCATCAGCATTGAAGATCGCTCTCCCGGTACATGCCAATCACCTCTAAAAGCTTGTGCAACACGCACCGATCGGATTTAGAATCCAACCTTGGCTCCAACTAGCTTCGTATTCCCATGCTTCGCCTCCTATTCCTAGCACCACTGTACCTCGCATCACCATGCCTCGCATCAGCGTGCCTTGCATCACCCTGCCTCGCTTCACCATGCTTCGCATACCTCGCCTCACATCGCATCGCTGGGCCTCGCATCCCACAACTCGCCCCCACCTCGCACCACACGGCTTCCCATCGCATCACATAACGTCATCCCCAGTGTATCACATTCCTCAAGGATGTTATAACATTGCATCCACCAGATGCGGTGCCACTGCATCCATTGGATGCGATGCGCTCGCATCCTTATGATGTGACGTGCTCGCATCCACCGGATGCGATACGCTCGCATCCACTGGATGCGATGCGCTCGCATCCACTGAATGCAACGCGCTCGCATCCACCTCTTTGTTCAAGCATGGTACAATGCATCCCTTTGGGACACGATTGTCCACCTTCCAGCGGGGAGGGATGCGATTTTCTAGGCTCCGCTCGTTTGGGATGCGAAAACCTTTAACTCCACTCCTTTTATCCCTTTTCCCACTCCTTTTTTATCTACTCCCATATCTTACCTACTCCCACGTACTCTGCTTCCTATAATACCCTCTTCCTCATTCTTTATAAGGTTGACATTTGCTTGGCTTGAGACCTTGAGAGCTCCTTGGACCTCATCAATGGCAGCATAGCCTTTGGGGAAGATGATGACCCCGGACATCCTATTTTCCCGATACCTCCCAAGCATACTATTTTCCCGGTGCACCCTGGATATATTATTTTCCCGGCACACCCCGAACATCCGATTTTCCCGGTACACCCGGACCTCCATAATTCCCGGTATACTACGGAACCTCCCGACACCGCCCGGATCTCGGTGACTACCGACACCTCCCGGACCTCAGCGACTCCCGACACCTCCCGGACCTCGGCGACTCCCGACACATCCTGGACCTTGGCGACTCTGGACACCCTCTGGACCTTGGAAACTCTTGACACCCTCTAGACCTTGGAACCTCCCAACTCATCCTGGACCTCAGAAACTCCCGACACCCTACGGACCTCGGAACTTCCCAACTCACCCTGGACCTTGGAAACACTCGACACCCTCTGGAACTTGGAATTCCCAAAACTTATACCAAACCTCGAAACCTTACAACACTCTCCGGACCTCAGAACTTCCCGACTCATCCCGAACCTCATAAACTTCCGGACACGCTATGGACTTCGGAAACTCCTCAACTACTCCCGACCAACAAGGAAACTCGACAACAAGGATTAATCGAACATCGCCAATCATTGTAACTTCGTGTAATGATGTCTGGTTGTTCTTTGCTGAAAGCGGATAAAAGCCGCAAAGCCTTCAAAGTGGACGTAGGTTGAACCTGAACTGAACCACTATAAACAATTGTGTTCTTTATTTTCGTGCACATTATTACTACATCTCGCACACTTTTCTGCTCTGGACATTTAGTTTAAAGTTTTTGGAACTCTAGGATATTGACGACCATTTTAGGTGTCAACACTAAGTTATTAATTTGCTTTAAATTTATATTTAGATTTTTTTCGATAAATCTTGGAAACTCAAAGTTGAATTAAGAACATGATTTAGAAGAGATGAATCAATGCGCATTTAACTAGAAAAAACAGTTTGTATGGGAAAAGGGGGTAAACGTAAGTACCAAACACTACAAGAAAAATACCATATTGCAACTATATTTTGCAACTTATGTCATATGGTAATCGCAATTAATAATCTTTAATAACTGACATTTTGTAGCAGTTGCAATAAATCGGATTTCGCAATCGACATTTTTAGCCAGTTATGAAAACTTATTTTTAGCAACTGCTCCTTCCCGTCATTGCAAAACATACTTTTAACAACTGTCTTTCCTACCACTTGTAAGAGAACATATCTTTAGCAACTACATTTTTTGACCAGTTGCAATAAAAATATTTTACAACTATAATTACCTTCCAGATGTAAAAAAAAAACTATTTTTGACAAATGCGTTATTACACCGATTGCGATAGACATATTTATAACTAGGGATGGGTATAGTTCGGTCTGATGCAGTTTAGAGTCCAAATCATTTCTGCACTGCATCAAACCGTTAATAAGAAATACAAACCATTATACTAACCGTTCAAACTGTTTAGTTTTGGTTCAGTGTCGGTGTAATATGGTCCGATTTTGATTCAGTCTGGTTTGAACCCATATCAAATATGAAATAAGAATTACTTTCATCAACTATCAATTTAAGATTGTGTGATGTTGTGTCACTTAAAGGTTAAAACACATAGTGTTATCTTGAATTGAAAGACTAGTTTCTAACTATGTGAATACTTCAATTTTACAATTAATAAAAAGTGAAATTGTTTTATTACTTTAGCCAAACATCAACGTTAATCAATGCATAAACTTTAAGTAAGATAACTCAAATAAGACTATACTTATCATTATCTAAAATATTGATATGGAAACTAATATATCGAAACTATAATCATTTTTCTTTGTGATAATGATCATTATTAATATAACAACAACATATATTAAAAATAGAATATATTTTGTTAAATAAAAAATTAGATAGGAAATTAGTTATATTTTCAATGTAACTTTACCAGTGCAGATATGCGGTTCAGTCTGGTTTAATATGTTGGGTCAACAATTCAAACCGCAACTGAACTATATCGTTGTGAGTCACTTCGGTTTGGGTTACTTGCTTTAGACAAAGGATTCAGTCTAGTTTTTAACACCATGTTTGCAGTCCAGTCTGGACGGTTTCTATATTGCGGTGTGTTTTATTCCCACCCCTTTTTTTAACAAATATTATTATTCAAATCTAAATCACCATAGTACTAATAATCAGAAAGTAATAACAAAATAAGGAAGACTACTTTTCAATACTTATTAATTACTACTAAATAATTAATATCAATTAATTAACAATTAACTTTAAATGATTTCTTTTAATAGTTGAAATTACTACTAGATAAGTGAGAAATGACAATTAATGATTAATAATTAAGACTGATATTTTATATTTACTATGTAGTTAATTTTTAATAACTAATGATTAATAAGTAATATTTATTAATGAAGAGAAAATATTTAGCACTTAATATCTAATAGAAACAATTGATAATTATATTTAATATTTCAAAAAAGATTCAAATTAGAGTTTTTAATTTTTTAAATCGAATTTTCGAAATACAAAAACAAAAGATTATAATTTTTTAATAAACCAAAAATTTTTATATTTAAATTTCCAAAAAAAGTCAAATTATAAAAAAGAGATAATAAACCATATTAATTAGTTTTAATCAATTTTGGTTTTCAATAATTAATATTATATATATAACATTAATAATTACCCTTAATGGCTGATAGCTAATATTATGTATATACTAATGACATTTTATTTTTAATATTCGGTTATTGTTAAGAAGTAATAACTAATAATTATTAAATAATAAATAAGAATTAGTTAATAATTAATAGTTATATTACAAACCACAATACGACATTTTTATGATACAAGATATTGCTTTCAATGCATATATTTGATTTATTTTATAACTCTAAATTTTTAGAAATACAAAATTCATTTTAGCTCCATATCGGATCTTTTGGCTCCAAATCTTAATTTTAGTGTTTCACCAAAAGTCTTGGTTGGTCATTTACCTTACAACTCCCTTCAGGAATTCCAAATCAAATTGAAATATGATACTTACCGCAAAATTGTAACCAAATCTTCTATATTCATCAGCGCCTCTGCCATAACCACATCTACTTTCTCTCAAATACGCCGACATTGAAATCCTAACCTTAATTTCATATTCCTTATTCAGATATGAAGGGATTTCAATCCAAGGAAACCAAACATGAAAGCAAGTTACCTATGATGATGAAGATTAATAAAAAAGCCAAGGATCCTAACAAGCCATAAAGGTCTCCGAGTGCTTTCTTCATTTTCATCGGCAAGTTCGGAAAGCAGATCAACTTGACAACACTAATGACGAACTCGATTCCTGTTTGGAAAACTAACGGCTGAGTCGCGGAAAACGTCGCTATCTTAAAGCCGTTTCAGCGATCTGCTCAATGATGCAAAGCAGTTCGTACCTTTCGTCGCCGCCTCTAGGTTAAAACAGCCTCTTCTTCAATATCAATTTGCTTGCACAAACGAATTGAGCCTGATTTGCACTCAAATTGAAAAAAAAACTACACCGCTATTTTTTAATGAGATTTTTCAATGAAGATAAGGAGGTTTTTGAAGATGAAAATTTGTTCTATTTTTTTCTTTGTCTATTCTATTCCTTATATGGACAGAATGCAAAAAAATGTAACGTTTGCTATGTTAGTGGGAGGAAAGTTGGATCACAATTACTACCATAATCAATAAAAGAAACAGTAAAAAAACTGGAATTTATAATGTGTAAATTGTATACGTTTCAAAAGCGATAAATATTAATAAGTTTTAATTTATTATCATTCATAGCAATATTTTAATACCATTTTTTTTTGTAATAGCTCGATAAAAAGTCACATAAGTATATGACTGTTGTGCTAGTGTAACTGCTCAATCATAATAATGGCTCTCACACACACACACACACACTCACACACACACACACACACACACATATATATATATATATTACCATTATAACTTTCAACGACCCTATTGCAATAATTGCTCAATAATAAATTTTTCCTAACTGTAATTTTTTTAAATAAATTAACTACATATACAAAACGTTTCCAACAATCCCCCACTTTAATTTTTTTAAAATATTTTCCGAGCAGTTTCTAAAAACATAAGATTATGCATAAACAAAGGTATTTTTCGACTTTAACCTTTGCATAGTGGATAAGATTCAGTTTTTACCAGAGTGACACATGACCTCGAACTCTATTCCTAACATCAGACCAGTTTAGTGAAACCCTAGTTTAGTGAACGCTCTAGAAGTTTTGCCCAAAACTTCATAGAAAACGACCACATTTCCACATTCACATAGGTGAGTCTATCAAGAGAAATCCTGAAGGTAGGTATACCACTCCAAATAGAGTATATATCTCATTAAGAGTTTCTATTAACTCATCCTCTAATCACTTCAGAAATACATGCTTCTCAATACACAAAAAATAGCATATTCAACTGCTATCACTACACAACTTGTTTTTACCCATTGAATCTAGTTCTTGGGATATTCAATCATTAGGTCGGGTTAGCATTATGCGTGACTCAACAAATCTAAGGGCAAAAGTCCCATTCTTTTCAAAGTATTAAGGAATTTCTCTCTAGACAATCCTTCCATCAAAGGATCTGTCAAATTTTAATCACTGCGTATGTGATCCACTCTAACAGTACCTGAAGAGAGTAGCTCTCAAACGGTACTGTGCTTACGACGTTTCTGTCGTCTCTTACCGTTATAATAACGGTTTTGAACTATTGCAGTAGCCGTGATACTATCGCAATGGATCAACACAGCTGGTATTGGTTTTTTTTCAAAAGGGAATCTCAGCTAGCAGATTTTTCAAGTACTTTGCTTCTTCACTAGTCGTGGCTAATGCTATCATCTCAGACTCCATAGTAGACTAAGCCAAAATAATTTGTTTCTTAGATTTCCAAGAAATAGCTCCTCCAGCAATGCTAAATATATTGCCACTAGTCGCTTTTGAATCATCAGATAAAGTATTCCAAACCGCATCGGAATATCCTTCGAGTACAGATGGAAACTTTTCATAATGTAATCCAAGGTTCATTGTTCGTTTTAGGTATCTCATTACCCTCTCAATACCATGCCAGTGCTCTATACTAGGTCAACTGGTAAACCTGCACAATAATTCCACGACATAGGCAATGTCGAGTCTAGTACAATCAGTGGCATACCAAAGGCTTCCGATGATGCTCGCATAGTTAAACTATATTACGCCTTCACCAATGTTTTTAAATAGCTTCACATAGGGATCATATGGTGTACATGCAGATTTACATTCAAAGTAACTGTATTTCTTTAGAATCATCTCAAAAAAATGAGATTGATCCAAAGAAAGTCCCTTCTCAGACCTAGTAATTTTAATATACTCGTCTCACCAAGATCTTTCATATCAAAGTTGACACTTAACAAAGATTTAACATTATTTATGGCATGAATATTTGAACCAAAATGAGTAGGTTATCTACATAAAGACATGTAATAGTACAAATGTCATTCTCAGATTTGTAATAAACGCATTTGTCACTTTCATTAACTTTAAAACCATGTGAAATGATTAAGTTATCAAAATTTTCATGTCATTGTTTAGGTGCTTGTTTTAAACCATATAATGATTAATCAAATTGCATACTTTATGTTCTTGACCATGTACTACAAATCCTTCAAGCTGGTCCATATAAATTTCATTGTCTAATTCACCGTTTTAAAATGCGGTTTTAACATCCATCTGGTGTATTATGAAATTATGAATAGAAGCAAGTGAGATTAATACATGAATGGATGTAATTCTAGCTACAGGTGAAAAGTGTCAAAGAAATCTACATTTCCTCTTTTTTTAAAACCTGTAGCTGCTAGACGGGCTTTATATTTATCGACAGTGCCATCAGGTTTAATTTCCTTTTAAGCACCCATTTACATCCTATAGATTTACAACAAGGTGGTAAATCAACTAAGTGCCAAATCTTATTGGATTCCAAAGAATCCATCTCATCATTTATATCCTCTTTACAGTGAATTTTCAATTAAGTCAATCCATGCTTACTTTTTTTATCCAGCCAACTTTTGCTTACTTCTGACTTAACTATACCTTTGTTTATTCAAAAAACGATGATTAGTCATTTAGTTACTGTTTCCTTAATTCCAACTTTTGTTGTCCACCACGATGTGTTTAAAGCACCGTTGTCCCTTAACTATATCTATCGAAGTTTTTACGTGTGTAATTATGTTATTGTATTATATATGTGTAATTGTGTATACGCATAAGGTATAAATTTAAGTACATCAGAATAAAGTGTATATATATATGAGCGACTATCGAATAAGTAAATTTTGATGCAAGATACTTATGACAATTTACTTAAGGATTGTGCTTCGTATTCTGCTTTAATGGTGAGAAAGTTGATCCTGCGATTTCTTACCAAGTTGTACCTTGCCCAATAACTCTCAGCTTCGTTAGAAGGTACTAATTTTGATGTTATTTCTATATTCTTCATTTTCCTTTGGAGGTATAATTGGTACATTTTTTTCATAGCTCTATTTGGATTGATGCTAAGATGTGCCATTACTTAATGTTGTATGCATTTAGATACATTTTTGAACACTTGTTGTCTTGTCATTAATTAATCTGTTACTGATTAGAGAATCCATCAAGGATGGAACGGAAACCATCTTTTATCAAACTAAATAGGGGGAAAAACATAATTGTTTTGTTTTAAATTCTAGTACATACTAAACTTTTTCATTTTCATAAAATAAGCTATGGTTCTTTGTAGTGTTAAGTGTAGATGTAGTCCAAATATGCATCAGCTATCATTCTCCTTCTCATGCATTCTTCATTTGCTTCATAATGCTCCAAACCCATCATCTGCAAATTTTACTTATGAAAACAATCAAGTAATGAACGAATATTAAGTTCATACTTCACTGGAAATATGAAACAACGTAATTTTCAACAATCCACGTTATTTTCATTAATGTATGTGCTTCAACAATTATTCTTGAAAGACCGGCCTTTTAAAATCCTTCGTTTCCTTGAATAATCTTCACCAAATTACAAGTAAGAACAAGTAAGATGAGTAGTAAATAGTAAAAGGAGAAGCTAGTAGCACTCATATTGCTTGTTAATTAAGCAGCTAGATTGACAAGGAATTAGCATATGTTTCTGGGACTGAATGGGTGTGTGTGAGTATCAACTTGCTATTATCATCTATTTTTTATTTTTGTACCAACCAGTCGGTAATAGGGGTGTTAATCGGGCAGACCGGACTGGACATAGGGGTGTTCGTTTCCTTTCCTATAAGACTCTCAGACACAGACTGGACGAGGAGTTGGCTCAGGCATTGTTCGTACGAACTGGACAATGTACAGACAAGGTCCGAACAATAGAAAAACATTGAACATTTTCGGATGGACATACTTTCGTACAACTTTTCTTATCCTAAATCATGTCCCAAATGAGAATTGTATGGACATAGACAGAACACCTTACCTCTTCGGACCGAATCGTTTAACGGACTGTCCTGTTCTATTAACACCCCTAGTCAGTAATAAGGTTGATTAACTAAGAACAATCTAATATAACAATTTTTTATTTTATTATATTACTTGAAATAATCTTATTGTGAACTAGTTTACATATAGTATAAAACCGGATAAACATATTTCGCAAGTTGAGCATTGAATTTGAGTAGTTCTAAGACCTATGTCAGTGTCGGGGTTCTGAACTACTGATTGCATATTAAAGGAATTCAATTTTTCTCACCATTTCATTATTCCCAGCTCCTTTGTATAGGAGTTTAAGGCTGCAAATGTTTACATGAATAGATATCAAATCTTCTTTCATTAATATATATATTACCATATGTAATATATATTAACATAAATAACATATATCAATTATTCTAACACTTCCCCATAGTCAAAGCAGGTCGTTGTCGGACGTTGAGGTTGTCCCGAAATTCGTCAAATAGTACACGCGAAAGACCTTTTGTAAAAATATCAGCAATCTGATAATGGAATGGACATGGAGGACTCAAACTTTTCCTTTAGCTACTTTTTCACGGACAAAGTGAATGTTCATCTCAACGTGTTTAGTGCGTTGATGCTGAATTGGATTACCAGATAAGTAGACCGCACTTACATTGTCAGAATAAACCAGGGTGTCTTCAGAGACCACACTAGCAACTCCTTTATACTTAGTTCTTACTAGAACGAGACAATGTATGCTAACATTTAGAGGACCAAGAAATAAAATTATCTCTAAGAAATACACAATAACCTGAGGTGGAGCGTCTAGTATCTAGGCATCAACCCCAATCAGCATATATACAGGCCATGAGTTTATCAAAAGAAGTCTTATACAGATGCAAATCATAAGATAATGTACCCTGCATATAGCGTAATATGCGCTTAAGAGCAGTCATGTACTCAAATTTCAGATCATGCATATAAAGGCATACCATTTGTACTGCATAAGAAATATCGGGCCTTGTGAAGGTAAGATACCGAAGAGCACCAGCAAGACAACGCTACTTAGTAGGATCCTTATACGAGGCATCCTTAGTAGCACTAAGTTTAGATTTATTATCAGTAGGAATAGGGTAAGGACTATAGTTAGACATTCCATCTATTTCAATGATATTTGCAACATACTTTTTCTAAGATAGAAATAAGCCATTTGCATGACAAGTAACAGCAATACCCAAAAAAAAACTTAACTGACCAAGATCCTTCATAGCAAATTATGAACTCAAAAGAGTAATGAAAGAATTACGCAAATGATTTGAAGAAGAAGTCAGAGTTATGTCGTCAACATACAACAGTATATATGCCATATCCGAACCTTGTCTGTAAATAAACAAAGAGTGATTAGATTTATTGTGAGTAAATCTAATGTATGTAACAAAGTCTGCAAATCATTGATACCAAGCCCGAGGAGTTTGTTTTAAACCATACAGGGATTTTTTTAGCAAACAAACATGATCTGGATATCTCTTGTCTCGAAACCCCATGGACTGATGCATATAGACATTCTCATTAAGATGACCATGCAAAAAGACATTCATGACATCATGAATAAGCCAAGATTTTGAAAGAATGATACTAAGGACTGCTCAAATGGTTGCTTGTTTAACCACTGGGCTAAACATTTCTTCATAGTCAATACCCTGCTGCTGAGTTTTACCATCACCTACAAGGCAGACTTTATACCGCTCAAAAGAACCATCATATTTTTACTTGTGATGAAAAATTCACATAGACCGGATTACATTCACATTAGATGTCTTAGGCACTAGCTCCCATGTCTTATTATCAATTAAAGCATTAAATTCGTCTAACATTGCATTATTCCAATTTTGGTCATGAAAAGCACTAACAGGGTCCTCAGGTATGGGAGATATGATTGTGGTGGATGTGTGTAAATTGGTAGTGTATTTAGGATTTAGTTTAAAAATGGCATCCGTTACTCGTGTTGTCATACGATGTAATATGAGGTTGTTAGGCCGAGGAGAACTTTGTGGGCTTTGGGTTTAGTTCGTTTAAGCAGTCATAATGGAGGTGTTTGGGGAAAGAGATGCTGCTGACCTAGAGTTTTGAGATTAGGCAGCGGATTGGACAGGGTGATTGGGTCATGTTTGTGGACTGAAAAGAAGTGGAGTGGGTTGTAGGCTTAGATGAGTTTGTCGACCAACCTGAATGTTGACAGTACATGGAGAGAATTGTGGTGGAACTGAGCTCGTGGTAGCTAGTAGTGCAACAGAAGATGATGCAACTGGGTCCATTTGAGGTCGTAGCCCAGTAAGGGGAGGATGATTTAGTGGGCTCGAATGAGGTATGGACTCAGTTATGTTTGGAGGCTTTGAAGTGGAATGCAAATGATTCAATAAAGAATTAGAACTATTGACAGTTAAAAATTTATACATTGTATTTGTGGTTTTTTGAATTTGTGCGAAAGGGAATTCAGTCTCAAGGAATTTCACATGACAACAAATAATGATTTTTCTAGTTTCCATATTATAACACTTTGAGCCTCTATGGTTAGGAGCGGGACCAAGATAAGCACATGGATTGGATCGAGCTTGTAATTTATGGATAGAAATGGTCGGAAACAAAGGAAAATGTAAGCAGCCAAATACATGCAATTCCGAGTATTTGGGATCACATTGGGATAGAATTTAGGTAGGAGACTGAAATCCTAAAACTTTAGTTGGAAGTATATTAAGAAAACAAGTGGTTATTTCTAAGGCATGGTGCCAAAAACAAGGTGGCATAGAGGCATTAGCAAGCAAGGTACGAATGGTGTTATTTATTGATTTAATGTGTCGTTCTGCTTTGCCATTTTGAGGAGAGGCGTGGGGACAAGAAAGGCAGAATAGCATCCCATTATGATCAAAGAATTGTTTAAAGGTGCCATTTATGTATTCTGCACCATTGTCACATTGGGATGTTTTAATATTATGTTCATATTGAATTTTAATTAGAGCATGAAAATATTTGAATAAGTGCTTGACTTGTGAATTTTTAGCAATGAGAAAAGTCCACAAAAATTTGCTATAATCATCAAGAAAAAGAACATAATAACAGTGGATACAAGAACTAACAACAGGTGTCCAAAGATCGCTGTGAATAATATCAAAAGGTAGCAGCGTACGACAGAGAATCATAAAACAGTAATTTAGAATGTTTGCCATGAGGACAAGAAGAACAATAAGTTTTACAAGCCTTATTACAATTAATGGAGATTTTATGATTTAATGATTTAAGCATAGCAGCGCCAGGATGTCCTAAGCGGTTATGCCGAAGATCTAGAGAGAGAGAGAGTAGTAAATATTGATTGATTGGTAAAGGGAGTGGCTTGGTTATTAGAGAAGAGAGGATAAAGATCCCCAGTGATGTCATATCTCATTAGTTTGGTCCCCATATGTAAATCATTAATAGAAATCCAAACGGATCGAATTCAACAGAAACATATTATCAATGGTGAACTTACGAACATATATTAGGTTCTCAATAAGTTAGGAGCATGTAAAACATTGTTTAGTGTAAATGGAGGGTGTGGTAAGGGTAAATTAGTGCTACCATGACTAACAATTGGAATTACATGACAATTGCCAACAATAATATTATGATAATTATTGCTAGAATTGAAATAAGAAGAAAATATACCTTGATCCATTATCATGTGAGATGTGGCACCCGTATCCATGTAAAATTTCCATCGGGTTGCGATAATGATAGAGCATGCATAGCAGCTTCAATATCAGTTGGCGTGTAGCCAACAGGTGGAGCCATTGTGTTGTACGCCTATGGACAAGACCCGAACTCCTTGCCAAGTAGCACGTTGGGATTGATTTACTTGCCTTGGTTGTCATGGTGATGAAGGATATGGGCAAGGAGGTGGACTGGTGCACCAAGATGTAACACCCCACACCCGCTAAGGTCACTCACTAAGGGAATATCTTAACTTCGGTAGAGTATTTTAAGTGAATATAGAACAGAAAAATTACAAAAAACAGATATAAATAATACTTGAAATCTAAAACATCATTTCATTGCAGCAGAAGATAAACATGTTTGGTTACATATCAAAACCAACTAAAACAAGAGTCAAGTACTAAATATCCATCCTGATAAAACATAAGTACATAATCCCACTAGATAACTAATAGCCATAATAGAAAAGATAAGCTGGGCTCTACATCACGGTCCAAGCTCCAAAAGATAGATAAAGCAATCTGATCAAAGCCCACTAGTGCTAGGCCCACTCTGAGAACCTGAGGGTTGGGAAAAAAGATAAAAACAACGGGGTCAGACATAAGTCTGAGTGAGCCCTATAACTTTAACAATACAATCATTAAAGTAATTAGGGTATGATATAAACTTGTTACGGTGATGACTGGGGATAAATGACTACACTAAGCAGCCAACTAGACATAGGATGAACAAAAATAACGGTAAAGACACATCTACCCACCCAAGGGTAATTACTACACTGCACCACACCAGTCATTCCTACTCAAAGGTTGATCCCACCCATGGACATAGAAAATATAACTAGTAGTTTCGTGTACCCCTAGCTGACCACATAGGTGTCGTCTGCCCCTATCTCCACTAGGTGTACCCACTACTCCCCAAGCGATCGGCTCCCTACCGTAGATAACCGTGCTGGCCCCACAGTGGGGTGTATCACTCCCCAAAGTGGCAACCCGATACAATCAACGGTGCACAGCTTATACCTACACGATGCAACAACGTCTTACCTACCAGCCCGGGTGCACACACGCACATGAAACCCGTTGGACTTGCGTTGCCACCGCTAACCCGTTTTGGCCTCTTATAGTCAAGCCCAGTACGCGTGTCCCGTCCTCGACATGGGTCGAGCCCAATAAGATACATATGGGTTACTGGTTGAAATGGGCCCCCACAAGCTACCCACCTAAGCTTGTCCCTTTTTCTAGTGCATCCCACTTAACCCTTTAATCATGTTTAATTACATGTTTCCACTTGGTTAAGTATTCTAATCGTATTTTCTATTGCCACCCAAGGCAACCCACTAGATTTCCACATGCCACCCAAGGCACTTACTTGATTTCCACATGCCACCCAAGGCACCCACTTAACCCTTCATGCCCCACTACATGCTTATCTGGTTAAGTGTTTCTTAATTGATTAAGACCGTAACTTTTGCAAAGACCTCTCACATTAGACTATCTTTTATGGCAGCTGGATTTGCCGGTCGGGTCCGGGCAGCCTTACGCCATAACCGAGTCTAACCTCGTGTCTTTACACTTGTCACGTATTTAGTTTATGCCTAAGACCTCTCACATTGGGCCAATCATTTTTAGCCGCTGGATTTGCCGGTCGGTTCCGGGCAGTCTTATGCTACAAAAGGGTCCAACCTCGTGTCTTAGTCGATTAATTACACCTAATTAATCACCCCCATAATTTGTATTAATTATCCCTAATTAATTACAAATTTAACGATGTACATAATTGACTCAATTATGTCCATCCACTTTATGGTATGCATAATCATACCAACTTCACACCATTTCATTAATCATGAATATTAACCCCATCGTTCCCCACGTAATACGTTGACATGACATACTTAAAAGGGAAGATTCATCACAAACACAATGGGTTCAACTTGCATAACATTAGCATCAACATGGGTTTTAAAGGTGTCAACATGCATATATGACCATGGCATCAAACCCAACTAGCATAAATAATCAACCCAAACTTGCATGAATCACATATGTCATAAAGAGGGTAACTTGCATAAGTTACTTATGTCATACAAAGGGGTAAACTTGCAAATGTATGTATGACATATAAAGGGGTTAACTTGCATATGTATGCATATCATACAAAGGTGTAAACTTGCACATGTTACTTGCATATAATCAAACACCAAACTTGCATAACATGTCATATATGAACTTGCATATAATCAAACACCAAACTTGCATAACATGGTGTCATAATGGATCAATGTTTATCATAGTGATTTGCATAACTAGCATCATGAGCACATAGCATAAAACTTGCATAACTGGCATCATGAACATATAGCATAAAACTTGCACAACTAGCATCATGAACTCATAGCATATGACTTGCATAACTTGCATAACATCATGAACACATAGCATATGACTTGCATAACTTGCACAACATCATGAACACATAGCATATGACTTTCATAACTTGCATAACATCATGAACACATAGCATATGACTTGCATAACTTGCATAACATCATGAACACATAGCATATGATAACATAACTTGCATTGATCCACATACATAACCATAACCTCATTATATCCTATCATAATTAGTTTAGCAATTGCTTGCTAAAGGCATAGAAACTCACAACTTGTTGATTAGCACTCCTATAAAGAAGATTAAGTTGCTAAAGTTGATTAGAAGTTGATTTGAGAAGCTATCTTCTTCTACAATTTGATGGAGGCTCCTTCAAGTTGCATTTTGACGGCATAACGACGTTGTATCTATTTTTAGTATGAATTAGGGTAGTCTTAGAGTGTATTTATAGAATTAGGATGTAGTTTAGGCCCTTAGATTAACCCTAATTTAGTTTAGAGCCGTCAGATTTCGTCACAAGCCACCAAAACACAGCCCAAAGCTCAAAACAGTGCACCCAGGCCAAACTAACCGACAGGGGGGGTCGACCCCTGGGTCGACACATGGGTCGACCCCTTGGGGGGGTCGACACCCATGTCGACCCTAGTGTCGACACCCTCTGTCTGGCGGGAATTTTCCCGCCTCTTCTGAAATTTGAAATTTGAATATTTTAAATCTGTTTTGAATTTTCTGAAACTTCGGATGGCCATAACTTCTTCATACGAAGTCCAAATCACGCAAACTCGGACTCTATCTCAACCAGAATTCCGAGACGAACACAATGGCACAACCCGTTTCCCTTAATTCTCACGTCTGAGATTAATTATTCTTTAATTACTAAACATTAATATTAAGTGAAATTCGGGGTGTTACATTCTCCCCTACTTAAAGGATTTCGTCCCCGAAATCTCCAAGTCAAGAAGAACGTATCCTACCAACCAAACAACCATCTACTCAAACCATCAAACACTGGCATCCATTGTCCTTAAAGTTTCTAATGCTGTATGAACATATGCAAAAAGTGTGTGTATATGTCCGTATACTAATGCAAAATTAGGCGGTCTACTGATTCAGTCGACCTCCTTTATGCAAACCATGATAGTGCCATGCATCCAATATGTATGCGAAAGAATCCTATCGACACATACTATTACTATATGTGTGCACAACCATACACCAAAATGCATCATCCATATGATAACACAACCATTATACATCCATTAATATAGCTACCTACACACAATTATATGCAATATGCAATATGAAGCGACTGAGCCGATCTAGTGTCTAAAGTGTGTGTATATGCATCCACGAGCAACCACTAGCAAACACTTGCATCCACACGCATCCATCAATCATAACATGTCTCAAACACATGTTTCAACCATAGGTTTACCCTATCTAAAGGTCAAAGGTACTAATGAGAGGACATACTAAAGATAAGATAAGTACTAGACAAACAATAAAGGAGAAGTTAAAAGATATACCCTCAAAAAGGAATGGGTACAATGAACGCATCTTCGCTTCTATCTCCCAAGTAGCATTGCTCTCATCCTCTCCCCATTGCACTTTGACTAGTCGAACCTCTCTGTTTCTCAACTTCCTAATCTCTGACCCAAAGATGCGGGTAGGAGCTCGTCGAATAGTCGCATCACGCTCTACCTCCACTTCTCTAAGCAAGCTCGGCTCTACCACCTCTGCGGTCTCATGTAGGCACTTCCTCAAATGTGACACATGGAATACGTCATGTACCCCACTAAGTCTCTCGGGCAACTCTACTCTATATGCCATCTGTCCAATCCTTTCCTTAATAGGAGACGGTCCTACAAACCTTGGTGCTAACTTCCCAACGGACCCAAAGCGAACAACATTCCGTAATGGAGATACTTTAATAAAGACCATGTCCCCAACATCAAACTCAAGATCCGTCCTCCTCTTATCCGCGTAAGATTTCTGCCTATCTTGCGCCGCTTTCATCCTTCTTCGAATCAAATCAATCTTTTCCGAAGTCTCTCTAACCATATCAGGCCCAAGCAAGATCCTATCCGTAGATTCCCACCAACATGTAGGTGATCGACAAGGCCTTCCATAAAGAGCTTCGAAAGAAGCCATACCAATACTAGACTGAAAGCTGTTGTTATACGTGAACTCCACCAATGGAAGATGCTCTTCCCATGTACCTCCAAAATCTAAGATACATAGTCTCAAAAGGTCTTCTAGAACACGATTCACCCTCTCGGTCTGGCCGTCCGTCTAAGGATGATATGCGGTGCTCAAACACAACCGAGTCCCTACCGCCTCTTGCAAACTTTTCCAAAACTCGCTAGTGAAGATAGGATCTCGATCGCTCACTATGCTAGAAGGTACACCATGCAATCGAACTATCTCTCGAAGGTAAACTGAAGCTAGCCATGGAGCAGTCCTCTTACTCTTCACGGGTATGAAATGGGCACTCTTAGTAAGTCTGTCTACCACAACCCAAATTCCCGTATTACCCTTCCTCGATCTCGGTAACCCATCAATAAAATCCATCGAGACGCTATCCCACTTCCATTGCGGAACTTCCAATGGGTGAAGCAACCCACCAGGTTTCTTTTGCTCCGCTTTCACTTGTTGGCACACCAAGCATCTAGCGACATACTCGGCCACATCTTTCTTCATACCGGCCCAAAAGAAAACTCGCTTCATGTCTTGGTACATCTTGTCCCCACCAGGATGAATGGTCATCTTCGAACGATGTGCATCATCAAGTATAGCCTTCCTCAAACCCTCATCTTGCGGTACACAAAGTCTACCATCTCTACGCAACCACCCCTTACCATCTAGGGTGTACCTACTCAAATGGCTGGACGACTCCCCCCTTATGAGCCTCTCTACCAACTCAACCAACTGTGGGTCATCCCGCTGTGCCTCGCCAATCCGTCCCAAAAGAGTAGGTCTGACCTCTAAGGATGCTAGCAAACCGGGTACAAAGTCAACGGAAGGTATGAAGTCAAACATCGAGATAAATTCCAAGCTTCGTCGTTCCACGAACAATGGACTCAAGGACAACCTTTTTCTGCTCAAGGCGTCCGCCACCACGTTACCCTTGCCAGGGGTATACGCTATCTCGAAATCATAGGATGCTAAGAACTCTATCCACCTTTGCTGTCTTAAGTTCAAATCCTTCTGAGAAAACAAGTACTTCAATGATTTGTGGTCAGTGAACAATTCGAATCTCTCACCAAGAAGATATTGGCGCCAAGTCTTAAGCGCAAAAACAATAGCGGCCAACTCTAGATCATGTGTAGGGTAATTTTTCTCATGCGCCCTCAACTGCCTTCCACCGTAGGCTATTACCCTTCCCTCTTGCATTAAGACTGCACCTAGTCCTATCCCACAAGCATCGGTATAAACAACAAATGGCTTACTCCCATCTGGCAACACTAAGACTGGAGCTGTGGTTAAAGCTCTCTTTAACCGTTGGAACGCGTCATCACAATCTACGTCCCATGCGAAGACTAGATTCTTCTTTGTCAAGCGAGTTAATGGGGCTGATATCTTCGCGAAGTCCTTGATAAACTTCCTATAGTAGCCAGCCAACCCCAAGAAAGTCCTCACCTCGGTAGCACTCTTCGGAACCTTCCAATCTTGGATGGATACTACCTTCGCGGGATCCACAGCTATCCCTTCCTTAGAGACCACGTGCCCTAAGAACCGCACTTCCTTCCTCTAGAAGTGACATTTAGAGAATTTAGCCTTAAGGCTATGCGCTCGAAGAGTCTCTAATACTTCCCTAAGAAGTAGGGCATGCTCTTCTTCACTCTTAGAAAAGACTAAGATGTCATCCACAAAGACCACCACGAACTTATTAAGGTACTCCCTGAACACCCTACTCATCAAATCAACAAAGTATGCAGGGGCGTTCGTCAAACCAAATGGCATCACAAGCCACTCATAGAAACCATCCGGAGTCCTAAAGGCAGTCTTGTCTATGCTATCCTCAGCCACTCTCAACTGATGAAACCCCGTGGCCAAGTCCAACTGCGAAAACACTGAGGCGCCAACCAACTGATCAAAGAGATCATCAATCATCGGCAATGGGTGTCTATTCTTCTTTGTGAGCTTGTTGAGTTCTCTATAGTCTACACAAAGTCTGAGGGACCCATCCGCCTTCATGGCAAAAACTACTGGAGCACCCCACTCCGATATACTTCGTCTTATGAACCCCTTCTCAAGCAACTCCCCTACTTGCTTATTGAGTTCCCTCCTCTCACGAGGAGCCATGTGGCGCACTGGTAAAGATACTGGCTTAGCATTGTCCACCAGATATATTCGGAAGTCAATCTCCCGCTTCGGAGGTAAGCCCTTCACCTCCTCAAACACATCCGAGTATTCCCGGACCACTCTAACAGATCGCAAACTCTCGACCGAAGCGTCAAGCGATTCAAGATAACTTAGCATAACAGAATCCATGGGATTACAAGAGATCTCGAGAGTGTTACCCAAGCGGGTCATGAGCCTAACAACTCTCCTTTCGCAATCAAGAACGGCACCATTACTGGATAACCAGTCCATGCCCAAAATCAACCCATAGCCCGTGAAGCCCAAAACACAAGCATCACATCTAAACTCAACGCTAAGTATAGAAATCTTCAAACCCAAACATATCATGGACAAATAAGTGGAGCCCCCAATTGGGTTTGAAACAACCAAGGGATCATCTACTAGACTGGTGTCTAAGTACAGTGACTCAACTAATGATGATGAGATAAACGAATGCGATGCGCCAGAGTCAAACAAAGTACGGATAGGATGATCAAACAGAAAAACCAGACTTTCAACGGAAATAGTTCTACCTCTTTCCTGAATCGGTGGAACCGCGAGAGCCTGAACTTGCCCCCTTGCCTGACCCGGTGCCATAAGAGCTTGCACCTGCCCTCCTGAGGTAGATCCCGTCCTTTGCCCCTTATTAGGGCAATCCTTCACTAGATGCCCTGCTTCGCCACAGTGGAAGCAGACAGTCTTCTTCTTCTTCCGACAATCTTTGCTTAGGTGGCCTGGTGTCCCACAATTGAAGCACTTCTTCTTTCCCTTGCCACCGTTGCCTTTCCCACCCTTGTTTTGCTGTTGTTGTTGAGGTCTCTTCTGATCTCCTTTCTTCTCGGGTGCCTTATTAGCATTGGGACCCTTCTCTTCCTCATGCATGAGTGCCATGTCTACTAGCTTCTCAAAGGTGGCCCCCATAGGGATGTGAGTCTTAGCCAATCCATGCATTGGTTCATTCAAGCCCTTAACGAACCTCAAAGCCTTCTTCTCCGGTGTATTCACCATGTCTATGCCAAATCTTGCTAGCTGATTAAACTTGTTGACATATTCCTTCACTGATAGGTTTCCTTGCTTTAGAGTCAAGAACCTTTCCATATACAGATTCTCTTCCGCCCTTGAGAGAAACTTTGCCACAAACCTTTGTCTGAAATCCGCCCAAGAGTCAACTAGGCGTTCTCCATTAGTGACCTCCCACCAGAACGAGGCCTCTCCCTTCATTAACCAAGCAGCTAACTTGACTTTCTTTCCTTCTTCCATCTCAAAGATGTCTATCAACTCTTCCACCTCCTTAAGCCAATCCCTAGCTTCCACAAAAGTTTCTGATCCTTGAAAAGGTTTCCCTCCCATAGCCTTAAATTCCTTGCAAGTCTTAGCAAAAGTATCCGTGCGAGGAGGAGGAGGAGGAAGATCGGGTGCTACTGTTGGTGGAGAAACATTTGTTGGACCCGCAGTGGCGGCCCTAGCCTCCATCAACCTCCTATACCATACTGGTATCGCTACACCCTCCGGAAAGTTAAGATCTTCAGCCATGCTGAAACGAAAGAGGAAAGATTCAAAACGGAGAATTCGAAAGATAAAGATATGGCTATTGGGGATTATGCTTTTCTTTTAAAAACTTTTCTCTTAAAAGACATGTTTTTGAAAATACTCCTTCAAAAATATTCTTAGAAAAATAGTTTTTCTAAAAGTTTTATCTGTTCTGGTAACCTTCAGCTCTGATACCACGTGTAACACCCCACACCCGCTAAGGTCACTCACTAAGGGAATGCCTTAACTTCGGTGGAGTATTTTAAGTGAATATAGAACAAAAAAATTACAACAAGACAGATATAAATAATACTTGAAATCTAAAACATCATTTCATTGCAGCAGAAGATAAACATGTTTGGTTACATATCAAAACCAACTAAAACAAGAGTCAAGTACTAAATATCCATCCTGATAAAACATAAGTACATAATCCCACTACATAACTAATAGCCATAATAGAAAAGATAAGTTGGGCTCTACATCACGGTCCAAGCTCCAAAAGATAGATAAAGCAATCTGATCAAAGCCCACTAGTGCTAGGCCCACTCTGAGAACCTGAGGGTTGGGAAAAAAGATAAAAACAACGGGGTCAGACATAAGTCTGAGTGAGCCCTATAACTTTAGCAATACAATCATTAAAGTAATTAGGGTATGATATAAACTTGGTACGGTGATGACTAGGGATAAATGACTACACTAAGAAGCCAACTAGACATAGGATGAACTAAGATAACGGTAAAGACGAATCTACCCACCCAAGGGTAATTACTACACTGCACCACACCAGTCATTCCTACTCAAAGGTTGATCCCACCCATGGACTTAGAAAATATAACTAGTAGTTTCGTGTACCCCTAGCTGACCACATAGGTGTCGTCTACCCCTATCTCCACTAGGTGTACCCACTACTCCCCAAGCGATCGACTCCCTACCGTAGATACCCGTGCTGGCCCCACAGTGGGGTGTATCACTCCCCAAAGCGGCAACCCGATACAATCAACGGTGCACGGCTTATACCTACACGATGCAACAACGTCTTACCTACCAGCCCGGGTCCACACACGCATATGAAACCCGTTGGACTTGCGTTGCCACTGCTAACCCGTTTTGGCCTCTTATAGTCAAGCCCAATACGCGTGTCCCGTCCTCGACATGGGTCGAGCCCAATAAGATACATATGGGTTACTGGTTGAAATGGGCCCCCACAAGCTACCCACCTAAGCTTGTCCCTTTTTCTAGTGCATCCCACTTAACCCTTTAATCATGTTTAATTACATGTTTCCACTAGGTTAAGTATTCTAATCGTATTTTCTATTGCCACCCAAGGCAACCCACTAGATTTCCACATGCCACCCAAGGCACTTACTTGATTTCCACATGCCACCCAAGGCACCTACTTAACCCCTCATGCCCCACTACATGCTTATCTGGTTAAGTGTTTCTTAATTGATTTAGACCGTAACCTTTGCAAAGACCTCTCACATTAAACTATCTTTTATGGCAGCTAGATTTGCCGGTCGGGTTCGAGCAGCCTTACGACATAACCGAGTCTAACCTCGTGTCTTTACACTTGTCACGTATTTAGTTTATGCCTAAGACCTCTCACATTGGGCCAATCATTTGTAGCCGCTGGATTTGCCGGTCGGTTCCGGGCAGTCTTATGCTACAAAAGGGTCCAACCTCGTGTCTTAGTCGATTAATTACACCTAATTAATCACCCCCATAATTTGTATTAATTATCCCTAATTAATTACAAATTTAACGATGTACATAATTGACTCAATTATGTCCATCCACTTTATGGTATGCATAATCATACCAACTTCACACCATTTCATTAATCATGAATATTAACCCCATCGTTCCCCACGTAATACGTTGACATGACATACTTAAAAGGGAAGATTCATCACAAACACAATGGGTTCAACTTGCATAACATTAGCATCAACATGGGTTTTAAAGGTGTCAACATGCATATATGACCATGGCATCAAACCCAACTAGCATAAATAATCAACCCAAACTTGCATGAATCACATATGTCATAAAGAGGGTAACTTGCATAAGTTACTTATGTCATACAAAGGGGTAAACTTGCAAATGTATGTATGACATATAAAGGGGTTAACTTGCATATGTATGCATATCATACAAAGGTGTAAACTTGCACATGTTACTTGCATATAATCAAACACCAAACTTGCATAACATGTCATATATGAACTTGCATATAATCAAACACCAAAATTGCATACAATGGTGTCATAATGGATCAATGTTTATCATAGTGATTTGCATAACTAGCATCATGAGCACATAGCATAAAACTTGCATAACTAGCATCATGAACATATAGCATAAAACTTGCACAACTAGCATCATGAACTCATAGCATATGACTTGCATAACTTGCATAACATTATGAACACATAGCATATGATTTGCATAACTTGCATAACATCATGAACACATAGCATATGACTTGCATAACTTGCATAACATCCTGAACACATAGCATATGACTTGCATAACTTGCATAACATCATGAACACATAGCATATGACTTGCATAACTTGCATAACATCATGAACACATAGCATATGATAACATAACTTGCATTGATCCACATACATAACCATAACCTCATTATATCCTATCATAATTAGTTTAGCAATTGCTTGCTAAAGGCATAGAAACTCACAACTTGTTGATTAGCACTCCTATGAAGAAGATTAAGTTGCTAAAGTTGATTAGAAGGTGATTTGAGAAGCTATCTTCTTCTACAATTTGATGGAGGCTCCTTCAAGTTGCATTTTGATGGCATAACGACGTTGTATCTATTTTTAGTATGAATTAGGGTAGTCTTAGGGTGTATTTATAGAATTAGGATGTAGTTTAGGCCCTTAGATTAACCCTAATTTAGTTTAGAGCCGTCAGATTTCGTCACAAGCCACCAAAACACAGCCCAAAGCTCAAAACAGTGCACCCAGGCCAAACTGACCGACAGGGGGGGTCGACCCCTGGGTCGACACATGGGTCGACCCCTTGGGGGGGTCGACACCCATGTCGACCCTAGTGTCGACACCCTCTGTCTGGCGGAAATTTTCCCGCCTCTTCTGAAATTTGAAATTTGAATATTTTAAATCTGTTTTGAATTTTCTGAAACTTTGGATGGCCATAACTTCTTCATACGAAGTCCAAATCACGCAAACTCGGACTCTATCTCAACCAGAATTCCGAGACGAACACAATGGCGCAACTCGTTTCCCTTAATTCTCATGTCTGAGATTAATTATTCTTTAATTACTAAACAATAATATTAAGTGAAATTCGGGGTGTTACACAAGAGTTCCAAGATCCAAATGGATTTTTCCATTGCTGCCAACTTGGTGGAGGGCGTGAGGACCATTGATGATGACTAGTTTTCCGACCAAGCATGTGGCTGGACGTGCCAGTTTATTTCCCCTTCCCCTACCATTGGTTTTGGCATTATTGTTATTTCTTCTTTTGTTATTATGGGAACATTGGGTGGGGTTGGTGTTTGAATTCTCTGGGTTTGTAGGGGTTCCAGCCATCAGCGTAGCACTACCACCGGTGGTCCCACCATTCTCTTTTGCCAAGCGATTTTAAATTGTTCGTTCGGCCAGCTTGAGGTGGGTTCGGCAGCTCTCAAAGGGGGGTAAGGGATCTTGGTTTTGAATGTAATCCACGGTGCCGATAATTGCTTCTAGTAAGGCTCCTGTGAGATGCAATACAAGCCTGCAGTTAGTCACCGGGGCACCGACATCCTCCAATTTATCCGCCAATGATTTAAGGTGTGTGCAAAATTTGTCAATTGAATTAAATTGTTCAAAATCAACTACTGCAAGTTCTTCTTCAAGATGAGTTGCTCTTGAAGCTTTTTTGTCTTGGAACATGGCTTTAAGTCGTTTTCATGCACCCTCGGCTATATCTTCGCGGAGGAGAATGGCACGAAGGAGGTCGGAGGAGATTGTACTGTGTATCCATTGAAGGACAACTACATCAAGTCGTTTCCACAAGGCTGGGTCTGTGGATTTGACAGCCTCGTAGGTGGCCTAGGCATCTTCTTTGGTTGGTGGTACAATGTGATGGTAGAGGTCGTGAACTCGAACAAGAACAGTAAATAATGCTGCCTAAGGATGGTACATGCCATATTCATTGTCTAATGTAATTGGCATGAGGGATTTGGCATAAGTAATGGTTAAAGTAGGGTGGTATTTGGAGGATTCAACCATTGGTGGTGATTCAACAGGAAGAAGAAAAATGGTAAAAGAAGAAGAAAGGATGATGGGAGTACACAGGTTTAGATATTTGAAACCTGCTCTGATACCATAAAGGATTTCAATTTTGCTCACTATATCATTATTCTCAGCCTCTTTATATAGGAGTTTAGTACTGCAAATGTTTACAGGAATTATTGCAATCAAATAAACAATAACATAAATTATATATATAATCATATGTAATATATATTAACATAAATAACAAATATCAAATCTTCTATCAATAATATATATATATTTTACCATATGTAATATATATATATTCTTTTGAAAATTGTTTACTACCATATGTAAATAACATATATCAATTATTCTAACAGTTATGTTGACCTCGGAGTTGGGGCATACGCTGACGCATATTTCATTACAAGTCTTTTTCATGAAATAATAAATCATCTTAGACTAGAAGCATCATGCTATACTGCACTAACATGCCACATGTGAGGCATCTTAGGTTTTCAACTTGGATGTGATTTCAATTCAGCATTTACCTTTGGACCAATTCTTGCCTTCATGCTTTGTTCATTTTTAATAGGTAAGTTGTACTTCCCTTACTCATATGTATCAGTGGAATCATAGCATATAAGTTCAACGTAAGATATTGATACGTAAATAGTTTCTATTAAGTTAAACAGATTCAGACAACATTAAGATTTGATAGAGTAAGGACAAGTGATGCCATAAAACATATTCAAAATTTTAGTGTGCTACTTCCATTTATAACTAGTTTTACCTAACAGTATGTGCGCTATGCGGGTAAAAGCTAGCTAGTTGACATAATCATTATTCATAACCACATAATTGTAGAGCACATTCCTAGAATATATTTTTAATATTGGAGTTTGACATATTTCCCTTTAAAGATATGGTGAATGCATGAAAGTCTATACACTTTAGTTAAACAATATGCATTCCAACATGTGCCTAACTATTGTTGTTTATTGTCATCGTACTACAAACTAAACAATGTTCTGTTTTGTAGCAATACAAAGTGCACATGGTACCTCGTTTGGCAAGCATATTTCTCTAGATTAGTATGTGTATCCTAATTTTAGGATTTTGTATTGTACTATTTTTTGAAATTGTAACTTGAATATATATTTTGTCTACGTATCATATGACTTAATACGTTAGAAGTTTGAACGTAACTTTATCAAGCATTTTGAAATATGTACTGAAAATTTATGTACATAATTTTATCTTGCTGAGCCTTTAGGAATGTGTTTTTGACTATTTAATTGTGATATTTGCTTTCAGGGGTGAATTATTATGTAATGGTAATGATGAACTATAATATATGTGTTGGTCGTACCGTAATTCTTTTTGCAAGTGTCGATAGAAGTTACAAAAGAGTCCATTGCAATTGTTTTTTATAGTTTTAAAAAGTCAGAACCACAACTTTTTTTCAACTGTTAGAAACAGTTGTAAGATATAACAAATCTATTGCAACTGGGTCAATCCAGACTGGTGTCCGTTAGTTGCAATTGGTCTATTGCAACAGGCATTGTCAGGCCCAGTTGTGAAATGGTAATTTTGTTGTTGTGAAATAAAGATGTTTTACGACTATACACCTAATAGAAATGATCATTACTGTTGAAGTAAACATAATGAGATATACAAATATTAATTTTTTTAACCGAATGAAAATACTATAGCAGGTCTTTATACTGTAGAAAAAAA
Organism: Allium sativum; assembly: GCA_030737875.1. Lineage (NCBI taxonomy): Eukaryota > Viridiplantae > Streptophyta > Magnoliopsida > Asparagales > Amaryllidaceae > Allium > Allium sativum. Next base: position 485,702,772 of record CM060924.1, read on the forward strand.
CTCAAATGTGCATACAGTAATTTAAGCAAATTGGTAAAATAGGCTGCATTCAAAATACGAAAATATGTCTTAGTTATATCACATGTAAAGAAATAGGTATATAAAATACTCTCGGTTATATCTCAAGTGAAGTAATTATAATCCTATATCAGTTTTTAGCTTCATAAAGGAAAAGAAAACAATGACTAATATTTCCAAAATCATTGAAATCTTACGTTGTTGCCATCATGAGAAAAGAAAAGTCACCATTTATTGGCTTAGGAAAAATACCAATACTTATTATATCATAGAATCTAAACACCATAACATGAAATTCGTACATAATATAACAACACATGATACTATTTTTAACACTTACGCTATTAATAGGCAGTTGACTATGTGAAACATGGAACATAGAAAGAGAATGAACCTATCCATTTAAGTTCATTTTTTTACTTTCCAAACATCATTCCCAGTAGTGAACACTTAAAAAGTTGCATGTGTGTTTTGAAGTAAAATGCATAATCATTTGTAACATTGTGCAGTATGTGCGTTTGCTCTTTAAGTACATTGAAAAGCTCATATGATAATAAACTTGTTATGCATTCTATTTTTCAATTAACAGTACCTGAAGACATATGATAATGATGCTTGCAATCAATGCAAACCAAAAACATTTAGCTATTGTTTGTAACTAAGAAACCATGTTTTGTAAAACCAATACCTTGAATTTACAAAAATTAGAATAAAAGTAAAGATTAAAATTTACATCTTTCTTTTAGAAAAAACATTAAAATATATTTAAGCAATAAACTATGTACAATAAATATTTATGACAACTTATTAACAACTAATATCTCAATTTGTTAAGATGAACAGAAATATGCACAACACACACACATTATGATTCACTTTTTGGGTGAAAATGATGGGTGAAACAGTTACCAAACGACATACAGCCGTAATTTTAGCGCAGCAACATATTAAGAGGAACTTGATTAAAGAGATGTTTCACGAAGAAAGCTGGTAATATTTCCCATGTAGAAAATTGTTGTTTTATAATCGACATTGATTTCTAAAGTACTTAGCGACTAGAAGTAAAAAAATATGCAAAAAAAGGGCTTAGTAAGTAACGTTGAAGTAAAAATTAGTTGTAATTATTATAAAAAATATTATATTTTACGATTGATTAACTGGTTAATCCGTAATTTTAATTTGAAGATAAGGTAAGCATTTAGTATTTCCTAAAGCATACTGCAGAACGAAACAGTTTAAGTTTATTTTATACCACGAAAAATGTTGTGATTTGTGATATTCAATCACATTTATTTTAGAGACGATGTGTTTTGATGAGCGCTTTGTAGTGGAGAAGACGATGTGTGAATCAAAGTTCAAAGGAAGAGGCAGGTTTCCCATTTTTAACCGGTTATTTTAGGAATATTGAGGAAGAGGGGTTTCCTGTTTTTGACCGATTATTTTAGGAATATTGAGGAAGAGGTAGGTTTCCTGTTTTTAACCGGTTATTTTAGGAATATATTCCTAAAATATATTCTGAGGGGAAAATTGGATATTTTGCCTAGGTCTTCTATTCTCCTACATAAAGAGTTTTCAGGATTGAATTAGAATATGACCAAATTGAGTTGGAAGATTAAGAGGTTGTTTGTAGCCCCGGAGAGGAAGATATGGGATTAGGGCCGAGAGAAGTTATTCCTATTTGTGCCCCCAGATTGTCCAAGGGTTTGCTATCGTTCTTCATTGTTCTCCTTCTCCAATAAAAGTTGTAGTCATGTAGATATTCTTCCCTTTTCTCAATAAGGTTATTGATTCAATTGTAGTTTGTTTACTTTTGGTTTTTGATCCATTAAGTGTAAGCAAAATTAGTTTTTGTGAACCAATAAAGAAGGTGGTTGGGTGGAATATCTTGTGTTTGAGTGTGTAACACTGCAAGAAAAATATCCTATTGCAACTAGCTATTCACAACAGGCAAAATATGACAGTTGTAGTAGATGATATTTAGCAACAGACCTATTATAGTCATTGTAAAAGATGAGATTTAGCAACGGCCATTTCTTTCTGTTGCGAAAAATATATTTTCAGCAACTGCGCTTCTCTTCCTATTGCAAAAACACACTTTTAGCAACTGTGCTTTCATAACAGTTGCAACAAACATATTATTTGCAACTGCGCTTCCAGGTCAGTTGCGAATAAATATTTTTAGCAACTGTTTTTGCCACTTGCAATAACTATATTTTCTACAACTGGTAGAGCCGGTTGCAAAAAAATAGTATTAAAAATAAATATCAGTTTTCATGATTAGCATTTGATAATTAATTTTAAATAGTTACCATTAAATGATTAAACTATTAGTAATTATATAATAATTAGGATTAATATTTAGTAATTAATAATAAAATTTATGTATTATAAAGTGAAATTTAAAGCAGAGAATTAAATAATAATTATTATTATTAATTATTATTAACAAATAATAATAACTAACATTTAGAAAATGATAAGATAAATAAGTAATTGGAATAAACGAATATAAGCAATCATCCTTTCTCACTAAATAAAATAAACATATTATTAACAACTATCTTTTCGAACTGGTTGCAATAATCATATTTTTAACTTAATAATTATAATTAATGATTATATTTGGTATTTTAAAAAAAATACTGTTAAATAGTTTATAATTAACACTAGTTTAATGTTTAATAGCTAATATTTATTTTTCATTATTAATTAGATTTATTTAATAACTTCTCTTAAATGTTCTTTTGAAATATTATTTTACAACAAACTTAATTTTAGTTGTTGGCAAAAGTGTAGGGTACAAAATTTTAGAACAGCTTCGCACTGATATTGTGAAGGAAAAGGCGGGATACAAAAATTAGAAGGCGGGCTCTCCAGAAATTTGATTACCGCTTCGCACTAATACTTCGTGTCTGCTTCGCGTTAATACTTCATGCCCGGTTCGCTTTATTTCCAATTTCTCATTCTAAATCTAAATCCATGCCATCGGTTCTCTCCCAATTCTTCATTCTAAACCTAATTCCAAAATATCAGAAATGGAGACAAGAAGCCGTCTCTTTCTCCCTTTTTTCAATCTCCCTCATCGATAACCTCCGCTCTTCAATTCCTTTCTCCATCAAACATTCTTCTCGGTTTCATCACGCCATTTATCTTGCTGAAGCCTTCTCTCAATCCTCAGTCCCTAATTCACGGATTCATCTCGGTTTGCCACCTTCACACTCACGAACGTTTTCGGTGATCTTCGACCTTCAATACTGCACGGTGAACCAGATCTGCTTGGAATCCTTCAAGGTCGATTTAAGTTCTACCCTCCCTCTCATGTGACTGGCTTCCAACAGTTCGAGGGTCGGGTACGTTATTGATTCCCATATCTAAATATAAAGGTCACAATATTTTAATAGTTGATTTCTGTTACTTGGGGATTTTTGGTTGTGTTATGTTATACAAAAAATAGAGTTTATTCTACTGCTTTACAGAAGTAGTACATGATGTGTATCTGTGGCTACATATACGCAACTGAAATCTTTCAATCATAAGGCAGTGTTGAAGTCCTTATACATACGAACCAACATATTTGCAAAGTCTTTGTGAATTCTGTAATAATACTACTTCAATTTTAACATATTTATATATCCCGGAAATTTTGTGCTTCTTTCACAACCAATTTTGGAGTTAGGATTTAGCATTTATCTTCACCTACAAATCTACGGAAGCTTGCTTTCAGGTATGAAACCTTAATCTTCTTTATTTAATCACATTTCTGTTATTTTAGATATGAAACCTTACTCTGACTTGTTTCATGATGCTGTAAGGTTAATAAAATGGATCCTTCTGTTATTCATTTTGTTGTGATTTATATGTCTTTGTGTACAACTTATTTACCAATAATCTCCATGTATACACTGTATATTAAATTACCTCCATCAAAATCAGTTTTGCCTTGATCTAATATCATAGTAAGTGCATCAATTTAGTATCTGTAGCTTTTATATCATAGTAAGTTTAGATGCTTCCTAGGTTTGAGTAAACCTGCATTGCACTGATATGTTTTATTTGGGTTATACCAAATACATTGATTGAAAAAAATCATTGCGATGCTTTTACTTAGAGAAGTTTAGCAAGTGTTATCTATTCATAACTAGCAAGAAGAAAGCATTGTGATGTTTGTACGCGTTGTCCATCATGTTATCTATTCATAACTAGTTATAACATATATTTTCTAGATCATTGAAGGAGTCTTCGACTGATCTACCATAAACCATGTTGTGTACCGAACTCTGTCAATCGGTGCTAGCGATGCAAACCAGACTAGGTGAGCAACTGCCAAACCTTGTAGCTTGTGCCAAGGGATTCAGTTGATGGGCCCAAGGTGGAGGCAAAAAGGGAAAATTTTGCGTATTCACTGATCCATTTGACGATGTCACATACCCAACACCAGGCACACTCCACCAAGCCATCATCTAACCCGAGCTCTTATGGATCATGGTCGCCCACGACGTGGTCATCCATCTTAAACGAGAACTCATCATGAGCAGCCACAAAACTGTCTATGGCCTATACATCCAAGACATCTGTAACGACCCGGTTTTTAAGCGACTTTGGTTATCGACGTAAACTCAATGACGACTAACCAAACATCGAAAAACCCGGTAGTTAATGAAAGAAATTAGAGGGTGAGGATAGATAAGATAGAAACTTAGAATAGAAGAAGAAGAAGAACACAACATCAGAGTAACACGAATTTCACAGCGGAACGAATATCATATAATATATATAACATAAATTTGAAATATAAATCTGTACTTGAATATACATCATTATCAAAGTACAGCACGTACAACACAGCGGAAATAAACTATAGCTATATGACCCTGAAGCCTCCCGCTCCAGCTCTTCAAGTATTTGTAAATCCCGACTACTTGACTGCCCGTACAAAATTGGGCACCCAAGAGTTTAGGGAAAACCAAACAAAATAAACTCCGGGTCAGTCATGGGACTGGTATGAGTAAAACAGTTTGAACAAGTAAACGATATCTCATAAGACCACGCCGTATAACAGAACGCGTTTTTCCCTTATGAGAATCCAAAATATCTTTATATCAAAAACCTTTTGATATTATAATAATGTCTACCAACCACAGTATATTAATCATCTAGCAGAAACGCTTTCATCTCACGTTCTACATATATAGTATACAATCAAAACCGCAAGCACGTATTGGGTAATGGATTTCCAACTATGACAAGGTATGGAACCACCTTTCGCTAGTGTACCTCTAGAGAAGAATACACTGGGTTCAACAAGAACATCTTGCAACCCGGCCACACATGACCGACCACTCATTTTGCTTGAGTGTATCGAATGTATATCACCAACGGTTGGGATCAGCAACCATTTCCCGAATGGGACAACATCAACTATAGATTTTTAGAAGTAAATGAAACTCTAGATGAGGTGATTACACACCCTAATAGGTGCGACCTACATAGCCATGCTAACTCTAGATGAGGTGATTATACACCCTAATAGGTGCGACCTACATAGTCATGCTGCCTGCCCGATTTCTGTCATTGCCCGGTAGTGAGGCTAGATGCTACGCTTATCTTTTACATGCCACATCTTCATTCACTTAGAATGTCACATTGTCATACCCTTTAAATCACAAATTGATTTATCCAAAAATAACACGGGTATATAGCTAAGAGAAACGAATTCCTCCGCCACCAAACGTGAATACGTTTGAAGAGATCAACTTACGCAATCTATCAGATATACTCTGTCAGACCTTCGTCCATACAAGTTGTCCTGGGACTGGACAAACCGAAGGCACTATTCAGTACATCCATCTTAGGCAATTGTTATCTAAGATTTATACAATAGCCCTTGCACTTTACTCCGTCTTCAATTATCTTTGGCATATATGATTCGCAACGCTTATGCCAATACGGAGTGGTTCTTCGGATAATAATCCAACCAGTCTCTCCATATTAATAATTTTAAAAAGGTCGAAAACTTTGATAGTCGGTGAGTTAACAATCAAAGAAAAACAGGTGTGCAAACAATGATGTTATTTCCAGATGGAAATTATATCGATCAATCATCATTCAACATTTATCTCCTTAGTTCATTAATTTACTTATCTCCTGTTCCCATATATTCTAAATTCTTATTTTCCATTATCAGAAAACATTTCTGATTTCTTATTTGGAAAACATTTCCAAACCTCCTTTACTGCCAAACCTTACAATTCCTTAGTTAAAAAGGAAGTCAATCAAGTTGGGGTATAATTACCTCTCAGACCTTAACTGAACAATGTTTTAACTTTGAAATTGTCAAAGTTTATCTTTAAAACCTTTAACAACTTCCTTACGTCTCTCTCGGATTCAATTTACGAATCCACTTCTTATTGAAAACATTGGTTATAACGATACGTTATAATCCCTACTCTCGAAATATCTAACTTCAATTATAACTTTTATTCTTTAATGTGAATAAATTAATAAACACCTAATTTATAAATGAATAAATCTTGATTTAACCACCGGAAAGTATAAGTACTTTCCCGAATTCGATATAATCGAATTCGACGATTAACTCTCTTCGAATAACTAATATTCGATTAACTCACTTCGAATAACTAATATTCGATTACTCTTTCTTTCAAATAAACGATATTCGATAATCTCTCTTTACGAATACTATATTCGATTACTTTTTTCGATTAAACTAATCGATAACTCCTTTCGATTAACTAAATTCGATTAACTCCTTTCGATTAAACTAATCGATAACTCCTTTCGAATAGCTAGATTCGATAAACTCCTTTTAACTCTATTCGAATAACTAATATTCGATAACTCCTTTTAACTCGATTCGAATAACTAATTTTCGATAACTCCTTTCGATTAACTAATAATCGATAACCCCTTTCGATTAAACTATAATCGATAACTCCTTTCGATTAAACTATAATCGATAACTCCTTTCGATTAAACTATAATCGATAACTCCTTTCGGTTAAACTATAATCGATAACTCCTTTCGATTAAACTATAATTGATTACTCCTTTTAACATTATTCGAATAACTAATATTCGATAACTCCTTTTAACTTTATTCGAATAACTAATATTCGATAACTCCTTTTAACTTTATTCAAATAACTAATATTCGATAACTCCTTGTTCGACCAACTCTAATCGATTTATACTAATTCGATTAACTCTATTTAAATTCTCTATTGGTTAATTCTAACTTTAACTGGTTAACTCTAACTAATCAACTCTAACTGGTCAACTCTGACTGAATAACTCTAACTGATCAACCCAAACTGATCAACTCTAACTGGTCAACACTAACTGATTAACTCTAACTGATTAACTCTGACTGATCAACCCTAACTGATTAACTCTAACTGGTCAACCCTAACTGATTAACTCTGACTGATCAACCCTAACTGATTAACTCTAACAGATCAACCCTAATTGATTAACTCTGACTGGTCAACCCTAACCATTAACTCTGACTGGTCAACCCTAATTGATTAACCCTAACTGATCAACCCTAACTGATTAACCCTAACTGGTTAACTCACTTCGAATAACTCTTATTGAATTAACTCCTTTGATTTATTCCTTTTCTATTTGTTTACTTAACAAATAACTATTCCCTTTTCAATTCTACTTATTTAACTAATAAATAATTCTTTTCTCTTTTCAGTTTATTTAACAAATAAATATTTCTTTTATCCTTTCTATTTATTTAACAAATAAATATCCCTTTTACTTTTATTTATTTTCTATAAATAAATGATCATTTTATACTTTTATTTATCCTCTAAATAAATACTCCTTTTACTTTTATTTATTACCCCAATAAATATTCCTTATATGATTTTATTTATTTTCCCCATAAATATTCCTCTTTATAAAATCCTATGATTTTATAAATAAATTCCCTTTTTATAAAATCCCTTGATTTTATAAAAATTTCTCTTTATATAATTCTAATTCATTTTTGTAAACAAATATCCCTTTTATAAAATCCTTTGATTTTATAAATAAATTTCCTTTATCTTTCTATTTATTTTCTAAATAAATATCTCATTTAACATTCTATTTATTTAACCAATAAATATAGATTTCCCTTTATCTATTTGTTAATGTTTTACAAATATTTTGTATTCGATTCTATTTGTAAATGTTTTACAAATGTCTTCCTTTTTATTTCTATTTGTAATTGTTTTACAAATATTTTCTCTTTCTATTTTATTTGACAAATATTCCTCTTTCTATTTGTTTGACAAATATTTTCCTTTATGTTTGTTTTACAAATATTTTTCCTTTATATTTGTTTTATAAAGATTTTCTCTTTTTAACTCTTTTGATTTTATAATTTATTTCCTTTTATAAAACCCTTTTTCCTTATATATATAAAATCCATTGATTTTATATAAATAAATTATTTTCGAAATATACTTTGAAAATCCCCTTTTATCATTCTGCTATTCTTATGATACTTAACATACCATATCACAGTGATCGATATCACTCAAACACACACAATCAACAACAGATTATATATCACATCATATATCCCAATATATGAATAATAGTAAAATAAATATTGAGGAACCCAGTTGTGTCCCTCCAACCTATTTTCCTGCATCACAGATGTTAAACAACACAAATATCACAAATATAAAATATTATGATAAATAGAATCAATATTCGATTAACGATTTATATATGTACATCGTTATCGACAATTTCAACCAATACACAAGCAATTCAACCAAACAGTTAACACACAGCAATCAGTCATCATTTATCAGTTCTAAATATACGTTATAAAAATAGAACAGTTCAGAGTTGGTGAGTTTTACTCACATTGGCAGTTCATCGTTAAAAAACGATAAACTGTTTGTTTGTTTGATTTGAATCAAACAATTTATTTCGCCATAAATTCAAACGAGCTCCAATGGACTTCTAGTCGGTCCCATGGCACAGCCACCGCCCCCACGATCCCAATGGATCCAACCGTTCGAAATTCCGATCATGTATGAAATAGATATACATTTTTAAAGTTTGAACTAATTCAAAAATAAAAACAAACTTGATTTGATTAATTTAACGGGCTTTACCCCTTTAATTCACCGACCCATCCTCTTTTGAAACCCGACCCACTTGATACCTTCTTCCTCCAGCCGAATACGTTGCTCCAAACATCACAACCATTTCCCAAACTCCCTTCCCAAACCGCACCTTCCCTCTACCATTTAAAATTAAACAAAAATCACCATAACCTCTCTCTTCACGTCCTCTTCCTCCACATATCTAGAAGATCGAATTCGGCCTCAACGCTTGGACGGTGTTTTTGATTTCCGCGTTCAGCTCTAGGAAGGGTGCGACCCTTTTTACAACGAAATACTCAAAACTCCTTACCGAGTTGCTACACACTCTCATGAAACTGAATCCGACCTTCGATTCGCACATAAATGCTTCAATGGTCTTCAAAATGTAACCCTAGCGTCCGCTGTCCCCTTTTGGGAGCACCCAGGACCGCGTCGAGTCCCGTAACAGTCCTATCACCGCGAAGCTCTCCTTGCAACGATCACTACTGTATAAAATTTGGGATTTTTAAATTAATATTTGATTTTATCTTGATTTTCCTTGGATTGGTTTTTCTGCGTTTTGTGATGAACGAGAATTTGTTCCTGTGTTTTAACGTGGGAGGTATGTGGTTGAGAAGGATGGTGGACGTAGCTTTGTTTAGGACTTAGGTGAAGTTAGGATATTTTTTCATCCCTTTTTATATTGATTTATATTGCAAACGCTGATTTCATTGGTCCTTAAAAATTCCTACGATCACACACGATACCTAAAAATCACGAAAATGGTCATGTAGCTACAGTTCGACATTACGGTCCCAACGAAACTGGTTTCGTCGAATTCCAACTTCGTTTGCTCACACAGCGTATTTTTAACCGTCAAAATATTGACTGTTCCTCACATTAAAATCCCGTACGGCCACACACTGACTTCAAAAATCACGGAAATTGAAATCTAGCAATAATTTAATATTGTGGATCCAACAAAATTAGTTTCGTTGAATTCTGAGGTCGTTTGCAAAACTGGCTGTTTTTAAAGCTCTAAATAACCATTTTTAAATATTAAATATATTTAAAAACAATTAAATTTAACATTTAAAAATAAATATTACCGTATATATTCACAGTGGAGTACCATACAGCTTCAGAATATTCCTATATGAATTTCTAACTCGATATCCACTTTCAGGATAAATCGATACTCAATTTATAATGAAATTCCTTTCTAAAATATAAATAAATATTTATAAATTTCAAATAAATTCCACAGCGACTTTTCTGAAATTTTGATTTGGACATAAATCAAAATCTACATGACAAAATCCTAATTTTTCTCTTCCACTAGAAAAATATACTCCACCAGCTCCACACGTTTCTTGTTTCACAGAAATCCGACTTAAAATGAATCTTGTACATTCAGTTGAAGTTCGAATCGCCAAATCGTGAACTACCGTGCCATTTTGAGCTCGATTATAATTATAATATAATTTATACGTTCAATTGTCGTTCAAATAATATATTCATTATCGTAATTCAATTTTAAACTGAATTATATATTTTGAATTTCCCAGTTCACACCATATCGCCTTTTCATCCCGTTCTGATTATTTCAGAGTTAGATATATTATTTAATTATTATTTTAATTAAATATTCACTATTATTTAATTCAACGACCAATTGAATTCTAAACCACTATTTATATAATTAAATAAATAAATTATTATATCGCTGAAAAATGCGGGTCATTACATTCTTCCCCACTTAAAATAATTTCGTCCTCGAAATTGCTAAGGTAGAAAACAAACCCTATAGACTGGGTTAAAATTATTTCTTCACTTCTTAACTTTAGTTTCAACTGAACCAATTTAATTTCCATTAAATATTAATTAATCCTTATCAACAAAAAAATTCAAAAATCCAGAAAATTTTCTAACGCCTTAACTTTTCGAAAAATTGCGCCAGCACCTCTTTTGTACTGGTCAATAGGTCAAACTCCAACTCGTCTCTCTGGGCCATCTTTAACCCAAAAGAAAATCAAACAGCCAAGCGGCTTGACAATTCGGCTCATAAATCTCATACCCAATAGAAATATAAACTTGTACCTATTTGTCGGGCATATCGTTATATCCTTTCATCTACTGTCAGTTCAGCATATACCAATGTTACCCCATTCAAATTCTGATCAATTTATCCTCAACACAACCATTCGCTTATCCAAGCCAAATCAAATTTCAAATCAAGGTTCTATTCCAGATTTTCGAATTCTTAACTCATCAATCCAATACCATTTCAGATTCTATCTCACAATTTAAAATCTGATTCTACTTGATATATCGTATCCAATTCAATTTCCAGTTAAATTGGTTTCAATTCAGTTCCATCTAGGTTTCACACATTTCTATTTAAATTTGTCCTTAATTCAAACAGTCTCTTCCTGGGAGTTTTAAACAGCTTTGCTTTTCTAAAACTAAATATTCCTTTTTGGATTTCAAACAACTTGTCTCTCTCAAAACAATTCAAAAGCAAAAAAAATTCGGTAGTAATTCGTCACTTACAACTCGAAAATGAATACTGATGATGCAGCTGCCATCATCAGAATCTATTTTCCAGTGATCGAAGTGAGTTCTATACTATAAAACCATTTCTAAACATTTCCACTTTGAAATTCATTTCAAAATATAATTCACACTGCTTGTAAAACAATTTAAAATCTCCCAGGATCTTAAATTTTCCTTATTTTTAATCCAAATCCATTTACAAACACTTATCCAATTTTCCAGAATTTTAATTCAATTTCTGGTTTAAATTCAGATTTAATTTATTTCTTAACACTTGTACGAATTCTACTTGGTTATATATATAACCATTTTACTTTTATAATCTTAATCGGTTATAATAGTGACCAACACATCAAATATAATAATTTCAATATATATTCACTTTTATATCAAAATATAATTTGGGTAAAATTATTTCATTTACCCTATTTTAAAAACATACTATGTCGGTCCATCGTATTCAAGTGTTTACAAAATCCCTACCGATACAATGGATCAAACTGATCGACCAGAACTCATAAATGACCCAACCAACAAATCTCCACAATATAAAACAAATTTTTATATCGAATAACAAATATGCTCTCGTATATATACACTCAAACTCAATATAGGGCATTACTAACCCCATCTCTACCGAGTCACGCCACAGAGCCAAGGTAATACTTAACCTTAAGCTCTGATACCAACTGTAACGACTCGGTTTTTAAGCGACTTTGGTTATCGACATAAACTCAATGACGACCCGGTAGTTAATGAAAGAAATTAGAGGGTGAGTGTAACGACCCAACAATTTTCGGCCCTGAAAATCGACATAAATACCTTTATTGTAACTCATGCCGACCTTCCAACACCGAAAACACTGGACGTTATTAGAAAGAAATTAGAGGGTGATATAAGAAAGAAAGAAATATTAGAATAGAAGAAGAAGAAGAACCAACACAACACAGAGTCTCACATCGCAGCGGAACAAATATAATACAGAAATAACTTTAATGAGAGCTTTAAATAAAACTTACAATATCAGAGTACATCACACAACGGGACAGTTATAATAACCAGTTCCCATATACAACACACAGAGGGATAGTAGCTATATAATATCATACGTCTGGACTCTTCCAGCTTGTCTCTTCTCAGCATTCGATAACATGAACCTGTACACACCGGGCTAACCCGAGCATTTACAAAACACCGGGTTAGTCTGGTGAACCAGAGTGAGATAAACTCGCACAGTATTAAGGGTATCACACAACCTAATTTTAAAGTTAAAATCTTTCAAAGAAAAAGGATAATCGTAAGACCAAATCCACCCATAAACACGGGCGGTTTTTACCTTACGATAACCCAAAGCATTTTTAAAACCAATATCTTGTCTGATATTATAATAATGTCTAAATACAAGTAAATAGAATCTAGTAGAACGCTTGCATCTCACACTCTACATATATAGTATACAATCAAAACCGCGGATGTTTATTGGAAATTGGATTCCGACTATGACAAGGTATGGGACCACCTACCGATAGTGTAACGACCCAGCGGTTTTTCAGCCCCGGAAATCGACATAAATACATTTACCGTAACTCATGCCGACCTTTCAAACACCGAAAAACACTGGACGTTATAAGAAAGAATTTAGAGGGTGAGATAAGAAAGAAAGAAATATTAGAATAGAAGAAGAAGAACCACCACAACACAGAATCAGAGTCTCACATTGTAGCGGAACAAAATATAATACAGAAATAAATCTTTACTGAGAGCTTTAAAATACGTACAATCATCAGAGTACATCAGAAATCTAGATAGTTATAATAACCTATCCTTAGATACAACACACAGCGAAATGGTAGCTATATAATATCACACGTCTGGACTCTTCCAGCTTGTCTCTTCACATCATTCGATAACCTGAACCTGTACACACCCGGGCTAACCCGAGCATTTACAAAACACCGGGTCAGTCTGGTGAACCAGAGTGAGTAAAACTCGCACAGTATTAAGGGTATCACACAACTTGATTTTAAAGTCAAAATCTTTTCGAAAGAAAAGGATAATCGTAAGACCAAATCCACACATAAACACGGATGGTTTTTACCTTACGATAACCCAAAACGTTTTTGAAATCAATATATTTTCTGATATTATAATAGTGTCTAAATACAAGTAAATAACAATCTAGCAGAACGCTTGCATCTCACGCTCTGCGTAATCAAAAACCGCGGGCGCTTATTGGAGATTGGATTCCGATCTTGACAAGGTATGGGACCACCTGCCGATAGCGTATCTCTAGAGGCAAATACATTGGGTTCAACAAGAACGTCTTGCAACCCGGCCCACACATGACCGACCACTCACTTCGCTTGAGTGTATCGAATGTATATCACCAACGGTTGGGCTCAAACCATTGTTTCCCGAAAAGGGACAGCATCGAATAGATTAAAGAAAGAATTGGATTTTCTCTAGATAGGTGATTATACACCCTAATGGGAGCGACCCACATAGCCATGCTGCCTGCCCAATTTTTGTCATCTCTCGGTTGATGAGGCTTGAGGCTACGCTTTATCAGCACATCACATTCACTTCGAATGCCACATCGTGAGATCCATCAACGGTCACTAATTGACGTCCACAACAATACTTTACGTGTTAGCAAAAAGAAGTTTCCTTCTCCGCTTCCACTCTTGGTACGGTTGAAGAAAATCAATATACGCGACCTTTTTGGAAATACTCTGTCAGACATTCATCCATACACGTCACCCAGGAACAGGATGAACTGAAGGTACCCTCCTACTGCATTCTAGGAATCACCCTGAGAATCAGTAGCGAGAATTCCTTGCGAATCCGTATATTTCAACCACGACAGAATCACTGTTTATCTCTGCTTGCAATCAGAGATTTTAAGTAATGCTTTCGCTTATGAAGATGAATGGTCTTCAATGCTCCATCTTCGATCGGCATTTTCACTGTTTTCGTGTTTGCTGGGCGGAATGGTTTTCAAATATATTCGATCCCGGTCTTTCCGTAACAACAATCGTATAGGCCAGATTTGATAGTCGGTTATTTAACTATCAAATGAAACAACCATTCATTCATATTAAAATGTATGCACTGATTTACTACTCAGTATCATTTAGCCTCTTTGACGAACCATCTGTTAATTACATTCTTTAAATTTTCCAATATTTTAAACATCGCTTTTACTTCTTATTATAAAATAAGAACCTTCATCAAACTTATTTATTCAACTTATAATCTTATCGAAAACAGATTATAATATCATCTACGGGAATCATAACTTATGTTTCCCTCAACTCTCTCGTTTATAAACTAATATCGTTCTTGGATAATCCTGTAGTCATTCAAGTTGGGGTATTTTATTTACCTCTCAGACCTTGACCAACAACATTCATATCTTCAGAACAAATAGAAATTTATTAACCACAACTCCTTTGAAAAACTGATTTAAATCTCAATAAAGCTTCGATTCTATTAGAAATAGAATCCTTATGAAAATTCCTTAGTATCTCTTTATTATAATGTTACAAATTATTTCAACAATTCAAATTCATTTGTTTAAAACCACATAAACAAAACTTTTATAAATCTCATCTTAATACCTTATACATTTGTTATATTGATATACTTTTCAAATTCTTATATTGATCGAAACAATTTAACTTATCATCTGTAACAACATTATAGATTTCATTTCCTAAACATTAATTTCCATTTACAAAATCTTTTGTAAATTAATTACGATAACTTACCATTCACTTTCACATTGTTAACTGCATTTAAAAATCCCGTTTCCAATTCATTATCGACAACTAACATTCGTTGTCGTTATTCAAATCTTTAACTTCATTTAGTACTCATACCTTTAGTTAATATTCCGAACTTCAGAATATTGCATTCCGAACCTCGGAATAACTCACTTTCATTTATTTGACTAAATCTCATTTATAAATTTCATTTATAAATGAATAGTCATAATTTCAACTTTGATTTCATTTAAAATATGAAAACCTCATTTCCAAATCACCACTCATTTCTAATCCATTGATTTGTTAATCTCATTCACGAAATGTCATTTAGTCACATTTGAAACACTGTTTGTTAAAAACGATCATTTATTTCAAAATATTTCTCTTTGAACCCTTTTAAAACATTCTCGTGTATTTACGATCCAATGATCCTATTTTGAACTACACTTAAACTTCCCTTCTGATCGATAAGGCTTTTACAAAATCATTTCAACATTTAAATAGCCAATTCGATAAATTTATATCGTTTAAACATATGTTTGATAATCTCCTACATTTCTGTTAGTTATAAATTTGTAAATTTAGCTTCGACTATTATCTTTGCCATAAGCGTCGCATTTTAAAATCATAAAAAAAATTATAACTTTGAAACCACTCGAAATCCATTTAATATTGATTTCGAAAATCATTTCTTTTAACCGACGGTATTAAAGAGGCAAATGACTACTATAGTACCAACCCGTGAAATATAAACCAATTTCACATTTCATAACAAACAATGTAATCATATTGATAAACGTTATCAATATTAGTGAGGAATCCAGTTGGATTCCTCCAACCTGTTATTCCCTTCAAAACAATAGTTTACCACAATTCAAATCATTCGGTTCAATATGGCCAATCAATATTTGATTTTCATCTAATTAGATGATATAAACTGTTTAATAATAACAGTCAATAATAACTGTAATAGTCAATATGCGGTGAATAACAGAAATTCAAGCATTCAACTTTTTTATTTATAACGTTCATATTATTATAAACATAACTACTGAGGTAAGTTACCTTGATTGGATTCAATCGTCATAAATAACGATTTGTTTTCAGTTAACGCTTTATTTAACTGTTTCAGTCCAGATATGAATATAAAATCAACTAACAAACAATCATTAACAAACACAGCACACAATTATAAAATATAAATGGGGAGAACTGAGTGAGTTTAACTCACCTTGGTTTCATCCATCGATTAAATGCTTGCTTTAATTAAATTAAATTGGTGTTTAATTTAATTAAAAAAAATTCCGTTGCTTCCTGTTCTGATCAAGCAGCTTCATCTAGTAGCCTTTATCCGTATGGTTCCAATGAGACCGACCGTGCGTAATTCTAATTCTGACCATATACAAACGGGATATGATATTAACGAGTTTATAAATAATTTAGATTAAATAAAAAACTTATATTTTAGGTCACATGAGCCTTACCCAATTTGATATTGGTCTACGCCATACCCAAAATCGTACTCAGATGCTTCCTCCCTGTTTAAAAACATACAACCGCTAGCCATACCATTTTCCCTTAATCCCATCTGAATTCTTTTCATCCGACGGGCCAAGCCCAACCCAACGTATGCATTGTAACATACGGGTATATTAATGGTGCCATGCTTCTTCTTATGCAACTTCCATTTTCTCCATACTGTTCTTCAACACGTCTCCCTTTCCATTCTTCTCGCAAACATCCCCTTCTTTGTTTTGTAAAAATACTGCTGACATTCTTTTTTTTATATACCGAAAAAGCCAAAACCCAACTAAATTTCGCATGGCCCAAATCGGCATGCTTCTTCTTTCCTCAAAGCGATTAACACTACAGGCATTTCTTCCATCCCATACCGCTATTGTACCCACCACCGTATCTCCCACTTCACCAACCCAGTGCCACCCCTCTTCCCATCTTGTACAACCGCTCCACACCTCCTTCCAATCTACACGTCCACACAAATCCAACCGCTTATCACCTTTAAACCCGCTCCCTTCACTCTAGTATATGACTTCTAACCCATTTTCGAACATAGATCCAACCCCGCCACTTCATCTTCAACTTCCTTCCACTGAACACCTCCGTTCTGACCAACTCCGGCATGTTGGCTGCTGTTTCAGATCACCGTCAAACTGTCCGTTCCCAGCATGCGCCGACCTCCACTATCACACTCCCGTTCAATAGACCCTCCCACGGTGAGATTTACTGAGCCAACCTCACGCCTAGAAGCTTGAACCCCATGGCCAATTTGACAAGCACAGCTCCAAACCCGAGCTTCTTTACTGGTCTCAAACAAAAGAGTATTGGATTTTTTTTAGGAATAATTCGAGTTGTTTGATTTTTCTTGTGGTGGGAAAAACTAACGTTTCCATCTCTGAAATGAAGCGAAGACGAATGGAGCAGAGAGCATTTATATAAGAGACGACTTGAGGGCCACGTTGTTAGAGTGTAGGTGCAGAACCGTTGAGTAGCTGTTGTGGGCGGGGTAATCGAAAACGTGACAAACAAGGTTTTTAGATAGTTTGGCCATCAAGAAACAGGGAAAATGTGTCGCGCAAGGAAAGAACAGTAGAAAGGGAATTTAGAATGCAAGGTATAGGAGAATTATGGCCGTAAGAAAGAAAAAGGAAAAGAAAAAAGAAAATGGGATGGTTTTAATAATATTTTAATGTGTGAAACTTCGTTGTGGAGAAATTGTGCTAAAATCCACTATATAAAATTTCTGTTTTCTGATAAAGAGGCTAATCTTGGTGTAAAAAGATATTCTGGATCCAATGGGACAAGTTCCATCGAAATCCGAGGTCGTATGAAAAAATTTCCTTTATAAAACCGGAAATAAACACGTGTTTAATTTTTTCACGATCACCAGATAAATCAAATCAACTTGAAACCTTGCAACTCTATAATAATTCTTCAATACGAACCAACGGCACCAGTTTCGTCGCATTCTGAGACTGTTTCCCCGGTAGGCTATTTTCACGCGCACCACAATGCCAATTTGAACACCAAATTACACGGTCTTCAAAAATAATAAACTATATGCTTATCCTGGCTCTAATTGTCGATACGAACCCAATGGAACTGGTTTCGTAGCCAAATTCGATCGTCTGCTGAAGTTACACTCAAAAACCCCTTTATTAAATTAACTACGCGCTATAGAAATTGAACGGGCATTTGTGGCTGCCGTGGCCACATACGACATCGATTTATCACGCAATTCAACACCATACAATAATTTAACGTTATGGTTCCAATAAAATTGGTTTCATCGAAAACAGAGTTCGTTTGCAAAACGGCTATTTTAAAGGCCTATAATTTAATAACGATTTTCATAGCGACTATTTTAAAATTTGATTTGGCCATAACTAAAAATCTATAACACGAAATCTGAATTTTTCTCTTTCGTATGAAAAGTACCATCAATATGGTTCCAACGTTTCTTGTTTCACAGAAATTCGACTTATATCGAATCCTGCATATTTAGTTGAAGTTCAAAACTCCAAATTATGAACTGCAGCGCCATTTCGAGCTCGTTTTATAATTATATAAATATATAATGTTCAAAATTCGTTTAAATAACGAATTAAATATTAAAATCCATTAATATTCCAAATACAATATTTAAAATAATAAATTAAATTAAATATTTGACTGCCAAAAATACGGGACGTTGCATTCTTCCCCCCTTAAAATAATTTCGTCCTCGAAATTGCTAAGGTAAGAAAGAACGTTTAAACCCATTAAATTCCAAATCCAAATTTATTTTAAAATCGAAACAATTCAATACCGTAAATAAATATTTCAAAATATCAAATAATTTCTAACCCTTTAAATTTCGGAAAAATTCGGCAGAGTTTCCCCTGCACGGAGTGACTTCTGCGATATCGCAGGAACAAATAAAATATATTCATCGACCCATACGGTCGGAAAGCAAAAACCAAAAACCAAAGCCAAAATTTATATTTGCGTGTAGGCATACCTTTTTTACGAGCGCTACTGAGCTTACTTGCTCTATTTATCGCGATCTACTCGATCAAAATCTAATCCTCAAAGCCATCTGGCACCTGTACTCAACTCAGTTTGACATATGAGTAACAATTTCATGATATATGATATCTCATTAACCAACATGTATAATCACATAAATTTCCAAAATCAACATAAATATCAATTCATTTGCAAATGGAGGTTTAAATCATTTATTTAAATCCGTATGCAGTTTCATTCTTCTTTAATTATACTGAAATTTAATTTTCAATTCATTCAACTCTATTGTTAAACTGTTGATGAATTTATATTCAACCAATCTAACACCCAATCAACATCAATCAATAACCAATGTAACACCATCTCAACCAAATCAATAGAATTTCACATTCGATTTAATATTTACTTTAGTTTAACATATTTCAATATCAATCAATTAACACTCGATCAATTATCCATTTAATTTCCAAATTAATTTCGTTCAAGTATTATTCTTAACCCAATTAAGTTTCAATTCAAAATTTTAATTCAATCTGAATTTATTCAAACCAACCAACCAACTCACAATATCTCAATAACAAAATTATTCCTTTTTATACAAAGATATATTTCGGGTAAAATTATTTCATTTACCCTCTTTACAAAACATAAAACATTTGTATATAAAATTTACAAATACGCTCTCATATATATACACTCAATCCCGATCTAGGGTATTACTAACCCCATCTCTATCGAGTTACACCACAGAGCCAAGGTTATTACTAAACCAATAGCTTTGATACCACTGTAACGACCGAGCGATTTTTCGGCCCCGGAAATCGACATAAATACATTTACCGTAACTCATGCCGACCTTTCAAACACCGAAAAACACTGGACGTTATTAGAAAGAATTTAGAGGGTGAGATAAGAAAGAAAGAAATATTAGAATAGAAGAAGAAGAACCAACACAATACAGAATCAGAGTCTCACATCGTAGCGGAACAAAATATAATACAGAAATAAATTTTTACTGAGAGCTTTAAAATACTTACAATCATCAGAGTACATCAGACATCTGGACAGTTATAATAACCTATCCTCAGATACAACATACAACGGAATGGTAGCTATATAATATCACACGTCTGGACTCTTCCAGCTCGTCTCTTCACATCATTCAATAACCTGAACCTGTACACACCCGGGGACCCTCCCACGGCGAGATTTACTGAGCCAACCTCACGCCTGGAAGCTTGAACCCCATGGCCAGTTTGAAAAGCACAACTCCGAACCCGAACTTCTTTACTGGTCTCAAACAAAAGAGTATTGGTTTTTTTAGAGGAATAATTCGAGTTGTTTGATTTTTCTAATGGTGGTAAAAACTAACGTTTCCATTTATGAAATGAAGCGAAGATGAATGGAGCAGAGAGCATTTATAGAAGAGACGACTTGAGGGCCACGTTGTTAGAGTGTAGGTGCAGAACCGTAGAGTAGCTATTGTGGGCGGGGTATTCGAAAACGTGACAGACAAGGTTTTTAGATAGTTTGGCCATCAAGATACAGGGAAAATGTGCTATGCAAGGAAAGAACAGTAGAAAGGGAATTTGGAATGCAAGGTATAGGAGAATTATGGTCGTAAGCAAGCAAAAGGAAAAGAAAAAAGAAAATGGGATGGTTTTAATAATATTTTAATGTGTGAAACTTAGTTGTGGAGAAATCGTGTTAAAATCCACCATATAAAATTTCTGTTTTCTGATAAAGAGGCTGATCTTGGTGTAAAACGATATTCCGGATCCAATGGGACAAGTTTCGTCGAAATCCGAGGTCGTATGAAAAAAATTCCTTTATAAAATCGGAAATAAACATGCGTTTAATTTTTTCACAATCACCAGAAAAATCAAATCAACAAGAAACCTTGCAATCCTATAATAATTCTTCAATACGAACCCAACGGCTCCAGTTTCGTCACATTTTAAGACTATTTCCCCGGTAGGCTATTTTCACGCGCTCCGCAATGCCAATTTAAACACCAAATTACACGGTCTTCAAAAATAACAAACTATATGCTTATCCTGGCTCTAATCATCGATACGAACCCAATGGAACTGGTTTCGTAGCCAAATTCGATCGTCTGCTCAAGATTCACTCAAAAACCCCTTTATTAAATTAACTACGCGCTATAGAAATTGAACGGGCATTTGTGGATGTCGTGGCCACATACGATATCGATTTGTCACGCAATTCAACACCATACAATAATTTAACGTTACGGTCCCAATGAAACTGGTTTCGTCGAAAACAGAGTTCGTTTGCAAAACGGCTATTTTAAAGGCTTATAATTTAATAACAATTTTCATAGCGACTATTTTAAAATTTGATTTGGCCATAACTAACAATCTATAACACGAAATCTGAATTTTTCTCTTTCGTATGAAAATTACCATCAATACGGTTCCAACGTTTCTTATTTCACAGAAATCCGACTTATACCGAATCCTGTATATTTAGCTGAAGTTCAAAACTCCAAATTACGAACTGTAGCGCCATTTCGAGCTTGTTTTATAATTATATAAATATATAACGTTCAAACTTTGTTTAAATAACGAATTAAATATTAAAATCCATTAATATTCTAAATACAATATTTAAAATAATAAATTAAATTAAATATTTGATTGCCAAAAATACGGGACATTACAGATAGTGTATCTCTAGAGGCGAATGCACTAGGTTCGACAAGAACATCTTGCAACCCGGCCCACACATGACCGACCACACATTTCTCTTGAGTGTATCGAATGTATATCACCAACGGTTGGGCGCGACCCACCATTTCCCGAAAAGGGACAACATCAATAGATTAAAGAAGTAAAAGGAATTTCTCTAGATAGGTGATTGTACACCCTAATTGAAGCGACCCACATAGTCATGTTGTCTGCCCGATTTTTGTCATCTCCCAATTGATGAGGCTTGAGGTTTGAATTCCTTTTGGGCACATCTGGTCATCATTCACTTTAAATGCCACATCGTCAATTCTGTCAAGTCACTAATTGACGTCCACAAATATACTCTGGGTTTTAAAGAAGTGCCCCTCTTTGCCACCCCTCGATATATTTGTAAAAATCAACGTACGTGGTTTCAGGAAATACTCTGTTAGACATTCGTCCATACAAGTCATCCAGGAACAGGATGAACCGAAGGTACTCTCCTACTGCATCCAATATAGGAATCACCCCATGGATCAGTAGCGAGAAGTCCTTGCAACACGTAGATTCCAACCACGACAGAACCACATTACATCTCTGGCTGCAGACCAGAGATTATTAGCAGTTCTTCCATTTACGAAAATCTACGGTCTTCAATGCTCCATCTCGATCATCTTCTAATATCTTCACGTATTGGTTGGTCGGAATGGTTTTCGAATATAAATTCGATCCCGGTCTTTCCGTACCAACAATCGTATTTAGGGCTGTCAAAGGATAATTATCCGCTCCGCCAACAATCGATAAATCAATGATATAAATGATTTTTTTTTTAGCTTAATATTAATCTTTTCAACCTAATTGATTACTAAATTGCTAAAAACAAATAAATATGATGATAATATATAATTTTGAGCAATTAACATGCGTTTAGTAGACTTTTAATTTTGCAAATTAATAAATTAGTATATTTAATTATGCTAAAATACACATAATTTAAGCTATAATCGAAAAAAAAGCGAACGGATAATTTTCGGATGCGGATATACCTATATCCGCATCCGCATCCGCTTTCCCGGATATCGGATAATTATCCGCTTTTCGGATACGGATGCGGACGGATTTCGGATTTTTCGGATATCCATTGACAGCCCTAATCGTATTGGACAGATTTGATAGTCGGTGATTTAACTATCAAAATAAACAGTGTTTCAATCATGACAACCCGATGGGTTCACTGGTTAAGTATTCGGTCTCACTTGGCCTTTTGGTTAAAAACAAAAGTATATTTAACTCTTAGATCTTCCGATATTTTAAATATCATTTCCAAGCTTTTTAACATAAGATTTTTCTTTAAACCAATTCATTTGAATAATTAGGAAAATCTTATATCATCTCTACTTGTTTCTCTTTCTAACTTTCAAAAATACTAGCCACATTCTTATATAATGTCGGGGAAATCAATTTAACATGTTACCCGTAAACAACGTTACGACATATCTTTAATTAATTACTTGAAACAATACTCCTCGCTTACTCTTATAGAAGAAACCTCATCTTTTACATTTCCCTTGTTAAACTTGAAAATGTCATTATAATCTCACGCAATACCTTTTATTTCCTTTTTACTTTGGAATCTACATTATATATATATATATATATATATATATATTCTCTAAATTTTCAGCAAGCGTTGCCTTTATTATTTCCCTAAGGAAATAATAAATTTCACTAATCTCTTTTACCATTACAATGAATATCATCTTCAGATAATCCTGATGTCGTTCAAGTTGGGGTATTTTAATTACCTCTCAGACCTTGATCAACAACGTTCATATCTAAAGACAAATACGAGTTGTAATACCAAACACATATTTCATTCTAATATCAATCTAAATTTCATTTAACTGAACTATTCAAAATACGGTTTTTGAAAAACCTTCTTACACTTGAAAATCTCTTGCTCGAATATAACATTTTTCCTTAATTTAATAATTAAGAACTTTATAAAACACCACTTTTTAACCTTTACCTTTTTAAACAATTTCATCTCATAATTCAGATTTTGTTTACAAATTTCATACCCCGCTTCCTTTTACCAAATTCCCTTTACCAAACTCTTTCCAATCGATTCGATCATTCCCCACTTTGAGAATCTTATTTCAACTTTCCCCCTTACTTAATCACACTATTAAGTAACGACACTTTAACATTTTAAACCTCATTAATGTAACCCCGGTTTATCATAAACCTTTTTATCTTGATTTCCTTTTTAAAAGACCTTATTAAAATTAAAACAATATTCACCAAACTATTTTATTAGGGTAATTCAAATCAAACAAATTTAAACTCAATTCAAATTTCAATGGTTGACTTAGTCAACCTAAGGCAGGGTTATTTCGTTAACCTATTCCAATCCATTCTCACTTTAAATTAATTAATCTAAATCATTCCATTAAATTAATTCTCAATAACCACTTTTCCAAATTTTAACCGTTAAGGTTAATTTCTATTCCCATAATTATAAATCTGATTAATCTAAGAATTTACTTTGTAAAATCAATTTATAATTAATTATAAAAATAAATGTTTATTTCCTTTTAATAAAGTTTTATTCAACAATATATATTTCAAAATCTACCTCCAGTTATAAAATAAATTTTATAACTTTATCCCTATCGACACACCTGACGGTGAATCAATATAAACAAAAAGATTTACTTATAGGCCATTTACTGCCGATTACTCAACCAATATAGCCCATTGGTTAAAACACAACACATCTTGACTTTTCAGTTAATGATCACTACTAAAATCAATAACCCAATCATGACAGTTCATATATGATAACATGAAAATAAATAATATATTTGAGGAATCCGGTTGGATCCCTCCAACATGTTCTTCTCTGTATACAAACGGTTATCTCCACACAGTTCAAAACAATTCAAACAGATCAAACAATTCAAACAATCCAAACCATGAAACACGTTTATTGATAAACGTGACCAATAAGGTAAGTTACCTTTATTGGGACCAATCGTTAAAATAACGATTTAATATTTCACTGAAATTAAACGATAGTTTAATTTCATCAATTTAATCAATAAATAATTATAATACTAGCAACCAGTCAACCATTATCAAACAGAGCACACAAAATAAAAACCCAATTTATATAAGATATAAATGGGAAAACTGAGTGAGTTTAACTCACTTTGAGTTATGTTGTTATAATAACAACTGATTTGATTAAATTAAACTTAAGTTTAATTTAACTAGGATTTCCAGTTGCGTTCTACTGCGTCTGTTTCTGTTCCAGAATATAGATCTCATTCATACAGTCCCGGCATCGCTTGTTGTGTTCCATTCTGATCATAGATACGATGGTTATGATAAAAACATATGATTTGATTAATAAGTTAATTTCTTAATTATAGTTATAATAAGTTAATTACAATGTTACTTAGGCAAATTTGATTCCTCTCTACAGCTTCGTCCCGTTCCTTCCGCATGCCCAACCACACACTGTTCCTGCTTCCATAACCATATTTAATTATCAAACAAATACTTAATCTTAGTTTGTTAAAATTTTGCTACTTAATTAGTTAAAACAAATTATTTAAATATGCACTATCCCGTTAGTTGGATTCAACATTAGGAAGCCAACTATAGATCACCATAACATAGGTTATATCACTTATTCCAATCATTAGCCTTTATTATAAATTCTAAATTTAATACCGACGTTGAGCTCAACAAGCATAGATGAGGAGATGGGTGGAAGATTTTCCCAAGCGTTCACATTTGTTGCTTACTAAAACCGATTACGTACAGGATATTGGCCAATATACTTCCATTTCTTTCTCCACTTGGTCTTCCAATGTTACTTAAATAGCCTTTGCGATAGCAAACAAAGCCTTGGACAGATTTGATTCTCCATATACTCATTGTTCTCATTTCCTAGTTCAAGAACAAATCCTTTTATCATTATATAATAATTAATAGTTAGAATCTATAAATAAATTCCTTAAAGTAAGATTTCTTAACGTAAATAATGAGTCCACACACCCCAATAGCCGGCTCTCTTCGTTCCCTGACCTTTAAACCTTCAGAAACTCGCTCGCCCCAAATTTCTTGGCACCGCACCATCAACAGTCCACCGGAGCATCATCGGTGGTGTCTAGCGTGAGCGCCTCAGGTCCCTCGACCTTTGCCTGGCCTCTCGAAGAACTCGACAGCCTCTGGTTGCTCTGAAACGCAGCTCAAACCCGGCGCCTTCAAGCTGCTATATCAATCACCAGAAAACCCTATTTTCGATCACCGCCGGTGATTCGATAGATCTCATCAAACTCTAAAACATTGTCGTTGAAACATTTGCAAACAGATCATTGGGTTGAAAGTAAAAAGGGAAGGAAATTATGAGTTTTCGTTTGTTCATATGATTTAGGGTCGGCGCAGCATCAATGAATGAGATAGTTTTCGTATTTATAAGGTGCTGATTAAATAAAATATTATTATACGAAACTTCATCCTAAAGTAACATGCTGAAACCACCACAAATGACTTCTGGTTACTGATAAAAAACTAATCTCAGTGTAAAAAGGTAGGGTGCTATTATTCACACCCCGGTTTACACTTCCGGTCACCTTTCTAAATTTAATACAAATGATTATTTTTTATATTTTTCTGGACACCATTTATTATTTTTTTCACTCAATTATTCATCATTGTATTTCTCCTAACAAAAACATGTACTTCTGTACAATTTTAAATTCAAAAATCTAACAAAAGAAAATATTCTTTTGTGCCTAATAGATATCGAAGATGAAGATAAAAAAGAGGTTAGAATTGCTTGATTTTTATTGTTTTCTATTGTGTTATAAAACATGTTGTTAGAATTTTTTTTAATGGTTAGGATTTTTTTCATTGCGTTTTGGGATATTTTTTCCGCTCCATTGGAAATTTCAAGTTTGGAAGACATTAAATTTGACGATGTTGTAATAGAGAATGACAACGTAAGTTTTGACCTGTAGCGTTTTTGTCCGTATAACTTACATATCTTCTTTTACGAATCGATACATTAATTTTTTTTGATCGTTTGATAGATGGAGTATTTGAATGATGATAAATTGGACAATATACATGATGGTTGTGATAATATGATGCAATATGTTTGATCAAATGACTCAAAAGACATAATGAATGATGTAAGTGAGGTAACAAGTGTTCTTGTAGAGTAAGGTGTTGGTGGCCTCTTCATTTTTAGGCTATTAATTTAGACGGTGGCTAGTAAAGAAAATCTAAATATTTGGGATGCTTTTAGTTTTGGTGGTCAGAAGTGTAAATCGGGGTATGAATAGTAGCACCCAAAAGGTATTCCGAATACAATGGGACAAGTTTCGTTGAAATCCAAGGTCGTATGAAAAAATTTCCTTTATAAAACCAGAAATAAACACACGTTTAATTTTTCCACGATCACTAGATAAATCAAATCAACTTGAAACCTTGATATCCTAAAATAATTCGTCAATACGAACCCAATGGCACCAGTTTCATCGCATTCTGAGACTGTTTCCCCGGTAGGCCATTTTTACGCGCATCGAAATGCCATTTTGGATACCCAATTTCATGATCTCCAAAAATAACAAACTATATACCTATCCTGGCTCTAATCGACGATACGAACTCAACGGAATTGGTTTTGCGGCCTAATTCGATCGTCTGTTCAAGTTATACCCAAATAACCCTTTATTAAATTAATTACGCGCTATAGAAATTGAACGGCATTTGTGGCTGCCGTGGTCACATACGGCATCGGTTTGCCACGCCATTCAACACCATGCAATAATTTAACGATACGGTTCTAATGAAACTGATTTCGTATAAATCTGAGTTCGTTTGCAAAATGGCCATTTTAAAGGCCGATAGCGATTTCCATAGCGTTTATTTCAAAATTTGATTTTTAACTATCAATTTATAACACGAAATCTGGATTTTTCTTTTTCATATGAAAATTATCATCAATATGGTTCAAACGTTTCTTGTGTCATAGAAATCCGACTTATATCGGATCCTGCCTTCTCAGTTGAAGCTCAAAACGCTATATTACGAACTGTCGCGCCGCTGCAGCTCGCTATATAATTGAAATTATAAACTAAACTTTTAAATTGCGCTTAACAAGCGAGATTGTAAATAAAATTAAATCTAAATGTAACTAAATCTTCTTACATTACCAAATAATATAACAGCGCAAATTCAACTAATTTCGATTATTTTAAAATTAAATTATTATTTATATATTATTTAAACAAATTAATTATTCAAATTAATTAAATCTGAACCATTTAAATTCAAACCAATATTTAAAATAAAAATTAAATATTAATTTAGATAGCAAAAATCTGGGTTGTTACAGTGAGGATAGATAAGATAGAAAATTAAAATAGAAGAAGAAAAAGAAGAACACAACATCAGAGTAAAATGAATCTTACAGCGGAACGAATAACATATAATATATATAACATAACTTTGAAATATAAATCTGTACTTGAATATACATCATTATCAAAGTAAAACACTTACAACATAGCGGAAATAAACTATAGCTATATGATCCTGAAGCTTCCTGCTCCAGCTCTTCAAGTATCTGTAAATCCCGACTACTTGACTGCCCATACAAAATTGGGCACCCAAGAGTTTAGGGAAAACAAAACAAAATAAACTCCGGGTCAGTCATGGGATTGGTATGAGTAAAATAGTTTAAAACAGTTTGAACAAGTAAACGATATCTCATAAGACCACGTCGTATAACGGAACGGGTTTTTCCCTTATGAGAATCCAAAATATCTTTATATCAAAAACCTTTTGATATTATAATAATGTCTATCAACCACAATATATTAATCATCTAGCAGAAACGCTTTCATCTCACGTTCTACATATATAGTATACAATCAAAACCGCAAGCATGTATTGGGTAATGGATTTCCAACTATGACAAGGAATGGAACCACCTTTCGCTAGTGTACCTCTAGACAGGAATATACTGGGTCTAACAAGAACATCTTGCAACCCGGCCACACATGACCGGCCACTCATTTCGCTTGAGTGTATTGAATGTATATCACCAACGGTTGGGATCAGCAACCATTTCCCGAATGGGACAGCATCAACAATAGATTTTTAGAAGTAAATGAAACTCTAGATAAGGTGATTATACACCCTAATAGGTGCGACCTACATAGCTATGCTGCCTGCCCGATTTCTGTCATTGCCCGGTTGTGAGGCTAGAAGCTACACTTATCTTTTACATGCCACATCTTCATTCACTTAGAATGTCACATTGTCATACCCTTTAAATCACAAATTGATTTATCCAAAAATAACATGGGTATACAGCTAAGAGAAATGAATTCCTCCGCCACCAAACGTGAATACGTTTGAAGAGATCAACTTACGCAATCTATCAGATATACTCTATCAGACCTTCGTCCATACAAGTTGTCCTGGGACTGGACAAACCGAAGGCACTATTCAGTACATCCATCTTAGGCAATTGTTATCTAAGATTTATACAATAGCCCTTGCACTTTACTCCGTCTTCAATTATCTTTGGCATATATGATTCGCAACGCTTATGCCAATACAGAGTGGTTCTTCGGATAATAATCCAACCGGGCTCTCCATATTAACAATGTTAAAATGGTCAAAAACTTCGATATTCGGTGAGATAACTATTAAAGAAAACCAGGTGTGCAAACAATGATGTTATTTCCAGATGGAAATTATATCAATCAATCATCATTCAACATTTATCTCCTTAGTTCATTAATTTACTTATCTCCTGTTTCCATATATTCTAAATTCTTATTTTCCATTATCAGAAAACATTTCTGATTTCTTATTTTGGAAAACATTTCCAAACCTCCTTTACTGCCAAACCTTACCATTCCTTAGTTAAGAAGGAAGTCAATCAAGTTGGGGTACAATTACCTCTCATACCTTAACTGAACAACGTTTTAACTTCGAAATAGTCAAAGTTTATCTTTTAAACCTTTAACAACTTCCTTACATCTCTCTCGGATTCAATTTACGTATCCACTTCTTATTGAAAACATTGGTTATAACGATACGTTATAATCCATACTCTCGAAATATCTAACTTCAATTATAACTTTTGTTCTTTAATGTGAATAAATTAATAAACACCTAATTTATAAATGAATAAATCTTGATTTAACCACTGGAAAGTATAAGTACTTTCCCATATTCGATATAATTGAATTCGACAACTAACTCTCTTCGAATAACTAATATTCGATTACTCTTTCTTTCGAATAAACGATATTCGATAATCTCTCTTTACGAATACTATATTCGATTACTCCTTTCGATTAAACTAATCGATAACTCCTTTCGATTAACTAAATTCGATTAACTCCTTTCGATTAAACTAATTGATAACTCCTTTCGATTAAACTAATCGATAACTCCTTTCGAATAGCTAGATTCGATAAACTCCTTTTAACTCTATTCAAATAACTAATATTCGATAACTCCTTTTAACTCGATTCGAATAACTAATATTCGATAACTCCTTTCGATTAACTAATAATCGATAACCCCTTTCAACTAAACTATAATCGATAACTCCTTTCGATTAAACTACAATCGATAACTCCTTTCGATTAAACTATAATCAATAACTCCTTTCCGTTAAACTATAGTCGATAACTCCTTTTGATTAAACTACAATCGATAACTCCTTTTAACTTTATTCGAATAACTAATATTCGATAACTCCTTTAACTTTATTCGAATAACTAATATTCGATAACTCCTTGTTCGACCAACTCTAATCGATTTATTCTAATTCGATTAACTCTATTTAAATTCTCTATTGGTTAATTCTAACTCTAACTGGTTAACTCTAAATGATCAACTCTAACTGGTCAACTCTGACAGATTAACTTTAACAGATTAACCCTAAATGATCAACTCTAATTGGTCAACCCTAACTGATTAGCTCTAACCGATTAACTCTGACTGATCAACCCTAACTGATCAACTCTAACTGGTCAACCCTAACTGATTAACTCTGACTGGTCAACCCTAACTGATTAACTCTGACTGGTCAACCCTAACTGATTATCTCTGACTGATCAACCCTAACTGGTTAACTCACTTCGAATAACTCCTATTGAATTAACTCCTTTGATTTATTCCTTTTCTATTTGTTCGCTTAACAAATAACTATTCCCTTTTCAATTCTATTTATTTAACCAATAAATAATTCTTTTCTCTTTTCTATTTATTTAACAAATAAATATTTCTTTTATCCTTTCTATTTATTTAACAAATAAATATCCCTTTTACTTTTATTTATTTTCTATAAATAAACAATCCTTTTATACTTTTATTTATCCTATAAATAAATACTCCTTTTACTTTTATTTATTATCCCAATAAATATTCCTTATATGATTTTATTTATTTTCCTCATAAATATTCCTCTTTATAAAATCCTTTGATTTTATAAATAAATTCCCTTTTTATAAAATCCCTTGATTTTATAAAAAATTCTCTTTATATAATTCTAATTCATTTTTGTAAACGAATATCCCTTTTATAAAATCCTTTGATTTTATTAATAAATTTCCTTTATCTTTCTATTTATTTTCTAAATAATATCTCATTTAACATTCTATTTATTTAACCAATAATAAATATTTCCCTTTATCTATTTGTAAATGTTTTACAAATATTTTCTTTTCGATTCCATTTGTAAATGTTTTACAAATGTTTTACGTTTTATTGCTATTTGTAATTTTTTTACAAATATTTTCTCTTTCTATTTTATTTGACAAATATTCCTCTTTCTATTTGTTTGACAAATATTTTCCTTTATATTTGTTTTACAAATATTTTTCCTTTATATTTGTTTTACAAATATTTTCTCTTTTTAACTCTTTTGATTTTATAATTTATTTCCTTTTATAATACCCTTTTTCGTTATATATATAAAATCCATTGATTTTATATAAATAAATTATTTTCAAAATATAATTTGAAAATCCCCTTTTATCATTCTGGTATTCTTATGGTACTTAACATACCATATCACAATGATCGATATCACTCAAACACACACAGTCAACAACAGATTATATATCACATCATATATCCCAATATATGAATAACAGTAAAATAAATATTGAGAAACCCAGTTGGGTCCCTCCAACCTGTTTTCCTGCATCACAGATGTTAAACAACGCAAATATTACGAATATAAAATATTCTGATAAACAGAATCAATATTCGATTAATGATTTATATATGTACATCGTTATCAACAATTTCAACCAATACACAAGCAATTCAACCAAACAGTTAACACACAGCAATCAATCATCATTTATCAGTTCTAAATATACGTTATAAAAATAGAACTGTTCAGAGTTGGTGAGTTTTACTCACATTTGCAGTTCATCGTTAAAGAACGATAAACTTTTTGTTTGATTTGAATCAAACAATTTATTTCGCCATAAATTCAAACGAGCTCCAATGGACTTCCAGTCATTCCTATGGCATAGCCACCGTCCCCACGATCCCAACGGATCCAACCGTTCGAAATTCTGATCATGTATGAAATAGATATACATTTTTAAAGTTTGAACTAATTTAAAAAAAACTTAATTTGATAAATTTAACGGGCTTTACCCCTTTCATTCACCGGCCCATCCTCTTTTGAAACTTGACCCACTTGATACCTTCTTCCTCCAGCCGAGTACGCTGCTCCAAACATTACAGCCATTTCCCAAACTCCCTTCCCAAACCGCACCTTCCCTCTACCATTTAAAATCAAACAAAAATTACCATAACCTCTCTCTTCACGTCCTCTTCCTCCTCATATCTAGAAGATCGAATTCGACCTCAACGCCTGGAAGGCGTTTTTTGATTTCCACGTTCAGCTCCAGGAAGGGTGCGACCCCTTTTTACACCGAAATACTCAAAACTCCTCATCGAGTTGCTACACACTCCCATGAAACTGAATCCGACCTTCGATTCGCACATAAATGCTTCAATGGTCTTCAAAATGTAACCCTAGTGTCCGCTGTCCCTTTTTGGGAGCACCCAGGACCGCGTCGAGTCCAGTAACAGTCCTATCACCGCGAAGCTCTCCTTGCAACAATCACTACTATATAAAATTTGGTATTTTTAAATTAATATTTGATTTTATCTTGATTTTCCTTAGATTGGTTTTTCTGCGTTTTGTGATGAACGAGAATTTGTTCTTGTGTTTTAACGTGGGAGGTGTGTGGTTGAGAAGGATGGTGGATGTGGCTTTGTTTAGGCCTTAGGAGAAGTTACGATATTTTTTCAACCCTTTTTATATTGATTTATATTGCAAACGCTGATTTCATTGGTCCTTAAAAATTCCTACGATCACACACGATACCCAAAAATCACGAAAATGGTCATGTAGCTACAGTTCGACATTGCGGTCCCAACGAAACTGTTTTCATCGAATTCCGACTCCATTTGCTCACACAGCGTATTTTTAACCGTCAAAATACTGACTGTTCCTCACATTAAAATTCCGTACGGCCACATACTGACTTCAAAAATCACGAAAATTAAAATCTAGCAATAATTTAATATTGCGGATCCAACAAAATTAATTTCGTCGTATTCTGAGGTCGTTTGCAAAATTGGCTATTTTTAAAGCTCTAAATAACCATTTTTAAATATTAAATATATTTAAAAACAATTTATTAATATTTAAAAATAAATATTATCGTATATAATCATAGTGGAATACCATACAGCTTCATAATATTCCTATATGAATTTCTAACTCGATATCCACTTTCAGGATAAATCGATACTCAATTTATAATGAAATTCCTTTCTAAAATATAAATAAATATTCATAAATTTCAAAGGAATTCCACAGCGACTTTTCTAAAATTTTGATTTGGACATAAATCAAAATCTACAAGACAAAATCCCAATTTTTCGCTTCCACTAGAAAAATATACTCCACTAGCTCCACACGTTTCTTGTTTCACAGAAATGCGACTTAAAACGAAACCTGTACATTCAGTTGAAGTTCAAATCACCAAATCGCGAACTGCCGCGCCATTTCGAGCTCAATTATAATTATAATATAATTTATACGTTCAACTATTGTTCAAATAATATATTCATTATCGTAATTCAATTTTAAACTAAATTATATATTTTGAATTTCCCAATCCACACCATATCACCATTTCAGCCCGATCTGATTATTTCAGAGTTAAATATATTATTTAATTATTATTTTAATTAAATATTCACTATTATTTAATTCAACGACCGTTTGAATTCTAAACCACTATTTATATAATTAAATTAATTAATTATTATATCGCTGAAAAATGCGGGTCATTACAACATCGTCAAAGGTAATGCAACCCAACGACCCTTCATCAAAAAAATATTATATTCTTTTAGTATCATCAGTTTGTTTGGTTCTACGGTAATAACTAATAAGTGAAGTGGTTCTCAATTGTTAGGGTCTGGTATTGTTTTTATATTAATGTTGCCTGAGATTTGAGCACTGCGTTAATAAGAATGTCCATCGTTTTTACCTTCAACAAGGTCAGTATACCCATTTTATTTTACCACTGTCAAGCTCTATATTATACTTGCATTTTGCACTTTCATATTTATTCTTCGATAATGAAGCTCTTCTTAATTGAAAAGAAATATAGCCATTCAGATAGCTTTGTACTCAAGAAACGTACGTAATCCCAAATAGCAAGTCGGCAAATATAAGAGCATAAGTGACAATAGAAACTCCGACCAAAGCTATAAAAGCATCCAAAAAGAACGGTGAAGGAGTGGTCACAAACACATACAAGCCTAAAGAACCATATGTTGGTAGATGCTTACTTAACACTACAATTACTGGAGATGATGCACCTGGTGAAACCTGGTATATTGGTCTTCAGCGCTAAAGGTATGGCTACCCTTTTTTTAATACATGTAAGCTCCCTTTTTGAGAGCTTTTAGACTGTGTATTTGATTACTGTGAACACAGGAAAAGTACAATACAAAGAAGGTCAATCTACTGGCTCAATTGATAATATATTCGTCTTCAGCACTAAAGGTATTGGCTTTCCATTCTTATTACTTTTTTCCATTGGCTCTGCATACAACACGTAAGTTTTTGTAGTAGTGTTCTAAAGAGGATATGTTGTGAAAATAATATTGTAAGTTGGCAGTACAGGAAATTTAGTTCTTGGAAGACTGTTGGTGATGTAAAGAAAGAAGTTTTAAATTAAAGGGATAGCTAAACTATTGAATGACATACATATTCCTGGATAGGCATGTGAAGTTCATGATCGACAACAAACTTGGAGCATGAACTGCAGATTTGTTCTAGTGAACTGATGATATTTATTCTCTTGTATTATATGTATGATAGAGTAGAAATATGGTTAGAAAATACTCTATTTGAAAAAAAAATGTGTTGTGTGACAGAAGCAATTGTTACACATGAATGGTGTATGAAAATTGTAGAAATTTTTATTGTAATTGTTTGTAGTATTAAACCTTTGTTAAAATAAAAAATTTATTTGTTTATTTTATTTTGTGATATACACTATTACTAAACTGAATACATTTAATATGTAATATCTACAAGTTGTAATATATTTTTTATATAGATTTATGGTTCTATTGCAATAGGCATATATTGTTGCAAAATGATCTGTTGCAACAGCAAAAACCTATTACAAAATAGTATACCACAACATCTTATTGCAATAGGCTGAAAATATTGCAGACTTTTTGCAACTTCGGCTATACCAACAGGTGCATGCCTGTTGCAATAGGTTTACTGCAACAGATATTGTCTGTTGCGAAAAGTGTTCTTTGTTGTAGTGCAATTTCATATCTATGTTATTTTTTCATAGAAATCATCTTTAAGTAATTGAGTGAATAAGATCTTGGTCGCTTCCGAAAAGGCGCAATTTTCCTAACAATTGGTATCATAGCTAGATCATCGCAGAGCTTAGAGTGATTTTGAATTGGAAAATTTGATTTTTGTTATGTCGGATATGATGACGTTTCCGAAAATGACTATTTTTTATGGAAGAAATTGGGGGATTTGGAAGTCTAAGATGGAGGATGTGCTTTACCTCAACGATCTTCATGATCCGATTATGGAGATGTGAAGAATCCCTCGGATGTGGATGAGGGAAAGTGGAAGAAGATGGACAAGAAGGCAATTGCCTAGATTTGACAGTACCTTGACGATTCGACATTTCATCATGTAGCTAGTTGTGAATCTGCGAAGGATTTATGGGACAAGTTGGTATCTTTGTATGAGTTGAGGTGTGCTATAAGTAAGGCTTTTGGGGTTCGAAAGTTTGTGCAATTTTTTTTGGACGAGGAGAAGTCTGTTGCAAAGCATTTGAACGAATTTCAAGATGTGATCAATCAATTGACAAATTTGAAGGTCAAATTTGATGATGAGTTGCAAGCTCTTTTTTGATGAGTTCGCTTTCAGAAAATTGGGAGACTTTGGTTGTTTCATTGAGTAATTCCAATGCTAATGGAAGTATCTCTTTAAAAATGGTACGAAGCAGTATTTTGAATAAGAAACTAAGGAGAAAAGGGTTGTGCTTAAAATCGGTTCAAGGTAAGACTATAATAGCAAGGACTCGAGGAAAGATACAAGATGGAAGA
The DNA here is from genome assembly GCA_030737875.1 of Allium sativum. Classification (NCBI taxonomy): domain Eukaryota; kingdom Viridiplantae; phylum Streptophyta; class Magnoliopsida; order Asparagales; family Amaryllidaceae; genus Allium; species Allium sativum. Next base: position 485,739,681 of record CM060924.1, read on the forward strand.
TGAAGGGAGTTAATGGTAAAGGTGATATCACTTGTCATCATTGTGGTAAGGAATGTTACATACACATAAATTGTTATGCTTATCAGAGGGATAAGAAGAAGAAGGCGGATGATGATAGTAGTAATGGTGCACAGACAGTTTTTGCTGAAGGTTCCATTAGTGATGCTTCTTGTGATGTCATGTTTTGTGAAGTTAATCCTTGGAAGATGGATTCAGGATACAGTTTTCACATTTGTAAGGATGTGAAGTGTTTTTTCTTCTTATGAGAAGAATGTCGACGTGATTAGAACGTCCAATGAAGTAGAGCTACCTGTTTGTGGTATTGGATCTATCCGGGTATGTATGCACGATGGTGTGGTAAAAGAAGTCTTGGTGTTAGACATGTGCCCGCTAGTTCGCATAATTTTATTTTTCTCGGTCAGTTGGATCGTCGTGGTTGCACTTATGATACTCAAGGTAGTTTTGAGTGTAAAGAAGGGTGGTTAGTTTATGATGAGAGAAGTATTGAAGGGTGGAAACCTTTATAGATTGGTTGGTTCTGTGGTCGACTCTGGAAGACGAGTGACGATTGAAGAATCTAATCCACGGCAAGGTGGAGAGGTTAATTTGATCACTCTGATATTTTAGACAGGAGTCTTTACGTTGATGGTGCTCGAAGGATCGGTAGAGATCAGGGAAGGAGCTTTGATCAAGTGGAAGACAGGTATCGATTTGGAAAATCCACAAGGTGGAGATCCTTGTGGTATTTCAAACAGTTTTAGATCGTTAGTGTTGCGTGGTGCATCTCAGGGGAGATGCATCTTTTGCAAGCGGTAGGTTGTGTTTGTAACAGTTTAATTAAGAGAAGATGTCGTTGAAAGAACTAGGTGACTTGTTTGTTGATTGTTGGAAGTTTGCTTGATGAAGTGATTTCATATCAAGGTGGAGTGTTGTGATTAATGATATTCAATCACATGTATTTTGAAGACTATGTGCTTTAATGAGCGCTTTGTAGTGGAGAGACTATGTGTGAATCAGAGTTTGAAGGAAGAGGCAGGTTTCCTATTTTTGACCGGTTAATTTAGGAATACTGAGGAAGAGACATGTTTTCTGTTTTTGACCGGTTATTTCAGAAATACTGAGGAAGAGGCAGGTTTCCTGTTTTCGACCGGTTATTTCGGGAATATATTCCTAAAATATATTATGAGGGGCAAATTGGATATTTTGCCTATGTCTTTTATTCTCCTATATAAAGAGCTTTAAGGATTGAATTAGAGTATGACTGGATTGAACTAAGAAATTGAGAGGCTGTGTGCCTCAGGGCCTGTGCCCTAGAGAGGGATATATGGAATTAGGGCTGAGAGAATATATTCCTATTTGTGCCTCCAGATCATTCAAAGATTTGTCGTCATTCTTCATTGTTGAACTTTTCCAACAAAAGTTGTAGTCATCTAGATATTCTTTCACTTTCACAATAAAGTTATTGATTAAATTGTAGTTTGTTTACTTTTGGTTTTTGATCCATTAAGTTAAACAAAATTTGTTTTTGTGAATCAATAAAGAGGTGGTTGGGTGAAATATCTTGTGTTTGAGCATGTAATTTCATATTTATTTTATTTTCCATAGAAATCATCTTTAAGTAATTGGGTGAATAAGATCCTCGTTGCTTCCGCAAAGGCGCAATTTTCCTAACAAAAAATCCATGGTAACGTTCACTTAGTAACAATCATCTAAAAACAAAGTAGTTTAAAATTGTATCAGTGAAATCGCATAGATAGTTACAATGGAAATTGGTATTTAGCACTCCTAATTCAGAAAGTGGAAAATATCGGTTTACCTCTCTACCTTTAATGTTGCCCTCAAACTGGCAGCAAGACGATTGACTAACAAACTAGTCAATTGATGATCATTTTGTGGAACTTGTTGCATGCATACACTATTTGGTGCTATAGTTGGATGGAAAGAACTACGAAGGGAAGAAAATTTGGATTCAATTTGTGATGTTTGAAGCAATTGATAATGCAATTAGGTTTCTTTTTTAACCGAACCGACCGTTAGGGAGGTTTGCTTACTGTCACTTAACCAAGATAAAGTTTTGTGAAGACAAAAAAACATGAAACATGTCTGCAACATGTCTCCTTAAATTTCTTCAATTTCATTTACTCAATTCTTACTGGTCCAATTTCCTTAATTCTCTCCACTTTTATCTCCATAGATATCTCTAATTTCAAGTATTCTCTATCATATTATTTTTTGATTTTCAACTAAGATTAATAAAAAAATAGTTATTGTTTAAACTATGCAATCTAACAATTGATTCCCCACCATTATCAAGTTGTACTAGTTTTAGTCTGTTGGGGGAGAAGCCTAAACCATGAGCGGTTGGAGCAGTTACATTTCTATTCTATTTTTTGGGGAAAGATGCGAGTTGGGTGAGAAAAGTGCGGAAATTAACACATAAGAACTGTGAGTGTTTTTTGTTAGGGGATAATTCGGTTGATAGGTTGCTATTTTAAAACATAACACCGTTGAAAGTGGAAAGCAAGTAATAAATGACTATTTTAAAATGGGAGGAGTTGGGTGTCCACTTCAGCATGAGCGGTTTTAATTTTAATTTTTTTGTGTTTGCGAACGACATATATGCTTGTCATGCAAATCTTTCATTGTTTCTTAAAATACAAAAAAAAAATATTTTTTTGTTTTGTGTGTTAACGTAATTTTGTAATTTTTTTATAATATGTGTGTATCGTTCATACTTTTGCATGCAGGCAAACTCAAAATAATATACTAGAAACCTAATAACTTTTAACCAATTTTTTTATGTTTGCCATATACATCGGGATTGAAAAATTAAATATAGGATTTAGGTGCTATAGTAATGAATCTAATCTGGCTTTTCTGAAAATAAATATTGCATATCTAATTGGATTTTGATGAGAAAGCAACAAGGATATAAATGACATATGGTAACAAAGGGTCATAGCGTTACGTGGTGATTCTGGTGAAGGTTTCTACAAATCCAAAGCACCAATAAACTATTAGAGGAATGAATAAGTGGGTTTTGGCAAAATTATTTAGTCCCACACCGGGAAAAACTATCACCTTTGCCACAACTTATACTAAGGCTTGATATGTTATTACAAAAGAAAGAGGAGATGGAAGAGTGTAGGTAATGGCATGATAAAGCATTCATGTTAATATTTAAAGGTCAAAGATAAGGGCCTTGGGGCTCTTGGGGTCTGGTGATCAATTGGGCCTTCGTTCGAATGCAGATGGGTTGCGCTGCGGAATTGTTATATTTTTGAAATTCTGGTGCACAAATACCAACGGAAATGTCTGTCTGTAAAGGGTCGCAACCTTTCCAACAGTCATACCCGTTGTTGTTCAAACAAATACGCCAGTTCATGAAAAGGTGCCTCTTCCAGCCTTTATATAGACCTGCGAAAAATCAAGCAAGATATACAGTTTGAATTCTGATTTCTCTCCTCTTTATCTTCTTCCCATTGCTCTGTTCTGCAAAATACAAATACTTCCTTGCGTTCGTCGTCAGTTTGTGATTGCAGCGCAGCATCACAAATAGGTTCTGTTTTACCCTTGGGAGACAATTACTCGGCATCCTTTTCGCGCCATAGAGGGAGCAATTTCGTTTCAAGGGAACAACGATCTCTGGACTTGGACTTCGATCGGTACCGTTTCTTTTTCCTTTCTGAATTCTTATTTTTCGGTTGGTTCCCTTGCATGATTGTGATAGCATTTTGTTGTTGCAAACTGTAATATCATTGAATCAATATTACTAATGCTTAAAAGTGTTGTTGTTCATAGAAACGGTTTTCAGATGTTTCTACTGATTGGTTTCTAACAATCTTGAAACGAAATTGTGATTGTTGCTTCTGTTTGCAGACGACGATGTTGCAAAGTAGCAACGATAAATCTGTGCCGACACAGGTTGTGCCACCGGCTCTGCCTCTGGTTCCACCAACTATTTCATATTCAGATGGCGAGAGACAAGAGAAGTTTAATGGCCAAGATTTCAAACGCTGGCAACAAAAGATGCTTTTCTACCTGACAACCTTGGGGTTGGCCAAATACCTTCAAGAGGATCACCGTTTGTTGAAGAACTAGAGCCTGACGCCACCAAAGTCGAGGTATTTACTGCATGGAAGAATTCTGACTTCTTCTGTAAGAATTACATTCTCAACGGTTTAGATAATAATTTATATAATGTATATTTGAGACTACAAAGGTTCTGTGGTTATCACTTGAAAAGAAGTACAAGATTGAAGATGCCGGAATGAAGAAATTCACTATCGAAAAGTTTCTTGACTTCAAAATGGTCGATTCCAAAACAGTCGTCAGTCAGATTTAAGAACTCCAAGTTATCATTCATGAAATTCACGACGAAAAGATGGAGTTAAGTGAGTCATTCCAAGTGGCTGCCACTGTCGAAAAGTTGCTTCCATCATGGAAGGATCTCAAAAACTATTTAAAGCGTAAGCGCAAGGAAATGACCATGGAGGATCTGGTTGTTCGTCTGTGAATCGAAGAAAATACAGAAAATAAAAGAAAAAGGCTATCAGTTCATTACAGGCAAAGGCCAATGTGGTTGAGGATGAAAAGACAAATAAAAGAAAGCATGAGCAGAATCCTAAAGCAAAGAAACAAAAGAAGTTTCAAGGATCTTGCTACAACTGTGGAAAGAAAGGCCACATAGCATCCATGTGTCGTGCCCCCAAAAAGAAGAAACCTGAAGCAAATATGGCAGATAATTCAGATGACGTTGCAGATATGGACTTATGTGCGGTTGTTTCTGAGTGTAACCTTGTTGGCAACAACAAGGAGTGGTTTCTAGATATAGGAGCCACTCGTCATATATGTGCCAACAAGTGGATGTTTACAACCTACAAACCTGCCACTGATAACAAGCAACTATTCATGGGTAACTCGTCCGCATCAAAGGTGGAAGGCAAGGGAAAGATTGTACTGAAGTTAACTTCTGGAAAGGAACTAAAATTGAATGACGTTCTTCACGTTCCAAAAATCCGCAAGTACCTGATTTCAGGATCGTTGCTCAGAAAATATGGTTTCAAACTAACATTTGTTGCTGATAAGTTTGTAATATCAAAGAATGAAGTGTATGTTGGAAGAGGATATGTGTGTGATGGCTTGTTTAAAGCAAATGTAACTACTGTTGTACCAAATAATGATATGAATAAAATTGAATCTTCTGCTTATATTGTTGACTCTTCTAACATATGGAATTCTAGATTAGGGCATGTAAATTTTAATACATTGCGAAAATTGATTAATCGAGAATTCATACCAAAATGCAATATAGATTCCAACTATAAATGTCAAGTTTGTGCAGAAGCGAAAATGACTAGAACCTCGTTTCATCATGTTGAACGAGAAACGGAACCTCTAGAATTAATGCATACTGATGTATGTGATTTGAAAATGTGTCAAACTAGAGGTGGAAAGAGGTACTTTACCACATTCATTGATGATTGTACCAGATATAGTTACGTCTATCTCCTTAGAAGTAAGGACGAAGCAATCGACATGTTTAACAGTATAAGGCAGAAGTTGAGAACCAACTCATAAGAAAATAAAATTTTTTAAGGAGTGATAGAGGAGGAGAATACAAGTCTCCATTTGAGGAATTCTGTGTTGAGCATGGAATTATTCATCAAACTACAGCACCGTATTCACCTCAATCCAACAGTATAGCCGAACGGAAAATTAGAACTCTTAAAGAAATGATGAATGCCTTACTAATTAGTTCTGGCTTACCAGATAACTTTTGGGGAGAAGTTATTCTTTGGGCAAATCATATTTTGAATAAAATACCACGAAAGAAAACATCTAAATCTCCACATGAACTTTGAAAAAACAGACCATTATCCTACAAATACTTGAAAGTGTGGGGGTGTCTTGCTAAAGTAGAAATACCAAAACCGAAAAAGGTCAAAATTGGACCAAAGACTATAGATTGCATATTCATTGGATATGCCCATAGTAGTAGTGCATATCTATTTTTGGTGTACAAATCTAAAATTGATAACATTCATGAAAACACCATTATCGAGTCACGAAGTGCTAGATTCTTTGAACACATTTATCCTCTAAAATCCTCTACTGAAAATATTGTTCAAAAGAGATCAAGAGATACAAATACACTTGAGGATAATGTTAATCATAACTCGAACGAGAGAAATGTTGAAACAGAGGTTGAAGAACCCAGAAGGAGCAAACGTCAAAGGACTTCTAAAACTTTTGGACCCGATTTCTATGCATATATGATAGAAAATGAACCTCTTACTTATCAACAAGCAATGTCATCTCCTGAGGCTCCATACTGGAAGGAGGCTGTCAACAGTGAAATAGAATCCATTTTACAAAACCATACGTGGGAACTTGTGGATCTACCCAAAGGACCAAAACCACTAGGATATAAATGGATATTCAAGAAAAAACTTAAAGCTGACGACTCAATAGACAAGTATAAAGCAAGACTTGTAATAAAAGGATTTAGACAGAAGGAAGATCTAGATTACTTTGATACGTATTCACCAGTAACTAGAATAACATCAATTAGGATGCTTATTGCAATCGCTTCCACATTAAATTTGAAAATACACCAAAATGGATGTGAAAACTGCGTTTTTAAATGGTGACCTAGAAGAAGAAATTTATATGCAGCAACCTGAAGGGTTTCTAAGCCCAGGAAATGAAAATAAGGTGTGCAAGTTAGTAAAGTCACTTTATGGCCTTAAACAAGCTCCCTAACAATGGCATGAGAAATTTGATGAAACTATGTTATCAAATGGATTCAAAATAAATGAAATAGATAAATGTGTATATGTAAGATATACGAATATTGGATATGTCATTGTTTGTCTTTATGTTGATGATTTATTAATCCTAGGGAATAATAAGGTCGTAATAAAATCTACGAAGGATATGTTATCCTCTAGATTCGACATGAAAGACGTAGGAGTGGCTGATGTAATCTTAGGTGTGAAAATTGTAAAAACACCACAAGGATATGCGTTATCTCAGTCACATTGCATTGCCAAATTACTTGAAAGGTTCAAGCAATATAATATAATCATTGCAAAATCACCAGTAGATATGAACCAAAATTGGGTAAAGAACACCGGTGATGGAATATATCAGCTTGAATACTCTCGTATACTGGGAAGTATTATGTATGTCATGAATTGCACTAGGCCTGATATTGCATACGCTATAAGCAAGTTGCGTAGATATACCAGTAATCCTGGTAAACATCACTAGAAAGCAATAATCAGGGTCTTAGGATGTCTAAAATATACACAAAATTATGTGTTGCAATATGAAAAGTATCTTTCAGTAGAAGAAGGATATAGTGATGCCAATTGGATAACTGGCTCAAATGACACAAAATCCACAAGTGGATATGTGTTTACATTAGGAATTGGAGCAATCTCATGGAAATCATCCAAATAGACTTGCATGGCAAGATCAACAATGGAATCAAAGTTCATTGCTCTAGATAAAGCCGCAAAAGAAGCAGATTGACTTAGGAGTTTCTTGGAAGACATTCCAAACTGGGAAAAACCTGTACCTCCAATATGTATACATTGTGATAGTCAATCTGCTATAGAAAGGGCAAATAGTACATTATATAATGGTAAGTCTCAACATATTCGTCGTAGACATAAAACCATAAGACAACTTCTCTCTAATGGAGTTATCACTATAGACTATGTAAGGTCAAAGGATAACATAGCGGATCCACTAACAAAAGGCTTGCCAAGAGAGAAAGTTCAAACCTTATCGATGGGAATGGGCTTAAGACCTATGGACTAAGAGTTTTCAAAAACGGAAACCCCACCTAGTTAACTGGAGATCCCAAGATCTAGGTTCAAAGGGACAACTAAGTTTAAGATAAACTTGAAGGCGCTGTTAAATACAAACCATTCCTATGATAAGTCAATGCACAACCCGTCGGAGAATAGGATAAGCTTGGCTTTTAATGATGTTTATACTGTGGTGTTATAAAGAACCAAGTGGGGTATTACGGGATACTCTTTATAGTATCACCTATGTGAGTGCGAAGGCGCCGCTTAAAGAAGAATTTAAAGGTCGAATTCTTCAAGCACTCATGAAACCAAGGCGGAGTTCATGGAAAAACAAACACAAACAGAGAACCAAGGAGTTAAAGAGCATTTATCATGTGTTATCTTTATAGACTTACACAAACGGCTTACAGTTCAAAGACAGTCTAGTCTACTGATTCGCCAGTTAGTTATAACGATAAAACACTAGGAAAAGTTCAAGGCCTCTGTGCTACTTTTACCGATATGATAAATGTTACACAAAGTTTCAGAACAGATTATACAACCACTCATTCATGTGGGGGATTGTTAGACGAATGAATAAGTGGGTTTTGGCAAAATCATTTAGTCCCACATCGGGAAAAACTATCACCTTTGTCACTACTTATACTAAGGCTTGATATGTTATTACAAAAGAAAGAGGAGATGGAAGAGGGAGAGGCAATGGCATGATAAAACATTCATGTTAATATTTAAAGGTCAAAGATAAGGGCCTTGGGCCTTGGGGCTCTTGGGGTCTGGTGATCAATTGGGCCTTCGTTCGAATGCAGATGGGCTGTGCTGTGGAATTGTTATATTTTTGAAATTTTGGCGCGCAAATACCAACAAAAATGTCTGTTGGTAAAGGGTCGCAACCTTTCCAACAGTCATACCCGTTGTTGTTCAAACAGATACGCCAATTCATGAAAAAGTGTCTCTTCCAGCCTTTATATAGACCTGCGAAAAATCAAACAAGATATACAGTTTGAATTCCGATTTCTCTCCTCTTTATCTTCTTCCCATTGCTCTGTTCTGCAAAATACAAATATTTCCTTGCGTTCGTCGTCAGTTTGTGATTGCAGCGCAGCATCACAAATAGGTTCCGTTTTACCCCTGGGAGACGATTGCTCGACATCCTTTTCGTGCCGTAAAGGAATCAATTCCGCTTTAAGGGAACAGCGATCGCTGGACTCGGACTTCGATTGGTACTATTTCTTTTTCTTTTCTGAATTCTTATTTTTTAGTTGGTTCCCTTGCATGATTGTGATAGCATTTTGTTGCAAACTGCAAGATAATTGAATCAATATTACTAACGCTTAAAAGCGTTGCTGTTCATAGAAACGGTTTTGAGACGTTTCTACTAATTGGTTTCTAACATAAACTACACTATAAAAGACGAGGCGAAGTGTTGTAACATCTCCATATGCCAGGTAAAAGCAAATTTGTGGTCTCAGACGGAGTCTGTGACGTCCCACTAGGTGATGCTAGCAATAAAATATGTTTTAATTATAACAAATCACATCGTGTAAAAAAAATTAACAAACGATGCAACAATGTATTCAGAGCAGCTCCAACAGATACTCAATTACAAGTTTGAATTCAGAATTTACAAACGAAGCAGCCTCAACGATAAATTTTTCTCCGAATATTCAAAGAAAAATTCAATATTCTGAATTGGTTCGAATGTTGATTTAATCAACGTCATACCATATATGATGTTGATTATATCAACGCCACAAGGTAGGAAGCTGATTAAATCAACATCAAAATGTAGGGCTTTGATTTAATCAACGCTCTAGCTTAGGCTAATATGGCCAGAACCCAAAAACAGCAAAGCACTGAATAAATCAACATCCTACCTTGGGCTATGATGTAACCAGAGTCCAAAGACAGTAGGGCACTGATTAAATATACGCCCAAGTGTTGGGGCAAAACACACATATTGAGACGGAATATTAAAATCCGCAATATTAGGTTCCTTAAACCGTTGGAGATGGTCTTATGGATCAAGCATGATCATGTACTTTACTGCTTTTGCATAAACTCCGCTGTAGTAATATTTGTGTAGAACGCATCTTTATAAGATTTTAAAACATAAAACCCAGATCATTCACATCAGCCAAACCAGCTGCAGTTTAGCATCATGTTTTACAAATATTTCAATAAAAACAGAAAGCTGTCAAAACCCATGATATTCAGGGTTTGACTTTCTTGCATGATTGTCTACTTTTAATACTTGTAGAGTAACGCACAAAATAAGGGAAAAACATGTTATGTCCATGTACCGTTGAAACTTTTTTCCTGAAATAACATGCCCAGTCTGATTTTTCCAAAGGGCAGATATTGTATGTGAATTGTCATTGTGCTTATTACATTCAATACTACAACGAAAACTATAATATAAATATGATTTCCGAAAAATTGTTATCGTTATCTAAAATTCATGTTTTTATTTCAAAATGCTTTTTTTGCAAATATTGTACATCTTTTTGCCAATTTTACACTCAATGCCACTGAAATTGCATGTAAATACGTTCGTCTTCGATAAGGCGCTTGGACCACAATGAAAGTGCGCTAACTCAGCGACGACCTGCTTGAGCTGGTTATTGATATTGCCTAATCCCCACGCTAAAGATATATGAGGACGTGGATCCTGCAATTTACATTGTTACACATAAGTTAAATAAAATGAAATAAACATAGTTCAAGTATGTACTATAATAATGTTCTGATAAATTCAATGATTTTACCTTATAAAATTCTGGAAGACCGTGTAATTTATAAATGTCATCTACAGCCTGAATTTGTTTGCATATCTGCCAAAACATTGAAACAACCACAATCCTGAAAAGGCCATAGGATACAAATAAAAAAAAAATCATCTAAAATTGTTATTTCATTCTTGAAATCCACATAACCATTTGATTTTTTTATATATTTTTTTTCCCCTTTAGCAAAAATCAATCCCTGGTAAGATGTGCCCTTGGGGCACATGCCATTCATAACAAAAGAGAGATGAAAGCAAGTCTAGATGCTCAATTTAAAATACTCATGTATTCACTGCATAATGCATAAATCAAAATGATAACATTAAAAATAAATATAATAAATCTATACCTCTGATAGCCCACCACCTGTGACTTCTATTGAAAGAAAAGTTCGAGTTAGGTCATCGTTCGTGAAAACTTCCCATTTGTTGAACTCTATGCAAAATCTGCCAAGCAAATAATCATACCAGTAAGCATATATCTATATAGTTAAAAGTTTTTTTTTCCTCTTATTTATCTATGACTTTTTTCTAAACTATAACAGATTTTGATCAAATCCCAAAAACTAACCACATGAATATTTCACTTTTCTTATCGTTGGCACTAAATAATCGTTTTGGATTGACATAAATTGAAATCAAGCCAATATCATTTTATGAATGAACCTTCCTGGCTTGCATCAGTACAGACTGTAGAGTCATTATGGCCAACCAATTGCAATTAATTTTGGATCTAGCATATTTACGTTATTGAGAAGAGGGCTAATTTGATGAAATTTCCTATTAAAATTATACAACATGACAAGAAATATAATTACAAATTCACAATCACGACCATAAAACTAAAAGAATAGAGAGAAAGTTATAAACAAACCAATCTTTAAGGGGAAAAACCGACCCTTTTTGCATTCGTAGATTTTGTCGAAGCATTGCCACAACAGAGTCTATCTGATGTACAAGAATTGGAACAGTTCGACCAAGGCTTATGTGAAATTCTCGTTCTAAGAGTATCTTCTCAAGTTTACCGTTGTCTTTGCATAATTCAGTGAGTCCAATATCAACATCCACAACGTGTATGTCAGAAATAGAAGATGAAATATTTTCCACATAATAGGCAATTTGTTTGATTACTGTTGATGGTATACGAACTGCCCAAAAAACAAATAGTTTTACGTTAGACATAAACATAGACAAATATCATTGACTGAAGACAGCGTAGAGGGGAAACTTTGAGAAGTGAAATATGTTTAAAATAGGATAGGGAAAATGAAAGAAAGAAACAGAATCTTTCATCCTAAAATAAACTATGTTTTATTACAGTACAGAAATTCAAGTTGAACTTCAACAAGTGTACACGTTGTATTTTTGCATTGATGGTATGCCCAGTGAAAATATCATGTAGAATGTAATTCAATGCTATATTCTGCTGGATATCGAATTCACGACCACCGTAGCTTAACACACTTCTTGGCTTGGGAAAACAAGTTTGGTTGGATATTTAAGTGATCAAGCAATCTGCTGTAAATATACATCTGATGTACCTGTGGACCTGTGGTTTCTCAAAACTTACAAAAGATAGAACACGTAAATTGAAGTGCATCTATGTATGGTATGACAATGGCATATCCAGACTGGTTAAAACTTGGGAGTTGAATTTTGGATACAACATCAAGGTTTTCGCACAATACATTAATAATGAATGAATGCCCATGTACAAAACTTATATCTTAGTTTTCCATAAGTAAAATAAAAAAATCCATGATTTATCCACAATATACAATTTTTATCACTACTTTTGCATTTTCAGTCATTGACAGCTGAAAACAAGGTTTCCCAATATGACTACAAAGTCACTTTTAAATCAACTAATGACATTTAGACTTTTCAATCTGCTTTAGGCTGCAACGAAGTTTTTCCCCTTTTCTCCTGTTTTCATTCTTCTTCTTCTTCTTCTTTTTTGTAGAAAAAAAAGTTGGTTACTTAGATGGTACTAGATATCACTGCTACAAGTCTCAGATGGTATACAACATTACAACATACTGCATATGCAAGTTTCAAATTTGTGACCTCTCGCTCTACGATGTAACATAATTTATCTGAATATTGATTAGAAATTTGTAAAGTTAAACACCACAAAACATTTCATATCAATCATTCAATTAACATTTCTAACCTACCAGCACAAGCATTGAAATTAGAAGGGAAAAAAGAGAGTCCTTATAGCATAAACAGTGACCAGAAAAAGAGAAAACAACCATAAACAAGGAGAAATCTGCTACCAGGGATATAGACGTGAAGGGCATAATTTCCTTCCACATGCGGGAAGCTCCTAATTCGAACTCCTGGGGTTGCAGAAAAATCTGTAATTTAAAATATCATACAAATACATTGAAATCAAGATGATAAAAAGGGAAAATAGAAAGAAAAAAAAACAATAATTCAAGTAATGCTTGATACCTACAAAGTTAGGTGGTTCGAGAAGATCCAACGGAGGAGAAGGAAGAGATTCAATGTTATTACAATTCGAATTTTGTGACTGATGAACATCGTTGACAGGTGAAGGTGGTTGTTCCAATTCTGTGTCGGATTCAGAAGAAGCATAACTTGCCAATAGAGCATCCATTTGAAACTACTCTACAAATTTGTGGGAGTGAGAATATTGTTGGGGTAATCCTTGATAATAGTTGTAATCCCTTTGGTCACATTTTTTTATGTAAACGTGGACTATCAAAAATGCTCCTAATACTAAATCTTAATACAGAAAAATATTGATTAGGACAAAAATTAAGGCTTTTTTATGCCTAAAGATAACCCATTAAAAATTTAATCCCAAGAACATTAGACTGTTTATTTTAGAAAATGTATTTCTCGCACGTGGTTTCTTCTTTCTTCCTCAATTTGTTCGGCCGTATCTCGATCTCCCTCTCGAATGTGATTTTGTCTTTGTGCATATTTTGATCTCTAACAATCGTTTTTAAACATCGGTATTAATCGCGCATTCCGGATTGCAAAATCGATCTCGTGCATATTGGATTGCAAAATCGCCTTTAAATTAGGTTATTTTTATTTCTCGTTTTTCATCGATTAAATTTCGTTTTTCTGTTATAATCGTTGTAACTTAATATTAAATATTGTGATTAGGTATTTTTGTTTCAATCGGTGATTAATGGCTTCTACTGGTTCTACAGGCAGGTTCTTTTAATATTGCTTTATTCAGTAATTGGGTATCAAGTTTTTATTTTTTTAAGTATCAGTTTTATTTCATTAACTCTATTATATATTTGTTCTTTGTGTTGTATTTATCGTGCAGTTGTATTGTTGCATTAATTCTGTATTTCAATCGAACTTCTTTTATTTTAATCAACCAAATTGTGATGTAAACAGTTTTTGTATTAGTTTTTTTTAAAGATTATATCAGTTTTTAAATATCAGTTTTTTATTTTTTTAGGTATCGGTTTTGTTGTATTAACTCTGTTATATATTTGTTTTTGTATTTATTTTGTAGTTGTATTGTTGCATTAACTCTGTAATTCAATCGAACTTCTTTTATTTTAATCAACCAAACTGTGATGTAAACATTTTTTGTATTAGTTTTTTTTAGATTATAGCAGTTCTGTATATGTAGGTATCAGTTTTATGTCTGTGAGTATCAGAACTATATTATGTGGATATCGGTTTTGAGTTGTTTGCTTTGCTATTTGATTTTTTTGATTTTTTTTTTTTTTTTTTTTTTTTTTTTTGCAGTGGTGAAAACAGTCTTCTTATTGTGGTTGTCTTCAATGATTCATCTTTAAGCACTCTGTTGTCAGTTGATTGCTCAATTTATGATTTGCGGAATGAAATATGTCAGAATTGGTCTCAGCTCACTCCAGTGTCGATTGAGATTAGTTATGTGCTTGAGAACAAAACTATAATCATTGACATTGATTCTGATCTTCAGAGTATTGTTTGTTTTCAACTACATAAGAAGAATGTTTTTTTGTTTTGTTTTGATGTTAAGTTGAAGGATCTTCAAGTGGAAAACATCAATGATGGTTCTTTTTCACTTTCAAATAATGTTTCAATGCATTCTTCATCTAGTGTATTTTTGGTTCAAACGTTCTCATAAATAGGAAAAGTTACTTGAAAGATTTAATGAAAAGAGGTTCCATATTAACAATTTTCGATTTTATTGTTTTTGTTTTGAAGGGGCAACGACTTTAGAGAATTCTTAATGGCATACCAAATTCAAATGTGTTATGAGTTACGTTTTCTTAAGAATAGTTCTACTAGAATTACGACAGTTTGCTCTTCGTCTTAACTGGATGTCCATTTAAAGTGCATGCTTCTTGTGATTCCGGACATCTTAGTAGGTTTTTTATTTGGATTTTGGTTGTTGAGCATTATTTGTGATGGTGGTCTTAGAAATTTGGACAATTCTCATCTTTCTACCTCATTTGCTAAATCTTTGATAATAGATAAAATTAGAGATCATCCGAGTAAGAAACCTAAAGATATCATTGATGATTTTCATAGAGAGTTCAATCTTCAATTGTTTGCTTACTGTGGAAAACAACTTGCTTTAATGGAATTGTATGGTGATGACGCGATGTCTTATAATGATTTAACCTGGTATTTGGAGACATTAAAGAATCATAACCCGGTTCTTATGTTGACATGGATGTTAACCCTTTTAGAAATCAATTTGACATGGTGTTTGTTGGTTTAGGTGTTTGTATTCTTGGGTCAACTATTGCCGACATATGATATTTTTAAATGAGACTCATTTAAAGGGGAGGCCAAGTGTATTGATGGGTGCTACTGCAAAAAATGATAACCAAGGTATGATGTTATTGTTTATTGAATTGAAGTGTGTTTTTATTTTTTATGTTGATTATTAGTTTCGGTTTTAATGTTTGGTAGTATCATTTTCATGTTATAATGTTTATTTTGAATATTAGTTTGTTATGTTGTAGTATCAGTTTTTTAGTTATTATTTGTTAGATATCAGTTTTGTATGTTGGAGAGTATCAGTGTTTTGTCTTACGATTATTAGATATTTGATGATATCAGTTTTTAGTGTTGCATCAGTAGGTAGCAGTTTTGTATATTTAAAGGTATCGGTTTTTATTCTATAGCTATTAGATAGCAGTTTTCATTATCCGAAGGTATCAGTTTTTACTCTACAGCTATTAGATAGCAGTTTTCATTGTCTGAAGGTATTAGTTTTAATATAATAGCTATTAGGTAGCACTTTTTAATTTCATATGGTAGCAATTTTTATAATAATCATGAATTTTGATTAATTTTTTATTTTAGAATTTGTTGCGCAAGCTGTAGTTTTTATTATGATCATGAACTTTGTTCCCTTTAGCAATGGTTGTAGTTACTACAGAAAATGTGTATAATTGGAGATTGTTTATAAGTCATCTGAAGGAAAAGCTTTAAGAAGATCGGAGTTTGATTTTTATGTCGAATCGTTATCAAGGTTTAATTTCTGGCGTTCACGAGGTTTTTCCAACGTCATTTCATAGTTATTGTTACTTTTATATGGAACAAAAATTGCTCTCAGCAGTCAAGTTCTGAAATGCAAACATTTTAATTGTTGAGTTGTTTAAGATATGTTCTAGAGCATCTAATGTGTATGAATTTGATGATGCACATTCTAAATTTTTGGAAATTGGTAGTGCAACTGTAAAATTTTTGGAAGACAAACCATTTAATAAGTGGCTTGACTTTTTTTTGGTAAACAGTATGAGGAATATAGTTCTAACATGGCTGAAAGTTTTAATATGTGGATTTTAGATGAAAGGGCATTACCTATTGCATCATGCTTGAATGTGAATACGTATTAAAATTATGGAGCAAATGGTTAAAAAGAGAGAATGTCGTTTATGGAATACGATTTTATGTCCTACTATGGAAAATCGGTTGAAAGAGTTGGTTAAGAAAGGTTTGGATGTTTACAAATCTTTTGAATTTCTTTTTGAACTTTCAGGTGTATGGAAGTTGATATTCATTTGTACATCTAAAGTTCAATGAACATTCAGCATAATCAAGAAATACTTCTAAACTTGCTATATAAATTATTTGTGTATTCTATGAATAACTTCTTTCAATATTTCTATAGCTAAAACGCCAAATTTATCTTTTCCAAACATAAATAGTCGTATGACACAATGATACTTTAAACATTTAGTTAAAGGGTTATGAAAAGCGGATTCAGAATATTAACCGGTGCTATCAATAAGACTCCAGCAGCGCATGCAATAACCATTATATGGAATGATCCAAACATGTATCAAATAGTAAAAAACAGTCCACGGCACCAAATATCAGTAAGAAGATCTCCATTATGTTAAAAATCTTTGCAAAATAAAGATCTACAATAAAAAAAAAAGTAAAACAATACTTCTATACTGTAAGTTATTAGCACAGTTCCCAATGGATAAATCAGGAATACAGAAACAAAACAGCAATTGGACCAGAGAATGCGATTGCAGGTCGCAGTTGAATAGATCAAGGAGGGGATCCGGAGTCCCAGAATTCATTACTGCTTCTAAATGAGGTATTTCCGATTATTTGAGGGTTTTTTGGCTCGCAATAGACGGTCCTGATCGAGCAAGACGTAGTCCTATCTATCTACCTCTCCAGACACAATATCTTGAGTACCTATGATGGTGACTACATCTGCTGGCATGTGATGTTAATATTTCATAATTAGTCTTTGAAGATCCAGCTGTAAATTGTTGTTGCAATGAGTGGCCTTTTTCCAATAGAGCCAAGTAGCCAACATATAGCAGTGCTACTTGAACCAAAATTAAGGATGATGATAACCAATTTGAAGTTGTTGAACGTAAAGTGAATGAAAAATATAACTGGATTTTTCAAAAGCTAATGTGACATGTACTTTAGACTAATTTCCTTTTCTTTCCCTTTTTTTCTCTATGCTTCAGCAACAGCCAACGTATATTCCTACGCTATTTAAAAAAAAAGCATAAAAGGTAGAAAAAACCAATTAGCGAAAGTGAAAGACCAAGCATACCACACCAACTTTGCGTGAAGTGAAAGAAATATGAAAACAAAGAAAGTGCCAAGAAAATATTTTACATGTTAAAGAAAATATCCTTAAACATAATAAAAACTAAATCAGACCATTAAAAATAGCAATATTAAAAGAAGGTCCCGAGCTAGCTTTTTTTATATAAAAAATGAGAAGGAATCTTATTGTATTTCTCCCACCGTTTTCCGATTAAATATGCTACAAGCGTGATAAGTTGATGTTTGAATCACTAATCCAATCAATTCCCATCATATAAATGGCGGTAACATATTGAATAATTCTGAATTAGTACTTGTATAATTTTACAAAGCCTAAACTTAGTTACTATACGATATGTTGATAGTTCGTTGCTTAATGTACACTACAAACCCAACGCTGAAATGAGTCGGTGGCACCGTAATTTTTACACTATTCCATTGGTTTTTTTTTTTTTTGTTGAAAAGTAAAAAAATATAGGCCCAAAGCCCATGTAAACGGGTAAAGACCAGAAACACAACAACAAGGTTACAACACAGCGTCACAACCCAAGCCGCCAAACATAATCTCAACGAGAAACCCTAAACGAGATCAATAGAAATGGCAACCTCCAAAAAAGCTAAACCTCCTACTTCATGGCGGCTTCCAAACGGAGTCATCCATAACTTCGCTTCTCCTCTCTTTAGTTCCAAGCTTGCTATTGTCGTCTTTGTCTCTCAGGCACCAAGTCCCATAGCTTGAATTGCGACTCTGATGATTAGTGAGGGTCAAGGAGTTTAAATCCATCAGATCCGAGCTTTTTTAATTCTCAAAGGTTCTCTTCCTTCTAGTTGAGTCTCTAGTGACATCATAGGGTCTTCCTCTGCTGCTCTCGCCATCTGACCAGTTAGATAAGTGATAGATCTGGTGATTGAGAAAGCTTTTATAGTGATTTTCACCGATTTTCTGAAAAAAATCTGATTTTCCCATCTGATTGCCTTCTATTCAGGTGATTGAATGGATCTGGATCACTGCTGAAGGTACCTCCCTCTGTATCAGGTAAAAGCAAGCATTTACTATTCGGTTTAGAAATAAAATCACGCACTTTATAAGTAAAATTATGTCTACTTCCCTCACAGATGTTAGATCTGATAGCGGGGTTGATGGATACTTCAGGAAGGAAGCCAGATCTGTCAGAATCACTGTCAATAGTCTCAAAGTCATAACTGCGTAGAAGCTGATATCTAATATCTGCATCAGGCAAGCAAGAGGATTTAATGTTCTTACTGCTATCAGTACTAAAGTTATAATTTACTTTAATAAGATAACTCCCTTTGTTGCTAGAATTTCTGGTAGTAGAATAGAGATTGGCTTCACCAGTAGGGGTTTGGAGAGCATTCTGCTAGAATTTTGCTTGCCATTAAGTAAGAAATCTTCCACTAGCTTATCACTATCATTATTGCTTTTATGATAATCCTGGTTAAGTAACTTATCGTGCATGTACTTGTTAGACTTTTTCAAGACAATATTGCTATCATATAGAATAGAATTCCAAAGATGCATACAGCTTGTCTCTTTACCAGTGTGTAACCTTTGATTTCTCTCCCTCCAAATATAATAGATAAAAGCAGTCAATAATACATAAGCTTTGTTAAAATTAGTGGACTTGGGCTTAAAACTTTTCAAAATGTAGTTCACACTGTCCCTTATGTTAAGTGTAGCACAATTATGATTGAAACCGAAAGTGCATTTGGCATTATACCAATTGTACTGGAAGTAACAACAATCAAAAAACAAATGTTTGGAGCTTTCCACCTCATTTTTACAAAGAAAAAAAATATTATCTGAACTTTTGTTCCATTTGCAACACTTATCCCTAGCAGGAAGCTTATTTAAAAGGGCAAAGTAAGCACAATGTGCCATTTTTGGACAATTATATTTGCACCAAATAACTTTGTGCCAATCAACTTCAACCTCTTCACCTTGCAGAAACTCCCAAACTTTTTTAAAAGAAAACCTATCTTTAGAACATAAGTTCCAACACCAATGATCTTTATAACAATTTGGATCAATATTAATACCTAAGATGGCATTTCTAAAGATCAAAGCTGCAGGATTATTGAGAAAGCTCCAACAGTTATTTATGATAATGTTGTTAACTCTATCACTAACCCCACCTAAGATGTACAAATTATCCCAGCCAAGAAGATTTATAAGTGAATTACCACTAATCCATGGATCAAACCATAAACTGGTTTGATTACCATCTTTAATTCTCCTATGAATGAGTTTTTTGTCCACATCTCAACAATTTAAAATGTTTTTCCAAATATATGAATGGTGATTCTCCTTTCTAGCCAGCCAAAATTTTTTATTTTTTAAATATTTGGCCCTTAGCCATCTGGCCCAAAGAGATTTTTCCATCCAGAAATTTCCAAAACAATTTAAACTTGCTAACTTCAGCTATGTCTTTTAAGTTTCTAAGCCCAAGTCCACCAAATTTTCTAGGCTTATAGACTTTGTCCCAGGCAACCTTATGATACTTGCCTCTCCAAATAAAGTTAGAACATATTTTATCAATTTTATGAATGACATTGGCAGGGATGTTATGTGTTTGGACCTAATACATGATCATAACAGTGATGACTGTGTGAGTGAGTTCAACTCTCCCTGCTAATGATAACAGTTTGTTCGACCAACCATCTAGTTTACCTTGAATCATGTCTATTAATCTAGAACAGTCCTTACCATAAATCTGGTTAATACTTAAAGGAAGGTCAAGGTACTTGTCAGGAAGATTTCCTTCCTTGAATTTCAATAGATGTAAAATTTCATGCTTAATTAGGACATTTTTGCTGAAATAGATTTTGCTTTTATTTACATTGACAGCTAAACCAGCAAACTTTTCCATATTTTCTAAAATTCTGTAAACAACAATAGCACTTTTTATATCGGCTTTAAGAAAAAAGAGCATGTCATCAGCATATAACAAATGAGTGATGTGAGGTTTGACTCTGATAATAGGTTTAATGTTTCCCATTAACACTTCTAATTCCATTTGCATGGAGAAATATTCCATAATTATTGAGAAAAGGTAAGGTGACAGAGGGTCACCTTGCCTTATTCCTCTATTACTATGAATAAAGCCTTTGGGGGAACCATTAATCATGACAGAGTACGTTACATTGCTGATGCATTCATTAATCAAAGCACAAAATCTATTACCAAAACCCATTTTTTGCATAATAAAAATAATAGAACTCCTATTAATTTTATCAAAAGCCTTATGCAAATCGATTTTAATACACATAAGATTTTTATTCCTCATATTAAAATTCCTAATTAGCTCATGAACTAATAAAGAATTTTCAGAAATCAATCTGCCAGGAATAAAGGCACTCTAATTTTCAAAAATGATAAATTTTAAAAAACATTTCAATCTATTACAAAGAAGAGAGGAAATAATTTTGTAAACAAAGTTACAAAAAGCTATAGGCCTATAATCCTCTAATCCAGATGGATTTTCCACTTTTGGGATCAAGGTTAAAAAAGTGTGATTGGTGTTTTTCAGAATCTTTCCAAAATTAAAAAATTCTTTTATTGAATCACACAATATTGACTGAATTTCAGCCCAATGGGTTTTATAAAATTTAGCTCCAAATCCATCTGGACTGGGACTTTTGTCAACATTCGCATTGAAGATAATATTTTTAATCTCTTCCTGACTAATAGGGGCCAATAATAAATCAGAGCTATTGCTGTTTACAGTATATTTAAATTCTAAATCAGGAAAAATAGTTGGATAATCCTTTGAATTATATTAAGGAGTTGAAATAATTAACAGCCTCTTTCTCAATTTTAGAGGCTTCATTAATTATTTCACCCTTTGCATTCAATAAATTACCAATATTATTCCTGTTTTTTCTGCATGACATTTTGGTGTAAAAGAATTTACTAGCTTCATCACCAGCTGTTAACCAATATACCTTGGCTTTCTGTTTAAGATTAACAGCATTAATATGAAGTGCATTAACCAATTTGGCTTGAGAATTAAAGAAATTCTCAACATTAGTCTTGTCTGAGCTATTTTTTTCAAGATCATTCTGAAACCTCTCACATTCATCCCTGAAAAAACTAATGTCATTTCTGTTTCTAGTAGAGTTCCCACTTTTAAGATTATTTTTAACCATCTGCAAAGTTTTATTGAATTTGTATTGAGCAGTTCCAAAAATATTATTACTAAAACATTTGGAGACAACATCTTTATAGTTGTTCTCATACACCCAACCATTCTCAAATCTAAAGGGGAATTACTATGAATAACCTCATCTAAATTGAAAGAGACTAGAATAGGTGTATGGTCACTAGTGTTTTGAGGTAAGGTATTGCATTTAACATTGGAAAAGAGGTTAGTGAAATTTTGATTAAATAAGACCCTATCAAACTTACAATGAATATTCCTGAATTTACCTGACTTCCAGGTGTATTTATTGCCAGAAATGATAGGTTCTATTAAACCAGATTTCATCACAAAATTGGCAACTTGTTCTAATTTAGAAAAAGGAACTGGATTGCCCCCTTTTTTCTCAAAATTGTGAAATACAGTGTTGAAATCCCCAATTAATAACCAAGGACTGTTTATAATATTACTGAACTTCTCAATACAACTCCAAAGCATATTTCTGTCATTTTCAAAATTGGAAGCATAAATAAAGGTGATAATTATGACCAAACCACCCTTATTTTTAAAAGTGCAGTGAATATACTGTTGATCAATGAACTAACTGATGAGAGTCCAGATGGTAGGATTATGTGGAACCATAATCCTACCATTTCCTCCCATCAGGTTATTATTGATAATGTTCCAATTTGAAAATAATCTGGTGTGCAGATCATTAATCCTTTGATCATTAAGTTTATGCTCAACTAAACCTAAAATACTAGGCTTGAACTTATTAATAAAGTTGACCAGGTCTAATTGTCTAGCAGGGGAATTGAGCCCCATAATGTTCCAAGCAATGATATCCATAATAAAATATATAAAAATATAAAAAATAAGGATATCACCTATCTATTGTGGACCAGAACTTTTGTTGTTGTCCACTCTGACCTCCAACTGTTTGCCACTCCTTTCGAAACTAGTGTTTTCTGCTGGCTTGAGTTGTTTCTCCCACTTTGAGTTTTTACTTATGTATTTTTGTCTGAAATCATGATTCTTGTTTTCCTCTGTATCTTCCACTGATATTATGTCAGAAAGACTTTTTGTTCTGCTCTTCTTTTTCTTCTTTACAGGAGATGCAGGTTTTGAGGACTTGGAGCCAACCAATGCATGGTTAACTGCCTTTTGGATATTGTTCTCTGTAACTGAAGAGGTTTTCGAAGGAGCAAGTCTTTCAGTCAATAAGGATTCATCAGTGAAAATGGGATCAGCTGATAGCAGCTCAGCACAGTCGATTTCTTTCCCTTTCACTTTAATGTTTGTCAAATTTGTAATTAAACTTGAATTCTCCTTTGGGGGGAGGGGGATTCAATGACCTGTACACTTGAAATCCCCTCTGTGTTTTTATGATTTTCTTTATATGCAGAGATTTGTTCAGTCAGATCTAAGGATGCAATGTAATTGCCGTCCTTAGACTTGCATTGTACATTCTCTTTTTGCATGTTTTTGGACAAGCATGCAGATCTCTGCATTTGTTGAGTTGCATGTGATTCTGAATTACCCAATTTTGGAGAAGAAAAGTTAGAAGCATCGATATTCATTGCTTCTCCGTGATTAGGCACCGATTTATGTGCATCGGGGGGTTGAATCTGAGCTATGCCTTGTGTATTATTTCCTGTATTTGAATCTTGATCAAGATTCGTATGTTCCTTTGGTGTTTTGTTCGATTCTTTGTTATGCAAACAATTTTCAAATGAATGCCCAAAGCACTTACAAAGCTTGCATCTATCAGGAATTAACTCATAAGTAATTGGCTGAGAGATTACCTCCCCATCAGGCATGTATATCGATGCTTCGTTTGGTAATTCAGCATCGGCGCTGATCTCAACAAGTATTCTCGCATAACTCAACCGAGTTTCTTTCGTTGTTTGCTCATCCATTTTGAGCGGATTTCCGATTAAACTCGCGATGGCACTGAAAACTTCCTTATCCCACAGTCTCATGTTTAACTTAGGTAGTCTTACCCATACGGGCATGGTACTTAGCAAATCACGATCAAGAATCGATTTCTTGGTCCATTTCTTTAGGATAATTAGTTTACCATTGATGAAATAAGGTCCACCCATTAGCAATTTGGCACAATCTTCATAATTAGTAAATCTAATAACGAAGAATCCATTTTCTCGAGTGAAGATCTCAAATGATCCTGTCGGATTCCATGTTCGTATTACAAAAGCCCTGAAGTGATGATAAGGGGGACGCTTACCGAACACATAAGCAACGACTGACATCTCCCATTTTCCTTCAGTTCTTGCACTGGTTTCTTCGCTAACAACAACAATCTTCTCCTCGCTTATTGTCTCTGTCGGCTCTATAAAAGTTAGATCGAAATCGGTACTCTGGCCTCCATTTTTGACCATCTTTGCCCATGACGAGGCCTTTTCCACTGTTGGCAATCTGTTCTTGGCAGAATGCTTATTTTCTTGAGCGACTTTGACTGGATTTCTTGACTGAATCCTATCACCATTTGAAGCAGGAAATGGTTTGTATTTATTTCTGCTAGGGATTTCGCTGGATCTTCCCGCGCCCTGTTGAAAATGAGCAGTATCTATAGGACTCAGTTTGGATTTCAGCCCTTTCTTGCGGTTATTTACTATGGTGAAGCCCTCTTCATCAACTATGAAGTGAGAAGGTTGAGGAAGGTTGCTATTAGGATTGGAGAGAATTGGGGGTGGAGATGAGGAGTTCCCTATCTGATTAGGGTTGTTGTCGAAAATAGGATTCAAGGAGTTATTGGCAGCCATGGTTGCTAAGGGCAGACACGATGGATATGTATTTATTCCATTGTTTATTAGTAGGTATACAGGGGTCTTTCATTGATCCTTATAGTTGAAGATTATTTGTTATAAGAGAATTACAGTACATTTTGCTATCTTTTGTGTTCCATAAAAATATCCTTTTCCTAGAAGTTGGAATTCATCGAAAAAAGGTTAGTGAGGTCATGAGTGGTAGACTATGAAATATAAAGACAAATTTTAAAGTTGGATGCCATGTTTGTGAATGAGAAACATATTGAATGCTTACTTAGGACAGTTAAGAACTTACCTGTTCAATTTCAATGGTAAAAAAAGAGATCCATATTTTTTACGCTTCTTAATCTCTTTGAGTGCCTTTGTCAAATCGTAATACAATAATAAGTTGAAAAGAAACCTTCAATATGTTAGCTGAATAAATAAGATAAAGAGTGAATCACTCCCCAGAAAAGTTCAGTGGTTCAGCAAGTCAAAACTCCGTACTGAAATTAATATTTGACTAGACACAGTAATTTGTATGGAAAAATTTAAATTCAATATAGAAAAGGATCTTACTCGCACAGTTACGATAATGTAATGAAATGAAGATATCAAAGGAGTTGTTAAAGCTGCCCAAATCACCATTTCCATTAATCAATATACAGAAGAGATGAATTCAATGCATATTTGACTAAAAACAACAATTCGTGAGGGGAAAAAGGGGTAAACGTAACTACGTAAGTACCAAATAAAGATGTTTTACGACTATATTCCTAGTAGAAATGATCATTACTGCTGAAGTAAATGTAATGAGATATACGAATTATACTTATTTTTAAATGAATCAAAATACTATAGCAGATCTTTATACTGTAAAAAATATTCAAATTTGCATAGAGTAATTTAAGCATATTGGTAAAATAAGCCGCATTCAAAGTACGAAAATATGTCTCAGTTATACCACATGTAAAGAAATAGGTATATAAAATGGGAGCGGCTATTGAGACACAAAATTACAATGTCACCATTTCAGCTATATCACATGTGAAGTAATTATAATCCTATATCAGTTTTCAGCTTCATGAAGGAAAAGAAAACAATGGTTCCTCTTTCCAGAATCATTGAAATCCTACGTCGTTGCCATCAGGAGAAAGAAAATGTCACCATTTATTGGCTCAGGATAAATACCAATACTTACTATATCTCAGAATCTAAACATCATAGCATAAAATTCCTACAGAATATAATAACACAGGATACTATTTTTAACATTTATTCTATTAATAGGCAGTTGACCATGTAAAACATGGAACATGTAAAGAGAGTGTGTATCTACACTTGCGAAACATGGAAATTTTATCCTGTTGAAAGGCAGTTGACTATGAAAAACCTGGAACGTGATAAGAGAATAATGAATCTATTCATTTAAGTTCATTTTTTTACTTTCCAAACATCATTCGCAGTAGTGAACGCTTAAAAAGTCGCATGTGTATAGTGAAGCAAAATGCATAATCATTTGTAATATTATGCAGTATGTACGTTTGTTCTTTGAGCATATTTAAAAGCTCATATGATAATAAACTTCCTATGCATTCTGTTTTTCCATTAACAGTACCTGAAAGACAGATGTTAATGCTGCTTGCCATCAATACAGGCCAAAAACATTTAGCTATAATACAAGTAAGAAACTGTGTTTTGTAAAACCAATACCTTGAATTTACACAAATTAGAATAAAAGCAAAGGATTAAAATTTAAATCTTTCTGTGAGAAAAAAAAACATTAAAATGTATTTCAGCAATAAACTATGTACAATAAATATCTATGACAACGTATTAACAACTAATATCTCAACTTCAGTTAAGATGAACAGAAATATGCATACACACGCACATTATGATTCACTTTTTGGGTGAAACAGTGACCAGACGACATACAGTTGTAATTTAGCGAATCAACATATTAAGGAGGAACTTGATAAAAGAGACATTTCACAAGGAAAACTGGTGATGTTTCCCATGTAGAAAATTGTTGTTTCATAATTGACATTGATTTCTAAAGTATTTAGCAACCTAGAAGAAACACAATATGCAAATAAATGTAAAAAAGAAAAGGCTTAGTAAGTAACGGAGGGATGTCAACGGATACCCGAAAAATCCGGTATCCGTCCGCATCCGCATCCGAAAAAATGAAATATATCCGATATCCGAAAAGCAAATACGGATATCCGATATCCGAAAATCTCTCCGGATACGGATATGGTAATAGCGGTATCCGTATCCGAAAAATATCCGTCCGATTTTCTATTACATACACAATTGAATAATTAATTGAATTAATATTATATAATACTAACTAATTGGATAGTGTTAACTCTTGTGCAAACCAAACTAGCCATTAGATACAACAAGTATACTAATAATTCAAGCGGTCAAGGCGGATAACAAATATAAACAAAAATTGACCCGCATCCAAATCAAATAAAACCCTATATGCTGTAATGCTTTTTCTTTTCATTCATTTTCTGTAGCTGTCTTCTCTTTCGTTCTGTTTCTAGGTCACCATTCCAAAACCCTAAGTCTCGTTCCCACTTAAAAAAATCGAGCTCCACCTCCACGTTCGCGTTCGCTTAGGCCTCCTTCCACGTTCGCATTCATCTGCCTCGACCTCGCTATCTAAGTTTGAGCTTCGATTGCGTCGACTTGTGATTCTGTTCATCTGCTTATTTAGGTATATTTTAATGATTTAAAAAAAAAAGTTTACTACAGTTGTTTGAATGTATCTTAATTTAAATCTGCACTTGTTAAAATTTAAGGTATGTTTTAATGTTTTTTTTTAACACTACAGTCGCCTGCTACTGCAAACTTGCTTCTACATGCTTGAAGTTCCTGGCTTAACACAAGCTCTACTCAATCCAATTCCAAACTTGCACCAACCCTTTAAGTTGTTACAAAGGATGAAGCACTGTTGATTTATGCCTCGTGTTATAAGTTAAAACATGAATGTTGCGTGTGTGATGATATTTGTATGGAATTTGTGTAGTTGATGTTTGTATGGAACTTTTGTGATTGATATCTTATTTTCTGATGGTAATTAGTTGTATTTAGCCATTTAAATATTTGTTTTGCTAGATTTTACTGTTGATTTTTTTTCAACTTTTCAAGTAAAAATGAAAAACCTGCATTTTTGTTATTTAATTTTCAGATATCCTTGAATTTGACATGCATTTTCTAGTTTCGAATACGGATATTTTCGGATGTTTGAAAATATCCGTATTTGACAAGTCGGATACGGCTATTTTCGGATATCCGAAAATATCAGCGGATACGGATGCGGATAGGTTTTAATCGATATCCGCGGATACGGATACGGATGTGGATTTTTATTTTCGGATACAGATACGGATATTGCACTATCTGTATCTGTTTGCATCCGTTTACAGCCCTAAAGTAAAGTTGAAGTAAAAATTAGTTGTAATTATTATAAAAAAATCATATATTACAATTGATTTACTGGTTAATCAGTAATTTTAATTTGAAGAATAAAGTAAGCATTTAGTACTTCCTGCAGCCTACTGCAGAACGAAACAGTTTAAATCGGTTCTATACCACGAAAAATTCATCATAAAGTTTACTCAGTAACAATCGTCTAAAAACAAAGTAGTTTACAATTGTATCAGTGAAATTGCATGGGTAGTTACGATGGAAATTCATATTTAACACTCCTAACTCAGAAAGTGGAAAATACCGGTTTAGCTCTGCCATTAACCGGGGGGCGGAGGGAGCTTATAGCTGGTGAGGTCACGTGACCTCACCAAAAAACTTAAAGATGTCACGTGACCTTTGAACAAAATCATGAAAGGTTGCATATTTACCTTTAAATATGGTTCCTTATGAGCTTTCTGACCAACTGCAGCAGCCCTTTCATAACCAATTTTATGTGACAATAGGAACAACATAGTACAACATAATTTTTTACTACATATTGAAAGAACAAATATCATCTTACAATATCTTCAAGCAATGATGCATTTTAGAAAAGAAGAATTTTACAAATTAGGAGCTTATTTTATAAATACGTACTGCCTGCACTTCTAGCAAAACCTCTGCTACTTTTCTATTTCTTCCTCCAACTGCCTAATAGTTTAACAGCATTGTGTTACAATATATTAAATTTTATAGGAAAACTGGAACCAATGAGATTTATCCAGCAAAATACAAAATCAGGTCAAGATTTGTTTCAAAGTTTTATGTTCCATTATTTATCCTGCAAATCCCTCGAACCCCCCTCACTTTTCTCTAATGTGACCTCACCAAGATTTATTTCTGGCTTCGCCACTGCCTTTAACGTTGCCCTCGATCTAGTAGCAAGATGTTCGACCGACGAACTACTCAATCGATGGTCGTTATGTGGAACCTGCTGCACGCACGCACTAACTAGCTAGTGCTACAGTTGGACGGAAAGAACTACGATGGGAAGAAAATTTGGATTCAATTTGTGGTCTTTGAAGCAATTAATGATGCAATTTGGTTTCTTTTTTAATTCTAGTCTGTTGAGGGAGAAGCCTAAACCGAATGTGAATGGAGAGTTACTTTTTTATTCTATTTTTTAGGGATAGATGCGAGTTAGGGGAGAAATATGCGGTAGTTAAAACAAAACACGTAGATGTGAACTGTGAGCGGTTGTGTTACGGGATAATTCAGTTGATAGGTTGCTAATTAAAAGTGAAGAGTAAGTAATAAATGACTATTTTAAAATGGGAGGACCATAACAGTAAACCAACATACAAAATGCACAGGTATGTTGTATGTGGTACAGAAATAACATCTGATCGTGGAAGCTCTTAAACTAAAATAAACATACTATTTAAAGATAAAATCGGTGTAGATATGAGCCGATCTTCATCTATTCTGTTGGACTTGCTTATATAAACTGGATTCAATAGTACAGTTAAATAACAAAATTCTTCGGCTGTTGTATTAATTCTTAAACAAACGACACTGTGTGTGTGCGGAGGAAGGGGGGACGAGCAAGAATGATATCGATACATTGTATAACAACAGACCAATATAAAAATGAACATATATGTAAAAGGTTAGGACATTCAATTATTTGGTAGGTATTACGTACCTACTTGTTACCAGTCGTGCAAGCAGACAGATTCTGGTGTCCGATGAGTTGTTACAAGTCACAACCACACGGACATCTGCATGAGTGATTATGTGCGAAACTGGGTTACAACTGTAACAATGCAAGGAGGAGCGCAAAATGTGCAGAATACAGCAAAATTCTGGTAGCAGACAGACAGCGGTTGTCCAACAAAAACTACGTATTTCAGTATTGAAGATTAGTACAACTGGTTGAAACATAATTTACAAAGCACATTTGGTCAAATATGAGAATTGGAATTGGAAATAAGTGTCTTTCAATCTTATAGTTCCATGATGTCGTCGGTAGTCTGTAGAAAGTAAACCACATCCCAATGTGTCGAAAGAAGCTTTAACATGAACAGGACAGGATGGAGGGAAAAATCAGTTTGCAGTTTCAGCATATGAGTTGTAACACAAGGTAATGTACATCTAATTCTAATTTATAATTAAATTCAGTTTGTACAGGAAAACTGTCAATTGGTTGTTGAAGGAAATCATACATAATTAAATTCGAATAAGATGAAATAAATAAACAGTTGAGGGATGGTAAATTAACAACTGGATAGCCGGATAGAAACAGATCATAAGAGCACAAAATCAATTTTTACAATCTAAGTTAACAGTGTTATAAATATAAAAAAATCTTTCAAAAGTTGAAGACAGAGAAATAAAAATGGGGCAAGCAACAGGGTGGGAGTAACGTGAAAGTATGCTACCTGAAGTGCGATGCCATCGTCGGCCGTCTAGGAAGAGGCGGAGTCGGCCGAAAGCGTCGACGTAACTCCAATTACAACAAATTGGGGCTGCTGTCTCGTACGGTCGTCAGGCTGAGGGAAAAGCAGGAGGGGAACCGGCGTCAGGGCAGGACGTTGGAAATAGCTGGGAGTTAAGGTGGAAAGAGGAAAGGCTAATTCTATTTCCGCCCAGCGGTGGCAATTAGACCCAACCCGATAGACCCAGACCCGACCCAGCGGGTCTCGGTTCTAGGCAGGTCGGGTTTTGTCGGGTCTAAACTATACATTTCAAAAATCTGGACCGGACCCGACCCGACCCGACCCGAGCTTCGGTTCGGGTCGGGTCGGGTTAAAGCTTGGGTCGGGTCGGGTCGGTTCGGGTCCGATTGAATAATAACACTAAAAATACATATATTTCAGTGTTTTTAGGTCGAGTCTTTCGGGTTCGGATCTATGCGGGTCGGGTTTGATCGGGTCTTGATGGTATTTTTCATCACCTAGACCCGACCCGAGATCCATCGGGTTCGGTTCGGGTTCGGGTCTTTTCGGGTCGGTTCGGTTCGGATTTTCGGTTCTCGTTCTAATTGTCAACCCTATTTCCGCCTCTTATTTTGCTTTTCACACCCAGCGCTTCAACAAAATTACAACCACCCCATTATTATTATTTTTCTATCCGCTATTTTCCAAAATTGCTCATTATCTTGTTTACTTCTTTTCTTCGTTAAGTTAAATGTTAAAACATTATTTAACCTGACTAGGTTATGAATAGTTCCTAGTACGATACACACTAGGAATGCAACAAGTTCTAGTTGCTCCTAAACTAAGTTATTAATAGTTTATAATGCAATACACACTAGGAATGCAACAATTTCAAATTATATCTGAACTAGGTTACTAACATATCGTAGTTATGATTATGAAAATCAAAGAAAAACATATGTAAACTGTCTATTAGTATGATGTGCAAAAAAAAAAAAAAAAGTACGAACATTAATGCTTTCTTCTTCGCAATCATTATTTTCTGATTTCAATAAATCGACATTTTCGAAATTTTCATATTTAGATATAATTCTGACAATAAATAAAAATATAAAGCATAAAAGAATATGAATGGACATCAAATTCATTTCAATTTAATTAATGTAAGGGTAAAAATGTCATTGAATGTTCAGATGAATTACTGAGGAGAAAAAAGAAAAATAAGGGGTGCAAGTAGAGTTAGCCAAAAGGAAAAATTTGGGAAAAGAAGAAATGGATCAATACGGTTGATGATTACTGTGTGGATAGATGGAGGTAATGTCGAATGGGGTTTTTTTTTAAAAGTTACAGATTTGAAACTAACGGTCTGCGATAATCTACAGTAGATAGCTTTCACAAAGACAAACTTTCAATCGCCTAATAGGATGGTGAGGATGAAAAGGGGCCGGGTTACATCGGCAAACCTTAAAGGCAGACCAACTGAGCGCTGGGATGCAATTCAATAGTCAGACTAATTTGGGAACCTCCTTAATTAAACAACTGGAATTTAGGAACAAGTGAGGAATATAAAATGGGAATGAGACGGGCTAAAGCCCAAGTAAATCCAAAGCCTGCCAAGATCAATATTTGATGTCTGTCATATCTTTTGTATCTATTCTATTACTTAGGCCTAAAAGAAGAAACTAATCAACGCTGATATGGATTCACTTTAAGCTTCTATTTCAAAACAACAGCCTCTTCTTTGTTTTAACATTTTCTATTTTAAATTTTCCGAACGTGTTTCCTCCACCATCTGCCTTTACCTTTTAAAACTCTGTTCCAACCCACTTCCCATTTCCAACCCGATTCTCCGTCCCTTCCTCAAATTCATTCCCCTTACTTTGCAACCCCCAAATTCATTCTCCCTAATTTCAGTTCCACCGATAACCTACCTGTCAACTCGTAGGGATTGAAAATTGATTTCAGCAACAAAGCACGTCGTGACCACAGGATTATCCTACAGATCTCGAATATTGATATCAGTTTCTAAGTTTTGTTTCCATGTTAATGTACTTTTTTGCTTAATTTCTTCTACCTTATTTCACATCTCAAATTGAACACCATCAGTTATCTGTACTAGAAAAAATTGTCAACTCTCATGCATATTGTGCAAGTTGCTTCTTTCGTTAATTAATCAATGTTATTTATCTACTTGTTGTTTATTTCGTCTACAAATACAAAAATTATTTGTATTTTTCATTTACGTTCTTATCAGTTGCAATTGTTGTTGACATATTATGAAGGCTCTTGAATACATCCTTCTAATACGTCTTAGTTTTTATTTTCATAATCATTCCTTGACATATTAGCTTGTTGGTATTTACAGAGAAAAGGTGATCTAATATATTGGTTTTATTGCTTTTTGATTGAACATGACTGCTAACAATCACCTGTTTTACACTTCGTTATTTGTTTGTAAATTAGTAGGTGAGAGAGATAATTAGCCTAATTAAAGACAAGGGTTCTATTTAGCAAGCACGCCCCTTTTACCATTTCAACTATCTAACACATACTCTGACTAAGAGTCTAAGAGTAGTTAGAAGAGTATTTTTTAACGGTTTGACTTACTAAATTAAACAAATGTTAGCTGAGTGCACCTAAAACAGCAAAAAATTTCAATATTGTGAAAATAGATGTATAAATTATAAAATAGAGGGCAAGCTTCAATCATACGAAGACTGCAAGTTCCAAGTTAATGCTAAAAACGTAGTTGGAGATTTTAATGAATTATACATTTATGAAAAATTACCAACATAGTACTTTAGTGCTAGTTAACTAAACAACTATGCTTGGAGGGATTAATGCTATTAACAAGATATTGCATATTCCAACAATAAATACAAATCATAAGGTTACACGCATGATCACTAGAAATATTTGAATTGAAAGTAAAGATGATCATGATTTGTAAGCAATATAGAATATGAAGCACACGTGTATTCAAGATAAAAAATAGGATAAGAAGATATGATTTTGATCTTGATACAACCTCTGCTAAAAAGAAGTGATTATTCAAAAGAGTTGCAACCATTCATAAAAGAGTTATCTCTTCGACGAAAAAGGTGATTCTTCATAAATTTAAATTTTATAATAGCTATACAGATTCAATCGGCTGAATTAAGTAGGTCAACTGACTAAATAGGATTCGTGCAGGTCAGTATTTTTTTGTTCAAACTAGGGCAGACTCAATCGATTTAAAATCTTGATTTAGTCGAATAAATCATGTTTCAATCGATTGACCAACAACTTCAATCGACTATAGCTGCTTTCATTTTAATATTTGTACATACGCATGGTTTCAACCGATTCAGGGGTTAGTTCAATCAACATAAATTGCGTATAAATCTTATATTTTGATATTGTGATTACTTATATATACGTTCATGTATAATTACCATTTGACGATAGATTTTAACATTAATAGGATTCAAATATAAAACTCTATGAAAATTTTACTTGATCTCGAGTCATGAAGATCTTTTTCTATAATATGTTAATTTCGTTAATTATGGTCTTCTTATATAATATGTTGATCTTGTCGATGATACATTCACTCCATTGATTAGTACATATAAACTTCTCATTTATCAAAATATAAGATTCCAACGTTCTTTCCCTTTTGATGATGAAGACTATATGAGTTCATGAATGAGCTTTCAGAAATTTCATCATCTAAATTAGTGCTTCCCTAACATATAAAATAGTTATCTTCTTTCATTTCATCATTGATAAAAAGGGATATTCAAAACAGATAATATGTGCAGAATTTAACCATATGTAACATAGAACATTTTTACCAAAAAAAAGCATAGAGAACCTTTACGCACAACATAAAACATTGAGCACAAAATACAGAACATAAACACAACGTAGAATCATATTACAATATTTATGAGCAAGCCAAAACGACATAAATCACAAATAATAAATGACAAAAAATTTATGATGTAACAACACGAATGAAAAGTACACGAATAGTTTAGAAAATAGAATAAGGAGGTGCATAATATATTTCATTTTTTATTGTTGAAGTCACTTAGTCACTGTGGCTTCCGCTTGCTTCTTTACTGGATTCTTTACTTTATCAGGGTTCTTCGAGCGTTGGTTTTCCTGAGCCTCTAACTGATTTTGTTTGGAGGCTTATCTCTAACTACTGGTTCTCTATTCTTATCAACGGAGTGGCTAAAGGTTTTTTTCCTTTCTTGAAGGGGACTTCATCAATGCGATCCCTTTCCCCGTCTCTTTTTATCACTACGGTGGAGGCTCTCGTTAAAGGGGTGCATTATCTAATGATAGTTGGGTTGATCCATCGTCTTGGGACACCTAGCGCTTGTCTCGTGATTTCCTCCTTGTCTTTTGCGGATGACATCATCTTCTTCTTGAATGGGAACATGCAATCCATTTGCCGGTTTTTAGACTTTCTTCATCTTTATGAAAGGTGCTTGGGGCAGCTGGCTAACATGGTGAAGAGTTGTTTCATTCCCACAAGTCTATGGATGGTAGAAGGATTTTGTTGTTAGAGTCCTTCTCAGGGTTTCATGTGACCTCTCTTTCTTTGCCTTACCTTTACATTGTTCTTTACAGATGTCACAAGCTTAATGCTTTTTTCGACCCTCTCATGAACAAAGCTAAGGGAAAGATTTTACAATGGAACTCCGCTCGCATATCTCAAGCTGGTAGACTTGTGCTTCTAAAATCTATCCTGGATTCCATCTGTTCTCATATCTTCGCTTCCATGACACAAACTTCTTCTTTTTTCGCTCCATTGCCTCGTACTTTTTCTGGTGGAATAAAGAAGATGCGTCAAGACATCATCGGGTCTCATAGGACATCATTTGCCGCCCCCGGAGAGAGGGCGGTCTGGGTTTACGAAACCCGAGGGACTTTTGCAAGGCGTATGCTTGTAAGTTTTGGGTTCGTTTCTGCTATAATGACTCTCTCTGGGCTTTGTTTCTGCATGCGAAGTATCGTCGTCTTCTGCCTTTAGACTTCTCCAGAACCCCGTCTTATGCAAATGAAACATGGAAATGGATACAATCGATTAAGGCTTTTGTTGATTCCCACGGTTGGGGTTTCGGCGCGGGGGGGTGGGGGGGTGGGGGGGGCTTCTCCCTTCGGGCAGCTTGGAATTCCTCAAGAAATCCAACACCGAGGAATCCTTTTTTCTGTTTCATTTGGGATAGTTGCATCCTCCTAGTTTAGTTTTTATGTGGAATGTGCTTCATGAAGGGATTCCACTTGACGTCAACCACATGATGATCAGTATCCCATTTGCTTCCCATTGCAGATGCTGCAACACCAGGAACTTGGAATCGTTTTCCTATATTTTATTTTGGGAGGGTGAGTGTGCTAGTGCTGTTTGATCTTTCTTCGATTTTTTGGTAGGGCTTCAGGGTGGCGTCTCTTCTCTTTTTGACTTCTTCCAATCCTGTTGGTCGGGTAGGGCCGGGAAGGATTTTTGGTTCATCCTTTTCCGCCTTCTACCCAGTCTCATTTGCTGGCACATTTGGTGTTCCCGGAACAAGGCCATTTTCGATGAGTCACCCATGCTCTCTTCTTCCATCGTTCTAAAGGTTAAGGATGTTGTCTTCTTCGCTTTTCGAGGTTGGCCCTTCAAGGGCAACCTTCGTCCTCACAATGTTTATGTGGCTCATGCCTTCTTGATTTCTTTAGACTCTCGTCCACGTGAGAGGGTAGGGTGAGTGTTTATTTTAAGGTTTTGGATTGGAGTTTGGTCGTTTGCTTGCTTGCTTTTGCTCTAAATTGTCTTTTCATCAAATTTTGGTCTTGCTTGGTTTTTCTAAAGAATCTTTTGATCGGTCTTTTTCTTGGAGATTTTTGTGTAGAGGCTTATATTCTTAATGGCTAGTTGGGCTTTCGGATTCCATGTTGCTCGGCTTCTCTGCTTGGTTGTTCTGGATTGGTTATGGTCACGTTCTGGAGTTGGTCTTCTCTTCAGGCCATTGCTTTCTTTTGCATCCGTCGTGCTTATTCGTTGGCTTATGTGGCTGTTTTGTGCTAGTTTCCTTTTTTTGTTATTCGGACACAGTTGCATTCTGCACTAGTGTTTGTTTTTGTAAGCCATCGAAGATAGGCCTTTTTCTCCGTTTTTGTGTTATGTTATTGCTTTGTTTCTTAAAAAATATAATATACAATAATATTTTTACAAAAGAAAATTGGAATTTTATACAAACTTTTGGAGTACAACTTACAAATCAATATTGAATAGTTATAATAACTTGTCCCTCTCAAACTACAATAATCTCAAATGATGACATACACAACGGAATAATATTAAATACAGGAATATGTCTTGAATCTCCAAATTCTCTCTGGAAGCTCCAAAGTAGTCCACACCTAATCTGAAATTATTCCCAGTCTTGCCTGAGCTTATAGCAAAATAACGCCTATGTCATTCTAGAAACTAGCATGTGAAAACTTAAGTCTAGAAATTTATTTTCTTTGAAACCTAGATTCGATAATCGGTTATTAATAATTTGCCGACCAAAAACAATCATATGCAATTTCCAGAGGAAATTTCTAAGCCTCGTATAATTAATTACTTATCGGTTAAATCACTTTAATCATTTTCTCTGAAAATAATTAATATACTTAACCCTCTGATATAAGTATAGATCAATAACCAATTAAGAAAAGTTCTCGTCCAAATCATATAAAATGTTTCAAACAAATGTTATTTGAAAACATTGGTTATGATATACCTAAACCACTTATTTATAAACTTGACTTTCTTAAGTCTATACATTTGTTTATAGAATTATATTTAATTTCAAAATATCAATCTCGATATCAAACTGATATTATCCATAAGATAACAAAGAAGTTGTTCAAGTTAGGATACTATTATCTCTTAGACCAAGACTGACAACATTCTCATCCTTAAGATATATAAAAGCTTGTTGTCACAAATCTGGATATCAAATTTCATAAGTTCTACATACAATTCCATTTAAATAAGGTTTTATAAACTTTTTTTTTCTCAAATCTCTTTCTAATTATTAAATCCCTTTACTTGATATAATTTTTAAGTTAAAACTCTTTTATAAAACCAAAACTATTTGCTTAAAATAATTATTAAAGCATTTTGTAAGTAAATTTTATTAACTTAAGTATCATTAGTAAATTAATAAATTTACTCAAAACTCACTTATAAAAATGATTAATCAAGTTTAAACATTCTTTATAAATAATTTATCAAATTAAAATACTATTAATAAAGAAATTAATAACCTTGTAAAGTTAATAATTTTATCATCTTAAATAAAAAAACAATTGTAAACTTCCAAACCGTTGTTAATTACAAAATAAATTAACATAAGTTAATCAATTTAAAAGGTAATTATATAATTATTATTAATTAAAATAAAATTAATCTTTAAACAATTATGAATTTAATAACAATTATTTTTAGAGCATTCCGTCTAAACCATTGTTAATTAAATAATAATTAACTTCTAAATCATTTTTAGTTAAAAAACAATTAACTTATAAAACATTGTTAATTAAATAATAATTAACATATAAAACATTGTTAATTAAATAATAATTAACATAGAAAACTTTCTTAATTAAATAATAATTAACATATAAAACCTTCTTGGCAATTTGATAATTTTTTAAATTTGAAACCGACACTAGATTACAAATCCATAATTTATCTCATTTCGTAGAAAGAAGGCTTAGCACTCCAATGGTACTTAAACAAGTTACCATTTAGTTCAATAACAACATTTAGTCGGAACACGTGTATTTACATAATTAGCAGACTTGTAAATTATTTATACTATCAGTTGATAGTTAACAACTAATATAATTACCTGGTAGATCAATACATGTCCAAATATAACTAAGATAACATAGCAGTGATTTATTCTGCTATGTAGATACTTGATGAAATCAATTTAAATTAAGTATAATGGACTCGGATTCCATTAAAAGACGTCACATTAATAATTAGGATTAATGTAATTAAACTTAATTAATATTTATTTATCAATAAACCTAACCATCTCAAATGAGTTTACTGATTTTACAGATATATTTTTTGGGTCAACGCGAGTCCGATGCCAGAAATCGCATGTCAAACGGGTTTCGAATGGAGAAGTTATGTAAATTTTAGATTAAACTCTTTTTCTGTGATTTAATTTTATCAAATAAAAGCTTAATATGGGTCTATGCCCGACGACTCCTATAACACACTTAACTACACATTTACTTGATCATATATGTTACAACATTTCACTTAGTCCTCTCATGTTCTAACTTGTCTACATGTATACCTATATACCTTTAATCTTTCAAAAATTAAATTTCCATATGATAAAATTTATGTAAACCAAACTGCGTCGTGGCCCGTACAAATTCAGCAAAACTCAGACCCTAACCCTCTCTTCTTTCTTGCCTAACCCCTAAAACTAAGTTACAAGTTCAACCTAAATACACAGCAACGTCTTCTCGATCTTGTGCATATCAATGCACATGCACCATTGAATCACGATGTCGAAGCATCTCATCATTACCATAGCACATCGACCTACCATTGGTGATGTTCGTCGACCATCCCTTTATCTCGGACATACCCTATGTTGACTTGCCTTTCTACGATGCAGTCGCATTTTTGATTTTTGGCTATGGAAGTGCTCAGGACTTGATCATGAACTTAAGAAGTTTGGATATGCTTGGCTGAAGCAATGAACGTATCGAGGACTTGGATTTGGAATGTGTTGAATTCCCGATTCATCCAACTTCTGATTTAGCCTGACACATGCTGATTCAGACTTAGCCGAATTGGATTTATTCATGTTCGTATGTTGTGACCCACTTCTTCCACTCCATATCTTGGCTAAGCCACGACCTCCATTATTCCGAAACCATCTCCGTGTATACGCCGAACCGGATTTGCTCCTCTTATAAATACTTTTCTTTTTGAACATTGAGGGAGAGCTTCTTCCGAATTTTGGCACCTATACTCGAGGCTTTGCTGCTGCCATTAATATCTTCCTTTTCTCTACATTTTTACATGAAAATTAAATGTATTTGTATTCATAGTATAATAAACGATAAATTACGTTAAGTGGACATAGGTAGGATTTGCCAAACCTCTATAAATTTGTGTCCCCACGCTTCTTGCTTTTCTACTGATTTGATATTGCTATGATTCTATGGCTATTTTTTGGATTTAGGTATTGTACTCAAAAGAACCAATTTTAAGGTCAACATTTTGGCATGCCCAGAAGAGAAAACACACATCTTCATTTCAAGCTTAAAGGAAGCATGTTGCTCAATGATTTAGACACGGTTAAACAGAAGATGTGGATGTTAATGCTTAAGCTTGAAGCGTAGGGACATTTGGAAGTAAGAAGGCTTCTTCCACTGGTGATCCTTCCAACTACTTGATCCAAAAGGAGATAGATTGGGTCATTAAAGTACTATGATCCCACATAGGATGGCAGGATGAATCCTCAAGCGGCATGAAGATATGATGAATAACATATTTTCAAGGATGGGATGATTCGGAAGGCCAGCATGCCAAGAAAAAATTGGTGGTGCATGAACCAGTGGCGCCAGCAATAGGAAGTCACTCAAAATCAGTTCGCTGAACCAGGCTCGGTTCAGTGGTATATCTGATTCGGTACGGTATGAATGCCAAATAAACCTAAACTGGAGGGAAACCGTCTCGCGAACTTTTGCATGACTCATGATTGTGCTTAAGATGGTGCTAGAAACGTGGCTCAGACACTTGGTCCGTCTTGCTTTGGATAGAAATGAAACTGCTACTGCGCAGGAATTTCGGTTCAGCCATGCCGAATCAGATCTCGAGGGCAGATATGATCCAAATGTAAACGTCGTGGATACGTGTGAGACTTATGTTGGTTTGGATACCTAAGGAACCGGTACTGGAACAGATGATTTGAGATAGTTCCTTGGCGATGGAAATCGACTCTTGAACATAATTTGGCAATTTACGAGAGGTAGGGCATCTCAAATGGATATGGACTATATTTACGATGGCGCCTTCACCTAGCATATTAGGACTTCTCGGAACTCGCCGGATTTTAAGCTACCAATCTTGGAAGCGTATGATGGTAGGAGGGATCCTATTGCCCATTTGATGCGCTATATTCAACATATGGAGGTGCTATTAGCATCAGATAATGTCATGGCTAAATTCTTCCGGCTCTACCTCATAGATATTGTTGCCATGTTATTTAGGCAGTTGGAATCAAAATCGATCAAGAGTAAAAATACATTGGTCGCATGGTTTGTTGAGAAGTTTAGGGTCCACATCTCTCGATCAAGAACGTTATGACTCTCACATCGATCAAGCAGAGGGCTGGGGAAACTCTGCACTCTCTTTTTTTGGATTGGTTCAACCCAATAGTGGCATCGGTGGATGGATCAGAACCGTCTATGGTGCTTATGGTTGTTGTCTTCGGCATTTTGGATAGGTCGAATTTTAGGACTTCATTGCAGCGGGACCCACCAAGGGACCTTGGCCTATTTTGAAGCAGATAGATTTCTACTAGTAGAGGATGCAAGAGTCAAGAATGATAGTCTTAAGGTTAACATGGATAAGGCCAAAGGACCGTCTGGATCTGGTAGGGGAAAGACAAGGATAAGGATAAACGAAAAGCCCCCCTTAGGAATAACCGGAATGTGTAACCATGAAGAGAATCCAAATTCTCCACTTATACAGAACTTAATTCCTCGTTGAAGGACACCTACCTGGATATTCATGACTTAGATCCATTCAAAAAGCCTCCTAGGAGGGAGCCCATGCAAAAAAGAATGAGTATGGAAAACACTGTCTATTTCATGAGCTGGATGACAACGGTACAAAAGAATGCAGGCATTTGCGTGATATAATTTAGGAGCATTTCAGATATGGAGAACTAGCGTAATATGTTAGGAATCAAACTACAGTGGTGGAAAAGGTGCAGCCTCCTATTGTCATCCGAAATAGGAATGAGCCAGGATCCGGCTCACGCAGATTGATCATTAACTGATTTGGATTTCTTTGGATTTTATGGATATTTGAATGTTTGGATTTATCTTCTTTAATTTTGGTTTTATTGGATCTTGTTTTTGGATGGCTACATCGG
Organism: Allium sativum; assembly: GCA_030737875.1. Lineage (NCBI taxonomy): Eukaryota > Viridiplantae > Streptophyta > Magnoliopsida > Asparagales > Amaryllidaceae > Allium > Allium sativum. The sequence goes on from CM060924.1 coordinate 485,781,257, forward strand.
CCTACTCATGTAACGGATTAGGAATTAATCCCTAGGCATTCTCTATACTCAATAACAAACCATTCCCCTTCGCAAATAATCAATTTGTAATTAAAAACGACTAAGTTAGTTAAACTATATACGAGGTTAGGATTTAACCATTAGACATTCTCTATACCCAGCGATGAACCATTGAATTTGGTTTTGACGTCGTGACAGTTTGGAAATTTTGTAAAATGTATTCCATGCATGGACTGTCTTGAGTAAACTGGGCTATCTTGTCAGGATTTGGCAAGATCACTTGGTCGTGGATTTCCAAGCATGCATTATGCTTGAGGAGACTAGGTTATTTGATAAGATCGCTCGATCATGGATTTCCAAGCATGGATTATGATTGAGGAGACTGCATGACTTGTCAGGATTTGACAAAATCACTGGGTTATAGCTTGAGTATGAACTATACTTAGTTGAAATTGGATTATCATATCAGGATTTAACAAGATTGTTCGGTTATGACTCGAGTATGGACTATACTTGATTGGATTTGAATTGTTTTGTTAGGACTTGGAAAAACAGTTCACTTGGTTTTTTGTAGATATGGATTATACTTGCAATTGCTAGGCCCAAAAAGGTCATGGATTTTGGATACGAATTATGGATTGGATATTCTAGATTTTAAATTTCTCGGATTTATTGGATTTGAATTTCGGATTTTGCGGATTTGGTTCTCTGTTATAATACGATCTAAAGAGATAGTTAGATTCCATTGGTTTCTGGTTTTCCATTAATACGATCTGGCGTAATAGTGGTTTTTTTTTTACATTAATCCGAGAAATGTGTTCCAATTTATATTTTTAGTTTTTCAAATGCACAATTCACAGATAGAAATCAAATATTATGATTAAATCCTAAATTATCACTTATGAATTTAAAAGAGTTGTTAATTTATAAAACTCCATTTAATGAATATTTAAAATGAATTAAGTATTGATATATTTTAAACTAGTAAAAATTTTGGGGTGTTGTACTCTTTTCCACTTAAATTTTTTCGTTCTAAAAAAGTAACGAAACAGAAACTAGCATTTGATATATATGTATTTATGAATTAACCATCTTATAAACCAATTTATTTCAACTTTTGACTTGTTTATTATATATATAATGGTTCGTACATTTTCAAACTACACATTATGTGTTAGTCTGATATTAAAAAACCTTTTTTATAACTCAATGTTTTTGACAAGTTTATCCTCGTTCTGTGGAGAATTTAGCCATATGTTGATCATACATAAGACTAAAAATGTCTAAGTACTTAGCAGACCTCTTTCAACATTCAGTGAAAATACATGGAGATCTCGTGAAATCAATATGGAAGGTATTGCCTGATAAACAAAATAATGGATCGCAACTACACGACGGTTGCGTCGCTATTCGAGCGAAACCTTAAGTAGACTATAGGCACTCACTACCCCTAACTTACGCTATCCAAACATCAATCGATACGATTACATCTACACGAAGGTTGCATTATTATCCAGCAAAACCTTAAGTATAATGTAAGCACTTATTTCCCCCTAAATTACGCTATCTAAATACCCATCGATACAAGCACATCCACATGAGGTTGCAATGTTATCCCAGCAAAACCTTAAATGGAATGTAAGCACGTATTGCCCTATAATTTAAGCTATCCTAAATGCCATGGATTGCAATTACATGATGGTTACATCGCTATCCCAGCGAAATCGTAAGAAATTGTGGGTACCAAACCCCATAATTTACGCTATGCACATTTTATGATCATTAAGAACTCATATGTTTTGGTCTGGACGTCCTCTAAAATCTTAATTCACTTAAATCCACCGCACGGGTTTCATCATGAGCACACCCCATGGATCCCAGTATCAAATTCAACTACCATAACACGTACTTCCTTTAGTTTCAACTCATTAATAAAATCTCTTAGTAACATTTACGTATACTTAACTTAAAAATATGAGTATTTTCCATCAAGCATTACTTCAATACTTAAAAATACATATACGTTAACTTATCTCACCGACCTAAGTGTACGCACAAAGTATCATATTTTCAATTTGTAGAACATAGATTCAAATGCCTATCTCACCTATTGTTGACACGCTTTTTGGTTGAACCGGTCACACATCAAGTATTGGGTTAGCGATGCGCTCAAGCATGAAGAACATTGTCGAGAAACACAAAACGACTCGATCAAAGTCGCGTCGAAAATAAAAGAAGGCCAAGACTCCTATCAGATGACCTCTTTTGGGCCCGAGAACGTCTGCTTCAAGGATTTGCAGTATAATTCCGAGGCAAACCATCAGCCGAGCCGAAGGCGAGCCGTGCTTCGAGCCGAAGGTGAGCCATCAAGCGGGTCCGGGCGCAGCGCCAGTGGGGTCCAGAAGCTCAAATCCCTTTAGTTTGAACTCATCAAAATTTGGATTCCTTAACTTCGCATCAAGGAACTTCAACACCCTAAAAGGGCAAGATTTTGGCGCCAAGAAGTTTCCCTCCTCCTCGTCAATTTTGTACCCACGGAGAGGTTCGAAATTTCATACCTTCGAATCCCCCCGAGGGGTATGAAATTTCGTATCCCCCCAGGGGCTACGAAATTTCGAACCCCCTTAGAGGGGTACGAAATTTCGTACCCCTGACCAAGGGGTACGAAATTTCGTACCCCTGACCAAGGGGTGCGAATTTCCTGATATGGGCTGTTTTATGAGGCTCGAAAATTGGTCTTGTGGGGCCCGCTTCTCACCTACTCCAACGTAACCTTCCTCCTATAAATACCCCAAGCCTTGGCCTTCATTTGGACCCTTTTCCCTTGGAATTTTTGGACCTTGAGAGCTCCAAACACTCATTAATGGCTTCCAACACCTTCACCATGGCTATTGGAGATGGCATAGATAATTAAAAGATGGCATGCATGTTTTCCATCAACACTTGAACATTAACAAGGATTGTTATGCTACTTTTGAACTTCACGGACATGAGCTGTAACAACCCGAAATTTCTGAACCAATTTATTTTTTTTTATTTTAGAAATTTCAATGGATTCTAAGAATTTAAAATGATTTACTTTAAATAATAACGATTAAAAATTTATTTAAATCGAAGTTAGAATGTATAAATTTAAAATTTATTTAAAACGAGCCTAAAATAGCGCAGTAGTTTAAAAATTCGATTTTTAATTTCAAATGAATGTACAGAATTCAATATAAATCTGATTTCAGTAAAACTAGAAACATTTGAAACTGTTTAATAATATCTTTCTAACGAATATGAAAAATTGAGATTTCATAACATAAATTGAAAGTTATATCCAGTTTAAAAATTTAAAATAGTCGCTATGGAATTTATATATATTTTTATAAGGGTGCATTTTTTACAGGTCCCTATTAAGTTTCAAAATTAGGCTCACACCCGATCATAAACTTATTGTAAATTACATCCTATTTTTCGAAAATTCATTAAAATAAAAATAAAAAAATAAAAAAAAATCACGAAAATTAATATTTAAATAAAATAAGTACACCTCAAAAAAATCAGGTGAATAAACATTCAAAAAACGCGTCAAAATCAAAAAATACATGAAATCAACGAAAATGCAGTTAATTGCATGGAAACATGCATATATTTCAAATAGTTGCATACATCTATGCATCTATTTCAATTCTGCATCATACAGCAGTATATATGCATACATGTATGCAGGTTTCATGAAATACATGCATGATTTCATGTAAAATATTCAAATTCTGCACGTAAAACATGAAACAACGTATATTTGCATACTCGTATGCAGTTATACATAAAAATCTACGTACATTTATGCAAATATTGCCATGCCTCAATTCTATAGAACATTCTTGCATACAAGTATGCAGTTATTCTGAGTAAATGCATACTTATATGCAATTATTCAGCAGGCGTGCACATATTCTTGCATGTGTATTCAAATAAATGCATACATGTATGCACCTATCGACAATAGTTGCATACATGTATGCAACTTTTTTTTTAATTTCAGTGGACTTCCGAGAACATTTGCAGATTTTAGAATTTTTTTTTTAGTTGGTAGCGCATTTTTTTTTTACACGAAATGAAGGAGGCGTAACATTTGACAACAGAAGGCGGAAGTTTTGCAGAAAAATATGGCGGCAGCTAAAAATAGGGGGCGGGTTTGAATTATAAACATAGGGGGGACGTGCACCTAATTAAGTTTGAAAATAGGGATGTGAGCCTAATTTTCACTTTTCATAATATATATAGCCCTTAAAAATTGCCGTTTTGCAAACGACTTCTGTTTTTTATGAAACCACTTTTGTTGGATTCGGAATGTCAAATTATTGTCAGGTTCAAATTTTCATAAGTTTTGGAATTAATATGTGAGCGTGGTAAATTTAAACACGTTTGGTAATTTCAGTTTAAATTTAATCGACTGGAAAAGGGCCATTTTACAAATGGTCTCCAAATTCGACGAAATTAGTTTTGTTAGGACTGCATCGTCAAAGCATACTAGTTTTATTTTTCTATAATTTTAGGAGCCGGTATGTGGCCCCGGTAAAATTAAAATGTGCGTTCAAATTCAATATATATTGATTTATATTTTAATTTTAACGAAAATTGATCGAAACAACCAAATTGGCTTATGAAACATATTCCATTGTGTCCGGAACGGGGGTATTTGGCTAGGAACATCACTCGTTAGGATTCATTCGGAGTTCGGAGTACGAAAATTCATTGGAAACTAATAATGAATTAAATAATAATAATAAAATAGTATAAAACCCTTAAAAAACCCAAACCTAATTCCCTTCAGCGCGCCACCACTTCATGATTTCATGGATGCGTCGATTTTTCCCCTTTAATCTTTCCCAAACCAATTCAACTTGGATCCAAGCTTCAACACAAAAATTAATGGCCTCTCTGAGATCTTCATTTTGGTACGGTATTGATCATTTCTAACGAAGTATTTCATCTTGAATTCAAGCTCAAAGAGCTGATGATCAAAGGGGATTTGCGGTCAGAGGGGGGCGTCAAACTGGCCATGACGGAGTGGAGAGTGTGGCGACGGTGGTGGCTTCAGTGTGGTGTTGTTCGATCGTTGAACGGTGGTCTCGTCAAGCGTGCGATGGTGGTGATTTTGAACGAGGAAGGGGTTCAGTTTTGTAAGGAACGATGAAGATGGTAATACGGAGAGGATTCCGGAAGGGTTAGATGACATGACATAGGGGATTAATGTAATTTCTTTGGTTAATTATTTTGAGTAATTAGTTAATGTAATTAAATCATTTAAACGTTCATATCTTGTTCAAATCAGAACGGAATTTGATGATTTAAATTGCGTTGGAATCGTGAAGGCAAACACTATGCCATGGAACTGACCTGAACGGAAATGGAGCAAATTAGAATTTGAGGCAAATTTAAGCTCGAACAGTATTAAAATCTTTAAATAAAGAATAGCGGAGTGGAACCCAATGTGAGAACTCCTTCTCACTAAATTATATTTTATCATGTTCGCGTTCATGTATAAAAATATATAGAATTGCAAATGTAGATTTTCATCAGTTTTAATCATTATAAATTGTATACAGTGCATGTTAGCTCACCTCTCTCGTCCACAGACCATGGACGATTTAATTGACTGTATTGTGTGTTTATTGTGATGCTAAAATGTTTAAAATAGTAAAAATAATTTAATATTATTTTGTGGTAGTTGAAATTAAATTATAAATATCCATTTATAATTCAAACACTGGAAATTGGCTAATTAGAAAAATAATTCAAATCGAATTAGAACTGTTTAAATTTATTAACCAGTGATTATTTTAAATAGACTGTTGTTGTTTGAAAACCCCACACGGGTATTGGGATGATATTTGATATACACTAATCCCAGTATTTAGTCGTATGCCAATCGATTGGTTGATAGACTGTGATAAGTGTTATTTTATTATTTAATGCTTATACAGTTGTAAATTGCACTTTGGATGTGAATTGACTGTTTGTTGATTATTTATCAAAATTGTTGATTACATGTGATGTATGAAATCCATATAACTAAAATTATATGGTAATTGATTGAATCGCATTCCGATTTGGAATAAGAACGAATATTTTAAAATAATATTCAGTAGATAATCAAAATACGATTTTGATGTTTGGTTTTGGATGGACACGAGAATATATAAAAATATAACCAATCTGTTGTGCAAGAAGATTGCGCGAATGCGGAAGCAGAATAAATTGCAGGATCTAGATTTGCCAATTGAACATCAATCTAATAATCTGACATCAATTATTCTATTACATCAAACAAACAGTAAATAACTATAACAAAGAAACAAAGAGACACACAATATTTATACTTGTTCCACTATCATCGAGATAGTGTACGTCCAGTCCAAAAGAGAGAGATTTTATTCCAAATGAGAGAATTACAAGAGATTACAAAAATAAGAGTTTACTTATCTTAACAAGAAGAGACACCATTGGGGATCATGCTATTTTAACTCGAATGGTTTTTATATCGATTTTATTCATTTTTATAATGAATACGAAAAGAATTAATTTCAAAATATAATATTTTGAAAATATTATCATTTTAATATTATAATGATATGGAATATTCAATTTTTATTTAAAATTGAAAATGAAGTTGAAATCATTTTAAAATGAATTTATAAACAATTTATAAAATACATTTTGAATTGAAATCAACGAAATATATATTATACATATATATAAATGGCCTGAATAGAACGCACCGCGCAACAACCGTTTGCGAATTTCGACCACTGACTTAAAATTGATGTAATGGGAGATCCGTTCGTCGGATTCTCCTAAAACCGGAACCGTTGGGTTCATATCGAAAAGAGCTTTCCAATGAATATAAGAGATTTGAAATCTAATGGTTAAATTTCGAGATATGTCCAAATCAATTTCAGAAAAGGTCGCTATGGATGCAATTCGGTGACCGTTATTGGAAACCGACTGTAAGAGCCTTAATAAAATTATTAAAAATATGAAAAAACTGTGTAAGATAACAATAAATGATTTGAAAAGATTTTGGATGAAAAATTCCAAGTTTGAAAAGATAAAAATATATTTTTATCGAAATGAACTAGTTATTAACTAGAATAATAATCCAATGGTTTTTAAATTAATAAATTGGATTTGTAAATGGTTTTTAATATAACCAGAATTTTCCATTGAATAAATTGGAATGAATTTGAATTGAAATAATCTTCAGAATATTTTGATATTGGATTCTGTGATTATATGGATATTGTTATGGGAATTTGGAAGATACAGATATCGTTATTCCCAATACGATATCCGTTGGTTTCTAAATTTGATATTGAATATAAGCCGATATAATTTCTATTCAGAGCCTTGTATTTGATATCAAATTGGATTTTGGGTTTGTCGTGAATGGTGTCTTAAATAACACCTTTCTTAAACCCAGTTGAGAAATGGATAAATCTTTTAATTAAGATTTAGAGAAGTTTACCAATTAATTAATATTTAATTGGAATTGAATAAAAGAATTAGATTTTTGGATTTATCGCGAATAGTGTTTTAAATAACACTAGTTCTTTAACCCAATTAACAATGAAGATATGATTTGGAATTTATAATCTTTTAATGAAGATTAATGGAATTTTCCAAAGTAAAGTTTTCCAATTTAATACATTAAATTGGAATTGAAAGGAATTTGATTCGGTAATAACTGAAATGAGCTTCTATGAAGGAAGGCCATTACTATATATGGAATTTAAAAGGCTTTGTCGTTATTCCATTTATATTATTAGTCTGATAAGGAAATTTATATCGATTATATACTGTTATGATTTCCGTGTAAGTTCCATTTTGATGGAAGATGATTATGGTTTATCGTGAACGATGTTTTAAATAACATTTGTTCTTTAACCCAGTTAGTGGCAGGATTTATTTCCTAAATTTGGATAATCATTAAATAATGATTTTTGGATATTAAAACTAAGCGGAGTTTTAATGAATCTTTAATTAGATTGAAATGTTAATGGGTAATTAAATTTGCCAAATTTGAGAAGTGTTATTAAATGGAGTATCACCAGTTTTACTTCATGCGATAATTAAATCTTTAATTAGATTTGAATGTTGAATGGTAATTGAATTTACCAATAACACAGTGGGTGTTAGAAATGTAGTATTACCAGTTTTGCTCCATGGGATAAATAGGTTGGGACTGGAAAAAAATAAAATAAATGATTACTTCGGTAAGGCTCGATAATTCCGACTAGTTAAAAAAACCTTAATTTGTTTAAAGTTGTGAAAAGATAATACAAAATCTTTTGAAATGGTTCCCAAATGAAGATTTAAACAAGATGTTTAAATGAATTAAATCCTTGATAAGATTTATGGGAATAATTCCCAATGTAAAGAATATGTGAATAAAACAATATTCTGGATTGGAATGAGGCGTATGATGTGTTTTTATAGCACTTGATTATAAGATACGCGAATTATTCGGAAAGACTGGGTTTAACCCATTCTGAATAATTGATTCGACGACTAAAAGTTGAAGATATTGAAGACGGTGCAAGACCGACAATCTTCACATCGAGTGGATAGGTTGCTACTGATACCCATGATTGGAGTAGCTACCTTGAAGGGGTTACAGTGGTAGTTTTCCGGACGTACTTGTTGGTTGTTCGGATATGTGAGCGCCTCTCTCCTGTATTGGACATATAGGTAAGGAATAAGGTGCCTCAGTTTCATTCAGACCCGAACAAACTTGCAAATGGATGGTATGTCTGACGTTGTAATCCTTTATACTGTATTCGTTGATCTCTGCTAAATATATATTTGTTTGGTGGTAGAGAATTTATTCTCTTGCTTAACAACCTTCTCTGAGACATACGAGCTTAGAGTTTATATATTAGCAGAAATCAATGGTATGGTATGGATTGACAATGTGAACATGCGAGATGCATGGATCAAGGATTTTGTTGAAAAGCAGAGCCTTGTGGATGATGATCAAATCATAGATTTAATTATCATAGCTTTGTGTAGCATTAATTTGCTAGCCGCACACTGGTATGATGGTGAACTGATGGTCAGGTCAGGATGCTTTTGAGATGAGGATAGACACCTTTAGGGTTGTCACAGATTCAGTCGACCGAGATGAGCTGAGTGTGGTCGCTCCATGCTCAGAGGGATAGGGCACACCCCCCGATTCCCAGAGGGATAGATTAAGCAGTGTTTTCTCATGCACGGGACGTAAGCCGCAATGATACTTGATTTCCCAAAAGGGCGGATGTGCATTACGACATTTTCTCATGCATGGGATGTAAGCCGTTGAGTATTGCACTACGCGATAGATCTTTCGAATCAGCAACCATCATGATGGAATTCCAATTTCCAATACAAGCTTTGCAGTTTTAGTTGTAAAACTATATATAGCGTCATAATATATGGTACCTATGCCGCCTAGGATTGATACATTTATATTTGAAGTTGATTTCTTCACTTATAGTAACAATTAAAGATAAATTTCGCGTACTAAGCATATTTGGCTATTATAAGGCAAAACTCTATCCACCGGCTTCCGTTGCATTGTGTGTTAGGACCTGAGTCTTATAATAGCTTCACTTTTATTTTATTTAGAATTGCGTTGTTTGTTTTCTGGTATTCATGGGGGATAAACCCGTTCCGTGTTATACAGCGTGGTCCCGTGATTTACCTAACTTTAAAATAAAAGCTAATAACTGTTTTAGTTCTCACCAGTCCTTGTTCGGCATGCCTATTTCTATAGGATGCCGCATGATGGGGAGTTCTCGCTTTATGTTAGGTGGTGAACCTGAGACTCTTACCCCCACACGTCCCTTTCTAGGGTTGGTTAGGCAGTGGTCGGGAGGCTCGAAAGGGTCGCCGTAAAACAAGGTGTCTGGTGTACCTGTAACGTCCCGTATTTTTACGGTATAATAATTAATTAATTTAATTATTTAAATAGTGATTAAGAGATTTAAATGGTTGTTTAATTAAATAGTATTGAATATTTAATTAATATAAATAATAGAATAATATATTTAATTTCGAAATAATCGGAATTAAGTTGAATTGTCAATATTGTGTGTACTGGATTATTTAAAAAATATTTAATCCAGTTTAGAGTTGAATTATATTAATGAATATATTTATAAATGTCATTTGAACTATAATTTATATTATAATTATAATCGAGCTCGAAATGGCGCGGCAGTTCGTAATTTGGTGATTCGAACTTTAAACGAATATACGGGATCTGTTTTAAGTCGGATTTCTGTGAAATAGGAAAAGTTCGGAGCTAGTGAAGTATATTTTTCTAATGGAAGAGAAAATTCGAGATTTAGTCCTGTAGATTGTGAGTTGTGTCCATATCAAATTTCGAAAAGTCGCTATGGAATTCCTTGATAATTTATAACGATTTATTTATATTATAAATGGATTTTCAATATAAATTGAATACTGATATAATCTAGATTTGAAATGTCGAGTATAAATTAAGAGAGGAATATTTTGGAGTTGAATTATATTCTATGTGAATATATACAATAATATTAATTTATTAATATTAAATTTAATTATTTTTAAATATATTATTATTTAAATGGGTTTATTTAGAGCTTTAGAAAATAGCCATTTTTGCAAACGACCTTCGTTTTTGACGAAACTAATTTCGTTGGATCCAGAATATTAAATTATTGTTAGATTTCAATTTTTATGATTTTTGGAGTTAGTATGTGGCCATACGGGATTTTAATATGAAAAACATTCAATAATTTAATTTTAAAAATACACCGCCTAAACAAACGGATTTGAAATTCGATGAAACAAGTTTCGTTGGTTCCGTAATGTCGAACCATAGTTGTATGTCCATTTTCACCAAATTTGGATATTGTATGTGATAATAAGAATTTTTAATGATAAATATAAACAGCAGTTGATTAAAAAACAATATTAAACTGAATATTAAAATATTTAAAATATACTATAAATACCCTCATTATATCTCTAACCCTAAATTATTCATTTCAATGGTCAATGTTTTTCCGCCGTCATTATTCTTTTGAAACCGTGAGATAATAATCGATTGAAAAATCAAAACAAATGGATTAAATTCCTGTAAATCTTGAAACGTATATACTTGAGATCACGGAGAAGTTCTCTTCACATTGGTATGAATTTTGGGATGTTCGAAGTAGGTATCATTCGCTGCTGTGCTAATGTCGTGAGGTAGGGTTAACTTTTTGGTGAAATTAAGGATGTTATATCTTGTTTCGAGTTTAGATTTGCGTTGAGAATGGAGAATTGCTGCTTTGTGAAAATTTGGAGTGTCGTTGATAAAAAAGTATCGTATCTAGTAAAGGAGGAACGCTGGTTGCCTGAGAACGGAAATAGCTATGGTGGTGCAGATGGGAGGTTACGTATATGGATAGAAAGAGGGTTGGGTGAGAAGAAGAGTGGTATACTTTGTTTGTTGATTTATGTAGTAGAATGGGATGTAGGAATCAATCATGGTGGTTTGTTTACAGGGGGTTGCGGGTAGAAGATGATGAGCAGGTTGTTGAGGAGAAAACCATGGGTTAGGATGTTGATTAATAGGGTAATTAGGCTTATTTATAATTAATCAATTCTATTTATATCGTTAAATTTATATATAACTTGTAAAAACCATATCTTTGTCGTACGATGTCAGAATCTAACGAAACCAGATCCGTTGGGATCGTATGGACGACGGCTACACAATGGAACTGACTGGAATGAATTGGAACTCGTTATAATTTATAGCGAAATAAATTGCCATTCTGAATCAACTAACAGTTATCGTTATTTAACGATAACCGACCAAAGTGAGTAAAACTCACTAACTCTGCCAGTTTATATTTTTATAACGTATTTTTAGAATTGATAAATGATGGTTGCTTGTTGTGAGTTGATTGTTTGGATGAACTGCTAGTTGATTGGCTGAAATTATAGATCTAGTAATATATATATATATATCGTTAATTAAATATTGATTCTGTTTATCAGAATATTTCAAATTGAAATGAGGTTGATGTTAATTACATTGTTTAACAATTGTGGATGTGGAGAAACAGGTTGGAGGGATCCAACTGGATTCCTCAATATTTATAATACTGTTTTTTTTTCATATATTGTGATATATGACGTGATATATAATCTGTGATTGATTATGGTGACACTGGTATTGTTATTATATTTTAAATACCATAAGAAATACCGGAATGTGAAAAGGGAATTTTCAAAGTGTATATTGAAAAGAAAATATTTATAAAATCAAAGGATTTTATAAAAGAAAATATTTATAAAATCAAAGAATTATTTAAAAGAAAATATTTATAAAATGAATAGAATTTTATAAAAGAATTGGAAAATAAATAGAATTATAAAAAGGAAATTTTTCTAAAATCAAAGAATTTTATAATGGAAATATTTATAAAATAAGTAGAATTATTAAAGGAATTATTTGGGAGATAAATAGAATTATAAAAGGAAATATTTGAAAAGTAAATATAATTAAAAAAGGAAATTGATGAGATATAAAAGAATTATGAGAAGATTGTTTAAAGTGGATATTAAACAGAAGTCTGTTTTAACAGATAAATTAAGAAGATTAATTTATAAATAATGTTTTATAAATTAACTAAATTGTTTATCATTGGATAAATTGGATATATAAGTCTGAAATTATATGAAGAAGTAGAAATCGGTTTTCACACTGATATTTTTATGGAATGTAAACATAGCATTTATAAAGGGATTTATAAATGAGGTTATAGGTGATTGGAATTGAAAATAAGATTTTGTATGAACACTTCTATAAATAGAAATATAAATAGAATTTGGAAATGAGATATTAATTTTTATATGAAAATCAAACTGATTGATTATATAAAAAAACATTATTCACATTCGATGTGAATAACGGATTAAAATAAATATTTTATAAATTAAAATATTTATAAGGAAAATTGGGTTTTGAAATAGGAATTCAAATGGGAATTTGAATGAGAAAGGAAAATAGAGTTAATTGAATATTAGTTATTCGAAGAGAGTTAATCGAATATTAGATGTTCGAATAGAGTTAATCGACTATAAGTTATTCGAAGAGAGTTAATCGAGAATAGAGTTTATTCGAAAGAGAATTATCGGATAGAGTATACTCGAAAGAGAGTTATGCGTTGAAATTCGATTATATCGAACTCGAGAAAGTATTATTTACTTTCCAATTTTTAATCAAGATTTATTTATTTATAAATAAATTGTTTATCTAGTTATTTATTCAAGTTAAGGAATAAAAGTTATATTTTTAAGTTAGATATTTCGGAAGTACAGATTATAATGCTATCATTATAATAAATGTTTTTCATAAAAGAACTGGATTCGTGAACTGAATCCAAGAGTTGTGTAAGCAATGATTTGATAAGAAGATAAGAAATGGAGTCAAAGAAATTAGAAACTGACTGGAGATTAGTTATGTTGAACAGCTTTCTGGGTATTGATCTGATGTTGGTTTCGGCCTTCGGGGTTGATATTCAGGGAATTGTTCTCCTACTAGTTTATAGTTAGGGACTGATGAACGGGGAAGGATAATGATACATGAGTAAGAAATGGAAACGTTTTCCAATGTTAATAACGTATATTTTCTAAACTTAGAAAATAAGAATTCATGAATACATGGAAATGGGGAAATGAATAAATTAATGGTAAATTAATTTAAAAGGGAAAAATGTTGATTGATGATTGATCGATAAAATTTCCATTTGGAAATAAGATCGTTGTGTGTATGGATGTTTTCCTGTGATAGTTAAATAACCGACTATCAAAGTTTTGACCATTTTTCCGCCGTCAATACGGAGAGACCGAGATCAGATTTATTATCTAAAAACCAATCCGTATCGGCATTAGTGTTGCGAATCAAATCTGATGAAGATAATTGAAGACGGGGTTTATGCAAGGGCTGTTCTGGCAAATCCTAGGCAGAAATTGCCTAAGATGGGTTTACAGAATAGAGCCTTCGGTTTGTCTAGTCCCAGGACAACCTATATGGAAGAATGTTTGATAGAGTATATTTAATAGATCGCGTAAGTTGATCTCTTCAAACTTATTTACGTTTAGTGACGGAGGAATTCGTTTCTCTTGGTTGTATACCCATGGTATTTTTTGGGAAATCAATTTGCGATTTGGCGGGTATGACAATGTGACATTCAAAGTAAATAAAGGTGTGATCTGTCAGAGATAAGCATGGCCTCAAGCCTCACAACCAGGAAATGGTATAAAATTGGGTAGGTCGCACGGCTAAGTGGTTAGCTGACAATTAGGGTGTATTGTCACCTGATCTAAAGAAATTTCATTTACTTCTTTAACCTATTTTGATGCTGTCCCTTTCGAGAAACGGTTGCTGATCCCAATCGTTGGTGATAATACATTCGTACACTCAAGCAAAACGAGTGACCGATCATGTTTAGCCTAGGTTACAAGATGTTCTTGTTGAACCCGGTTTATTCCTCTCTAGGGATACACTGTCGGAAGGAGGTCCCATAGCTTGCCAGTTGGAATTCATTACCGAATAAGTGCCCGCGATTTTTGATTATATATTATGTATGTGGAATGAGATGAAGCCTTCTGTTAGATGATTATTATATTGTGGTTGATAGACACTACTATAATATCAAAAGGATTTTTGATATAAATATTATCGTTTGTTTCAAAATGATCTTTGAATGTTGAATCAAGTGTTTTGGATTCTCATAATGTAAAAACGTGTTCCTTGTTATACGACATGGTCTTACGAGATATCGTTTATTTTCTCAAACTGTTTTAAATTGTTTTACTCACACCAGTCCCATGGCTGACCCAGAGTTTATTTTTCTTTTTGTTTTACCCTAAACTCTTAGGTGCCCAATTTTGTACGGGCAATCAAGTAGTCCGGATTTTTCAAATATACTTGGAGAGCTGGAGCAGGAGGCTTCAGGATTTTTAGCTATTGTTTATTTTCGCTGTGATATAAGTGTTGTACTCTAATATACAAATAGAGATTTGTGTTTCAAAGTTATTTTGTATACCATATTTTATTTGTTCCGCTGTGAGATTCGTGTTACTCTGATGATGTTATATCTATGTATTTCTTCTCCTTCTTCTATTCAAATTTTCTATCTTATATATTCTCACCCTCTAACTTCTTTCTATTAATGATCTGAAATGTTTGATGCATGAATAATTGACATGGGTTTTATGTTGATTTTATGGGTCGAAAATACTAGTTCGTTATAGTATTAGTGGGAGTCACGGTGGGTTTTACCTGCTGCTTTGGGGGATGAAGGGATGGTTGCAAAGCTTACAGGATTTCGTCGGGCTATCTCAGTTTGGTATCAGAGCTTTGGTTCACAAAGCTCGGGAACAAGACACGTTAGAACCAAATGAAAGAATTCATTGGAGATAAGATTAGTAATACCCTATCAGAATGACTCATTAGAGATAGGGTTAGTGATACCCTAGAATGAGTTAGAAGAGTATTATTTATACAAATGAATTTGATTTTGAAAAGTATATCTTATTATACGTATTTGAAAATTTATTTTATTTTGAATTTGGACTATCGGGTATATGAAGATTTTTCATATATGCCTAGCTAGCGTATATTCGAAGTCTCAAATAGACAGGGTAGATATAAAATCACACTCTAGTCGCCCGGGGATGATTCTAATGATAGTCTAGACATCATCCATATCTATGTTCAAGTTTCGATAGTAGGATATTTATATATATTTTCAATTAACTGGTGTGAGAACCAAACTTGCTTAGGATTTATTATTTGTGATTTGACACTAGAAATATGATTCTTGAATATATATACAAAAGTTATATGTTTTGGAAATTTAATTCACAAATTGATTGCTGGTTGTGTTGTTTGATTATTTGTTGAACTAATAAAGATATTGGAATAATAAAACCCATATATGGTTAGTAAAGCCAAATCAAATACTGAACTGAATCGAAAATTGTTTGGAATTGGATATATGTACATACATATGTGTAAACAGGTTAGAGCATGGAAGCTAAGAAGAGGAATAAAATTGTATGCCCGATAAATAGGTAAATGTTTACTGTATTTCTTAGGTTTAATGATTTTATGAGTCGATTGGCAAGTCGCTTGAATTTTGCTTTTTCTTTTGATTGATGAGAGCCCCATGTGGCAAGTTGTGGTTTTACCGATCAACCCATACAAAGGAGGTTATGGCAAAAAAATTCGAAAATTTAGGGTGTTAGAATTTTTTCTGAGAAATTAGAAAATTCTTAGAAACTGAAAAGTTGAAGAATGAAAGCCAAAATGAAAGTTGAGTTGGTTAGTTAAACCACTTTCAGCTCCGTACCTTTTTGAGGATGAAAAGATTTTAAGTGGGGGAGATTATAACAAATCGGAATTTCTGAACCAATTTAAAAATTTATTTTAGCAATTTTAATGGATTCTAAGAATTTAAAATGATTTACTTTAGATAATAATGACTAAAAATTTATTTAAATCGAAGTTAGAACTTATAAATTTAAAATTTAATTATAACAAGCCTGAAATGGCGAGGCTGTTTGAAAAATCGATTTTTTATTTCAAATGAATGTACAAAATTCAATATAAATCGGATTTCAGTAAAACTAGAAACATTTGAAACCATTTAATAATATCTTTCTAACGAATGTGAGAAATTAAGATTTCATAATATAAATTGAAAGTTATGTCCAGTTTAAAATTTAAAATTGTCGCTATGGAATATATATATATTTTTATAATATATATAACCATTAAAAATGGCCATTTTGCAAATGACCTCCATTTTCGACGAAACCACTTTTACTGAATCCGGAATGTCAAATTATCGTCTGGTTCAAATTTTCATAATTTTTGGAATTAATATGTGAGCATGGTAAATTTAAACGCGTTTGGTGATTTCAGTTTAAATTTAATCGACAAGAAAAGGGCCATTTTACAAACGGTCTCCAAATTCGACGAAATTAGTTTTGTTATGATCGTATCGTCAAAACATAGCTAGATTTATTTTTCTGTAATTTTTGGAGTCAGTATCTAGCCCTCGTAAATTAAAATATACATTCAAATTCAATATATATTGATTTATATTTTAATTTTAACAAAAATTGATCGAAATAGCCGAATTGGCTTACAAAACATAGTCCATTGTGTCCAGAACGGTGGTATTTGGTTGGGAACAACACTCGTTGGGATTCATTTGGAGTTTGGAGTACGGAAATTCATTGGAAACTAATAAAGAATTAAATAATAAAAAAATAGTAAAAGCCCTTAAAAAACCCCAACCCTATATCTCTTCAGCGCGCCGCCAATCATGATTTCATGGACTCGATTGTTTGATTTTTCCCCTTTAATCTTTCCCAAACCGATTCAACTTGGATCCAAGCTTCAACACAAAAATTAATGGCCTCTCTAAGATCTTCATTTTGGTACGGTATTGATCGTTTCTAACGAAGTATTTCATCTTGAATACAAGCTCAAAGAGCTGACGATCGAAGGGGATTTGCGGTCAGAGGTGGTCGTCAAACTGGCCATGACGAAGGGGAGAGGGTGGCGGCTTCGGTGTGGTGTTGTTCGATCGTTAGACGATGGTCTCGTTAGGCATGCGATGGCGGTGATTTTGAACGAGGAAGGGGTTTGGTTTTGTACAAGAACGATGAAGATGGTAATACGGAGAGGATTAAGGAAGGGTTAGATGACATGGCATAGGGGATTAATGTAGTTTCTTTGGTTTAATTATTTTGAGTAATTAGTTAATATAATTAAATCATTTAAACGTTTATACCTTGTTCAAATCAGAACAGATTTGATGATTTAAATTGCATTGGTATCGTAAAGGCGAGCACTACGCCATGGAACTGACTAGAACGGAAATGGAGCAAATTAGAATTTGAGGCAAATTTGAACTTGAATAGTATTAAAATCTTCAAATAAAGAATGGCGGAGTGGAACCCAATGTGAGAACTCCTTCTCACTAAATTTTATTTTATCATGTTATCGTATTCATGTATAAAAATATATAGAATTACCAGTGTAGATTTTCATCAGTTTTAATCATTATAAATTGTATACGGTGCCTGTTAGCTCACCTCCCTCGTCCACAGGCCATGGATGATTTAATTGACTCTATTGTGTGTTGATTGTGATGCTGAAATGTTTAAAATATTAAAAATAATTTAATATTATTTTGTGGTAGTTGAAATTAAATTATAAATATCCATTTATAATTTAAACATTGAAATTGGCTAATTAGAAAAATAATTCAAATCGAATTAGAACTGGTTAAATTTATTAACCAATGATAATTTTAAATAGACTTTTGTTGTTTGAAAACCCCACACGGGTATTGGGATAATATTTGACATACACTAATCCCAATATTTAGTTGTATGTCAATTGATTGGTTGACAAACTGTGATAGACGTTATTTTATTATTTAATGCTTATACAGTTGTAAATTGCACTCTGGATGTGAATTGACTTTGATGATTGTTTATCATTATTGCTGAATACATGTGGTGTATGAAATCCATATAACTGAAATTATATGGTAAAAGATTGAGTCGCATTCCGATTTTGAATAAGAACGAATATTTAAAATAATATTTAGTAAATAATCAAAATATGATTTTGATGTTCGATTTTGGATGGACACGAGAATATATAAAAATATAAAGCTGAGTTAAGTTTAGAAACGCTATTTTAACTCAAACTGTTTTTATATCAATTTTATTCATTTTTATAATGAATACGAAAAGAATTGATTTCAAAATCTAATATTTGGAAAATATTGTCATTTTAATATTATAATGATATGGAATATTCAATTTTTATTTAAAATTGAAAATGAAGTTGAAATCATTTTAAAATGAACTTATAAAATTTTTATAAAATACATTTTGAATTGAAATTGATGAAATACTATATATATATATATATGGCCTGAATAGAACGCGCCGCGCAGCGACCGTTTGCGAATTTCGACCGTTAACTTCAAATTGTTGTAACGGGAGATCCGATCATCGGATTCTCCTAAAACCGGATGGGTTCATATCGAAAATAGATTTCCAATGAGTATTGGAGATTTGAGATCTAACGGTTAGATTTTGAGATATGCCCAAATCAATTTCAGAAAAGGTCGATATGGATGTAGTTCGGTGGCCGTTATTGGAAACCAATTGTAAGGGCCTTAACAAAATTATTAAAAATATGGAAAAATTGTGTAAAATCATAATAAATGATTTGAAAAGATTTTGGATGAAAAATTCCAAGTTTGACAAGATAAAAATATAGTTTTATCGAAATGAACTAGTTATTAACTATAATAATAATCCAATGGTTTTTAAATTAATAAATTGGATTTGTAAATGGTTTTTGGTATAACCAGAATTTTCCAATGAATATATTGGTATGGATTTGAATGGAAATAATCTTCAGAATATTTCGATATTGGATTCCATGATTATACGGATATTGTTAAGGGAATTTGTAAGATACAGATATCCTTATTCCCAATACGATATCCGTTGGTTTCAAAATTTGATATTAAATATAAGCTGATATAATTTCTATTCAGAGTCTTGTATTTGACATCAAATTGGATTTTGGGTTTGTCGTGAATGGTGTCTTAAATAACACCGTTCTTAAACCCAGTTGAGAAATGGATAAATCTTTTAATTAAGATTTAGAGAAGTTTACCAATTATTGATTTTAATTGGAATTGAATAAAAGAATTAAATTTTTGGATTTATCATGAACGGTGTTTTAAATAACACTAGTTCTTTAACCCAATTAACAGTGAAGATATGATTCGGAATTTATAATCTTTTAATTAAGAATAATGGAATTTTCCAAAGTAAAATTTTCCAATTTAATACATTAAATTGGAATTGAATGGAATTCGATTCGGTAATAATCGAAATGAGCTTCTTTGAAGGAAGGTCATTACTATATATGGAATTTAAAAGGCTTTGCCATTATTCCATTTATATTATTAGTCTGATATGGAAATTTATATTGATTATATACTGTTATGATTTTCGTGTAAGTTACATTTTGATGGAAGATGATTTGGGTTTATCGTGAACAATGTTTTAAATAACATTAGTTCTTTAACCCAGTTAATGGCAGGATTTATTTCCTAAATTTGGATAATCATTAAATAATGAATTTTGGAGATTAAAACTAAGTGGAGTTTTAATGAATCTTTAATTAGATTGAATTGTTAATGTGGTAATTAAATTTGCCATTTTTGAGAAGTGTTCGAAAGTAGAGTACCTATGCCGCATAGGATTGATACATTTATATTTGAAGTTGATTTCTTCACTTATAGTAGTAATAAAAGATAAATTTCGCGTACCAAGCATATTTGGCTATTATAAGGTAAAACTCTATCCCCGGGCTTGCGTTGCATTGTGTGATTGGACTTGAGTCTTATAATAGCTTCATGTTTCTTTTATTTATCATTGCGTTGTTTGTTTTCTTGTATTCATAGGGGGTAAACCCGTTCCGTGTTATACGTGTGGTCTCGTGATTTACCTAACTTTAAGATAAAAGTTAATAACTTATTTAGTTCTCACACCAATCACATGACTGACTCGGAGTTTATTGTTTCTAACTAAACTCTGGGTGCCTATATTTTCCACACGGGCAGTTAGTAGTTTTGGTTTTCGCAGATATTTCTTTTCCTAGGATCCTGGATTACAGCTGGAGCTATATTTAGAAAGCTTTGTATCCGTGTATTTCATTCAGTTGTGTTAGTATTGTATTTTTACATTTTAAATTTCTGCTACTATGTATTTTAATCTCTGATATTGTATTTCCGCTGTATATTATTTATTTGAACTCTGATATCTTATACTCTGATGTAAATTGTTGTAACAACAATGAAATGTTCTATTGTTTGTGTTCTGATATGTTGTGTTCTCAAAGCAATCCTGGCTTTCCTGTACGGGGAAGTTTGGGTCGTCTCATGAGCACTAAACTTGGATATTATTGACTAAGTCAACACTTCTCAACAAAGAAGAAGAAGGGCAATATAGTCAAAGTTTAGAACAAACATATATTTTGTTATTCTATTGTAACATTTTGAACTTAGCTATTGTCCGAACTTGTACAACTTTGTAATCGGCAAAAGATATGATGAATGATGATTATAAAGTGGATGTAGGGGTTAGTGCCGAACCACTAATAAAGTTGTGTCTCCCCGCATTTATTTACTTTACTGCTAATTTGGATAACTGTTCATACATACACATTGGGTGTTGATGTGCGACAATTTTGCCCATCAATATCTACCTAGGCATGAAACATTACCAAGAATTTCTTACTTTATGCATTGTAAATCTCGTTTATATTTGCTGCTCAATATTCTTCGGATATAATTTCACATTTGAATTTTAACTAAATAAATATTCTCACTCAAATTTATACAAAAATGATTTCGTATAAATTGCTTCTCCCAAAATTAAGTACTTTACGGTATCGAAGGACTTTAGCAACCAATAAGTTGAAAGTCTATTTCAGTTCATGTTTATAGATGGTCTTTTAAAATATCTTTACCCTTGACGCGATAACAACTAGTTAATAATATAGGGAAGAACATGGTCATACTTATATTACAATAAACACTTCAAGCATTTCCCATTGCTCCGCGTCTTCTCAATAACTACCTTTAGTATCATCGTTGTTTCCTCTAAATGGTCTATGCATTACATACCACGGTGGACCCACTTCTTACATTTATTAAAGAAGAGCTCTAAATTTCCATCTTTTTTGATGACTTTCACACCTATCGAATGAGCAAGACATTTACAATTTGCTTTTCATTCGGCCTCTAGGAGCAATTTATATCAATATGTCCCATCATTTCACAATGGAAGAAAATGTTTGGCCAATCATTTGATGCCATGGAGTCCTTCTTCACATTCCTGACCTTAGGATAATGATTAAGAAAATGTCCCTCCTTATGACATCTAAAGTATGAAATCTTAGAGTAAAAACATTTGACTTCCATCTCTTTTCCTTTCCTTGGCTGACAACACTCAATTGCATAAGGTGGGTCGACCCATTTAGGACCCAGGAGCTTGGTCGATCCAGGCTTCACGTGGGTCGACCCATGGGTTGACACACCTCTAAGGTGGGTCGACTCATGGGTCGACCCACCCATGCCTAGATCTGATTTGTGAGTCACGTGTTTTTATGATTTAAATGGTTCAGATTTTACATTATCAAATTCAATGGATTAGAATTTCCCTGTACACCTTTAAATAAATTAGAAGGGCCTAGCCTTTAGCTCATATTTTCTGAGACAACGCCAAGGCTCAGCAATTTTCCTTCTCCAAATCTTTTAGAAAATTAGAATATTAGCTTTTTGGGTTCTGATTCAAGATTTGAAGATAGAGAATGTAATTCGATAACAGAGGTGTTCAGATTTCTGATCAGCGCGAGGTAAATCCTGTGAATCTAGTTTATTTTGGTTTCTTTCTTTCCCTCTTTTGTTGGTATCATATTTGTAAATCCATGATTATCTAAATATTAGATTCAATTAGAAAGACCACGGAATGTTAGATCTGAATCAGATTTAAGAATTGGAAAGCTGTCAGGTGAGTGGATTTAGAATTTTACCTTTTGGGTAATGGTATATTTACCGTCCACATTTCCCATAATTCTTAACATGTTAAATAACTGTAATTTGTGGTAATTGCGCTGCATCTTATTCAAAATAAGTTAAGAATATTGTTGTTGTAATCTGTTCAATTAATTCTATGTTTGGGTCAAAAATTACTATAATACCGAAACGGTAAGCCTGATAATAGTTATGTATACAGTCATGAGATTACCATTCAATAATAATTTGGAAAACATGTTAATTTGACAGTAATTTGAAAAATATGTTAGTTTGACAGTGAATTGGAAAACATTTTAGTTTGACAATAATATGGAAAATTTACAGTAATTAAAAAGGGTAAATGGAAAATAAGAATTAACATCTAACTAAGAAAATAAAAAGAAGGAAAGTTAGTAGTGGGATGAGTTAGTTGGATTTTGGGAAAATGGATACATTTCCATAACGGCAAAATTATTAAGAACATAGTTGCAAGAAAAGAAAGGAAAAAAAGATTTGTGTGAAATAGAGATTGTTTTACCATATTGCATACTAATCAAATAAAATATATATGTATGTCCACAATGAAAATAAAGAAATATCTTGCAACTACGGATCTTAATTGATGTACGTTATGGAAATGGATCTTTCATTATTTCGTTAACCAATGTAATGAAGTGTGTGAAGTGTTTTTCTAAAATGATATAATTGAACATAGCAGTAATTAAAAAAAGATTACAACAATAAAGTTGGTTGATGTGAACCCAATAAGAATTATGATGAACGGGGAATATAACCTATTATAATTAGTTATATGAACGAAACATAATATAATAGGTAGGCCTGCCCTAGGGACAAGTAAAGTTATAGCATGGGTTATAACAAATGAGAAGAGAACTTATTAGTAAACCGTTGTTAAGAGAACTAAGTTAATAAGTAAACAACAATAACAAGTTGTGATAACAGTGTAAGACAAGGTTATGAGTAATAAGAAATAATAAAGTAGGCTTATTATAAATAGACTTATAATTGGGAGTATTAAGCCTAATAAATGTAATAAATAAAAAGCGAACGACCGCTCCAGCTGCATTAGGCTGAATAATGAAAGTAAGCAGCTAACTGGAAGCTAATGAATCTGGTAACTTGAATGAAAAATAAATATATGGATAATCAAGTTAATTAACAACCTAATGAAATAAAGCAATCTCCTGATTAAGAGATTAGACATAAGATCTAATAACATGTTAGTGTGATGCGTTTGGACTAGTCTGCACGTAAGAAGGTGAAGAACCCAACGTGGTAGATCATCATGGTGTTTGGAAACACGAGAGGAGCTCATCCATCTATTTATTTTGGTTGGTTATTCTACCTGATTTCTTTGTGGGACTGAAGGGAAGCACGCAGCTTCTTCGGGACGTGGTAGGGTACTCCATGATGGTCCTTTGTGCGGTGCACACTCAGGCTGTACTCGTAGAGGTCTGATCTGCGCGATACCGCCCAGTGTGTATACTTGGCTACAATGATAGTTTGACGGTCAGAAGGCTATGGTGGATGGCGTTGGGTGATTCGGCTGTTTTCCTCGGAGAGGCGGGTCAGGACTAGTACAGGATAGTCATCGTCGAATACCTATCATCGACAGTCAGCGTGACGCGGAAAGACTAGAGCTAAACTTAGAGACCATCGATCATTCACTATCGAGACGTTGGTTGCGATACACGCTAATTTGGATGTTAGATTGTTTGATAGGGGCACGTCACTTAGCTCTTGATGTGGCCTTTCACTAGTTGAGGGAGGGGTCAGGGTGAGGCAATAGCCACCATGAAAATGCAGACCATACTTGGATTCTGTATTGTAGGTCTTATGAGGCGGACCTTAACAGATACGGAATGCTCCTTACTGAGTTCTGTGCATTGGATGCAGCCCTATTACTAGACTCGGATACAATAAACAATACGTACGTGTGAGGGTCTAGTTACACGCAATGGGTAGTGTGTCATAGCCAATAGGGCATTACCCCGTGTTGAGACCTGCTTCGACCGAGGAGTTTAGTTACGACTATCTGTACGCTTATGTGGCATAACGAAGATGGTTCTCTACGATTAGGCATAATGATTTGATTTCTGTAAGTCGTTCATCATAGGATGAATGTTGTATGCGCTTCGTGGCGTGACGGTGAAGACCGTATGAGGAGGATACTATGGGGTGTACCTTGAG
Source organism: Allium sativum (assembly GCA_030737875.1). Classification (NCBI taxonomy): domain Eukaryota; kingdom Viridiplantae; phylum Streptophyta; class Magnoliopsida; order Asparagales; family Amaryllidaceae; genus Allium; species Allium sativum. The sequence continues at coordinate 485,806,168 of CM060924.1, forward strand.
ATATTGGACATATCTACATATATACTATATTAAGTTTAAACTATCGAGGTAGATGGGTATGATGTGAGTATAAAGCCTTAGGTGCGGTTAACCCAAATAACCTAATAATTAAGAAAACAAAACTAAATGATATACGTAGAGTTATTTCAGAATGTATAATTTGTCCAGTCACTAGAACTTTTTGTTATGACCCCCCCCCACCATAACATACTCGCATATTAGGTTTATGAAAGAGATTTGGTAGCATTGGACACTTGTTAGACAATGTTATGGTTTCAGTAATGATATACTTGATTATATTGTATTTTATCTATTCCGTTGTGAGATGTTTTCTGAGCTCTGATATATTTATTATCTCTGTATTTTCTGTAGCATACCAGATAAGCTAACTCGAGCTTCTATAGATTGAGATTTTTGAAAAAAAATCAGTCTACCAAAATTCGGTTTGAAACATCTTGTATCAGAGCTTTGGTTTAGGATTCCTATATAGCTAGTGAGTGAACGTATTTGTGTTTTTGAAAATATGAGTATATTTTATATATATGCACCTAGATCCATAAAGGAACCCACTAAATAGGAAGGGCAGCTTATGGAAAGGGTTGAGATATCAGTTGTGCAAACTAAAGAAATGGTTATGGAAATTTGAGAATATGAGAGCCTTCAGTGGTTTGGGTGAAAATTGTACAATTTTTTTTTGTAATGAAATAATAGGATATGTCCCGTATGCTAGTATCTGAAATGTTAGTATTTCGGATTAGTGCATTTGACAATAGAGCCTTATAAATTGGGAAAGAGTAAGAAGGAAATGGATTAGGAATATATATGTATGTATGTATGTGTATATATATATATATTTGAGAAAAATGACTTTGGGGGATTATTTAGGGAGGTCTAAATAAGTTAGAAACCCAATTTGAGTCTAGCCCCATTATTAACTTTTAAGAACTTGAAATTTTAAATGCTTTTGGGTGTAGTTTACAGTGTTTTTCAAGTTCTACCTTAACGGTTTACATTGTAAAATATGTACTAGCTAAATTGTATTGAAGAAAAATTAAAACGGAAAGAGGGTTTTTTTACATTTGAAAATAATATGTAAGTAACATATTTGAGTAGTATATATTGAGTTTTGGGGGAAAATTGGGTATATTTTGGAAATTGTGATATCTTATGAATTTTTAGTAAAAATGAATTCTTTCAAAAAAAATGTGTACATTATAGAGCATGTATAGCTCAATAATTTTTAAGCTATAAAGTAATAACAAGACATAGAATAAGTTGCATTTTTTCAAAAACTAAAATTTATGGTAAGAAATTTTTGAAAATCTCTATTCTTTTGACAATAACTTTTGACAATTGTTTTGATATAAACTATGGTGGGTGGAAACATAAAATGTCAAAAATCTAGAATAGAGTAGATGTTTGCACCTAGTTGTAAGTAACTGAACTAGCATAATAACAATGAGTTGTTGTAAAATTAATTAAAAAATAGTTGTCATTGTCTACTCCAGTTTTTAAGATTTGAAAAAAAAACGTTTTATGGTTTGGCAGAAATAAATTTTAAGGAAAAAAAAGTTTTGAAGCTTTTAATTTTTGGAAGGAAAATGAAATGATGAGGCCAAACCATGTTTTTAAATCGTAGCGTAGGTAAGGATTAATACCTAGGAAAGGCAGGGAAAATATTTGAGGCTATAAAATAAATAGCAAGAATAATTTTGAAATAGCAGTAAATTCCCGTAGAGTGCGTAAGCACTATAAAACCTAGGTTGTTACTTGGAAAAGATTGTTAGTACACAACAGGGACTAGTTGCGACAAGTAAATGGTAGAGGGAAAATCGAGTTGTTTAGATCCTATAGTTTGGACTTTTCTTTGTCAGTGGGGACATGGTCCTGGAATTTTTAGCCCATGATAGTAGCTATGTAGTGTTCTTGTTTTCCTATTTTAGTTTTGAAATAATTAGAAGGCTTATTTAAAATTAAGCTTAGATCGGTGGATTAAGTTAAATAAGTTAAGGAAAAAGGTGATGACATAACTAAAAGAAAACAAACAATGGTAACAACTGCAAAATTAAAGCAACAAATATAACAACTGAGAAAAATGAAAATTTTTGAGAAATAGTTTTTTTTTTTTTTTTGGAAATTTCCAAAGTAAGTTGGAAAAGAAAATTTATAACAAAGATTTTTTTTATGTAAATTGTGCTAGGGTAGGGAGATAGGAAATCTTTATATAATAGTCGCATAAAATTCAAGTACAGATAGAAAAGGAACATAAAAGAAAAACATAAGATAAGAAGTTTTCCATTTTCCACGTCCTTTTTGTAAAATAAGAAATCGAATTCAGAAAATTAGACTTTCTTGTAATTCAAAAATTCAAAGTTGGTTAGTAGGGTTTGGATGCAAAAGTTGGATGAACTATGCTCTTGCTCTATAAAATTGTAGGAAAATCTGGATGAAAAAGTAATTTTATTTTCATAATATTGCATTCATATAGAAACTACCAGTATATTTAGGATGTATGCATCATGTTTTCAAAAAGTTTTCAAGAAAAATTTGCATTATATAGGAGGTACCGCTTAGGCATTCGTTAACTTCATGTATTATTATGTTGTATTACACTTTGCATAAGTGCATAGATAGTTACAAAATTGGATGCACATATGATGGTTGTAAATTATGCGAGAAATTACTTTATTCTACCTTATAAAATTTAGGGGACGAAATTTTTCTAAGGGTGAGAGAATGTAACACCCCACTTTTTTAATTAAAAATATTTTTTTTAAAAGTGTTCAGAAATTGATCACGGAATTAGCGTCATTGCATCCATGGCAATTTTCTGATCAATTTACACCTACGGTTTGCAGAAAATGGATTTAAAATGAAAAAGTTATCTTTAAATGAAATATTACAACAAACGGAAAAAGAAGATATAAGAAGAACACTTAGAAGAACAACGACCACCAATGTTTTTAGACTTGTAAACAAAATCTTATGTAGTCCAGTTGGTAGAGGTATGTCTCTTCCATGTGGGTGGTGAAAATTCGAGTCACTTTAGAGTCATGCTTTTAATTTTAGAAAGATGGCTAAAGCAATGCATCATCTAAGAGAAAAATATGTATAAATGTATATATAAGGAAAATTATACATATAAGTGAGTATATATATATATATACACATACGCACATGCATATGTGTAACAACCCGACTTTTCGATCCTTGAATGTCGACATTAATACATCTATGGTATTCATATGGCGAGCACCCAAGCGTCGGAAAGACGAAAAGTTAGGGTGAAAAATAAAAATAAAAAGAAGTAGGATAAGAAAGAAAAGAATACAATATCATAATCTCACAACGGAATGATAACATATAATATAAAGAATGATCTTTAAAAAATAAAATTGTATGTTTGCAACTATCAGAGAAGACTAACCTATCGTCAACTTGGACAGTTATAACAACCTATCCTCATCACTTTTGATGTACAACATAGAATGTAGCGGATATAAAAAGTATGATAAGTTGAACTCCAACTCTCTTCCAGAAGCCCCAAATCGACCATGACTAAACCTGGCAAATATACTCGGTCTGACCAGAGCATTACAATAAGATAACACCTGGATCAGGCTAGGCAACCGCATGAGATAACTCAATATATATGTGACATATATCAATATAATTTGACGCTGTAAGAATTTCAGTAAAGGTTACCCCTTCAATAACATCCAACCATTTATTAGGAGTAGTATAGTTGTATAATATATAATGTCTATGGTGTATAATATAAATAAATCACATAACTGGAATAATTACATTGGTTACATTTGACAACTATTAAGGTACAAACAAAACCGCTAAGGTACGTTCACATATTGGATTTTCCATCGGAGATCTGTCAATACAGATCCAAACTCCATGCACAAGGGTCAGAAAGAACCTCCGAGCGTCGTACATCTCTAGATAAAATACACCATAAGATTAAAAAACTGGCTCCCACACGAAAACACCGGTATGCGCCACGTGAAATCAAATATACACAACTCCCGCGCGCAACTTCAAAGATCTCCCGCAACGATTCGATAATAAGAATATAGTAGATATGGAGTCAATATATCCTACCATAGGTTAGCAAAACCCTACATTGTGCTCCTACTCGGTAATCTTCCATTTCCGATGTCGAAGTTTTGTTCGACATCTTTCACACGAGTCTTCGTCACTCAAACATAACAAGAATTCCCAGAGTTGGGATCACACAGTACAATATATCTTGGAATCACACATAGATTCCTTCACATATCTCAAAATCAGACATGGATTCCAATACGTCACTAGATCTCGGAATCACACATAGATTCCTTCACATATCTAAAATCATTATATGTGTTCGAGCATCTCACCAGATCTCGAATTGCCACAAAGACTTCACTTCTTAACCGCTTCAAAAACACAAAACCCGTATACTAGTTTTGAAGTGGTTTTAGACAAGTAGAACACTTACCAATCCCAGTCTCCTCAAAACCAGTCTCTTAGACTTAAGGTTAAGTTCTATAGTCAATTAATCGACTATCAATTCACACAATAGATGTCTGTATATGGAAAACAACCTCGCTTGATTTCTATAACAAACAACTAAGCATCCATAGCTCTATTAAGTCACAAAGCATGATAAACAATCAAATCACTATTAAGTCACATAGCATGATAATAGTCAAAGCACGATTAACTCGTATGAACGACTTCTAATTCCTTTCCCATTTAATTAATCTTTCATTAATTAATACTCCTTTATTAGTTGACTTCTTTTGTCTAATAAAACTTCATTTTTCAAATAAGACTTCGCTTATTAATCAATAACTCATACTTGATAAATATTCCTTTATATGCTAGCGAATATATTCAACTTATGCATATAAAAGGTGTACATGTATATATTCTACTAATTCCCTATCCTTGTAGTCTTGATACTTAAAAGGTATCAATATACTTATCCCTCCGGTATAAGTATAATCACAATTCATTTTCAAGATTTCCTTTTTAGCTTCAACACTTCAAAACGTATTCATATATTTATCCCTCTGGTATAAGTATATCGACAATTCATTTCTAAAATTTCTTAAAATATAATCAAAGTGGTTAAAACCATTGTTTAATAAAAAACCTCTTCTCTTTTATAAATTAAAACATCTTATTCCATATCTTTATCCTAAAAGATTTTTATACTTGTTTCTATTTTTAAAATCAGTTATTAAAGGTCGAAGTATATTTGAAATCATTAAACCATATATTCCAGTTTAACTATATTCCAAGGGTTTAAAAACAAGTGTTGCTAAAACACTGTTTACAACAAACCTAAAACAAATCTTTATAATTATCTTTAAATGTTTGTTTAAAGCTTCAATTATATTTACTTCGATGAAATAATCTGAGAGGGTTAAAGATGAATGTAATTAACACATTGTCATAAAAAACCCAAAACCATTTTATGATTATAGCAATCACACCTCGTACACTTAACTCATTTCCGACATTATCAACTTAACTACCCCTCGGTCAAGAGTGAGGCCAGGTAAGTTAGAACACTGGTTCCATATCACCCCTTGCATAGACACCCATTCTTGACACTCACAGATAGATAAGCCTACTCGTCGGCTTACTAAAATTAAGCACATTAATCGTGATATTCAATAAACAAGTAATCAACATGATTAACACGTTTCCAGCATTCCCAACCTATCTATTCCTCGGCAAAGAGGGAAGCCGGTGGGTTAGAGCTCTATTGCTCCGTCCCTACTCGACATCAAACTTAACTCTCATAAATAGATAAGCCTACTTTTTTTGCTTATTAGTGTTAAGCATTATCAATTACCTTTTAATCTAGTGACTTAATCATGTCAAGGTGTAGGAATTCATAACCCTTTCTAACCTTAGATTTATTTGAGAAACAGGTAGTTTTGCACTAGTAAAGTTATGGTCGTTTTCGATGGGTTACTTAGCATTTAACTATTCAATAAATTAAAGGTAGTAAACATACAAGTAATACTAATATGATAAGAAATCATTGAGGATGTCATTACAAAGTTCTGTATAAAGTGTTGAAAACACAACAATTCAAAACTGCATCTATAACGATTATCGTTATAAGTGCACTTTCAAGTTCAAGACCGCAATATGCCAATTCCCTACTAAGCCTTATGTGCTTTGTTTCAAGTCCATTCCACTTATTATTCAAGTCAATTCAAGTCCAAGTCCAAGTCCATTCAAGTCTCCATTAACATGGATCACATATGTGGCTTACTTTTAAAGTAAGAATCAAGTTAACGTTTTTAACATATGTTACCAACATTAAAGCAACTTTAAGCATAGTTAAACATAAGCAAATGGGTTGTATATTTCTGTCCAAAGCAGTGAGTTAACTCACCTTAATCCTTAGCAAACCCAAGATCCAAGAATAAGAATAAGAATAAGAACCAAGATCTAAGATAGCAACCTCCTTTCCTTGCTTTTTCCCTATTTTCCTTCCTTATAAAACTCATGGCCTCTAATGGAATTTGAGAGGGGCCTGGATTTTTTTTCAACTTCTAACTTGTTAGAAGGTTTTGTAATGGTGTAGGAAGGCTTCACTCAAAGTTTGAGTTGATATGGAGTTGGTTTGAGTATAGTTAGAGAAAGTTAGTAAGGAAGAGGAAGAAGATGAAGATAAGCCATTAAAAGCTTCAATGTTGCTTAGGAATTTTGTGTAAGAAAGAAGAAGGCATACCCTCCTTATATAGTAAAAGGAAGGTGGATGGGAAAATACTAAAATACCCTTAAAACCCTAATAGTAATTATGATAGATGAGACGGTGTGTAAGAGAGATGTGTAAGTGATGGTAAGTTTGTTTTTTCAAAGCTTAAAAATTAAGCTTCCATTTGTATACATATAAGAAGCTTATACACATACACTTAGGATATTTTCTAAACCTTCGATGTGACTAATTATGCATACATATATATATGTGTGTATGCATGTATGCACATATATATAAATATATCAAACAACATTGCACGATATGAAACAACTTCTGTTCAACGACAGGTTGTAAATCTTGAAGTTGAACCTCAATCATGTTCTTAGTTCTTTATCAAAATTATTTATTTAAGTAAACAAAACATGAAAATAAATTCCTTATCTTATTTAAATAATTAAAAAATCATATATATATTATAAAAAACTTATTTGAATATTATATACCCAAAATACTAAAACTTTCCTTAAATGCTCATTTTTGAAAATGATGGCATCATTAAAATATTTAGCCATAAATACGAAAAATATCTTTATTTACTAATTAATTTCCTTATTATTAATTAGATATTCACTAAAATTTTCAACAACTTTTGTTGATAAAATAGCTATATATCGATAAAATGGTATTTGGTCACATTTTCCACATTTTTCTAAAAAATATATTTTTGAAAGCATTTTTCCGAAATAAGTCTAGGATCATTAGTTATTAATTAAATGATGTTTAACAAGGTTATAAAATCACATTTAAAACATTTAACAATATTACAAATTGTTACGATATTCAAAGTTTAATTGTTCGATTTTCTGAGTTTTTACATTCTCCCCCACTTAAAATATTTTGTCCTGGAAATTGCAACACGAGTAACTAAAGAAACAATCAAATATCGATACTTAACAGTATCATACTACTAGCAATCAAATATCATGGCTTGATCAAGTTTGAATCCCCTCATTGCATAAGGGTGATAAACAATCTACTAAGCTTGCCTTACGCTCAACAGCCTAAGGGATTACTTAGTCGATGATTCATAATACCTCATAACAAATCGAAGAGTCATTTCCCAAAATTCCCATATGTGCTAAATCCTTGTATAATGCATATAAACCATCTGTACACATTGTTTGATCATATCACTTTCCCGATCATAGGACTTCTCTTCCGAACTAGTATACCACATTTGACATCTCTAGTGCATATTCCAATCTAGTTCCTTGACCAGAAATTTTCATTTTCCTTACATAGCCATACACTATGATAGATGTTCGCAAACGGATATTCTATTAATTAGAGAACCATTGCGAAGTGTAATAAACCGCAAGCGCACGACGTACACTTGTAGTACTTAGAGAGTACCGGTCGATCCACGGTGAAAGAAATAATTTTAATTATATTCAATCAAATTAAACCAAATTCAAGTGAAATTTTAACTACCTACAACTAAACTAAACTAGAAAACTAAGATTGATAAAAACAATGAGAGTTAAATAACAATTTAGGAATAACTCCACTGTCTAGATCACTTGAGTCAACATAAAATGAAACCATGGTCTCTTTTTTTTAGTCATTTGTGAATTTAGTTGATATGATTATTATAAGTATAGCTTACTCATGATATCAATTAGCACAACATGAACTATCAAACTATAACATACCCACTAAATCACCTTATAGTTCTAATGAAAAATGAACAAGTTGAAACTGAAATATACTTTGAGCATGGCTTATAACTATTAATTAAAACTATTGATCATCAAATTTTTATTTCAACCTCCACTTAATCATCGTCATCATATGTAGATTAAAAGGTAATTAGTGAACATATGACTAAGCATAACCTATTTGGTGTCAACAATCTAGGCTATCAAATTCAATAATGAACACATAAAACTAATAACATCAACATGACATGAAACACAAAAAGAGAGCATGAATAAACATATTATTTTGCATCTACATAATCAAGAGAGTTTCGTTACCCATAAGTTGAAAGGGATTAGCCTCTAATATATGTAATCATGACAACAAAAGATAGATTGCAACATTAAAAACAAAGGAAAAGAGAGAAAAATAAAGGAAAATTTATTCTACTTGCATAAAATAAATCTAAGCTACTTGCATAAAAGAAAAGAACATATAAATAAAAGACAACCGATTAAAATTGCAGTAGAAAAATGAGGTTACATAAGAGAAAATGGCTAAGTAGCCATTGAAATAAAAAGAGAGCCTTGCTTGTGATAGTCTACCCCGGCCAGCCGACATTTCCCTGAAATGCTTTGTGCTAATGTCCGATTAGCACGGGACAGTCGTCAAAGGACAAGGGTTTTGGAACTATGAATCACCAAGAACCTGTAGTATATCTCACAACGCATGGAATAAAGTATAATAATAACATTACTTGACATAAAATTGGTGAGACAGTGCATAAGCTGAAAACTAAACCATCATAGCAGTGAAATCCAAAATACAGCTTATGATCCAAACCATCATTATTACAATCTTCAAAATACTGTCTCTAAAGAAAAATAGAAAAGGTACACTACTAATGCCCCAAAGAAGGGACCAGTAACAACACGGAGAATATATATAAATAGTACGTGGAAGCCTCCTGCTCGTCTCCGGACAGCTACTCGTGCATAGCACCTAACCTGTCTCTAGTCTGCTCGTTTAGGAGCGCCTGGAGTAATAAGAAGAGACATAAAACTCCGGGTCAGACAAAAGTATAGTATGAGCGATGGTAGCAGAACAAAACAATAACAGGCATAAATAATCATACATGAACCTGGACCTACAGCCAAAGAGTTAGCACAATAGGATGTACAATACTCTAAGGTAACACTAACATATGGTGTAAAAATGGGAGTGTGTGTGTCATGGTGATAGCAAACATCAAACATAGCAATCATCCTCACATCTCTCACTCAGTGCGTAAAGTATACGATATCCACCGCTTTGATCACTAGAACCATTTGGGGCCATGATGGAGCTCAGCTCCATCCATACCTTACTATGACCACTTTGCCCTTGGGGTCCTGATGGAGTTCGACTCCATACAACTTTGACCCCATTGCACTGATCCATAGTCAATGCCACTCACATCAATAGTGAATCAAAGTTATAGATATCGATAACCCATTTGCACACGTCCCGCAGCAAAATCTAACCCTTGAAGTTCACTTGTTGTTCCCATATGGATCCCGAGTAATAACTTCCCACTTGGACTTCCTTTGCATCTCGGGTTTTTGGTCTCCTCCGGTTTGGTTCGGTCCTCCTGAAGTAGTTCAGTTCATGGTCATCTCCTTCGAGTCGTGACACTCTACCAGGGTCGGATCGGTTCGTGACTTCATCTGGTTCGGGTTTGGAGTAGTGGGTCGGTTCGTGACCAGCAATTCATGGTTCGTTCCCTGGCATCGGCTCGTGGACGCTCTGGTTCGGGAGGTGCAAGTAACTCACGGTTCAGAGCTTCTGGTTCGTGGAAGGCGGTTCGGGTCGGAGGACTTCAAATGCGAGCGGATCGGGGTGTTCCATAAGTGGGTCGGTTCGGCTCGGAGGAGCAAGCATGAGCCGGTCTGGGGACTCGATCCGATCCGAATTCCTGACATTTTCCAGCAAGCTATTTCCTGTCCTTTCTCGCTACACGACGGCGATTTCAACCATTCTAACTTCTTTAATCAATCATAGAACATTCCAAAAAGTAGTAGTTACATATTGGATCAATCAACAAGATCAAAACATCAAGCATATGAGTTATTTAGATCAAACACAAAAAAAAAAGCATGATTTTCTCCTTAATCTCCTTAAGCATGTTTTAACTATAGGATTAGTAAACTTAATCCAAATTAACCAAAATTTTCACCAGTGACATAAAATAATATTTTAGAATTTCTACATATTTTTACAAATTTTTATGATGCGTAATTTCGCTAATTATCACTAGTCACCACCTAATTAGCCGTAATTAGTGAATAAAAATGCAAATCACTCACCTTAGCCACAAGTGGAATCTCAGATCTGAAGCTTTACTGTTATGGCACAAATTCTTATGTGTAGCAGCAGCACTATCTCTGATTTGATGTTAGTCCGCCTTGATTTGACGTAGTTTTGCTTAACTAGTGATTAAAAGGTGATTTGGGAGTGATTTAGGAGATAGAGGCCATTGCCAGGGTTCAAGAGAGGTTAGTGGTGGGTGGAAAACTGAAACAAAATGTTTTCCCAAAGCCTTTTAGCCCTACCATAACCCTAACCCGAAATGGGTTATGGGTCTAGCTGCTAATTACCCTGTTAAGCCCGGTTAAGCTATTTTTCCATCTTCAAACCTTATTTCAGCCATATCTCCCAAACCGTAAGTCCGTTTGATCAATGTGACCACTTTACGGAAAGGTAAACCATCAACTAAATCCAATGGAAGTGATTTTAGGTCAAAATTCCTTACCAGTCAAAAGTTATCGGCAAAACAAGATTCACTAGGGGTAAAACGATCATTTATAATTCGGCAAAAATCATGAACATGGGAAATGACCCTAATATTTGTTTCCCAAAGTCACATGACCATACGAATTCATATGTGCATGAAATAAATATTCTATGACCCTCCAATGCATAGAATGCAGGTCGTTACACTCTCTCTCCCTTAAGGAATTTCGGCCCCGAAATTCCTTAATTAAGAAAACAACCAAAAGGTCCCGCATGCCTATAAACTATTTACAATCAATCAAACATACATGACAAACACAAAAAACCTATCTTAGCGTGCGAAATAACTATATTGATATTAAAACCTCACCAGGAAAAGAATTCTCGATGCGACTTCCTTATGTTCTCCTCTGTTTCCCAAGTACAGTCATTCTCATTATCGCCCTACCAAACCTTGACCAGTTTCACCGTCTTCCTTCGAAGTTGTTTCGTATCGTGCCCGATGATACGAATCATCCTATAGCTCCCAACTGCCTTGGATTCTACCTCGATATCATCCAACTGATCTGGTGAAATAGTCATATCAGGATCATGCACGAGCTTCCTTAACTGGAAAACATGAAACACGTCGTGAACTCCCGCCATCTTGTTAGGTAATCCAACTTTATATGCCAAATTCCCAACTTGTTTGAGAACTGGAAATGGACCAACAAACCTCGGTGCCAATTGAACTCTCCTACCAAATCGAATTAAATTCTTTAACAGAGAAATTTTGACGAATACCAAGTTGCCAATGGAGAGTTTCAATTCTCTTCGTCTTTTATGATCATAATTCTTCTGCCCGTCTTGGGTAGCCTTTATCCGCTGTTGAATAACCTTGATCTTATCTGAAGTTTCTCTTATTACATCTGGCCTAAGCACAAATTTCTCACCAGTTTCCAACCAACATGATGGTGAGTTGCAGGGTCTTCCGTACAAAGCTTCAAATGGAGCTATACAAATACTAGATTATTAACTATTATTATATGCGAACTTAACCAGATGCAAATGGTCATTCCATGAACCCATCAAAATCCAATATACAAGCTCTCAAGAGATCCTCTAATACACTATTCACCCTCTCTGTTTGATTGTCGGTTTAGGGATGGTACACGGTACTAAAATGTAATTCTGACCCTAAAGCCGCTTGTAAGCTCTTCCAAAACCCACTAGTAAATAATGGATCTCGGTCACTCACAATACCTTTAGGTACTCCATGAAATCTCACTATCCATTTCAAATACAGTTCTGCTAACTTAGCTGCCATTCTATTCGACTTGACTGGTATAAACCTTGCACTCTTGGTCAATCGATCCACAATCACCCAAATACTATCATGACCCGATCTAGTCCTTGGTAAACCATCTATGAAATCCATTGAGACTTGTTCCCATTTCCATTCGGGAATTTCCAGCGGTTGTAGAAAACCACTAGGCTTCTTTTGCTCGGCTTTAACTAACTACAGTTCATGCAATTGGATATAGACTTCCCAACGTCTCTCTTCATCCCTTCCCAGTAGTAGGTCTACTTCATGTCTTGATACGCCTTTTTACCATCGGGATGTATAGTCAGTTTCGAGTGATGACAGTCTCTAAGCACTTCATCTCTCAATCCATTAACGTTGGGTACAATTAGACTCCCTTTCTTTCGAAGCCATCCCTCTCGATCAAGACCATACTTGCTCATTCTCTCGTCGTCGATACCCATCTCTACCTTGAAGATGATTTCCAATAGATTAGGATCGTTCCTCTAACTGGAACCAATCCGCTCAATCAAAGTCGGTATGATCGTCAAACTTGCTAACATCACTGGATCCAATTTGCACTTAGGTATGAAATCATATCCTGCGATATACTCTAGTTGCTTCCATTCCAGAAACATAGCCCCCAAAATGGCATGTCTCCTACTCAATGCATTAACTACAACATTGCCCTTCCCGGGTGTGTATGCGATATTGAAATCATATGAAGCCAAGAACTCTAACCATCTTTGCTGATGAAGATTTAAATCTTCTGAGAGAAAAGATATTTTAATGACTTATGATCGGTAAATAACTCGAATCTTTCTCTCAGGAGATAGGTAGGATACCTTTTCTCAGGCGGTTTCAGTTGTCGGCTAGCATAAGCTACAACCCTACATCCTTGCATTAGTACAACACCTAGTCCGGTACCACAGGCATCCGTGTATACCGTCATCTCTTCATTCCCCTCAGGAATGAATAGCACTGGTGCACACATCAAATTTTACTTTAAACTCTTAAATGCATTCCCTCACTTTTCTTCCCAGATGAAAGCTTGATTCTTCTTGGTCAACTGAGTTAATGGTGCCACTATCTTGGAGAAGTCCAGGATAAACTTACGATAATATCCAGCTAACCCCAAGAAACTTCTCGCATCTGTTACACTCTTGGACGTAGACTAATCTTGCACCGTAGCCACCTTCGCAGGATCCATGGCAATACCATTCTCTGAAACAACATGGCCCAAGAATCTCACTTCCCTCCTCCAGAAGTGACACTTAGAAAATTTTGCCTTCAATTGGTGTTTCCTCAACACCTCCATCACTGTCTTCAAATGTTCCTTGTGTTCTTCCTCCATCCTCAAATAAATTAAGATATCGTCTACGAACACAAGAACAAACTTATTCAATTGATCCCTGAATACTCTATTAATAAGATCCACAAAATATGCTGGTGGTAAACTCAAATGGCATGTCCAACCACTCATAGAATCCAGACGGTGTCCGAAATGCCGTTTTAGGTATACTCTCAGCTGCTACTCATAGCTGATGAAATCCTGTCGCGAGATCCAATTGGGAGAACACTCTTGCTCCACTTAACTGATCAAACAAATCATCCATCCGTGGAAGAGGATACTTATTCTTTCTAGTCACCTTGTTCAACTCGCGATAATCTAGACATAAACAAAGGGAACCATCGGCCTTAGTGGAAAATACAACTGGTGCTCCGCAGTCAGAAACATTTCTTCAGATAAATCCCTTCTTCAAAAGATCGCTTACTTGCACCTCGAGCTCTCGCTGCATCCTTGGTTCCATACGATGAAGTGGCATCACTATAGGTCTGGTATCTTTCACTAAATCAATCTTAAACTCAATCTCTCGGTGTGGTGGAAGTTCAGTCACTTCCCCGAAGATGTCCAGATACTCGCCAGCAATAGGTACATCTGACAACTCATCATGCGGGATGTCGAGGGAATTTAGAAAACTAGACATCACCCCATCACTAGGTAGGCTACCAAACAGTACCCTCCGCCCATCGTCCGCTCTAGTGGTCACCGAAGACCCCTCACAGTTTGCCACCACCCCATACTTTTGGAGCTAATCGACTCCCAAAATACTGCCAAACCCAGTAAAGCCCAAAACAAAGCAATCGCAAGCAAACATACATCCATGACTCGATAAGACCAAATTACGACAAATCATGCTAAGGCTAGTCGAACCACCAATCGGGTTCGTTACAACTAAAGGCCTATCAACAATCTCGGGTTCCAATTCCAACCTATCTACTAGATCACTAAATATGAAGGAATAGGAAACCCCGATATCAAACAGTACTCAAACAGGAACATCATAAATGGAAAGCATACCTTGAATGACGATTCCCTTTCCTTTCTCCGTCGTAGTTGGGGGCATTCGACGAAGAAGGAACAACATTGATAGCATATACTTTCACACTCTTCTTCTCTTTAGGAGGCTGTAGACATTTATCCTTGTGATGTCCCACGTGGCCGCAACTGAAGCACTTCCTGTCTGGTGGCTTTGCTTGACATTCTTTGGCATTGTGGCCCTTCTTGCCATAACTATAGCACTCTACATCTTTCTTATCTCTCTTTTTCTGACCATCCTTGGTTTGGTTCTGTTTTCTCTTATTCTGGGAATTATTCTTGCCTTCACCGCTTGCCTGCGGTTTTGGCTCTCCTGCAGATGCAATAGTAACCTCGGTCTTTGACTTAGGGTAAAGGCTCTCAGATCTCAATGCCTTTCCCACAGTAGACTCAAATGTCTCATCTATATGGTTTATCAGCCTTTCCTCCAAATATTCATCTAAGCCAGTTATAAACTTCTCATTCTTCTTCTCGGCGGTATCGATAAGAGATAATCCATAATTCGATAAAGTACTTTGCAAATATCCCGAGACTGCCCTACCGTTCTACTTAAGCTCCAAAAATTTCCTAAACAATTCTGATTTTTGAGCAGCTAGGATAAACTTATCACTGAAGCGAGTCTTAAACTGATTCCAAGTAACTTGATCCTCAGGAGTAGCTGCTTTAATAGCATTCCATCAATTCATAGCATGTCCTTGAAGTTGACGCGATGCTAGCTTTCTCTTCATCGCATCATCGATTCCCAAATCCTCGAAGATGCGCTCACAACTATCAAGCCAATCTTGAACCACCATAGCCGATTCTGTTCCATGGAATGACTTCCCATCAAGACTAGTATAATCCTTGTTAAGCTTAAGAAATCGGCTCTAGGCGCCTGCACTGCTGCACCACCACCGTTAGCCGCATTAGGAGCTGCTCCCTGAACATCCCTAAGCATCTCCCTTATAAATGTACTAAACATCGTCCTCATATCAGGGGCATTCCTATTATTGGCCCTTGAACCCGTACTCCTCATATTTCGGCTCATTGTTAAATCCGTAAAGAGAAAATGATTAACCATCTCCATAGTGGTGCTAGTGCAGTGTGACTTCATCCTTAGATATACTAATAGTATATATATATATATAACTTTTGAAAACCAAAATATCACAAATACGCGCTCTTATATACGTATACTATCTCTCCATGATGTCTTCCCCTAGGTTAACTATGCAACCTAGGCTCTGATACCAAGTGTGACGGCCTACCCTGGGACAGCCGACATTTCCTCGAAATGCGCTGTGCTAATGTCCGACTAGCACGAGATGGTCGTCAAAGGAAAAGGGTTTTGAAACTGTGAATCATCAAGAACCTATAGTATATCTCACAACGCATGGAATAAAGTATAATAATAACATAACTTGACATAAAATAGGTGAGACAGTGCATAAGCTAAAAACTAAACCATCATAGCAGCAGAATCCAAAACACAGCTTAATCCAAACCATCATTATTACATCCGGTTCGTGACACTCTACCAGGGTCATCTCCATCGGGTCGTGACACTCTACCAGGGTCGGATCGGTTCGTGACTTCATTCGTTTCGGGTTCGGAGCAGTGGGTCGGTTCAGGACCCGCAGTTCGTGGTTCATTCCGAGGCATCGACTCTTGGACGCTCTGGTTCGGGTGGTGCAAGTAACTCACGGTTCGGAGCTTCTGGTTCGTGATACTCCAGTTCATGGAAGGCGCTTCGGGTCGTAGGACTTCAAATGCGAGCAGATCGGGGTGTTCCACGAGTGGGTCAGTTCGGCTCGGAGGAGCAAGCACGATCCGATTTGGGCACCCGATTCGATCTGAATTCCTAACATTTTCCAACAAGCTATTTCCTGTCCTTTCTCACCATACGACGGCGTTTTCAACCATTCTAACTTCTTTAATCAATCATAGAATATTCCAAACAGTAGTAGTAACATATAGGATCAATCAACAAGGTCAATACATCAAGCATATGAGTTATTTAGATCCAATACACCCAAAAAAGCATGATTTTCCCCTTAATCCCCTTAAGCATGTTTTAACTATAGGATTAGCAAACTTAATCCGAATTAACCAAAATTTTCACCAGTGACATAAAATAATATTTTAAAATTTATACATATTTTTCCAGATTTTTATGATGCGTAATTTCGCTAATTATCACTAATCACCCCTAATTAGCCGTAATTAGTGAATAAAAATGCAAATCACTCACCTTAGCCATAAGTGGAATCTCAGATCTGAAGCTTTACTGTTATGGCATGGATTCCTATGCATAGCAGCATCCCTGTCTCTGATTTGATGCTAATCTGCCTTGATTTGATGTAGTTTTGCTTAATTAGTGATTAAAAGGTGATTTAGGAGTGATTTAGGAGATAAGGGCCATTGCTAGGGTTCAAGAGAAGTTAGTGTCGGCTGGAAAACGGAAATGAAATGTTTTCCTAAACCCTTTCAGCCCCCCTATAACCCTAATCCCGAAACGGGTTATGGGCCTAGCTGTTAATTACCTTATTAAGCCCAATTAAGCTGTTTTTCCACCTTCAAAATTTATTTCAACTATATCTCCCAAACGGTAAATCCGTTTGATCAATGTGACCACTTTACAGAAAGGTAAACCATCATATGAATCCAATTGAAGTGGTTTTAGGTCAAAATTCCTTACTAGTCAAAAGTTATTGGCGAAACAAGATTCGCCAGGGGTAAAATGGTCATTTAAAATTCGACAAAAATCATGAACATGGGACATGACCCCAATAGTCATTTCCCAAAGTCACACGACCATACGACTTTATATGTGCATGAAATAAATATTTTACGATCCTCCGATGCGTAGAATGCGGGTTGTTACATTGCTCCTCTCAACTAAACTAAGGAAGGGGATAAAAGAGAAAAGGCAATTTACATCACATAAAGGGGTATATATACATGTTTCTAACCCTAAAACCGTAATCACTTTTGTTCGGGACTACCAAAAATACCCCTTCCTAAAGCTTCTAATCTTGTTTTGGCCACTAATAAGTCATCTAGAATGCACGAAGTCTTTTGTCTCATCCAATTAGTCTCTAATTGTACCATTAAGGAAGGACAGATAATGGGTAGTGGATTCCTCCACTAAGTAGTGAGTGAATTAGTTCCATCTCCAATTCCTGTATCCACTTTATGCATGTATATCTCTATGTAAACTTCATGTGCATGCATCCTTTTTGCTCCTAAATTCCTACAAGAGACAATTACATGCCCAAGTGACCATTTTTTCCCAAAATGAGTGATGATTTTGAAAATATTGGTTTGATCATATAAAATACCAAAAAATGTTCATTTATTCAACTAAACAAGAATAAATATATGAATATAAATGTGCATTTTTACGTGCACATCAAATACTCCCACACTTATCTTTTTATTCATCCTCGAATAACGCAAAAAACTAAGATAAATCCACTTTCGTAGGCAGCACGATTGCATTGAGCGTATGCAACTAGCCGTTAAACCTCTGGGTTCCCCAGTAGGATGAGTGTTGTCTCATGAGGGTTTTCAGCGGATACTACCCATAAAATCCAAATGTTAAATGTAAAAATATTTACAAAAATGCACTTTTCAAAAGGATATTTACAAATTGGTAATTTACTTTTAAAAATGACACGAAGAAGTTAATATAAGTTGGGTCGTTACTATGAAATTTTAGTCCATTACTAATAAAAGCTTCAAACAAACATCCAGTTATCGTTACAAACTCCTCCAGCTTGGCCAGTTGTTTCGGTTGAAAACATAGTGAAAATATGAATCTGTAATCGATATCAAAATCATAAAATGGCATCTCAATTTCCTTTTGGTTTAAAAGTTAGGTCAAATAAGTGAAGAAGGTGCTTAGATTTCAAGTGCTTACTCTCTCTTTATTATGAGAAATATTTACGTTATTATTATTTACAAACACCTAGGTATACCATCCCTACACTGCATTACGACATACGTGAGGGTCGGTAATCCATAGGTGCCCAACTCATGAAATGAGACCAAGATATAACCAACGCACTGCATTACGACTTATGTGGGAGTGGGACAGAGCTTGGCGAGTTTGCACACCAACGCTAAATGTACTAGAAACGTTGGATACCCTTAGATTATTATATATGTACATATTTATTCATTTTTTTCTCTTTTTTTTTTCTTTTTTTCTATTTTTTTAACATACATAAGAGAGAGTTAAGTGGGAATATCTTAGCACAACTTCAATTAAAAGATCTAAAATGTTATCGCAAGTAGTCTAAATAAACCATTCATTTAATCGGATTACAATTTAGAAAACATTTCATACTCATCACCTACGAATCTCCCTATATACCAGTTACACTAAATTTACTCATAATTCAAAATTTTCTTTCGTTATCCGTTAAGAGTAGTAAAATTCCAAACATTTTAATCGAACTACAAAATTGTGTGCTAACTCCATTGTGTCTTATTTAAAAGTAAATAGAAATGATTTTTTTGTCGGTTTTGAAGTTTTTTTAAGAAAAAGGAAAAAGATGCAAATTTAAACTATGCAAAACAAAGTGAAAATGAGACTCCCCCCACACTCGATATCGACTGTGTCCACACAGTCAATGCATGACACAATGAGTGAAGGGAAGAGAAATATTTACATATTTATAAAGGAGGGTTAAACTTAACTTTCTTACTTCACGTAGTATGACTCATGAAGAATCATGAGCTCCTCCTCTCGATCAATGGGCAATTCCAAGAATGGTTTTAGACATTGACAATTGACTTTAAATATGGATCCATGACTTCGGTTTTCTATTTCGATGGCACCGTGTGGAAAAATTGTTCGAACAACATATGGTCCGGTCCATCTCGACTTTAACTTCTCAGGGAATAAATGAAGTCTTGAATCATACAATAGAACTTTTTGGTCTGGCAAAAAGTTTTTCTTAGGATTGACTTGTCATGAAGAACTTTGGTTTTTTTCCTTTGTAAGTTTTTGTGTTTTCGTATGCGTCATTCCTAATTTCTTCTAATTTGTTGTGTTGCAAGTTTTGATTTTCGCCAGCTTCTTAAAGATCAAATTTTAAGTTATTTATTTCCCAAAGCGCTTTATGTTCAAGTTCAATAGGTAATTGACAGGCATTACCATAAACCAATTGGAAATGGACATTCCAATATTAGTTTTAAAAGCAGTATGGTAAGCCCAAAGCACATCGGTCAATTTCTATGACCAATTTTTTTGATTTTTATTTACAGTTTTCTCTAAAATCTGTTTTATTTGACGGTTCGACACTTCGACTTGACCACACGTTTGCGGATGATAAGGAGTGGATAACTTGTGGGTTATCGATATTTCTTTATTAAGGATTCAAAAGATCGATTACAAAAATGTGTTCCATTATCGCTTATTATTGTGCGAGGTGTGCTGAACCTCGAAAAGATGTTTTCTTTTAGGAATTTAGCAACAATTTTATAATCATTTGTTTTACATGGAATGGCTTCGACCCATTTCGAAACATAATCGACGGCAAAAAGAATACACAAGTTTCTGAAGGAATTTGGGAACGGTCCCATAAAGTCAATACTCCAAACATCAAAGATTTCGATCGTAAGGATGGGGTTCAAAGGCATCATATTTCATCCAGAAATTTTTCCTAGCTTGTGGCAACAATTGCAAGCTTTACAAAATTTGAATGAGTCTTTAAAGAGAGTAGGCCAATAAAAACCGCATTGAAGCACCTTTTCAGCGGTTTTCCTAGGACCAAAATGTCCACCGCATGCATGATCATGGCAAAACGAGAGAACACTTCTAATTTTGCTATCAGGAACGCATCGATGAATGATTTTGTCTGGACAATACTTAAACAAGTATGGGTCGTCCTAGTAGAAGTATTTTACTTAGGAAAGAAATTTGTATTTATCTTATTTGTACCAAAATGAGAGGGTTTCCTTAGTGACTAGATAGTCCACTATGTTGGCGAACCACGGATCGATTGAAACAGAAAGGAGTTGTTCGTTTGGAAAGTTTTCGTTGATTGGCAAAGAAGTTGGCCCATTTGGAAGACGAGACAAGTGATTGGCTATGACGTTATCGGATCCTTTTTTGTCTTTGATTGTAAGGTTGAATTCTTAAAGTAAAAGGATCCATCGAATTAAGCGTGATTTAGCATCCTTCTTAGCAAAAAGGTGTCGAAGAGCAGAATGGTCAGTGTAGACCGTGATGTGGGAACCATTAATCAAGTATGATTGAAAATTCTCGAGCGCAAAGACGATAGATAAAAGTTCTTTTTCGATGGTCGTATAGTTGAGTTGAGCGTCGGTCAAGGTCATACACGCGTAGTAAATTACATGAAGGATTTTGTTGATGCGTTGTCCTATGACAGCACCAACCGCGAAATTAGAGGCATCACACATGATTTCAAAAGGAAGTTCCCAATTTGGAGAGTAGATTATCGGGGCTGAAATGAGTTCGTTTTTCAGTCGTTCAAAAGTGGCAACACATTCAGCGTTAAAGTTAAATGGGATGTCCTTTCCTAGAAGAGTAGTCAAAGGACAGGTGATTTTGCTAAAATCTTTCACAAAGCGTCGGTAAAAGCCAGCATGCCTAAGAAATGAACGAATGTTCTTAACGCATTTTGGAATGGGTGGTTTTGAAATAACATAACTTTTACTTTATCTACCTCAATGCCATTATTTGAAATTATGTGTCCAAGGACAATGCCTTGTTTGACCATAAAGTTGCATTCTTCCCAATTCAACGTTAAATGTTTTTCTTTACATCGATTTAAAACAAGTTCAAGATGATGTAAGAAAGAGGAAAAGGAATCACCAATGATCGAAAAACCATCCATAAAAACTTCAAGAAAGAGTTCAATCATATTGAAAAAGATGCTAACCGTACATCGTTGGAAAATTGCAGCAGCGTTGCAAAGTCCGAAAGGCACATGTCGATAAGCGAAGGTACCGAATGGACACGTGAAAGTCATTTTCTCTTGATCTTCGGGAGCGACTGGAATTTGGTTATATCCGGAATACCAATCAAGAAAGCAGTAGAATTCGTAACCGGTTAAGCATTCGAGCATTTGATCGATGAAGGGGAGAGGAAAGTGATCTTTACGTGTTGCATTATTTAATATGCGACAATCGATGCAAACACGCCAACATGTTTGAGTACGAGTTGGAAGAAGTTCATTTTGTTCGTTTGCGACAACGCTGAGTCCGGATTTTTTTAGTAACGACATGAATGGAGCTGACCCATAAGCTATCAGAAATAGGATAAATGATACCATTGTCAAGGAGTTTAAGAATTTCTTTATGAACTATTTCTTTCATCTTAGGGTTCATCCTACGCTGCGCCTCGCGAGTGGGTTTGGCTTCGTCGGTTAAGTGAATACAATGTTGAACGATTGCGGGGATAGTTCCACTGATGTCAGAAATGGGTCAACCGATTGCACCTTTCTTTTTACAAAGGGTCGAACGAAGAGAAATTTCTTGATCACGAGTTGCATTTGAATAAATTATGACTGGACAAGTGTCGTTATCATCTAAGTAAACGTACTTGAGGTGATAAGGAAGAGGTTTAAGATCCAACTTCAGTGGTTGCTTG
Source organism: Allium sativum (assembly GCA_030737875.1). NCBI lineage: Eukaryota > Viridiplantae > Streptophyta > Magnoliopsida > Asparagales > Amaryllidaceae > Allium > Allium sativum. Next base: position 485,828,624 of record CM060924.1, read on the forward strand.
AGCAAAGGACTTGGTTGAGATTCGGACACAACTGAAAGCGATTCAAATGAAAGTGTGTATTCGACTTCGTCGGGAGCATCTTGGAACAATTTTTCATACTCAGCCTCACGTTCATCATTAAGGTCAATTGATTTGTTTTTGAAATTTCCATGAATAGCATTCACTTCCAAGGTTTGGTCGCATGATTCATTCAATTGACTTCCAAGAATGAAAATATTAAGATCTAAAGTCATGTTTCCGGAAGTGATTTTCATTAAACCGTTGCGATAATTTATTAAAGCATTTGAAGTAGCCAAAAAGGGTCAGACTAAAATCAATGGAATTCGATTATTCATGGGTTGAGTCTCCAAAAGATGAAATAACCAGGAAATATGAATTCCTACTTTAATGAGTACATCCTCGATTTCTCCAACGGATTTTTTAATTGAACGATCAACAAATTGAACAGTTATTTTTGTTGGTTTAAGTTCACCAAGCCAAGTAGTTGGTAAACTGAATAAGCAATCAAATTGACACTCGAACCCAAATCAATTAAGCATTTGATAATTGTTTTATCTACTATCATGCACGAGATCGTAGGACGTCCAGGATCTTTGTATTTGATGGTGATCAACTGATTCAAAACTTTGCTAAGCCCGGCAGTTAAGAAGACTTTCTTGGGCACATGAGTGTGTCATTTTTGGGTACACAAATCTTTGAGAAATTTAGTTTAAGTGGGGACTTGTTGAATGATGTCAAGAATACAGATGTTAACTTTCACTTGTTTGAAAATTGCCAACTTCTTTTCCATTTGGTCGGAATGTTTCTTAGGTCGAAGACACTGAGGAAATGGAACACGAAACTTAGTATGTCGCTCTCCTTGAGTTGGAGAAGAATTAGAATTAGAATTAGAACCAAGATCATTCGTGGTTTTAGAAGAGTCGAGAAGAAAATCCGGTACATTATTTTGATTTTCATCTTGATTATCGATTTTTTTACCATATCGTAAAGTTGTGATAGCGTTCAATTGAGTTAGATTACTATCTTGAACGATGTGAACTTGGTTCAAGCTTGAGTTTTGATTCTTGGGGTTTGGAACGGGTTGACTCTGGAATAATCCTCTTCCCCGTTTGCTCAAAGAGGTGGCTAATTGACTCATTTGCATTTCGAGTTTTGCGATTGAATGACTCGTTTTTTGCATGTACGAGGTCAATAAATTTTCAATTTTTTATTTGATTTGATATTTTGAGTCGTTTCATTAGTCAATGTTTTGAGACTTTTCTCAAGTGAAGTCAATCGTTTATTGTCTTGTGGAGTAAAAGGTTGTTGCGCTTGATTTTGAGAAGGTGGCACAAAATTTTGGAATTGATTTTGTTGAATGGGGGATTCGAAGGATTATTCGGAAATGGTTGAGAAGGTGGTCGAACCAAATTCGAATTTGGGTTGTTTTGGGTCCAAGGGAAGTTAGGATGATTTCTCCAACCAGGGTTGTACGTTGGGGAGAATGGATCGTTCCTAACTTTGTTGAAAGCGTTGAGTTATTCTAATGAGTGCGGGCATTAATCGACAATATTGTTAGGATCGTTACATTGATAAAATGAGGGTTGAGAAGCTTGATTCATTTGATTTGTTGAAAGAATGTTATCAAATTTGGTTAATAACGCATCGAATTTCGCTTCTAAAGCCAATGAAGATGAAGATCCTACCAAATGAGAGTTTGGTCGGGAATAAATTGATTTCTCGTTAGAACGTTCCTATTGAGATGATTTTTCGGCCAAGTTTTCGAGAAATTGCCAGGCAGCATCGTGATCTTGGGCTAAAAAATTTTCTTGGCACATTGATTCGAGCATGGTTCGAGAGTTATTTTCAAGTCCATCGTACAAAATTTGGCAAAGAGTCCATTTTTCGAAATTGTGGTGTGGACATTGGACTAAAAGTTCTTTAAATCTCTCGAAATATTTTGAAAATGATTCACCCCCAAATAGATGAATATTAAAGATTTCATTTCGAATTTTGGACAATTTTTCCAAGGGGTAAAATTTCTCTACAAAAATCCCCTCCCCCCATGTTCCAATCGAAATTGAAGGCAAGTTATACAACTATTTTTCGGGGTAATCAATAAGTGCAAATGGAATTAACTTAAGTTTGACTCCATCATCACTTAATTGTTGAAGTTTCATGGTTGCACATACTTGTTCAAATTTGGTTCAGAAAATGTAAGGGTCCTCATGTTCAAGATTGCCAAATTTTACAAGAATATTTATGTGACTAGGGCGAATTTCAAATTGATTACCCGTTGGGGCGGGCAATATGATGCAAGAAGGAATAGAAACTCGATCGGGGAAGATTCTATCCATAAGAGTTCGAGGGGGTTTTCTTTGCCAATGGCTGAAAGAACATTTGTTCGAACTAAACGATTAGTAGAAGGCTCACGTGTCTAACGACTCATAGAAGAGTTGTGAGTTCAAATACTCATGCACTAGCGAGAAGAATAAGAGAAGAACAAATTTGAGAAGAGAATATAAGCGAAAACAAGAATTGTTTTTTTTTTTTGAGGAAACGGATTTGATTTAAAAATGTAGATGGTTTTTTTTAAAGAGAAAAGAAAATTAATTTTTTACAAAAGGAAAATATTTTTTTGGTTCTTTTAAAGAAGAAAAACTTTTTTTCAAAAAAGAAAAAGAAGTTAAATTTTTTTAAAAATGTTTTAAATGTTTTCTTTGGTTTTTGGATAAAAGGAAATGGAGTTAATTTATAAATGAAGATGGCTTTTTTTTCTATTTTTTTAATATATGCATGAATCTAATGCAACTAAATGAATGCAACGATTAACTACAAATTTTCTGTCCTTTGTGGCTCCTAACCCAAAATTATATAATGAAACGTTTGATTAAATGAAACAAAAAAAAATTCTTAGCCGGTTAACAGACAGGATTTATCGGTTGTAACACACCGTATTTTCTATGACTATTAAAGTAACGAACTAGAGAATACTTAATTTTAAAAGTGAAAACTAAGTGAAACGGGTTACGCCATTGCGTACGTCTCGGAATTCTGCTTGAAATAGAGACCGAGTTTGCGTAAATCGGACACTGTATGAAGAAGTTATAAGCCTTAGATGTTTGTATACGTGTAGGGGAGAATATATATATTGGGTTTCAGAAATAGGTCCAGAAAGTCAAAAATGGGTTCAAAATTCAAAATCAGCCAAAAACAGGCTGGGCGGGAAAATTCCCGCCAGAGGGTGTCGACCCCCCCATAGGGGTGTCGACCCCAGTGTCGACCCCCCCAGATCTGGGTGAAATACTTCGTTTTGTATCTGGCTGACGAGGCAGTGACGAATTTCTGAGTCGTAGGGCTACGTGGCGACTTCTGATTAGTCTGATGACGCATTCTCTCCCTCTCTCTTCCCCTATTTCCTTTTTCTTATTTTTTTGCCTATTCTTATTTTATGCTCCTTCTCTCCCTCTCCCTCTCTCTTCCCCTATTTCCTTTTTCTTTTATGAACCTGGGTTACCTTCGAACCTAGGCTGAAATCGCGAAATACGAACGATTGGAATACAGGGAATATTTTAGGTAAATATCGGGCGTAATGTATTCGGTGAAATAATTGGGCGTAACATATTCGGTGAAATAATTGGGCGTAACATATTCGGTGAAATTGTTGGACATAATTTGTAACTTGTGATTTGGGGTATAAATGTTATTGTTGCGAACTTGGGGTAAATTGAAATATTAAATCTAGATTGGGCGGAAACTGTAAATTGGAATATTAAATCTAGATTGGGCATAACTATTGGTTGGGACACCAAGCATAATGTATATTGCGATTTTGGGACATGACTATTATTGCAAATTTAGGAAGATTGGGTGTAACCTATTTTGAGTAATAACTTGTAATTGAATATGTTGGGCATAACATGGAAATTGGAACATGCCTAGTTTGGTGAATTTGGGATAAGTAGCATATAAAATCTAGACTTGGACATGTATAGTATATTTTTAATTGGCTAAAGATGAACGTGCCTAACCCGAGGTTAGATTGAGTTGCGGTGTAAGACTACCCGGAACTGCCCGGCACATCCAGCGACCGCAACAATATAGATCTAATGTGAGAGGTTAGCGCATTAAGCCCAAAACCCGAGGTAGAATGAGTTTGCGGTAGAAGTCTCCCCGGAACCGCCCGGCACATCCAGCAACCGCAAACAACAGTTCTAATATGAGAAGTTGAGGCATTAATGAATGAATTAATGCTAACGAAAGGACATGCTAAGAATGGTAGGGTTAAGTTAACACAAGAGGGCAACACTTAACCAATATAACATGATGTGTGATAGGGCAACGCTTAACCAATGTAACATGACAAGTGGTAGGGTTAAGTAACACAAGAGGGAAACACTTAACCAATGTAACATGACAAGTGGTACGGTTAAGTTAACACAAGAGGGTAACACTTAACCAATACAACATGATGTGTGATAGGGCAATGCTTAACTAATGTAACATGACAAGTGGTAGGGTTAAGTAACACAAGAGGGCAACACTTAATCAATGTAACATGACAAGTGTTAGGGTTAAGTTAACACAAGAGGGAAACACTTAACCAATATAACATGATCAATATAACATGATGAACGAGTGAGGTTAAGTTAATGGGAAACACTTAACCAATATAACATGATGAACGAATGGGGTTAAGCTAAGGGGAAACACTTAACTAATATAATATGATTAATGAACAGGGTTAAGTTAATAGAAAACACTTAACCAATTACAACATGATGAATGAGAAGGGTTAACTTAATAAGAAACACTTAACCAACATGACATGACGTGGATGGGTTAACTTAACTTGAATGGATGTATAACACCTAGCCAATTTGGGGGGTATACGAATAGACCCTAGGAAACCCTAGTAACGGGGACCCATTTCAGCAATAACCCACATAGATGTATCACAGTACCCTGAACTAGACAGGGTAGGGCACGATTACTGGGCTGATTATAAACGGTCAAAATAGCGGTAGGAGGTACGTCAGTGCAGGTTCCGATGGATTAAGGGCGTGCACGTACTCCGGAGTGGAAAAAGCGGGCACTGGGTACTAGTAGTTATACATTGTGCATCTTGAATCGTGTCGGGTTGCTATCATAGGGATTGATACACCTTATGGTGGGACCAACACAGGGTACCTACGCGTAAGAGAGGGCCGATTGACACAGAGATAAGGAAAATTAATACAAATAGGGAGCTGATTGATAGGGCAGTAAGGGTACATCTAACATCTTCATGGCAATCCGGCTGATTGAGGTAAGATCCTCATACTAGATGTACACTTTAAGGCTACTACAATTGCGGGGTTGGGGTCACCTTATTATATAATATAGGATACTAGTTGGGACACTAGTAGGGGATACGGATCCTTTTTCACAGGATATTAGTTGGGACACTAGTAGGGAATACGAATCGTTCTGTAAAAGACACTAGTTAGGACGCTAGTTTGGAGTTGCAGAGAAAATAGGAAATCGGAGAAAGAACCGAAGCGCATTCAGTGTATCTTACCTTGTCATATCTAATGATCATCATTTGTTGTCTTGCTATGCTTATTATCATAGTTATGACTGGATCTAGTTTATTCATGTCATGATGCTTTTACCTATTTACATGCTGAAAGTCACTAGACTTACCAGGCTTTATGTCTGACTTTGTTATGTTTCGCTCTCTTTTCTCCGCCCCCCCCCCCAAGGTTCACAGGGAGGGAATATTACCACTTAGCTCAGATTTCTTTCCGATCTTGAAGATAGACGATGTATTGCTTTGGACTCTCCTTTCCACAGCTATGGCTGGCTCATGCTTTATTGGGGAATATCATTGTCATTTCATGCTTCTTTATTTTGTTAAACAAGACAGATGCTTTGTTGTAATGGGTATTGGCGTTGTGGTGCTGGAAAACAATCTTTGTACAAGCTGTTTTACCAAGTTGTTGTTTTATCAATAAAGTAAAGTTTTATTTATTTTCCGCTGTTTAAATTTTGTTTGTTTTGTAAATTATCTATTCTATACACTTATGATGCTCCATTGAATTTAATGCATTTCCTTTGTGAGTGACCTTAACGGAGGTGAGTGTTACACGTGGTATCAGAGCTAAAGGTTACCAGAACAAATAAAAGATTTTTCAAAAGCATATTTTAAAAGGGGTGTTTTCTAAAACATGTTTTAAAGAAGCGTTTTTTAAGAGAAAAGTATTGTTTTTAAAAGGCATATTCCTCAAAGCCATATGCATTATCTTTCGATTCTCTATTTGAACCTCTTCTTCCTTTCTTTTCACCATAGTTTTGTAGGCATACGTCACTTGTCGAGGGCAAATTAGTGCCCAACGTCCATCTGTGGCCACAGTAGTTTCACTGCGGCTAATTTTCTTTCAAGCCTTGTAGGTTGCCGTGCGATGGAGGTAGTTTCGAAACTAGTCAACAAGCTATACAAGGATAGTAAGGATGAGAATAAGGGAGTTTGGGCTAAGGAGCACAAGTCCGAGGATAAGAAGCTTGTTGATATGGCTTAATCCACGTAGAAGGAGAAAGGTGAAAAGAAAGAGGCCAAAGTGGAAGAATCACAAACAAGGATTGGAATATAAGAAGGGTGGAAGAAATAATAGATCCCGCGATAAGAGGAAGTGTCTTTTCTGTGGTATAGCAGGTCATTTAATTGTAGGAAGAAGAAGATAGGTGTTTTTTTTAGTATGGTGAAGAAGGGCATCTTATCAAGGATTGCCCGAAGGACAAGGACAAGGGGCAAAGGACATAATCATCTAGAGGGCAATTGCATGCTCTCGCTGCTAGTGTACCTAAGAGAGGTAGGAACATTTCTGTTGAAAGTTTAGTTTTTCTTTTTAATCATCCTGTTAGAACTTTATTTGATTCTGGCGCTTCACATTCTTTTCTATCTTCTTCCATAGTTGAGTCTCTGCACCTTAGTACTAGTAGGGTAGAGGATCCCGTTGTTGTCTCAAATTCTATTGGGGGTCCGGCTCATTCATTTATGATTTGTTTGGATTTGGAAATATCTATACTAAGCGTTGAGTTTAGATGTAATGCTTACGTTTTTGGTTTCATGGGCTATGGGTTGATTTTAGGGATGGATTGGTTATCCAGTAATGATGTCATTCTCAATTGTGAAAGGAGAGTGATTAGACTTACGACTCGTGGTAACACTTTCGAAATCTCTGGTAATCCCATGGATTTTGTTATGCTTAGCTACCTAGAATCTCTTGATGAGTCTGTTGAAAACTTGCAATCTGTTAGAGTAGTTCGTGAATACTCGGATGTCTTTGAGGAGGTGAAGGGTTTGCCTTCGAAATGAGAGATAGACTTCCTCATATACCTTGTTGATAATGCAAAACCTGTTGCTTTACCCATTAGACACATGGCTCCAAGGGAAAGGAAAGATCTTAGCAAGCAAGCTAAAGAGTTGCTTGAAAAGAGGTTCATAAGCGGAGTATTTCTGAATGGGGTGCTCCAGTGGTGTTTGCAACCAAAGCGGATGGTTCACTTCGCCTATGCGTGGATTATAGAGAATTAAACAAGTTGACTAAAGAAAAATAGGCACTCACTTCTAAGAATAGATAATTTGTTTGACCAGCTTGTAGGTGCGTCTGTTTTCTCCCAACTAGATTTGGCTACAGGGTTTCATCAGCTAAGAGTAGCTAAGGACAGTATAGACAATACTGCTTTTAGGACCCCTGACGGTTTCTTTGAGTGGCTCGTCATGCCTTTCGGTTTGACGAATGCACCCGCTTATTTTGTCGACTTGATGAGTAGGGTGTTTAGGGAGCTCCTTAATAAATTTGTAGTAGTCTTCATGGACGATATCTTGATTTTCTCAAAGTACGAGCAAGAACGTGCTTTGCATTTAAGAGAAGTCATGGATACAGTTTGAGCACATCAACTTAAGGAGAAGTTCTCTAAAATGTCATTTTTGGAGAGAAGAAGTAAGGTTTCTAGGACATGTGGTGTCCAAAGAAGGGATAGCAGTAGATCCCGCAAAAGTAGTTGCGGTGCAAGACTGGAAGGTCCCAAGGAATGCAACAGAAGTTAGAAGCTTTCTCGGACTAGCGGGCTGATTTAGGAAGTTCATTAAGAACTTTGCGAAGGTATTAGCCCCACTTACTGGATTAACGAAGAAGAATCTAACCTTTGCTCGGGATATTGATTGTGATGTCGCTTTCCAATGATCGAAGAGGGCTCTTACAACGGCCCCAGTTTTGACTTTTACCTTACGGTAGTAAAAGGTTTACAGTATACACAGATGCATGTGGCACGGGACTAGGCGCCATTATGGTGTAAGAAGGAAGGGTAAGATCGTAGCGGATGCCTTAAGAAGAAAAAGGTTGACTTCAATTCCTCTTTATATGAAAAGGAAAAGTTCAGAATACGTATCAATCTTTAAAACCTTTGGTTAAGTTAGCAGCTGGCATCTCTAGGAGTAAGACCTACGCTTTTGGATCAAATAGGGACTTTACAAAGAGAAGACTCTCATATAGTTGGCACAATGGATAAGTTAAGTAGAGAAGATACCTCTAATCACCTTAATAACTACACCTGGTAACATGGTTAGCATCTGTTTATTTTCAAGAGATAGTTCTTCCACATGGAATACCCTCTAGTGAATTTTGAAAGACCTTTTGGAAGACCATTTTAGCATGACATAGCAGAAGTTGTAGTGCCGAGTATACTAGGAGGAGAAGGGTGGAACGAGAGGAGACAGTGAAATGAGTTCCAACTCATATTTTGGAAACAAAAATTAAGAAGCTACGCAATCGTGAAGTTAAGACAGCTAGTGCACAATGAGTGAAGCTCAAGAAGATGCGACTTAGAAGGCTGAAGACTAGATACACGCATCATACCCTTTTTGAGGGTATATCCCTGATCTCTCTTTATCTGTAAAGTTTATTTGCATGCTAGTTTTTATCTTTTAAGTATATCCTCTCGGTCCTATCCTCGATCCTTAGGTAGAAGCCAATGGATGTAAACATGTGTTTGAGACATGTTATGTTTGGTGGATGCAAGTGGATGTAAGTATTTGCTAGTGGTTATTCGTGGATGCATATACACACACATTAGGCACTAGATCGGCTCAGTCACTTTCATATTGCATATGCATATATGTATTTGTATATGGATTGGAACTTGATGTGTTATCATATGGATGTTGCATTTGTATGAATGATTGGGCACTCATGTAGAAGTTATAAAATACAATTAGAAGTAATTTCATACATGATGGACTCATAGCACTGACATAATTCGCTTAAGGAGGTCAACTGGATCAGTAGACCACCTGATTTTGCATTAGATAAGGGCATGTACACACACTATGCATATGATCATGAAAGCATTAAAAATATTTTTAAGGACAATGGATACCTGTGATCGATGGTTGAGTAGATGGATGTTGGATGTTAGGATACATTCTTCTTAACTTAGAGATTTCGGGGACGAAATCCTTTAAAGGAGGGGAGAATGTAACACACCGTACTTTCTGTGAATATTAAAGTAACGAATTAAAGAATACTTAATTTTAAAAGTGGGAATTAAGCGAAACGGGTTCGAAATTCAAAATCAACCAAAAAGAGGCTGGGCGGAAAAATTCCTGCTAGAGGGTGTCGACCCCCCCTTAAGGGGTGTCGATATAGGTGTCGACCCCCCCTCCCCGATCTGGGTGAAATACTTCGTTTTGTATCTGGATGATGAGGCAGTGACGAATTTCTGAGTCGTAGGGCTACGTGGCGATTTCTGATTGGCCTGATGATGCATTCTCTTGGAATGGATGGTTTAAATGGACCTTATGTTGTGCTAAAGGCTCTTAATAATCCTAGACATCTATATATAAACTCATAACCCAACCCTAATTCTATTGCTCAAAGGCTATGGCGTCGTCACGTTGTTCATCTCCAAACTAGCCTAGCCATCATTCTTCAACCTAAATTCAAGTAGAAAATTAGAGAGCCTCAAATCAAATTAGAAGATTAGTTTTGCTCCAACAACAACGATTCAATTATCTTTTCTTAATCCTAGCAATGTAAATTCACGTTATTTTCAGATTTGAATACCTAATTGTAATCTTTACATGCAATAAAATGAATCGAAGTCTATGCCTGATTATAAGATAATTTTTTCAGATTTATCCCTATCCTTCTATTGAATCTATATCTTTACATGCCTTACAGGTTATTCTTATTGATTAAATCAGGCCTATCTTTGTTGTACATCGGGTTTATAATCCTCTTTGGTTCGTGATGTTATTCTTATGCCTGCGATAATTATTGTATCAGTTTATTCAAGAATCTGTCTTTGTTGGATCTAAATCTCTTGTATTAGGTCTGTTGTTACATGCCTATTTTTATGCCTATTCTTATTTTATGCTCCTTCTCTCTCTTCCCCTATTTCCTTTTTCTTTTATGGACCTGGGTTACCTACGAACCTAGGCTGAAATCGCGAAATATGAACGATTGGAATACGGAGAATATTTTGGGTAAATATTGGGCATAATGTATTCGGTGAAACAATTGGGCATAACATATTCGGTGAAATTGTTGGACATAATTTGTAACTTGTTATTTGGGGTATAAATGTTATTGTTGTGAACTTAGGGTAAACTGAAATATTAAATCTAGATTGGGAGGAAACTGTAAATTGGAATATTAAATCTAGATTGGGCATATCTAATGGTTGGGACGCCAAGCATAATGTATATTGCGATTCTGGGGCATGACTATTATTGCAAATTTGGGAAGATTGGATGTATCCAATTTTAAGTAATAACTTGTAATTGAATATTTTGGGCATAACTTGGGAATTGGAACATGTCTAGTTTGGTGAATTTGGGATAATTAGCATATAAAATCTAGACTTGGACATGTATAGTATATTTTTAATTGGCTAAAGATGAACGTGCCTAACCCGAGGTTAGATTGAGTTGCGGTGTAAGACTGCCCGGAACCGCCCGACACATCCAGCGACCGCAACAATATAGATCTAATGTGAGAGGTTAGTGCATTAAGCCCAAAACCCGAGGTTAGAATGAGTTTGTGGTAGAAGTCTGCCCGGAACCGCCCAGCACATCTAGCAACCGCAAACGACAGTTCTAATGTGAGAGGTTGAGGCATTAATGAATGAACTAATGCTAATGAATGGACATGCTAAGAATGGTAGGGTTAAGTTAACATAAGAGGGCAACACTTAACCAATATAACATGATGTGTGATAGGGCAACGCTTAACCAATGTAACATGACAAGTGGTAGGGTTAAGTAACACAAGAGGGCAACACTTAACCAATGTAACATGACAAGTGGTAGGGTTAAGTTAACAAAAGAGGGAAACACTTAACCAATATAACATGATGTGTGATAGGGCAACGCTTAACCAATGTAACATGACAAGTGGTAGAGTTAAGTAACACAAGAGGGCAACACTTAATCAATGTAACATGACAAGTGTTAGGGTTAAGTTAACACAAGAGGGCAACACTTAACCAATATAACATGATGAACGAGTGGGGCTAAGTTAATGGGAAACACTTAACCAATATAACATGATGAACGAATGGGGTTAAGCTAAGGGGAACACTTAACCAATATAATATGATGAATGAACAGGGTTAAGCTAATAGAAAACATTTAACCAATTACAACATGATGAATGAGAAGGGTTAAGTTAATAAGAAACACTTAACCAACATGACATGACATGTGGATGGGTTAAGTTAACTTGAATGGATGAATAACACCTAGCCAATTTGGGAGGTATACGAATAGACCCTAGGAAACCCTAGTAACGGGGACCCATTTCAGCAGTAACCCACATAGATGTATCACAGTACCCTAAACTAGGCAGGGTAGGGCACGATTACTGGGCTGATTATAAGAGGTCAAAATAGCAGCAGGGAGCACATCAGTGTAGGTTCCGATGGATTACGGGCGTGCATGTACTCCGGAGTGGAAAAAGCAGGCACTGGGTGCTAGTAGTTATACACTGTGCATCTTGAATTGTGTCAAGTTGCTATCATAGGGATTGATACAACTTATTGTGGGACCAACACAGGGTATCTGCACGCAAGAGAGGGCCGATTGACACATACAAAAGGAAAATTAATACAAGTAGGGAGTCGATCGATAGGGTAGTAAGGGTACATCTAACATCTTCAAGGCAATTAGGTTGATTGAGGTAAGATCCTCATACTAGATGTACACTTGAAGGCTACCACAATTGCGGGGTTGGGATCACCTTATTATATAACATAGGATACTAGTTGGGACACTAGTAGGGGATACAGATCCTTTTTCATAGGATCCTAGTTGGGACACTAGTAGGGAATACGAATCGTTCTATAAAAGACACTTGTTAGGACGCTAGTTGGGTGGTGCAGAGAAAATAGGAAATCAGAGAAAGAACCAAAGCGCATTCAGTGTATCTTACCTTGTCATATCTAACGATCATCATTTGTTGTCTTGCTATTATTATTATCATGGTTATGACTGATATCTAATTTATTCATGATGCTTTTACCTATATACATGCTGAAAGTCACTGGACTTACTAGGCTTTATGTCTGACTCTGTTTTGTTTCGCTCTTTTTTTTTGGTTCCCCCCCCAAAGGTTCACAGGGAGGGAATATTACCACTTAGCTCAGTTTTCTTTCCAAGCTTGAAGATAGAGGATGTATTGCTTTGGACTCTCCTTTCCACCGCTATGGCTGGCTCATGCTTTATTGGGGAATATCATTGTCATTTCATGCTTCTTTATTTTATAAAACAAGACAGATGCTTTGTTGTAATGGGTATTGGTGTTTTGGTGTTGGAAAACAATCTTTGTACAAGTTGTTTTACCAAGTTGTTGTTTTATCAATAAAATAAAGTTTTATTTATTTTCCAATGTTTAGATTTTGTCTGCTTTGTAATTTATCTATTCTATACACTTATGATGCTCCATTGAAGTTAATACATTCCCTTTGTGAGTGACCTTAACGGAGGTGGGGTGTTACATCGGTGCACCAGGAATCACCTAGAAATGCAGTTGAAGGTTTTAGTACATTCAGAGGAACAACCAAAATAATATTTACGAATCACCGTAATATTTATAAGCGGTTATTTCTCTGTCGTACTCTAGACACCAAGAATTAATCCATTCAAAATAAATCAACAATTAAAATATAATTAAGCCCTAGATGGGCCCGCAACTCCCTCAAGTCCAACGTTTAACCGTTATTATTAGTCAAATTCTACGATGAAATGCAATTTCCTAGGCTAAGGAAGGGTAATGAACCCCCTATTTTATGTGAATTGGGTTGTGCCCTTAAGAAAAGAAAAGAAAATGATATGATGCAAAACAGAAATTAAACATGTATTAACAATGCAACTACAAATGATTTTTATTTTATTTTTGGATTTTTTATGCGAATGCAAGCAAACAACAATGCAGTTAAAATAAATGAGTTAAAACACGATACCTGAGCATGCAGAATTTATTAGCGATTTTTTTAAGTGGCGTTTTTTAGCAAGCAAGCAAAGCGGTTTAGGAAATCCAAGCAGGCAAGCAAATCCACTCGCGCAACCTGAAAAGTGAAGATGATATATAAACAATTGAGCTTAAAGCGATGTGATTAATTTTTTTAGAAAAATAACAAAAATAATCACACTAAAATTATCAAAAGAAAATTAAAATAAAGTAAACAAGCAAATCAAAGTCCAAATGAAAAAAAATTAGATAACTCTTTTTTTTAGAAGTTTGGAAATAAAAACACAAAAAATAGTTACAACTAAAATAAAAAAAAACTAAAAAACTCAACACAAATGCACTGGCCCAAAATATGACCCAAATAGTTAACCCTCGGGCCCAATTGGCCACGCAATATCTTTCCAGAAGGAACGACGGTTCCTCTTTCAATTGAAAATAAGAAAGAACAAAAAAAGACATAATTCCAAGACCGTAAATAAAAACGAAAAAAAAAAATAATTGTGGCTTTCGAAAAACTGAGTTCGATTCTCAGCAATTGGAGGTGGTTCGATTGATTTCTGGTCGTGGTTTGAACTAAGAGGTCTCAGATTTTTTTATTTTTTTTGGATTTCAATTAAGGATATTGCAGTTTTGGATTTTGGGTAATTGCGAGGTTGATTTGGAGTTGTTGAATTTGGTTGAGGTCGATTATTGAGGTGATTTAGGTTAGCGGAATTTGGGTTGAACATTGAGGAGCAGCAGCGATATGGTGAGGTGGTCGAATGGATGGTTGGTCGTTGTCTGGTTGGGGAGAGGAAGGTGGTGAAGTTTATGATTGCAAGGGGGTTGTCAGAATGTGAAGGAAGGTGATATTTGTGGTATGACAGTGGGGAATGAAAAGCAGTTTGGAGGTGTTAGTGGTTGTGAGTGTTTGAAGGTTGGTGTATGTATGATTATGGTTAGGTGGTTTGTGGATATGGAGGGTGGTGTAAATACAGTGAAGGGTGAATAAAGTGAAGTGTGAAATGGTTTTGGCAAGGCAGTATGGAGTGGTTGAATTGGTGAAGTGAGATGGAGCTGTTTGGGTTTGAGCTTGTGTATGTGGATAGTTTGGCTGTTGAAGTTCGCGGTGAGGAGATGGTGTTAGCACAATCGGAACAGTGGCATTGTATTGTTTTGAATGTGGTGAGGAGGGTGTTGAGGCACTATATGTAAATCAAATGCAAATTGACATGAGAAAAATATAAGTTTGCTTTGAAATTACAGGGAAATGCATAGGGAAAGTTTGATCCGGGGAGATTGAAGTGCTCTTTGCAGGTTGATGGAAGGTGCAAGGATGTGGTTTGTATGAGGTGTTAGTTGACGGGGTAGTGACTTTTTTTGTGGGGTGTTAAGAAGGTCTGAATGGTGGTGCTGTGTTGAGGTTGAATGAAGAAGAGGTGTAGGAGGACTGTTTATGATGGAGGAAGGTGATGGTGAATTTCTGGTAATGGGTTGACAGTATGGGAAGTGGAAGTGAAACAGTTGGTGATGGAGTTTTCTAGCAAGGACCAGGGACTGAAGTTGTAATGCAGTGGACGTGGTGTTTGTAAATCAAAAGCAAATGTAAAAACAGAATTGTGTAAATTGAGTAAACAGCAGTGTACTCAAAAATTTATAATCAAATTCAATACAATACAAATCTTCTTTTTTTATAGCAGAATTGCAACTTAGACTGGCATGAAGAACAACAACAAAGAAAGACACACAGCAATGTTGCAGAGATTATGAAAAATAGCACAATGCACTTGACAATTTTTTTTATAATAAAAGTAAAAACTAAGAACAAAAAACACAGAGACACACAATTGAAAGATGAAACCAAACAAAACACACACAAATTACACAAGAACGAACGTGAAACGAAATACAATGACAATGAACACGACCAATACTTTTTTTCGAAGAACAAACAAGAAAATTAATTCGAAGAATAAAATTAAATTATATTCTATCCCCGGCAATGGCGCCAAAAATTTGTTCGCAAACGGATATTCTATTATTTAGAGAACTGTCACGAAGTGTAATAAATCACAAGCACATGACGTACATTTGTAATACGTTAGCGAGTACCAGTCGATCCACGAGGAAATAAATAATTTAATTATATTCAATCAAATTAAAACAAATTCGAGTGAAATTTTAACTACAACTACAACTAAACTAAACTAGCAAATTAAGATTGATAAAAATAATGAGAGTTAAATAACAATTTAGGAATAACTCCACTCTCTATATCACACGAATCAACATAAAATGAAACCATGATCTCTTTTTTTTTGTCATTTGTGAATTTAGTTGATATAATTATTATAAGTATAGCTTATTCATGCTATTAATTAGCATAACATAAACTATCAAACTATAACATACCCACTAAATCACCTTATAGTTCTAATGGAAAATGAACAAGTTGAAATTGAAATATACTTTAAGCATGGCCTATGAACTATTAATTATAACTATAGACCATCAAATTTTTATTTCAACCTTCACTTAATCACCATCATCAAATGTTGATGAAGAGGTAATTAGTGAACATGCGACTAAGCATAGCCTATTTGATGTCAACAATATAGCCTATCAAATTCAATAATGAACACACAAAACCAATAACATCAACATGACATGAAGCACAAAAAGAGCATGAATAAACATATTATGTTGCATCTACATAATCTAGAGAGCTTCATTACCCCTAAGTTGGAAGGGATTAACCTTTAGTATATGTAATCATGATAATAAAGATAGATTACAACATTAAAAACAAAGGAAAAGAGACCAAAATAAAGGAAAATCAATTCTACTTGCATAAAATAAATCTAACCTATCTGCATAAAAGAAAAGAACATGTAAATAAAAGACAACTAATTAAAATTGCATTAGAAAAACGAAGTTACATAAGAGAAAATGACTAAGTAGCCATGGAAATAAAAAGAGAGCCTTGCTCCTCTCAACTAAAGAAGGGGATAAAAGAGAAGAGTCTATTTACATCACATAAAGGGGTATATATACATGTTTCTAACCCTAAAACCCTAATCATTTTTGTGGGGGACTACCAAAAATAGCCCTTCATGAAGCTTCTAATCTTCTGCTGGCCACTAATAAGTCATGAAGAATGCATGAAGCCTTTTGTCTCATCCAATTAGTCTCTAATTGCACCATTATGGAAGGAGAGATAATGGATAGTGGGGGTCCTCCACTAAGTAGTGAGTGAATTAATTCCGTCTCCAATTCTTTGTACCCACTTTGTGCATGTATATCTCTGTGTAAACTTCATGTGCGTGCATCCTTTTTCTCCTAAATTCCTACAAGAGACAACTACAAGGAACAAGTAAATGATTTCACAAATTAAAACATGCACAGGTGACCATTTTTTCCCTAAAATGAGTGATGATTTTGAAATTTTTTAAAACATGGTTTGGACATATAAAATACCCAAAAATGTTCATTTATTCAACTAAACAAGAATAAATATATGAATATAAATGTGCATTTTTACATGCACATCAATAGAAAACTTCAGCATCCTATCAAAAATCCATATCAAGTCTTCACTATAAACAAATCTAGTGAAGAGTCCTTGTTCGGACTGGTGTAAATCACCTTCAAAATCCTATACTCGAATTTGTACCAAGATCAACTATGTGAATAAAACGATCTACATACAACTCACGTATTTTATCCTATTGGTTTCTTAACTACCAATATACTTTATTAATTCTTCTATATGTATAGTATGCCATTTTATTCTAATATCCTTCCTCTTTTTTCGACATTCAATTATCACTTAGTATTTCTTTATTAATACTAAAACCACTTATGAATCATTTCTTAAAACTTTACTTCAATTTATTAAACACTGTATAACTTAAAGTTCGTATATATATAATACTCTAATACATTCTATGAGTATATCCAAACATCAAATTTGTTAAGTATGTTAATCAAATTTTGAACTTGTTCTAACTTGCTTTCTTAATAATTCAAATGTTATATAAACTCAACTTTATATTTTCACAAACACTTAACTTCAAGTTCCCTAATAATTCAGAAGTTTTCAACTATCCAAAATCGTTGAAAATCCCATTTCTTTTTAACAAATGAAACCTACCAAACTAAAAATCATGGCGTTATTCACATTTATACAATATTAATGCACAAACTACATGGATCCGTAAAATGACTTAATCAAGTTTCAATATTTATATAAAGCACTTCTTTATCTAACTTATTTCACAAATTCTTATCATTATTCAGACTATAATACATGAATCATGTTAAAATTCAATTTAACCTAACATCATCATTAAACGCCTTATAGTCAAACTGTGAAACTTAATTCACAAGGTGTTCATATCTAATGTTCCCACTTATTACCATCCATGTTTTCAAAAGGTAAACTAGTTATATGTTAATAAGCAATAGTACATGCTCATAAACTGATCAAGCATAACTAGTATTCAATAACTGATAATAGTTAAATATTATCATTCCTAACAATCAACCACATCATAAAGGATTATATCAATTTATGAAAGTTTATATTTGTACAAAAATATAAGCCTAGGTAAAATTATTTCATTTACCAATTTTGAAAACCAATATTATGTCGATTTGCCTTGTTTAAGCATTTAGAAATCCATATCGATAACATGGCGTCCCACATATTGATCAGAATTCATAAACCACTCAACAGATTAACTAACACAACATGAAATATTTTTATAGCATTAACAAGTACACACTCCCATATATATAATACACTCAACTCATGTTAGGGCATTCCATTACCCTATCTCTTGATGAGTTATACCCGACCAAAGCCAATGTGTTCGCTCAACCTTGTGCTCTGATACCAAATGTAATGGCCCTACTTTTCGACCCTCGAAAGTGGACACTAATACATTCACGATATTCACATGCCGAGCACCCAAGTGCCGGAAAGACAAAGAATTAGGGTGAAAAATAAAAATAAAAAGAAGTAGGACAAGAAAGAAAAGAACACAATATCAGAATCTCACAACGAAATAATAATATATAATATAAAGAATGATCTTTAAAAAATAAAACTATATGTTTACAACTATCAGAGAAGACTAACCTATCATCAACTTAGACAGTTATAACAACGTGTCCTCATCGCGGTTGATGTAGAACATAGAATGCAACTGATATGAAAAGTACGGTAAGTTGAACTCCAACTCTCTTCCAGAATCTCCAAATCGACCACGACTAAACTTGAAAAATATAATCGGTCTAACCCGAGCATTATAATAAAATAACATCCGGATCAGGCTAGGCAACCGCGTGAGATAACTCAATATATATGTGACATATATCAATACAATTTGCAATCGTAAGAATTTCCATAACGGTTATCCCCTCAATAACATCCAACCATTTATTAGGAGAAGTATAATTGTATAATATATAATGTCTAGGGCATATAATATAAATAAATCACATAGCTGGAATGGTTACGCTGATTACATTCGGCAACTATTAAGGTACAACCAAAATTGCTAAGGTATGTTCACATATTGGATTTTCCATCGGAGATCTCTCAATACAAATCTGAATTCCATGCACAAGGGTCAGAAAGTACCTCCGAATATCGTACATCTCAAGTTAAAATATACCATAAGGTAAACACAACTGGCCCACGTAAGAAAACATCGGTGTGCACCACGTGGAACCAAATATACACAACTCCCGCATGCAACTTCAAAGAGCTCCCGCAACGATTCGATAATAAGCATACACTATATATGGAGTCAATATATCCTGCCATAGGTTATCAAAACCCTAGATTGTGCTCCTACTCTGTTTTTTGCCATTTCCGATGTTGAGGTCTCGTTCGGCATCTTTCACACGAGTCTTCATCACTCAAATAAAACAAGAATTCCTAGAGTTGGGATCGCATAGTACAATAGATCTTGGAATCACGGATAGATTCGTTCATAGATCTCAAAATTAGACATGGATTCCGATACATCACTAGATCTCGGAATCACACATAGATTCCTTTATGGATCTTAGAATCATTATATGTGTTCGAGCATCTCAACAGATCTCGAATCGCCACATAGGCTTCACTTCACAACCGCTTCAAAAACATATAACCCGTATACTAGTTTTGAAGTGATTTTCCATAAGTAGGACACTTACCAATCCCAGACTCCTCAAAACCAATCGCTTAGATTTAAGGTCAAGTTCTATAGTCAATTAAACGACTATCAATTCACATAATAGACGTTTGTGTATGGAAAACAGTCTCGCTTAAGTTCCATAACAAATGACTAAACATCCAAAGAGCTATCAAGTCACAAAGCATGATAAACAATCAAATCACTATCATGTCTTATAGCATGATAATATTCAAAGCACAATTAACTCATATAAACGGCTTCTAATTCCTTTCCCATTTAATTAATCTTTCATTAATTAATACTCCTTTATTAGTAAACTTCTTTTACCTAATAAAACTTCATTTTTCAAACAAGACTTCTCTTATTAATCAATAACTCATACTCGGTTAATATTCCTTTATATACTAGCGAATATATTCAACTTATACATATAAAAGGTGTATATGTATATATTCTACTAATTCCCTATCCCTTTATAGTCTTAATACTTAGAAGGTATTAATATATTTATTCCTCCGCTATAAGTATAATCACAATTCATTTTCAAGATTTTCTTTTTTGCTTCGATACTACAAAACGTATCCATATACTTATCCCTCCCGTATAAGTATATCTACAATTCATTTCTAATATTTCTTTAAATATAATCAAAGAGGTTTAAACCATTTTTTAATAAAGAACCTCTTCTCTTTTATAAGTTAAAACATCTTATTCCATATCTTTATCCTGAAAGATTTTTATACCTATTTCTATCTTTAAAATCAGTTACTAAAGATCTAAGTATATTCGAAATCATTAAACCATATATTCTAGTTTGACTATATTCCAAGGGCTTAAAAAAGTGTTGTTAAAACACTGTTTACAACAAAACCAAAACAAATCTTTATAATTATCTTTAAATGTTTGTTTATAGATTCAATTATATTTACTTCATGAAATAATCTGGGAGGGTTAAAGATGAATGTAATTAGCACATTGTCACCAAAACCATTTTATGCTTATAGAAATCACACTTCGTACACCTAACTTGTTTACGACATTATCGACTTAACTATCTGCTGGTTAAGAGTGAGGCAAGGTAAGTTAGAGCACTGGTTGCATATCGCCCTTTGTCTAGACACCCTATTATTGGCACTCAAAGAGAGAAAAGCCTACTCGCGGCTTATTAGAATTAAGCACATTAATCATGATATTCAATAAACAAGTAAGTAATCAACATGATTAACACGTTTCCAACATTCCCACCCTATCTATTCCTCAGCTAAGAGGGAAGCCGGTAGGTTAGAGCTCTATTGCTTAATCCCTACTTGACTTCAATCTTAATTCTCACAAATAGATAAGCCTACTTTGTTGGCTTATTAGTGTTAAGCATTATCAAGTACCTTTTAATATAGTGACTTAATCATGGAAAGATGTAGCAATTCATAACCTTTCTAACCTTTCATTTATTTGAGAAATGGGTAGTTTTGCACTAGTAAAGTTACGGTCATTTTCGATGGTTTACTTAGCATTTTACTATTCAATAACTTCAAGGTAGTAAAAATACAAGTAATACAAGATTTAACATGATAAGAAATCACTAAGGATGTCATTACAAAGTTCCATACACAAGTGTTGAAAACACAACAATTCAAAACTACATCTATAGCAATTACAACTATAAGTGTACTTTCAAGTTCAAGTCCACAATATGCCAATTCCATACTAATCCTTATGTGCTTTGTTTCAAGTACATTCCACTTGTTATACAAGTCAATTCAATTCCAATCCATTAACATGGATCACATATGTCGCTTACTTTTAAAGTAAGAATCAAGTTAACATTTTTAACATAAGTTACCAACATTCAAGCAACTTTAAGCATAGTTAAACACAAGCAAATGGATTGTATATTGCTATCCAAAGTAGTTAGGTAACTCAACTTAATCCTTAGCAAATCTAAGATTTAAGAATAAGAACCAAGATCCAAGATAGCAATCTCCTTTCCTTTCCTTGGGTTTCCTTGCTTTTTCCTTGTTTTCCTTCCTTATAAAGCTCACGACCTCTAATGGAATTTGAGAGGGGCTTAGATTTTTCAATTTCTAACTTGTTAGGTCTTGTAATGGTGTAGGAAGGCTTCAATCAAAGTTTGAGTTAATTTGGAGTTGGTTTGAGAAAGTTAGTAAGGAAGGAGAAGAAGATGAAGATAAGCCATTAAAAGCTTCAATTTTTCTTAGGAATTTTGTGTAAGAAAGAAGAAGGCATAGCCCTCCTTATATAGGAAAAGGAAGGTGGATGGGAAAAATACAAAAATGCCCTTAAAACCCTAATAGTAATTATGATAAATGGGATGGTGTGTAAGGTGATATGAGAGATGTGTAAGTGATGGCAAGTTTGCTTTTTCAAAGCTTAAAGATTAAGCTTCCATTTGTATACATATAGGAAGCTTATATACATACACTTAGGATATCTTCTAAACCTTTGATGTGACTAATTATGCATACATACATATATATATATATATATATATGTGTGTGTGTGTGTGTGTGTGTGTGTGCGTGTGTGTGTGTGCGTGTGTGTGTGTGTGTGTGCATGTATGTACATATACATAAATATATCAAACAATGTTGCACGATATGAAACAACTTCTGTTCAACGATAGGTTGTAAATCTGGAAGTTGAACCTCGATCATGTTCTTAGTTCTTTATCAAATTATTTATTTAAGTAAAAAAACATTAAAATAAATTCCTTATCTTATTTAAATAATCAAAACAACATATTTAAATTATAAACACTTATTTGAATATTTAAATACCCAAAATGCAAAAACTTTCCTTAAATGCTCATTTTTAAAAATGATGATATCATTAAAATAGTTCGCCATAAATATGAAAAATATCTTTATTTGCTAATTAATTTCCTAATGATTAATTAGACATTCACTAAAATTTTCAACAACTTTATTGTGAAAATAGCTATATATCGATAAAGCAGTTTTCGGTCACATTTCCCACATTTTCCCAAAAAAATATTTATTTTTCCGAAATGAGTCTAGGATCATTAATTATCAATTAAATGATGTTTAACAAGGTTATAAAATCACATTTACAACATTTAGTATTATTGCAAATTGTTATGACATTCAAAGATTAAGTGTTCGATTTTCCGGGTCTTTACAATATATGCATATATGTGCATGTGTGTGTAAATATATATACACATAAATAAGAAATCCAAAATAAACCTGCAATAAACAGAAATGGGTAAGAAATAAATGACGGCATAACGACGTTTGAAATTTGAATATAAATAAAGATTGCGCGAATATATATAAGCATAAATTCAAATGTCGAAATCAAATAACTATTATAAGTGGAAATTAATAATCTTCCTAAGTAATATTTAGAAAGAAACTAAACGTTAGTATTAACGTTAAGCAGAAATTAAAATCGGCTGAAATCACGTTCAGAAACCTAGAGATGGGTCGACCCAGGCTTCACGTGAGTCAACCCTCCCGTGCCAAAATCTAATTTGTGAGTGATGTGTTTTTCTGATTTAAACAGTTCGGATTGTATATTATCAATTCCGATGGATCAGAATTTCCGTGTACACCTATAAATAGACTAGTAAGGCCTAGCTTTTAACTCATATTTTCTGAGACAACGCCATGGCTCTGCCATTTTCCTTCTTCTCCAAATCTTTCAAAAAATTAGAATAATTACTTTTAGGGTTCTAAATCAAGATTTAAAGATAGAGAGTGTAAATCTATAACATCGATGT
This sequence comes from Allium sativum, assembly GCA_030737875.1. NCBI lineage: Eukaryota > Viridiplantae > Streptophyta > Magnoliopsida > Asparagales > Amaryllidaceae > Allium > Allium sativum. Next base: position 485,852,044 of record CM060924.1, read on the forward strand.
TCAGATTTTTCATCAACGCAAGGTAAGTCCTGTGAATCTGGTTTATTTAGGTTTCTTTCTTTTTTCCGTATTCTGTTAGTGTTAGGTTTGTAAATATGTGATTATCTAAATACTAGATTTAGTTAGAAAGACCACAGATTAGCAGATCTAAATCAGATCAAGGATGGAAAGTTGTCAGGTGAGTGGCTTTAGGATTATACCTTTTGAGTGATGGTATATTTACCATCCACATCCTCCGTAATTCTTAACATGTTAAATAACTATAATTTGTGGTAATTGCGTTGAATCTTATTTAAAATAAGTTGAGAATATTGTTGTTGCAATTTGTTCAATTAATTCTCTGTTTGGGTCAAAAATTACTGTAGTATCAAAATGGTAAACCTGATAATAGTCATGCATACAGTCATGAGATTACCATTCAATAGTAATTTAGAAAACATGTTAATTGGCAGTAATTTGGAAAACATGTTAGTTTGATAGTGATTTGGAAAACATGTTAGTTTGACAATAATATGAAAATTTTACAATAATTGAAAATGGTAAATGGAAAATAAGAATTAACATCCAACTCAAAAAATAAAAGGGGGAAGTTTGTAGTAGACTGAGTTAGTTGGATTTTGGGAAAATGGATACATTTCCATAACAGTAAAACTATTAAGAACATAGTTGCAAGAAAAGAAAGGAAATAGAGATTAGTGTGAAATAGGGTTTCTTTTTTTGTAGTGCATACTAATCAAATAAAATATACATGTATGTCAACAATGAAAATAATGAAATAGCTTGCAACTACGGATCTTAACTGATGTACATTATGGAAATGGATCTTTTCATTTTTCCTTTAACCAGTGTAATGAAGTGTGCGAAGTGTTTTCCTGAAATGATAAAAAAGAACATGATAATAATTAAAGAAAGATTACAACAGTAAAATTGATTCATGTTAAGAAACCAATAAAAACTATGATGAACAGAGAATATAACCTATTATAATTAATTATATGAATGAGAACGTAATATAATATGTGGGCTTGTCCTAGGGACAAGTGGAGCTATAACTTGGGTTGAACTTACTAATAAACCTTAGTTCAGAAAACCAAGTTAATAAGTAAAAAACAATAACAAGTTGTGATAATAGTGCATGACATGGTTATGAATAACTTATAATTGGGAGTATTAATTCTAATAAACGCAACAAATAATAACAAACGCTCCAGTTGCATTGGGCTGAATAAAGAAAGAAAGTAGCAGTTGGAAGCTAATGAATCTGGTAACTTGAATTAAAAATGAATATGTGGATAATCAAGTCAATTAGCAATCTGATGGGATAAAGCAAGCGCCTGATTAAGAGACAAGAAGTAAGATCTAATAACACGTTAATGTGACACACTTGGACCAATTCGCACGTACGAAGATGAAGAACCCAACGGGGTAGGTCATCGTTGTGTTTGGAGACACGAGTGGAGCACGTCCATCTGATTATTCTATTGGGTTATTCTATCTGATTGCTCGGCTGGACCGAAGGGAAGCAAACATCTTCTATTGGACGTGGTAGGGTACTCCGTGGTGGTCCTCTGTGTGGTGCATGCTCAGGCCATACTTGTAGAGATTTGGTCTGTGCGGTACCACCTGGTGAGTATACCTTGACTGCAATGGTAGTTTGGCAGTCAGAAGGATGTGGCGGATGGCGTTGGGTGTTTCGGCCATTTGCCTCAGAGTGGCAGGTCAAGACTAATACAAGACAGTAATCGTCGAATACCTATCATTAGCAGTCAGTGTGATGCAGAATGACTAGAGTTAAACCTAGAGACCATCGATCTTTCACTATCGAGACGTTGGTTGCGGGACATGCCAATTTAGGTGTTAGATTGTTTGATAAGGGTATGTCACTTATCTCTTGATGTAGTCTTTCACTAATTGAGGCAGGGTCTACGGTGGGGCCATAGCCACCGTGAAAATGCAGACCATACTTGGATATCTGTATTGTAGGCCTCATGAGGCATACCTTTACATATATGGAATGCTCCCACTCGAGTTCCGTGCATTGGATGCATCCATATTACGGGACTTAGGGTACTGTAGACAGTACGTATGTGTGAGGGTCTAGATACATGCACCGGGTAGTGTATCGTAGACAATAGGGCATTACTCGGTGTTGAGACCTGGTTCGACCAAGAAGTTTGTATACGACGACCGATACGCTTACGTGGCATAGCGATGATGGTTCTGTGCGATTACATGGCATAATGATTGAGATTTCCGTAAGTCGTTCGACAAAGGATGGATGTTGTATGCACTTTCCTGGCGTGACGAGGGAGACCGTACAAGGATGGTACTATGGGGTATGCCTTGAGATGTTGGGTATAGCTACATATATAATATATTAGGTTTAAACTATCGGGAGGTAGATGGGTACGACATGAGTATAGAGCCTTGAGTGCTATTAACCCAAAACCTAATAATTTAGAAAACATAATTGAACGATATACGTAGAGTTATTTAGGAATGTATAATTTGTCAAATCACCAGAACATTGTGTTCTGACCCTCTCCTCATAACATACTCACAGGTTATGTTTACGGTAGAGATTTGATAGCTTTGGACACTTATTAGACAGTGTTATTATTTTGATAAGGCTATATTTGATTATAATATATTTTATCCATTCTGCTATGAGTTGTTTTCCAAGCTCTGATATATTTATTATCTCTGTCTTTTCTACAGGATACCAGATAAGCCAATTCGATCTTCGATAGATTGAGATTTTTGAAAAAAATCCAGTCTGTCAAATTTCGGTTGGTTACACTTAAGTCAGCAGAATGCACAACAATATCACATTTCTTTATATCCACACCATCAACCTTGCAACTTCGCTCTTGTAATCTAAGGCTAACCAATTTGTTAATCCTAAGTGAACAATCCATCACTTCTCTATCTTGCATTGGTTTTAGTTCCATCCTCTTGCTCTTACTCTTTCTATTAACTTTTCTCTAAATTTTCTTCCCTTTGTTCAATGATACAAAAACTATTACTTTTTTAGTGTGTCTTGCACTAAGAAGTTAGCTTCACTGCTGCACATTTTCGGATTTTCAACTATAGGGTTGTAATTTTTCCACTTGCACTCTTCTCCTTCGTAACTAGTCTTAGACACTTGTTTTGTTCATGCCCAAAAACACAGGAGAAAGAACATATTAGCGATTTCCATAAGTATTGAACTTGCATCACCGCCGTTCACCATTTGGATAGGAATTTCATTACGTAGTTCATGGTTCAGAGTGATTTTGACTATACATTTAGCGTATTCAAGTTTGTGAACTCTTTCCGTAAATTAGTTCATACATAGGAATTTACCTACTAAAAAATCCAGCCAGCTAATATCCAATAATGACCACGCATACATAGGAATATTCAACAACTTAATACATACACATACACTTTTAATACTATAACTAGAGTTATCTATAACAACATTCAAGGTTTCAATGTAAAAATCTTACTCCTCATGATGATTGGGTTGGCTTCTACTATCTTATCTCTATCTTCAATGCACAAAAGATGGAAAAGAAAGATACCCGTTCGATTTCACTTTAATAGCTCCTTTTGGTTTCCTGGTATTTTTGACATAGGAGATGGGGCTTGCAATGACCGATCTTCTAACACCGGAGTGGTGCTTTTAACTTCTGAAGGACGATCAATTACTATGCCCTTAGACTAAATTTTCCCGCTACCAATAACGACTCCAAGTATGAAGCCCTGATTGCCGGGCTAAGGCTCGCGAGGGAATTGAGAGTAGTGGCATTAAATGTTTTCTGAGGTTCACAACTTATTATGTTTTAGGTTCGGAAAGAATACCAAACCATGGGGACTTGACTTGTTGCCTATCACAAGTAGGTTGAGGAGCTATTGAGCAATTTTGATCAATATAGCATCTTCCACATTTCTAGGGAAGAGAACCAAAAAGCAGACATATTTGCGAAATTGGCTAGCTCCGATGACCATAGTGAAACAGAAATAGTCCCTGTGGAGACCTTAAGCACTCCAAGAATAGACCAAATGGAAATTGATCAATCCTTCCAGACTGAACCTGAGAGGGAATCATGGATGACTCCCATCAAGAATTTTCTCCAACACGGGACCCTCCTAGAAAGGAAGAATGAAAAGCGAGCTCTCATATGTCAAGCCTTGAGATATATCTTTAACAGGATGAGCTTTATAAGAGAGGGTTCTCAGTCCCTATGCTTCGATGTGTAACTAAAGATGACATTAAGAAAGTGTTGCCGAAAGTACACGAGGGTGAATGTGGCGCCTATACTGGAGGACAAACCCTGACTAAAAATGTGCTATGATATAGTTACTTCTGGCATGACGTTAGCAAGGATGCAACCAACTATTCTAAGCGATGTGACAAATGCCAGAGATTTGCCTAGATTCCTAGAGCTCTGCCAGTAGAACTTACCGAAATGGTCAGTCCTTGGTCGTTCGCTGTTTGGGGGATAAACATTATAAGAAGCCTTCCGATCTCGAAGGGCGGTGCAAAGGATGCAATTGTGGTTGTAAATTACTTTACAAAGTGGGCCGAAGTTGAACAGTTAACCACGATCAGAACAAAGTGGGTGATTAACTTTGTCGTTAGAAATATCATATGCCGATTCGGGATTCCCCGAACCATCATAACGAACAATGGAACTCAATTTGACAACTCAAAATTAAGAGATTTCTGCCAACGATATCACATCAAGAAGAAATACACGGCAATCACGCATCCGTAATTCAATGGACAAGTCGAAGCTATCAACAAAACTATCAAGTCCATCCTGAAAAGTGTTTGGAGCGAGCCAAAGGAAAATGGGCCAACGATATCACACTACTTTCGCTTTATCCTATGGTTTGGAAGTGGTTATTCCAATAGAACTCAAGGTACCTTCCCATAGAACAACCTACTATGATCCACTATCAAATAAGGCGCTTCTCGTAGAATCAATAGATGTGATTAACAAGAAAAGAGAGGAAGCTAACCTCCGCGCTGAGGCATGTCAACGTCAGGTTGCCCAGTAGTACAATAAGAAGGTTCGACCAAGGCCTTCGTCTTTGGCGACCTTGTTCTAAAATGAGTCTTCCCGACTCCGGGACCCAAAATGGGAAGGACCTTATGTCATCCAATAGAGGCTGGATAACGGAACATTCAGGCTCGTGACTGTTGATGGAGAACTTCTATAGAGAGCACGGAATGCTGAGCATTTACGTCGTTATCTTTCTTAAGAACCTAGTTTCATTTATTTAAAGCATTGTAATAAGGCATCTTTTGTCATTTGTTGTTGACTATAATAAATAAAAGAACCTTCCAATGCCTCCTTCTTGTCTTTGTTCTTTGGCTATCCGTCATTATTCGATCAACCAAAGTCAAAGCCCGAACGAGGGGAGTGATGACCTCCCCGACAGCGCTCGTTGGCTTTCGCTCCAAAAAGCCATTCCATATGGTGACAAACCGAATAAGAATTGATTAAAATCGAGTTTGACATTGACACTTGAACCCTCGGATCTCACCAAACAGACTAAAATATGGGGATGATACTAAGGCGATTAGCGTGACTATTTGCTTAGCTAACTTCATCCCTCACAACTTGAGAACGAGTATAAAACTATGTGAAAGTGTGATAGGTGCACCCACATTAACGACCACTCGATCCCTAAACCTCCAACTCTTGATGATTAAAGAGAGAGTACAAAAGGACTCACGTTCCTCGACGCAAGGCCGCCCGATTCTCAACTAAAACTAGGGTCAACCCTGGGAGGGTGCAAAGGACCGAACGTCCAAACCAATGTAGACCTATTCCCCCATGATGATGGGGGGATAATTACAGGCTAATGGACTAATTACGAACTTGATTCGAATAAGTCCTGGAATTCGAAGATAGTTTGGGGCACCTATGTCATGCCTCTGGACCTTGGTCACGATTCTTATTTTATGACATGTTATTTATCACTTAATATAGTGATATTCAATCTTCTTAATTTAATAGTACATAAAATTGCAAGCAAATAAGTTTGTTCATATTAACGATAGCTTTGTCAACAAAATACAGGACTAAACAAGACAAAAACGTGAGGGTCGCACTCGCAATGACATCCAAAAGACCTAAAACAACACAAGACAAGAGAACATTAAGCCTTGGATGGCTTATCATTTTGCTTTTTATCCTCCTCTATTTACTTTTGCTTGATCAAGTCTTAAGATTTCCACAGTGGTCATGAGGCGCCTTTGCTTTTTAATTTACTGCCCGAAGAATCGGAGAGTCCGGACGTTGGTGCATCGTGCTTCCTCGCTGGTGCATCGTGCATCCTCTTGCTATGACCAGTCAAATCAAGAAGAGGAGCTTCTTTACCTAGGGGATTATCTGAAGAAGGGGGGATAACTTGGAGAGGCTTGATATCAAGAGGATCAGTAACTAGTTTAACTTTAAGGGAGGAGACATTACCCTCATCTCTGACTTTCATCTCCATGATGGTTAGCATACAGTCATACCGGACTCCCAAGTAAACACCACTTTTTCCTCTTCTGGCTGAGCGTCCTTACCATATAATCCCTTAAGAGCATCAATCATCTCCTTATCTTTGCTCGGTTCGGAAATAAGGGACTATTGTGGCTCCTCCATTACTCCAGTTTCCGACCGGGTAGTAGCCTTCGCCGCTGGTGTACCTATGGCAGGAAGAGAAATAATTAGACCTGGAGGAATAAAGTGACCCCTGACTAGAGGTCCAGCCGTTGGGCAACGAGGTACGAATACTCTCTGAAACTGAGAGGAGAGTAGTTACATACCGTCAGCCGAAGAGTCCTTAGGTCTGGCGGGAGTCTTAGCCTTAGAAGTAAGAGTGAGTGGTTTCTTAGGGAACATAGGGGGATCGTCCGGACTATACTCTTCCACCTTTCCTAGAGACTGAGCCGAGGGGAAGAGGAACGGTAGACTAACCAATAGTAGGATTGCTGACAGGAGGAATATGGGAGGAAACACCTTTTCTTGTATTGATTTTCCCTCCTATGACCGACTTTTCTTCAATCTCATACCACTTAGCATCCTCTGCTTCCTTCGACAACTTTTTTCCCTCAGCCAATGCCTTTGGTTTACCACCACGCAAGAATTGTCTTGTCAAGGCCTCCTTATCCACTGGTTTCCCAACCGAGACCTCGCTTTCTTCTTTTATGATAACTTCCCAAGCATCCGCCAAAATACGCAATAGTTGTCAACCCAAGAAAGATCCCTATGGGGAAGGACTCGGGCGAAAAACAGAAGCACATCGTCACCAAGCACATGGCGCATCTCATTTACCTTCGTCACATGTTTAACCTTATGAGTTTGGATCTCAATCCCATGTTGGAGATGGGAATTACTAGCATTCTCATTTGCAGCATTGGCATTAGCCTCTGCCTATTTTCTGGCTACTTTAGAGGCAGCAAGCCAAGCTTTGAAATTTTGTACCTCCAATTCCAAGCGCCCCCATCGCTCCTCAAAAACACATTTTCAGCACTAAGAGACTCACATTGTTTCCCCACTAATTGTAACACCCCATAATTTTAACAATGCTAAAGATGATAAATTAAAGAATAATTAATTTAATATTCGGAATTAAGTGAAACGGACTGCGCCATCGTGTTCGTCTCGAAATTCGGGTCAAGGTAGACACTTGATTTGCGTAAAAAGGACAATGTATGAAGAAGTTATTAAGGTTTGAAGTTTGTATATGTGCAAAAAGAATATACATACATACATACATACATACATATATATATATATATATATATAAGGTCCATAAATTCAAAATTGGTTCAGAAAATTCAAAATCATGCAGATTGGGGTGAGCAGGAAAAATCCCGCCCAGGGGTGTTGACCCCTTGAGGGGGGTTTCGACCCCTAGGTCGACCCCTCACGTAAGGCAGATGTGGCAGAGTAGGTTTTCTGGTTTTGGATATAAATATGGCCTCATTTCTCTAGCTTCCTTACGTTGAAAATAATGGAGGACTAGATGCTGTCACTGCCCGGATTAAATGAAACTTTTTTCTTCTTCTGCAATCGAGTTAATCAACTTTAGAGTTATTCAAGAGTAGATCTTTGGTTCAACATCTTCTATTCTCCTTATATTTTTGTAGATCTAAACACTATGAGTTTAAGTTACTTTTGTATTTAAATAATTGAAAAGTAAATCATGATAGGACTATAATTTGGATTTATGCATGTGACTACTTGAATCATATTAGATCTGTTATAACTTATGAACCTATGATATTCTGACATGACTATGACTTGGATCTTAACCTTTATCATGTCAGAGCTACCTTTGATTATAGATCTAATTCACTATTTAGATCGCCTTATACCTATCATGTTTGTGGTTAAATTGGATCTGTTAGTAGTTGGACATCTAAATTATTGTTTAGATCTTATCATACCTGCTATGACATCTCTACTATGTTAGAATCAGTTCTATTTTCTCACGTTCACTAGATCTGTTCTTATATGTCTGTCTTATCAATATGCCACTATGTGTTTATGCCAATCTTGTTAGTATAATCATTTCTATCATCTTCCCTTTACCCTTTCCCTTTTATTTTATATAGCCAGGCTACTTTCGGGCCTAGGCATGCTGCTAAAATATTTGAATGCATTAGATTGGGAACGAGGGGAAAAATGAAAAAATTGGGGCAAAACCTGTAAATGGGAAATTTGACATAATTTGAATAATGTACATAATATGAATTTGGGGGCATATGGTTCATTATGAACATAACTTGGGAAAGGGGCATGAAAACTTATAGCGACCTAGGAATAATTGGTTAACAATTGAAATGCCTAGAATTACAGTAATTAGGAACTGTAACTGCACTTAGACACGAGGTTAGATGGTACTCTGGTGGAGTCTTCCTAGAACCGCACGACATATCCAGCGACCGCAAGTGTTGAATCTAATGTGAGGGTCTAAGTGCATAAACACGAGACGTGCTAAGACACGAGGTTAATCCCAACTTGTGGAAGAAGTCTGCCCGAAACCGATAGGCATATTCAGCGTCCATAAGTTATAGGTTTAATGTGGGAGGTCTAGTACATTGTAACCATAACTGAATATGGTAAATACTTAACCTAGTTGAATCCATAGGGATTGTGTGAACGTGTCAAATTGAATAAGGGTTTAGTAAACTTAGTTGAAATAGTGGAGAGTTAAGTATGTCTGGGTTGGGTGGGTAATATTTATATATATAGGCCTACAAACTTAACCAGTTGGGGTTATGTAATTAAAGACACCGTTAGGTAAGCATAACCTATGGAAATGTTGGGGGTTATGTAATTAAAGACACCGTTAGGTAAGCATAACCTATAGAAATCCTAGTGGGGATGCAAGACAAAGGGGAGAGATTGCATCATCTTGTTTGTGGGACCCGTTTTAGTCAGTAACCCATATAACGGTATTAAATGAGTACTTCGCCCTAGGTCAGAGTCGGGGATGGTGTAGGCGGCGCTTACTGGGTTGATTGTAAGAGATCCAAACACGAAGGATGGTGTAGGCGACGCAAACCGACCGGGGTCATGTGCGTGCATGGTCCGGGCAGAGGGGGATAAGACGATCGTGACACCTGTAGATATGGTTGTGCACTAAGAGTTGCCATTTTAGGGAGTGATACACCCTACTGTGGGGACAATACATGGTATCTACAAAGTAGGGAGCCGATCGATTGGGGTAGTAAATTGGGTACATTTAGACGTATGCCTAAGTCAACCATTTTGTAGTTGTTGGGGATCATATTGTTATAAGACACTAGTATTGGTATAGAGAAATCATTATAGTAGTGTTATTTATTCTATCTAGTTGTCCTGTTTACCTTGTCGTACTTGCCTTATATGTTGTTACCTCTCTTATCCACATTATATGCCTGTCATGATACTTTTACTTATTTATTTGCTAAAAGTAACTGGACTCGCTAGACTTTATTTTTGACCCTTTTGTTTCCTCTTCTTTCTTCTGTTCCATTCCCCAGGTTCTCAGGGTGGGAATACTCAAGCTTGACCATGATTCTGCTATCATTTGTTGGAGCTGCTTAGATGTATTTCTCAAGCTCCTATCTTTTCTACTATGGCTATGTTTTTATTTCGGGATTATGCTTCTTTTATATTGTACTCTGATGTTTTAAGTACAAGACAGAAGTTTTTATGATGTACTGGTTTTTATGTAATTTAGACATATGATGTTTTTGAACCACGATGCTTTATGATTAATAAAAGTTTTTAATTCCGCTGCTATTTTATACCTATCTTGTAATGTTTCTGTTTTTGTTTACCTATAACGCTTCACGAAACTTAATGCATTCTCTTAGTGAGTGAAATTAATGGAAGTGGGGTGTCACACTTGGTGTCAGAGCTGAAGGTTACCAGATTAGATAAAGGATTTTGAAAATTATTTTCAAAAAGGGTTTAAAAGAAAGAATTTTCAAAAGAAAAGTCTGCTCGAAAAACATATTCCCCGAACCCATATGTAATATCTTTCGATCCTTCGTCTGGATCTCTTTCCTTTTCTTTTCAGCATGTCTAGGGAACCTAATATTTTAGAGGGCGTTACAATACCAGGCTGGTTCCATAGGTTTCTAGAGGCCACGACACCTTTTGGTGGTCAAGATGACGTTCCTCCCCCAGCTGCACCTGTCGTTCCTCCTCCGCGTGCAGATAATTTCTCTATGATATGCAAAGATTTCCGTGCTATGGGAGGAAAGCCATTCCACGGAACTGAGACTTTCGTGGAGGCAAGAAATTGGATGAAAGAGACGGAGAACTTGTTTGGAATTTTTGATATGGACAATCGTAGGAAGATTCAGCTAGCCGCCTGGCTACTGAAAGACGAAGCTTCGTTCTAGTGGGAAGTAACCCAAGCGGGGCGTCCGGTGGAAAATTGGGATGATTTTAGACAGAGGTTTGAAACGAAGTTTCTTTCTCAAGCTAAGAAAAGCATGCAAATGGAGAGGTTCTTGGCCCTCAAACAAGGAAACATGATTGTTAAAGAATATGTGAGCAAATTCAACCAGCTAGTAAGGTTTGGATTAGAACTGGTAGATACTCCGCATAAGAAAGCTTTGCGGTTTGCCAAAGGGCTGAATGAACCCCTTCATGGGTTAGTTATGTCCCATATTCCAATGGGAGAAACTTTTGAAAGGCTCATTGATATGACCTTGATGCATAAGGAAGACAAAAGAGAAAAGAAGGAAGTTAAGACTGAGGAAACAACGTAAAACAAGAAAGTATGTCCCGAGAAAGGACAACAACAGAAGAAGGGCGGAAAGAATGACAAGGCTAAGGAAAAGAGGAAGTGTCACAGTTGTAGACGTGAGGATCACTTGGTGAAGGATTGCAAAAGGAGGAAGAATTCTTGCTTTAATTATGGAGAGGTCGGACACTTTGCTAAGGAGTGCCCGAAGAAATAAGGATAAGGTCAAAGGGCAGGAACTTCTGGAGCGCAGGTGCATGCTCTCGCGACCAGTGCTCCAGATAGAGGTAGAAAAATTTTCGTTGAAGGTTTGATTTATCTTTCCAATCATCCTATTATAACTATTTTTAATTCTAGCGCTTCACATTCATTTATATCTAGTTCTGTAGTTGAGTCTCTGTACCTAAATACTAGTATGGTAGTGGATCCCATAGTTGTCTCAAACCCCATTGTTGGTTCAGTTCACTTGTCCATGATTTGTCAGGGTTTGAGAATATCTGTGTTAGGCGTCTAGTTTGAGTGCGATGCATATGTGCTCGGTTTTAAAGTCTATGGTTAGATTCTAGGGATGGATTGACTAACCACACATGGTGCCATTCTGGATTGTGAGAAGAGGGTCGTTAGATTTTTGACTTGCCATGGGAGGACCCACGAGATTTCTTGTGACCCACAAGTGCATGTCATGCTTAGTTTCCTAGAGTCTCTTAATGCATCTATCGATGATCTGCGATCTGTTCCAGTAGTCTGTGACTATTCTGGTGTTTTTGATGAGGTACGAGGCTTACCTCCAAGGCGCGAGATCGATTTTCGTATATAATTGGTAGACAATGCAAAGCCGGTTGCATTACCTGTGCGCCATATGGCTCCAAGGGGAGGGAGCTTAGCAAGCAAGTAGGGGAGCTACTTGAGAAAGGATTTATTAGGCGAAGCATATCTGAATGGGTTGCTCCAGTAGTATTCGCGACTAAGGCGGATGGTTCACTTCGCTTATGTGTAGACTATAGGGAGTTGAACAAACTCACTGAGAAGAATAGTGTTTGCGAACAAATTAAACAATTGAAAAAAACTATTTAATTCATTCGGCTTTCCTAAACAACAAGGGTTGTTGCAGAGGGTGTCGAACTCTGGGACCAAAAATATTTCAATAAATAAACCCAATCAAGTTAATCCGAAATTTTGATTGTTTGAAAATGAGAGAAAATAGTTAAAAAGAGAGTTTTATAATAAATGAAAACAATTAGGCAACAATGACATAAACTAGATTAACATGAATTAATAACCCAATAGATTAATACAGATCTAATTCATGTTTCTGTCACAAATATGAATCAACAGTAATTAGGTTTCTAGAAACAAATATGTGAATAACGACAAGTATAGCCTATGCAGGAGCTAAGCTCTTAAACAACCTTAGGCTATCAGGACAGGTTCACTATTTTATTTTAAAACCCTAAAAATTAGATCTAAATCTGATAAGCGTTAGATCGAACACAAATATACCCTGTGAAGGAGCATAGCTCTTAAACGACACAAAATATGAAGGTTCAGATCTAACCCTTGGTTCAGATCTAGATCTATATACATGAAGTTCTAATCTCTTTGGTTATATGATTCATATTGAATGTAATCCAAGCATCATCACACCCTAATTAAAGAGAATTAGCTAGATATAGCTAAAAGAGAAGAGAGGAAAAAGAAGAAAACATAAATAAAATAAAATAAGAACTAAAAGAGAAGAAGAATTTTATTCCAAGCAAAGAATTACATAATAACACCTAAGATCGAATGAACACAAATGAACTAGATACAAGTGTATTTATGGTTGCCTAGGCCAAAACTAAGTGGCCAATTACACAATGTGGGACAAAAGACCTTTTTCAAAATAACAAATAGCTAAATGTGAACGCATGTGAATGAATTTGCATATGTCATAGCTTGCAAGCATCAAATGACATCAACTCCCACTATTTTGAGCATGATTAGGAACTCCATAACATCTGCGACAAGCTATCTTTACGAAAAGCATTGAATCTTTAAAATATGCGGCAGAAGGTGTTTGAATAACAACATTTCTTCAAGCTTTAATCTAGCTCTCAAAATCAACACTTTTCTTACACCAATTCTTCAAGTTTTTCAACAATTAAGTGCATTAATCCATTCATCATAAATAATCTGGAAACACAACTACAAATACACAATATAAATTATTTAAAAGATAAAATAAGATAAATAAGAGGATAAAATATACATATTAACGTGTACAACAAAAAACCCCCACACTTACCTTTTTATTCATCCTCGAATAAACTAAACTAAGATATGTCACACTTTCGTAGGAAACACGATTGCATTTAGCGTATGCAACAAGCCGTTAAACCTCTTGGTTTCACCAGTAGGACGAGTGTTGTCTCGTGAGGGTTTTCAGCGGATACTACCCACAAAATCCAAAAGAAAAAAGTATGTACAAAATGCAAATTTCGAAAACATTTACAATATGAATGCAAGTTTTTAAATGAATATTTACAAATGGATAGTTTACTTTTAAATTTACATGAATGAGTTAACACAAATTCGGGTCGTCACTATGAAATTTTAGTCCATTACTAATCAAAACATCAAATAAAAGTCATGTTATCGTCACAAACTACTCCAGCTTGGCCAGTTGTTTTGGTATAAACATGGTACAAATATGAAATGAATTCTATAATCGATATCAACAGTCGTAAAACAACATCTTAACTTCCTTTTTGTTAACAAGTTAGGTTGAATAAGTGAAGAGCGTGCTTGGATTTTAAGTGCTAACTCTCTCTTTATTACAAAATATTCACATTATTATTATTTACAAATACCTTGGTATACCACCCCTACACTGCATTACGACTTACGTGAGGGTCGATAATCCTAAGGTGTCCAACTCATAAAATGAGACCAAGGTATACCGACGCTGACTTTGTCAACAAGATGCCAGAAAGAGCTTGGCGGGTTTGCACACCAATGCTAGATATACTAGCAATGTTGGATACCCTTGGATTATTATATTTATATATATACATCTTTTTTCCCTCTTTTTTTTCCTTTTTTTTTTCTTTTTTTTAACATAAGAGAGAGAGAGAGAGTTAAGCGAGAATATCTTAGCACAACTTCACTTAAATGATCTAAAATATTATTGCAAGTAGTCTAAATCAACCATTCATTTTACCGGATTAAAATTCAGAAAACATTTCATATTCATCACCTACGAATCTCCCTATATACCAGTTACAATAAATTTGCTCATAATTCAAACTTTCCTTTCGTTATCCGCTAAGAGAAGTAAATTTCCAAACACTTTAATCGAACGACCAAAATTATATGCTAACTCCATCATGTCTTATTTAAAAATAAATAGAAGTGCGAAACTTTTTTTTAAAGAGAAAGGGATTTTTTTTAAAGTGAAAGGAAAAAAAATGAAAACTTAAACTATGCAAAACAGAATGAAAATGAGACTTCACCCACATGTGATTTCGACGGTGTCCCCACAGTCAATGCATTACACAATGAGTGAACAGAAGAGAAATATTTACATACGTACAAAAGAGGGTTAGTGCGGCTTACCGAACGTGCATCGAGAAAATATGCAGCCATCGAATAGATGAATCGGTCCACAGTGGACCAATGGAGTAGCCTCATTAAGATTATGAGACACAGCTTAAGCACAGAAAACCAAATCATAAGGATTTTATATTACATTTCATATTAGGAAAAACAAATTTTGTTTTTTAAAAGTTTGATTTGCTAATTTTAAAAATTTGAGCTTACAATTGATCCGAAAATCGAATTGAATTTCCATAGCAACTAAAGAGAGGTCGGTGAGCTGGGGTTCAGAAAAGGTTTCAAAAACAAAGTTTGGTTTGTTTAGATGATGTATAAATTGAGAGACGTGTGCATCGTTATCACCCTCACACTTGTTTTGAGAAACATTGCTCAGTTTTACTTTGATATTTGAAATTTTATTTACTAAAGTTTCAATCGTAAACCTAAAGTTTAAACCAAACAAATGAATTTTCAGTAAATCTTGAAATTGTGTTTTCTCAAAAACCATGTCAGTCCAGAAAGAGTTCATACACTACAGAAATTTATCATTGAAAAACAAGTGATCACAGTGAGGTTTAGTTGAAACGATCAAGTCGCAAGGAGTTTCTACAGTTTTTGAAAAATCGTCATTGTGTTTAAGATCACATTCAACAGTTTCGTAGTTTTCAACCTTAAGAATTTCAAAGTTTATAAATGTTTCATTTTCAGTTTTGGACCCTACAATATTATTGTCAATCAGTTTAAGAAATTTTTGCTCATCAAAGTCGTCCTCACTTAGACAATTGTTAACAACTTCATCATTTTTGTCAGGTTGACAATCTAAAGTTGCAAAATTTTCAGAGTCTGAGAGAGGAAGATCAAATTGAAGATTGACGTCTTCGTTTTCAAGAGAATTTAAATTCAAATCAATCATAGAGCTTTCAACAACTTCATTAATATTTTCGTAAATTTTAAAATTTGTTAGTTGAAGATCATCGATTGTGGTAAAAGGTGGATTATCATTTGACTCATCACATGTTGAAATTTGATTTTGTTGGTCACGTAGTTTCAAGTATGTTTAAAATACCAAATTCGTGTGGATATCGACAATTTCGTTCATTTACTCAACAAAATCAAATTTATAATTATTTACATAAGAATTTTCAATTTGAAATTGTTGAGAACAAAAATCTTTAATCGCACCATTATTGAAATTATTCCCATTGCCAAAACCATTTGAAAAGTTATTTACATTTCCATTTTGAATTTGAAATTCATTTTGGAGGTTGAAATTGATTTGGCTGGGGTTATAATCAAAATCGTTTGAATTTGGAAGTGAATTCAAATTTTGATCATTTTGAAAACCTTGACTCGAATTGTTGCACAAATATGAATAACACCATTCAATTTATTTTATTTTATTGTATGCTCATTTTAAGTAAAGATTCAATTCTTGTTTCAAGATTTGAGGGTTGGTCGGGATTTTGAAAATTTTGTGGTGCAAAATCAGGATTATTTTGAAAAGTTGGTGGTGTAAAATCCAAATTGTTCGTACAATAGTTGTTATTAAAATATGCATATGAATTTGGTATAAAATTATATGGATTATATTGATTTTCACAACTATCGTAAAATTCATAAGGATGAAGAAATTGGGACATTGTCAAGAAGCTCTTAAAAAAATATGTTAAAATTAACAATTTCGGATTATATGAATACAAGTCTAGGCCAGGTTGGGGTTATCAGTGTGCCACGAATCAGCGTAGAAACACGACTGACGGTTTAAGAACCTGTCTGAGTTCTAGACTCTACCGTTCCTTAGACACATCAGAGAGTATCAATCCTAATTGTCAATTTAACGAAAATTTTGTCCTATGAGCTTTGGGGAATCCTCGATCCGATTTCAAAAATTATGTATTTCAAAAACAAACCTTTCTATTAATCCCATGTTCATTTTAAAAATTCCAACCGCACATCTATATGCAAAATAATCAATCACAGAATAGTCATAGAAGAAAATATTGCAGAAAATTTTTTTTTACAAGCAAACCGCGGCACCTGCGCGAAATTTTTACACACAAT
Organism: Allium sativum; assembly: GCA_030737875.1. Classification (NCBI taxonomy): domain Eukaryota; kingdom Viridiplantae; phylum Streptophyta; class Magnoliopsida; order Asparagales; family Amaryllidaceae; genus Allium; species Allium sativum. The sequence continues at coordinate 485,868,913 of CM060924.1, forward strand.
TTCTATATATTTTTCATGCAACAATAGACCTTATAAAGTTTAGAAAATTCTCACTTAGATCGGCAGTCCGTCCTGTGCAATTGAGTAGCGCAAGTGCATTCACACCCCACTTGGTGTGCAACCGCTCCAACAATTCAAATTCTGCTAATTGCAAATTGCTTGACCTCTGAAATCCCCGTTCGTTGATTGAAATCTGCCTCTTCTGATTTTGAATGAATTTGATTTCTCTTGGGTTTTTTTTTATGAGAAAGAAAATAAAACAAAATGAAAAGAAGAGAGTGAAAATAAAAACAAGCGGAAATGAAATGATCAAATATTTGTTTTTTTAACAAGAGAAGCTAATAAAAAAATCGATCTTTTTTTTATCAAATTGAAAAACAAAGGAAAGTGGAATAAAGAAAGAAAAGCAAAATAATTGTTTTTGAATTGATTTTGATTTTTTTTAAAACAACAGCAAAAACAAGAGAATTTAAAAAAACTTTAGCACAAACCCACAAACCAGCTAATAGATTAAGCCCAACCCCAACTAAACATCCTCACCAAATAAAGTCTTAAAACTCTCGTTACCCAAAACCAATTCAACCCAGTGAAATAGAAAATAAAATATGGCCAATGAGAGCTGCTAATTTCTGCAATTTGAAGGAGATCGAGGCGCAAATTTCCTCGACGGGTAGTAAGTGGCTTGGATTTAGTTGTAGTGAGAGGGTTTCGGTGGTTGGAGTACCTTCGACTTGGGAATAAGGGATCTACGCTAGCAGTTGAAAGAGGATTAGATGAGTTCAGTTTGGAGATATTGAGGCAAGAGGAGGATGTCGGTCGTGAGGAAGTGAAGGGGTTCGTGACTTGTTTCGGAGGTATTACAGCGGGAAAGTTCCAGTAGTGATAAATGGATGTGGTGGGTTTGTGGTTCAGCAGTGTGGTTTTATGGTGATGAACATGGTTTGTGATCTTGCTGATGTTAAGGAGTGGCTTGGATATTTGCGAGGGGTTTGCGTGATGATGAAGATTGGTCCACGCTATGATGTATTGGTGTATTGACGGTTTGGTGGAGGGGATTTTGGTCTTTGAGAAGTGGAAATTAAATGCTGTTGATTTGTCTTATGAAGTAGGAGAAGGTGACCCTGGCTTTGCTATGCAGTGCAGTTTGAAATGTGATTTTGCTGTGTTGAAGAGTGTGGCGTGATGTGAATTGAAGGAGTGTTTGCGTGAGTTTTGAATGTGGTTGAACGTGGCAATTTGGGATAGATGGTGATCGGAGAAACGTTGGTGATGGGGAACTATGGTTTTGATGGTGCAAAAATGGTGACGTAGGGGTTGTTTTGCTTAAGGGGGTTTCCGATGTTGTTCTATCGGATGATGGACTTCAAGGCAGAGGGGTAGTTTTGTGATTTACCGAAGCATGGATGGTGAGGTCGCTGAAACAATTCAGTGATGATTGCGTTGTGGAAGCTGGATGAAGGTTGGTCTGATGGTGGTTGATGTATGAAGAAGTTGCAGTCGGCAGTGGAGGGTGGCACTGTAGTTTGTATTTTAGGGTAGGAAGTGGTAGTTATAGTATGAAGAAACTGAGGATGGATGATTAGCAGTGTGGCACGCTTACAGATGAATGGTGATTAGCAGAGTGGTAGAAGAAATATAAGCATGGAGAAAAAAATTGGAAAGAAGGATTTTTTTTAATATGCAGAAAAGAAATAGATGAGGACAAGAAAAGAAATTGCACAAAAATATGTTGTAGAAAAGCAGAAAGAAATGATTTTTTATTTGTTTGTAAGAATATTAAGTAAATGAAAGGAAAGAATATGTTGTAGAATGAAAAGAAACAAATGAAAGAAAGGGAACTAAATTGTATTGAAAACATGTAAGGAGGTTGAAAGGAAAGAAACAAAAGGCAAGATTTTTTTCTCTTAATTAGAAGATTATGGTATCAATAATTTAATACCAAATCAACTCAACAAGAATTTTCTTCAATATATGAAAGAACTAAAAAGGAATAAAAAAATAAAAAATATTTTTGTGTTTTTTTAATCGAAAAATAAGAAAAATAAAAATATAACTCGAAGAATTTACTAATAAAAATTATTTGGATCCAAGGAAAAGGCGCCAAAATTTGTTTGCGAACAAATTAAACAATTGAAAACAACTATTTAATTTGTTCGGCTTTCCTATACAACAAGGGTTGTTGTAGAGGATGTCGAACTCTAGGACCAAAAATATTTTAATAAATAAATCCAATCAAGTTATTTTGAAATTTTGATTGTTTGAAAATGACAGAAAATAATAAAAAGAGAGTTTTATAATAAATGAAAATAATTAGTGAACAATGACATAAACTAGATTAACATGAATTAATAACCAAACAGATTAATACAGATCTAATTCATGTTTCTGTCACAAACATGAATCAACAATAATTAGGTTTCTAGAAACAAATATGTGAATAACGACAAATATAGCCTATGCAGGAGCTAAGCTCTTAAACAACCGTAGGCTATCTAGATAGATTCACTATTTTATTTATAAAACCCTAAAAATTAGATCTAAATCTGATAAGCGTTAGATCGAACTCAAATATACTTTGTGAAGGAGCATAGCTCTTAAACGACACAGAATATGAAGGTTCAGATCTAACCCTTGGTTCAGATCTAGATCTATATACATGAAGTCCTAATCTCTTTGGCTGTGTGATTCATATTGAATCTAATCCAAGCATCAACACCCCCCTAATTAAAGGGAATTAGCTAGACATATCTAAAAAAGAAGAGAGGAAAAAGAAGAAATACATAAATAAAATAAAAAAAAGAACTAAAAGAGAAGAGGAACTTTATTCCAAGCAAAGAATTACAGAATAACACCTAAGATTGAATGAATACAAATGAACTAGATACAAGTGTATTTATGGTTGCCCAGACCAAGACTAAGTGGCCAATTACACAATGTGGGACAAAAGCCCTTTTTCAAAATAACAAATAGCTAAATGTGAACGCGTGTGAATGGATTTGCAAATGTCATAGCTTGTGGGCTTCAAATGGCATCAACTCCCACTATTTTGAGCATGATTAGGAACTCCACATCTGCGACAAGCTATCTTTATGAAATGGCATTGAATCTTTAAAATATGCGGCAGAAGGTGGTTGAATAACAACATTTCTTCAAGCTTTAATCTAGCTCTCAAAATCAACACTTTTCTTACACCAATTCTTCAAGCTTTTCAACAATTAAATGCATTCCATTCATCATAAATAATCTGGAAACACAACTATAAATGCATAATATAAATTATTTAAAAGATAAAACAAGATATATAAGAGGATAAAATATACACATTTACGTGTATATCAAATAGGCACCCACTCCCAAGGATAGATGATCTGTTTGACCAGCTTGTTGGTGCATCAGATTCTCTCAGTTAGACTTAGCCACGGGGTTTCATCAGTTGAGGGTGGCTGAGGATAGTATAGATAAGATCGATTTTAGGACTCCAGATGGTTTCTTTGATGGCAATTTATGCCTTTTGGGTTGACAAATGCACCCACCTATTTTGTTGATCTGATGAGTAGGGTGTTTCGGGGGTTTCTAAATAAATTTATTATGGTCTTTGTTTATGATATCCTAATCTTTTCGAAGAGCGAGGAAGAGCATGCCTTGCATATAAGGGAGGTTTTGAAAACTCTGCGTGCGCATCAGCTTAAGGCAAAATTCTCCAAGTGCCATTTTTGGAGAAAAGAAGTAGGGTGTGAGAACCAAACTTGCTCAGGATTTATTATTTGTGATTTGACACTAGAAATATGATTCTTGAATATATATATACAAAAGTTATATGTTTTGGAAATTTAATTCACAAATTGATTGCTGGTTGTGTTGTTTGATTATTTGTTGAACTAATAAAAATATTGGAATAATAAAACCCATATATGGTTAGTAAAGCCAAATCAAATACTGAACTGAATCGAAAATTGTTTGGAATTGGATATATGTACATACATATGTGTAAACAGGTTAGAGCATGGAAGCTAAGAAGAGGAATAAAATTGTATGCCCGATAAATAGGTAAATGTTTACTGTATTTCTTAGGTTTAATGATTTTATGAGTCGATTGGCAAGTCGCTTGAATTTTGCTTTTTCTTTTGATTGATGAGAGCCCCATGTGGCAAGTTGTGGTTTTACCGATCAACCCATACAAAGGAGGTTATGGCAAAAAAATTCGAAAATTTAGGGTGTTAGAATTTTTTCTGAGAAATTAGAAAATTCTTAGAAACTGAAAAGTTGAAGAATGAAAGCCAAAATGAAAGTTGAGTTGGTTAGTTAAACCACTTTCAGCTCCGTACCTTTTTGAGGATGAAAAGATTTTAAGTGGGGGAGATTATAACAAATCGGAATTTCTGAACCAATTTAAAATTTTATTTTAGCAATTTTAATGGATTCTAAGAATTTAAAATGATTTACTTTAGATAATAATGACTTAAAATTTATTTAAATCGAAGTTAGAACTTATAAATTTAAAATTTAATTATAACAAGCCTGAAATGGTGAGGCTGTTTGAAAAATCGATTTTTTATTTTAAATGAATGTACAAAATTCAATATAAATCGGATTTCAGTAAAACTAGAAACATTTGAAACCATTTAATAATATCTTTCTAACGAATGTGAGAAATTAAGATTTCATAATATAAATTGAAAGTTATGTCCAGTTTAAAATTTAAAATTGTCGCTATGGAATATATATATATTTTTATAATATATATAACCATTAAAAATGGCCATTTTGCAAATGACCTCCATTTTCGACGAAACCACTTTTACTGAATCCGGAATGTCAAATTATCGTCTGGTTCAAATTTTCATAATTTTTGGAATTAATATGTGAGCATGGTAAATTTAAACGCGTTTGGTGATTTCAGTTTAAATTTAATCGACAAGAAAAGTGCCATTTTACAAACGGTCTCCAAATTCGACGAAATTAGTTTTGTTATGATCGTATCGTCAAAACATAGCTAGATTTATTTTTCTGTAATTTTTGGAGTCAGTATCTAGCCCTCGTAAATTAAAATATACATTCAAATTCAATATATATTGATTTATATTTTAATTTTAACAAAAATTGATCGAAATAGCCGAATTGGCTTACAAAACATAGTCCATTGTGTCCGGAACGGTGGTATTTGGTTGGGAACAACACTCGTTGGGATTCATTTGGAGTTTGGAGTACGGAAATTCATTGGAAACTAATAAAGAATTAAATAATAAAAAAATAGTAAAAGCCCTTAAAAAACCCCAACCCTATATCTCTTCAGCGCGCCGCCAATCATGATTTCATGGACTCGATTGTTTGATTTTTTCCCCTTTAATCTTTCCCAAACCGATTCAACTTGGATCCAAGCTTCAACACAAAAATTAATGGCCTCTCTAAGATCTTCATTTTGGTACGGTATTGATCGTTTCTAACGAAGTATTTCATCTTGAATACAAGCTCAAAGAGCTGACGATCGAAGGGGATTTGCGGTCAGAGGTGGTCGTCAAACTGGCCATGACGGAGGGGAGAGGGTGGCGGCTTCGGTGTGGTGTTGTTCGATCGTTAGACGATGGTCTCGTTAGGCATGCGATGGCGGTGATTTTGAACGAGGAAGGGGTTTGGTTTTGTACAAGAACGATGAAGATGGTAATACGGAGAGGATTAAGGAAGGGTTAGATGACATGGCATAGGGGATTAATGTAGTTTCTTTGGTTTAATTATTTTGAGTAATTAGTTAATATAATTAAATCATTTAAACGTTTATACCTTGTTCAAATCAGAACAGATTTGATGATTTAAATTGCATTGGTATCGTGAAGGCGAGCACTACGCCATGGAACTGACTAGAACGGAAATGGAGCAAATTAGAATTTGAGGCAAATTTGAACTTGAATAGTATTAAAATCTTCAAATAAAGAATGGCGGAGTGGAACCCAATGTGAGAACTCCTTCTCACTAAATTTTATTTTATCATGTTATCGTATTCATGTATAAAAATATATAGAATTACCAGTGTAGATTTTCATCCGTTTTAATCATTATAAATTGTATACGGTGCCTGTTAGCTCACCTCCCTCGTCCACAGGCCATGGATGATTTAATTGACTCTATTGTGTGTTGATTGTGATGCTGAAATGTTTAAAATATTAAAAATAATTTAATATTATTTTGTGGTAGTTGAAATTAAATTATAAATATCCATTTATAATTTAAATAGTGAAAATTGGCTAATTAGAAAAATAATTCAAATCGAATTAGAACTGGTTAAATTTATTAACCAATGATAATTTTAAATAGACTTTTGTTGTTTGAAAACCCCACACGGGTATTGGGATAATATTTGGCATACACTAATCCCAATATTTAGTTGTATGTCAATTGATTGGTTGACAAACTGTGATAGACGTTATTTTATTATTTAATGCTTATACAGTTGTAAATTGCACTCTGGATGTGAATTGACTTTGATGATTGTTTATCATTATTGCTGAATACATGTGGTGTATGAAATCCATATAACTGAAATTATATGGTAAAAGATTGAGTCGCATTCCGATTTTGAATAAGAACGAATATTTAAAATAATATTTAGTAAATAATCAAAATATGATTTTGATGTTCGATTTTGGATGGACACGAGAATATATAAAAATATAAAGCTGAGTTAAGTTTAGAAACGCTATTTTAACTCAAACTGTTTTTATATCAATTTTATTCATTTTTATAATGAATACGAAAAGAATTGATTTCAAAATCTAATATTTGGAAAATTTTGTCATTTTAATATTATAATGATATGGAATATTCAATTTTTATTTAAAATTGAAAATGAAGTTGAAATCGTTTTAAAATGAACTTATAAATTTTTTATAAAATACATTTTGAATTGAAATTGATGAAATACTATATATATATATATGGCCTGAATAGAACGCGCAGCGACCGTTTGCGAATTTCGACCGTTAACTTCAAATTGTTGTAACGGGAGATCCGATCATCGGATTCTCCTAAAACCGGATGGGTTCATATCGAAAATAGATTTCCAATGAATATAGGAGATTTGAGATCTAACGGTTAGATTTTGAGATATGCCCAAATCAATTTCAGAAAAGGTCGATATGGATGTAGTTCGGTGGCCGTTATTGGAAACCAATTGTAAGGGCCTTAACAAAATTATTAAAAATATGGAAAAATTGTGTAAAATCATAATAAATGATTTGAAAAGATTTTGGATGAAAAATTCCAAGTTTGACAAGATAAAAATATAGTTTTATCGAAATGAACTAGTTATTAACTATAATAATAATCCAATGGTTTTTAAATTAATAAATTGGATTTGTAAATGGTTTTTGGTATAACCAGAATTTTCCAATGAATATACTGGTATGGATTTGAATGGAAATAATCTTCAGAATATTTCGATATTGGATTCCATGATTATACGGATATTGTTAAGGGAATTTGTAAGATACAGATATCCTTATTCCCAATACGATATCCGTTGGTTTCAAAATTTGATATTAAATATAAGCTGATATAATTTCTATTCTGAGTCTTGTATTTGACATCAAATTGGATTTTGGGTTTGTCGTGAATGGTGTCTTAAATAACACCGTTCTTAAACCCAGTTGAGAAATGGATAAATCTTTTAATTAAGATTTAGAGAAGTTTACCAATTATTGATTTTAATTGGAATTGAATAAAAGAATTAAATTTTTGGATTTATCATGAACGGTGTTTTAAATAACACTAGTTCTTTAACCCAATTAACAGTGAAGATATGATTTGGAATTTATAATCTTTTAATTAAGAATAATGGAATTTTCCAAAGTAAAATTTTCCAATTTAATACATTAAATTGGAATTGAATGGAATTCGATTCGGTAATAATCGAAATGAGCTTCTTTGAAGGAAGGTCATTACTATATATGGAATTTAAAAGGCTTTGCCGTTATTCCATTTATATTATTAGTCTGATATGGAAATTTATATTGATTATATACTGTTATGATTTTCGTGTAAGTTACATTTTGATGGAAGATGATTTGGGTTTATCGTGAACAATGTTTTAAATAACATTAGTTCTTTAACCCAGTTAATGGCAGGATTTATTTCCTAAATTTGGATAATCATTAAATAATGAATTTTGGAGATTAAAACTAAGTGGAGTTTTAATGAATCTTTAATTAGATTGAATTGTTAATGTGGTAATTAAATTTGCCATTTTTGAGAAGTGTTCGAAAGTAGAGTACCTATGCCGCATAGGATTGATACATTTATATTTGAAGTTGATTTCTTCACTTATAGTAGTAATAAAAGATAAATTTCGCGTACCAAGCATATTTGGCTATTATAAGGTAAAACTCTATCCCCCGGCTTGCGTTGCATTGTGTGATTGGACTTGAGTCTTATAATAGCTTCATGTTTCTTTTATTTATCATTGCGTTGTTTGTTTTCTTGTATTCATAGGGGGTAAACCCGTTCCGTGTTATATGTGTGGTCTCGTGATTTACCTAACTTTAAGATAAAAGTTAATAACTGATTTAGTTCTCACACCAATCACATGACTGACTCGGAGTTTATTGTTTCTAACTAAACTCTGGGTGCCTATATTTTCCACACGGGCAGTTAGTAGTTTTGGTTTTCGCAGATATTTCTTTTCCTAGGATCCTGGATTACAGCTGGAGCTATATTTAGAAAGCTTTGTATCCGTGTATTTCATTCAGTTGTGTTAGTATTGTATTTTTACATTTTAAATTTATGCTACTATGTATTTTATTCTCTGATATTGTATTTCCGCTGTATATTATTTATTTGAACTCTGATATCTTATACTCTGATGTAAATTGTTGTAATAACAATGAAATGTTCTATTGTTTGTGTTCTGATATGTTGTGTTCTCAAAGCAATCCTGGCTTTCCTGTACGGGGAAGTTTGGGTCGTCTCATGAGCACTAAACTTGGATATTATTGACTAAGTCAACACTTCTCAACAAAGAAGAAGAAGGGCAATATAGTCAAAGTTTAGAACAAACATATATTTTGTTATTCTATTGTAACATTTTGAACTTAGCTATTGTCCGAACTAGTACAACTTTATAATCGGCAAAAGATATGATGAATGATGATTATAAAGTGGATGTAGGGGTTAGTGCCGAACCACTAATAAAGTTGTGTCTCCCCGCATTTATTTACTTTACTGCTAATTTGGATAACTGTTCATACATACACATTGGGTGTTGATGTGCGACAATTTTGCCCATCAATATCTACCTAGGCATGAAACATTACCAAGAATTTCTTACTTTATGCATTGTAAATCTCGTTTATATTTACTGCTCAATATTCTTCGGATATAATTTCACATTTGAATTTTAACTAAATAAATATTCTCACTCAAATTTATACAAAAATGATTTCGTATAAATTGCTTCTCCCAAAATTAAGTACTTTACGGTATCGAAGGACTTTAGCAACCAATAAGTTGAAAGTCTATTTCAGTTCATGTTTATAGATGGTCTTTTAAAATATCTTTACCCTTGACGCGATAACAACTAGTTAATAATATAGGGAAGAACATGGTCATACTTATATTACAATAAACACTTCAAGCATTTCCCATTGCTCCGCGTCTTCTCAATAACTACCTTTAGTATCATCGTTGTTTCCTCTAAATGGTCTATGCATTACATACCACGGTGGACCCACTTCTTACATTTATTAAAGAAGAGCTCTAAATTTCCATCTTTTTTGATGACTTTCACACCTATCGAATGAGCAAGACATTTACAATTTGCTTTTCATTCGGCCTCTAGGAGCAATTTATATCAATATGTCCCATCATTTCACAATGGAAGAAAATGTTTGGCCAATCATTTGATGCCATGGAGTCCTTCTTCACATTCCTGACCTTAGGATAATGATTAAGAAAATGTCCCTCCTTATGACATCTAAAGCATGAAATCTTAGAGTAAAAACATTTGACTTCCATCTCTTTTCCTTTCCTTGGCTGACAACACTCAATTGCATAAGGTGGGTCGACCCATTTAGGACCCAGGAGCTTGGTCGATCCAGGCTTCACGTGGGTCGACCCATGGGTTGACACACCTCTAAGGTGGGTCGACTCATGGGTCGACCCACCCATGCCTAGATCTGATTTGTGAGTCATGTGTTTTTATGATTTAAATGGTTTAGATTTTATATTATCAAATTCAATGGATTAGAATTTCCCTGTACACCTTTAAATAAATTAGAAGGGCCTAGCCTTTAGCTCATATTTTCTGAGACAACGCCAAGGCTCAGCCATTTTCCTTCTCCAAATCTTTTAGAAAATTAGAATATTAGCTTTTTGGGTTCTGATTCAAGATTTGAAGATAGAGAATGTAATTCGATAACAGAGGTGTTCAGATTTCTGATCAGCGCGAGGTAAATCCTGTGAATCTAGTTTATTTTGGTTTCTTTCTTTCCCTCTTTTGTTGGTATCATATTTGTAAATCCATGATTATCTAAATATTAGATTCAATTAGAAAGACCACGGAATGTTAGATCTGAATCAGATTTAAGAATTGGAAAGTTGTCAGGTGAGTGGATTTAGAATTTTACCTTTTGGGTAATGGTATATTTACCGTCCACATTTCCCATAATTCTTAACATGTTAAATAACTGTAATTTGTGGTAATTGCGCTGCATCTTATTCAAAATAAGTTAAGAATATTGTTGTTGTAATCTGTTCAATTAATTCTATGTTTGGGTCAAAAATTACTGTAATACCGAAACGGTAAGCCTGATAATAGTTATGTATACAGTTATGAGATTACCATTCAATAATAATTTGGAAAACATGTTAATTTGACAGTAATTTGAAAAATATGTTAGTTTGACAGTGAATTGGAAAACATTTTAGTTTGACAATAATATGGAAAATTTACAGTAATTAAAAAGGGTAAATGGAAAATAAGAATTAACATCTAACTAAGAAAATAAAAAGAAGGAAAGTTAGTAGTGGGATGAGTTAGTTGGATTTTGGGAAAATGGATACATTTCCATAACGGCAAAATTATTAAGAACATAGTTGCAAGAAAAGAAAGGAAAAAAAGATTTGTGTGAAATAGGGATTGTTTTACCATATTGCATACTAATCAAATAATATATATATGTATGTCCACAATGAAAATAAAGAAATATCTTGCAACTACGGATCTTAATTGATGTACGTTATGGAAATGGATCTTTTCATTATTTCGTTAACCAATGTAATGAAGTGTGTGAAGTGTTTTTCTAAAATGATATAATTGAACATAGCAGTAATTAAAAAAAGATTACAACAATAAAGTTGGTTGATGTGAACCCAATAAGAATTATGATGAACGGGGAATATAACCTATTATAATTAGTTATATGAACGAAACATAATATAATAGGTAGGCCTGCCCTAGGGACAAGTAAAGTTATAGCATGGGTTATAACAAATGAGAAGAGAACTTATTAGTAAACCGTTGTTAAGAGAACTAAGTTAATAAGTAAACAACAATAACAAGTTGTGATAACAGTGTAAGACAAGGTTATGAGTAATAAGAAATAATAAAGTAGGCTTATTATAAATAGACTTATAATTGGGAGTATTAAGCCTAATAAATGTAATAAATAAAAAGCGAACGACCGCTCCAGCTGCATTAGGCTGAATAATGAAAGTAAGCAGCTAACTGGAAGCTAATGAATCTGGTAACTTGAATGAAAAATAAATATATGGATAATCAAGTTAATTAACAACCTAATGAAATAAAGCAATCTCCTGATTAAGAGATTAGACATAAGATCTAATAACATGTTAGTGTGATGCGCTTGGACTAGTCTGCACGTAAGAAGGTGAAGAACCCAACGTGGTAGATCATCATGGTGTTTGGAAACACGAGAGGAGCTCATCCATCTATTTATTTTGGTTGGTTATTCTACCTGATTTCTTTGTGGGACTGAAGGGAAGCACGCAGCTTCTTCGGGACGTGGTAGGGTACTCCATGATGGTCCTTTGTGCGGTGCACACTCAGGCTGTACTCGTAGAGGTCTGATCTGCGCGATACCACCCAGTGTGTATACATGGCTACAATGATAGTTTGACGGTCATAAGGCTATGGCGGATGGCGTTGGGTGATTCGGCTGTTTTCCTCGGAGAGGCGGGTCAGGACTAGTACAGGATAGTCATCGTCGAATACCTATCATCGACAGTCAGCGTGACGCGGAAAGACTAGAGCTAAACTTAGAGACCATCGATCATTCACTATCGAGACGTTGGTTGCGATACACGCTAATTTGGATGTTAGATTGTTTGATAGGGGCACGTCACTTAGCTCTTGATGTGGCCTTTCACTAGTTGAGGGAGGGGTCAGGGTGAGGCAATAGCCACCATGAAAATGCAGACCATACTTGGATTCTGTATTGTAGGTCTTATGAGGCGGACCTTAACAGATACGGAATGCTCCTTACTGAGTTCTGTGCATTGGATGCAGCCCTATTACTAGACTCGGATACAATAAACAATACGTACGTGTGAGGGTCTAGTTACACGCAATGGGTAGTGTGTCATAGCCAATAGGGCATTACCCCGTGTTGAGACCTGCTTCGACCGAGGAGTTTAGTTACGACTATCTGTACGCTTATGTGGCATAACGAAGATGGTTCTCTACGATTAGGCATAATGATTTGATTTCTGTAAGTCGTTCATCATAGGATGAATGTTGTATGCGCTTCGTGGCGTGACGGTGAAGACCGTATGAGGAGGATACTATGGGGTGTACCTTGAGATATTGGACATATCTACATATATACTATATTAAGTTTAAACTATCGAGGTAGATGGGTATGATGTGAGTATAAAGCCTTAGGTGCGGTTAACCCAAATAACCTAATAATTAAGAAAACAAAACTAAATGATATACGTAGAGTTATTTCAGAATGTATAATTTGTCCAGTCACTAGAACTTTTTGTTATGACCCCCCCCCCCCACCATAACATACTCGCATATTAGGTTTATGAAAGAGATTTGGTAGCATTGGACACTTGTTAGACAATGTTATGGTTTCAGTAATGATATACTTGATTATATTGTATTTTATCTATTCCGTTGTGAGATGTTTTCTGAGCTCTGATATATTTATTATCTTTGTATTTTCTGTAGCATACCAGATAAGCTAACTCGAGCTTCTATAGATTGAGATTTTTGAAAAAAAACCAGTCTACCAAAATTCGGTTTGAAACATCTTGTATCAGAGCTTTGGTTTAGGATTCCTATATAGGTAGTGAGTGAACGTATTTGTGTTTTTGAAAATATGAGTATATTTTATATATATGCACCTAGATCCATAAAGGAACCCACTAAATAGGAAGGGCAGCTTATGGAAAGGGTTGAGATATCAGATGTGCAAACTAAAGAAATGGTTATGGAAATTTGAGAATATGAGAGCCTTCAGTGGTTTGGGTGAAAATTGTACAATGTATTTTGTAATGAAAAAATAGGATATGTCCCGTATGCTAGTATCTGAAATGTTAGTATTTCGGATTAGTGCATTTGACAATAGAGCCTTATAAATTGGGAAAGAGTAAGAAGGAAATGGATTAGGAATATATATGTATGTATGTATGTGTATATATATATTTGAGAAAAATGACTTTGGGGGATTATTTAGGGAGGTCTAAATAAGTTAGAAACCCAATTTGAGTCTAGCCCCATTATTAACTTTTAAGAACTTGAAATTTTAAATGCTTTTGGGTGTAGTTTACAGTGTTTTTCAAGTTCTACCTTAACGGTTTACATTGTAAAATATGTACTAGCTAAATTGTATTGAAGAAAAATTAAAACGGAAAGAGGGTTTTTTTACATTTGAAAATAATATGTAAGTAACATATTTGAGTAGTATATATTGAGTTTTGGGGGAAAATTGGGTATATTTTGGAAATTGTGATATCTTATGAATTTTTAGTAAAAATGAATTCTTTCAAAAAAAATGTGTACATTATAGAGCATGTATAGCTCAATAATTTTTAAGCTATAAAGTAATAACAAGACATAGAATAAGTTGCATTTTTTCAAAAACTAAAATTTATGGTAAGAAATTTTTGAAAATCTCTATTCTTTTGACAATAACTTTTGACAATTGTTTTGATATAAACTATGGTGGGTGGAAACATAAAATGTCAAAAATCTAGAATAGAGTAGATGTTTGCACCTAGTTGTAAGTAACTGAACTAGCATAATAACAATGAGTTGTTGTAAAATTAATTAAAAAATAGTTGTCATTGTCTACTCCAGTTTTTAAGATTTGAAAAAAAAACGTTTTATGGTTTGGCAGAAATAAATTTTAAGGAAAAAAAAGTTTTGAAGCTTTTAATTTTTGGAAGGAAAATGAAATGATGAGGCCAAACCATGTTTTTAAATCATAGCGTAGGTAAGGATTAATACCTAGGAAAGGCAGGGAAAATATTTGAGGCTATAAAATAAATAGCAAGAATAATTTTGAAATAGCAGTAAATTCCCGTAGAGTGCGTAAGCACTATAAAACCTAGGTTGTTACTTGGAAAAAATTGTTAGTACACAACAGGGACTAGTTGCGACAAGTAAATGGTAGAGGGAAAATCGAGTTGTTTAGATCCTATGGTTTGGACTTTTCTTTGTCAGTGGGGACATGGTCCTGGAATTTTTAGCCCTTGATAGTAGCTATGTAGTGTTCTTGTTTTCCTATTTTAGTTTTGAAATAATTAGAAGGCTTATTTAAAATTAAGCTTAGATCGGTGGATTAAGTTAAATAAGTTAAGGAAAAAGGTGATGACATAACTAAAAGAAAACAAACAATGGTAACAACTGCAAAATTAAAGCAACAAATATAACAACTGAGAAAAATGAAAATTTTTGAGAAATAGTTTTTTTTTTTTGGAAATTTCCAAAGTAAGTTGGAAAAGAAAATTTATAACAAAGATTTTTTTTATGTAAATTGTGCTAGGGTAGGGAGATAGGAAATCTTTATATAATAGTCGCATAAAATTCAAGTACAGATAGAAAAGGAACATAAAAGAAAAACATAAGATAAGAAGTTTTCCATTTTCCACGTCCTTTTTGTAAAATAAGAAATCGAATTCAGAAAATTAGACTTTCTTGTAATTCAAAAATTCAAAGTTGGTTAGTAGGGTTTGGATGCAAAAGTTGGATGAACTATGCTCTTGCTCTATAAAATTGTAGGAAAATCTGGATGAAAAAGTAATTTTATTTTCATAATATTGCATTCATATAGAAACTACCAGTATATTTAGGATGTATGCATCATGTTTTCAAAAAGTTTTCAAGAAAAATTTGCATTATATAGGAGGTACCGCTTAGGCATTCGTTAACTTCATGTATTATTATGTTGTATTACACTTTGCATAAGTGCATAGATGGTTACAAAATTGGATGCACATATGATGGTTGTAAATTATGCGAGAAATTACTTTATTCTACCTTATAAAATTTAGGGGACGAAATTTTTCTAAGGGTGAGAGAATGTAACACCCCACTTTTTTAATTAAAAATATTTTTTTTAAAAGTGTTCAGAAATTGATCACGGAATTAGCGTCATTGCATCCATGGCAATTTTCTGATCAATTTACACCTACGGTTTGCAGAAAATGGATTTAAAATGAAAAAGTTATCTTTAAATGAAATATTACAACAAACGGAAAAAGAAGATATAAGAAGAACACTTAGAAGAACAACGACCACCAATGTTTTTAGACTTGTAAACAAAATCTTATGTAGTCCAGTTGGTAGAGGTATGTCTCTTCCATGTGGGTGGTGAAAATTCGAGTCACTTTAGAGTCATGCTTTTAATTTTAGAAAGATGGCTAAAGCAATGCATCATCTAAGAGAAAAATATGTATAAATGTATATATAAGGAAAATTATACATATAAGTGAGTATATATATATATATACACATACGCACATGCATATGTGTAACGACCCGACTTTTCGATCCTTGAATGTCGACACTAATACATCTACGGTATTCACATGGCGAGCACCCAAGCGTCGGAAAGACGAAAAGTTAGGGTGAAAAATAAAAATAAAAAGAAGTAGGACAAGAAAGAAAAGAATACAATATCATAATCTCACAACGGAATGATAACATATAATATAAAGAATGATCTTTAAAAAATAAAACTGTATGTTTGCAACTATCAGAGAAGACTAACCTATCGTCAACTTGGACAGTTATAACAACCCGTCCTCATCACTTTTGATGTACAACATAGAATGTAGCGGATATAAAAAGTATGATAAGTTGAACTCCAACTCTCTTCCAGAAGCCCCAAATCGACCATGACTAAACCTGGCAAATATACTCGGTCTGACCAGAGCATTACAATAAGATAACACCTGGATCAGGCTAGGCAACCGCATGAGATAACTCAATATATATGTGACATATATCAATATAATTTGACGCTGTAAGAATTTCAGTAAAGGTTACCCCTTCAATAACATCCAACCATTTATTAGGAGTAGTATAGTTGTATAATATATAATGTCTATGGTGTATAATATAAATAAATCACATAACTGGAATAATTACATTGGTTACATTTGACAACTATTAAGGTACAAACAAAACCGCTAAGGTATGTTCACATATTGGATTTTCCATCGGAGATCTGTCAATACAGATCCAAACTCCATGCACAAGGGTCAGAAAGAACCTCCGAGCGTCGTACATCTCTAGATAAAATACACCATAAGATTAAAAAACTGGCTCCCGCACGAAAACACCGGTATGCGCCACGTGAAATCAAATATACACAACTCCCGCGCGCAACTTCAAAGATCTCCCGCAACGATTCGATAATAAGAATATAGTAGATATGGAGTCAATATATCCTACCATAGGTTAGCAAAACCCTACATTGTGCTCCTACTCGGTAATCTTCCATTTCCGATGTCGAAGTTTTGTTCGACATCTTTCACACGAGTCTTCATCACTCAAACTTAACAAGAATTCCCAGAGTTGGGATCACACAGTACAATATATCTTGGAATCACACATAGATTCCTTCACATATCTCAAAATCAGACATGGATTCCAATACGTCACTAGATCTCGGAATCACACATAGATTCCTTCACATATCTAAAATCATTATATGTGTTCGAGCATCTCACCAGATCTCGAATTGCCACAAAGACTTCACTTCTTAACCGCTTCAAAAACACAAAACCCGTATACTAGTTTTGAAGTGGTTTTAGACAAGTAGAACACTTACCAATCCCAGTCTCCTCAAAACCAGTCTCTTAGACTTAAGGTTAAGTTCTATAGTCAATTAATCGACTATCAATTCACACAATAGATGTCTGTATATGGAAAACAACCTCGCTTGATTTCCATAACAAACAACTAAGCATCCATAGCTCTATTAAGTCACAAAGCATGATAAACAATCAAATCACTATCAAGTCACATAGCATGATAATAGTCAAAGCACAATTAACTCGTATGAACGACTTCTAATTCCTTTCCCATTTAATTAATCTTTCATTAATTAATACTCCTTTATTAGTTGACTTCTTTTGTCTAATAAACTTCATTTTTCAAACAAGACTTCGCTTATTAATCAATAACTCATACTTGATAAATATTCCTTTATATGCTAGCGAATATATTCAACTTATGCATATAAAAGGTGTACATGTATATATTCTACTAATTCCCTATCCTTGTAGTCTTGATACTTAAAAGGTATCAATATACTTATCCCTCCGGTATAAGTATAATCACAATTCATTTTCAAGATTTCCTTTTTAGCTTCAACACTTCAAAACGTATTCATATATTTATCCCTCTGGTATAAGTATATCGACAATTCATTTCTAAAATTTCTTAAAATATAATCAAAGTGGTTAAAACCATTGTTTAATAAAAAACCTCTTCTCTTTTATAAATTAAAACATCTTATTCCATATCTTTATCCTAAAAGATTTGTATACTTGTTTCTATTTTTAAAATCAGTTATTAAAGGTCGAAGTATATTCGAAATCATTAAACCATATATTCCAGTTTAACTATATTCCAAGGGTTTAAAAACAAGTGTTGCTAAAACACTGTTTACAACAAACCTAAAACAAATCTTTATAATTATCTTTAAATGTTTGTTTAAAGCTTCAATTATATTTACTTTGATGAAATAATCTGAGAGGGTTAAAGATGAATGTAATTAACACATTGTCATAAAAAACCCAAAACCATTTTATGATTATAGCAATCACACCTTGTACACTTAACTCATTTCCGATATTATCAACTTAACTACCCCTCAGTCAAGAGTGAGGCCAGGTAAGTTAGAGCACTGGTTCCATATCACCCCTTGCATAGACACCCATTCTTGACACTCACAGATAGATAAGCCTACTCGTCGGCTTACTAAAATTAAGCACATTAATCGTGATATTCAATAAACAAGTAATCAACATGATTAACACGTTTCCAGCATTCCCAACCTATCTATTCCTCGGCAAAGAGGGAAGCCGGTGGGTTAGAGCTCTATTGCTCCGTCCCTACTCGATATCAAACTTAACTCTCATAAATAGATAAGCCTACTTTTTTTGCTTATTAGTGTTAAGCATTATCAATTACCTTTTAATCTAGTGACTTAATCATGTCAAGGTGTAGGAATTCATAACCCTTTCTAACCTTAGATTTATTTGAGAAACAGGTAGTTTTGCACTAGTAAAGTTATGGTCGTTTTCGATGGGTTACTTAGCATTTAACTATTCAATAACTTAAAGGTAGTAAACATACAAGTAATACTAATATGATAAGAAATCATTGAGGATGTCATTACAAAGTTCTGTATAAAGTGTTGAAAACACAACAATTCAAAACTGCATCTATAACGATTATCGTTATAAGTGCACTTTCAAGTTCAAGACCGCAATATGCCAATTCCCTACTAAGCCTTATGTGCTTTGTTTCAAGTCCATTCCACTTATTATTCAAGTCAATTCAAGTCCAAGTCCATTCAAGTCTCCATTAACATGGATCACATATGTGGCTTACTTTTAAAGTAAGAATCAAGTTAACGTTTTTAACATATGTTACCAACATTAAAGCAACTTTAAGCATAGTTAAACATAAGCAAATGGGTTGTATATTTCTGTCCAAAGCAGTGAGTTAACTCACCTTAATCCTTAGCAAACCCAAGATCCAAGAATAAGAATAAGAATAAGAACCAAGATCTAAGATAGCAACCTCCTTTCCTTGCTTTTTCCCTATTTTCCTTCCTTATAAAGCTCATGGCCTCTAATGGAATTTGAGAGGGGCCTGGATTTTTTTTCAACTTCTAACTTGTTAGAAGGTTTTGTAATGGTGTAGGAAGGCTTCACTCAAAGTTTGAGTTGATATGGAGTTGGTTTGAGTATAGTTAGAGAAAGTTAGTAAGGAAGAGGAAGAAGATGAAGATAAGCCATTAAAAGCTTCAATGTTGCTTAGGAATTTTGTGTAAGAAAGAAGAAGGCATACCCTCCTTATATAGTAAAAGGAAGGTGGATGGGAAAATACTAAAATACCCTTAAAACCCTAATAGTAATTATGATAGATGAGACGGTGTGTAAGAGAGATGTGTAAGTGATGGTAAGTTTGTTTTTTCAAAGCTTAAAAATTAAGCTTCCATTTGTATACATATAAGAAGCTTATACACATACACTTAGGATATTTTCTAAACCTTCGATGTGACTAATTATGCATACATATATATATGTGTGTATGCATGTATGCACATATATATAAATATATCAAACAACATTGCACGATATGAAACAACTTCTGTTCAACGACAGGTTGTAAATCTTGAAGTTGAACCTCAATCATGTTCTTAGTTCTTTATCAAAATTATTTATTTAAGTAAACAAAACATGAAAATAAATTCCTTATCTTATTTAAATAATTAAAAAATCATATATATATTATAAAAAACTTATTTGAATATTATATACCCAAAATACTAAAACTTTCCTTAAATGCTCATTTTTGAAAATGATGGCATCATTAAAATATTTAGCCATAAATACGAAAAATATCTTTATTTACTAATTAATTTCCTTATTATTAATTAGATATTCACTAAAATTTTCAACAACTTTTGTTGATAAAATAGCTATATATCGATAAAATGGTATTTGGTCACATTTTCCACATTTTTCTAAAAAAAATATTTTTGAAAGCATTTTTCCGAAATAAGTCTAGGATCATTAGTTATTAATTAAATGACGTTTAACAAGGTTATAAAATCACATTTAAAACATTTAACAATATTACAAATTGTTACGATATTCAAAGTTTAATTGTTCGATTTTCTGAGTTTTTACATTCTCCCCCACTTAAAATATTTTGTCCTGGAAATTGCAACACGAGTAACTAAAGAAACAATCAAATATCGATACTTAACAGTATCATACTACTAGCAATCAAATATCATGGCTTGATCAAGTTTGAATCCCCTCATTGCATAAGGATGATAAACAATCTACTAAGCTTGCCTTACGCTCAACAGCCTAAGGGATTACTTAGTCGATGATTCATAATACCTCATAACAAATCGAAGAGTCATTTCCCAAAATTCCCATATGTGCTAAATCCTTGTATAATGCATATAAACCATCTGTACACATTGTTTGATCATATCACTTTCCCGATCATAGGACTTCTCTTCCGAACTAGTATACCACATTTGACATCTCTAGTGCATATTCCAATCTAGTTCCTTGACCAGAAATTTTCATTTTCCTTACATAGCCATACACTATGATAGATGTTCGCAAACGGATATTCTATTAATTAGAGAACCATTGCGAAGTGTAATAAACCGCAAGCGCACGACGTACACTTGTAGTACTTAGAGAGTACCGGTCGATCCACGGTGAAAGAAATAATTTTAATTATATTCAATCAAATTAAACCAAATTCAAGTGAAATTTTAACTACCTACAACTAAACTAAACTAGAAAACTAAGATTGATAAAAACAATGAGAGTTAAATAACAATTTAGGAATAACTCCACTGTCTAGATCACTTGAGTCAACATAAAATGAAACCATGGTCTCTTTTTTTTAGTCATTTGTGAATTTAGTTGATATGATTATTATAAGTATAGCTTACTCATGATATCAATTAGCACAACATGAACTATCAAACTATAACATACCCACTAAATCACCTTATAGTTCTAATGAAAAATGAACAAGTTGAAACTGAAATATACTTTGAGCATGGCCTATAACTATTAATTAGAACTATTGATCATCAAATTTTTATTTCAACCTCCACTTAATCATCGTCATCATATGTAGATTAAGAGGTAATTAGTGAACATATGACTAAGCATAACCTATTTGGTGTCAACAATATAGGCTATCAAATTCAATAATGAACACATAAAACTAATAACATCAACATGACATGAAACACAAAAAGAGAGCATGAATAAACATATTATTTTGCATCTACATAATCAAGAGAGTTTCGTTACCCATAAGTTGAAAGGGATTAGCCTCTAATATATGTAATCATGACAACAAAAGATAGATTGCAACATTAAAAACAAAGGAAAAGAGAGAAAAATAAAGGAAAATTTATTCTACTTGCATAAAATAAATCTAAGCTACTTGCATAAAAGAAAAGAACATATAAATAAAAGACAACCGATTAAAATTGCAGTAGAAAAATGAGGTTACATAAGAGAAAATGGCTAAGTAGCCATTGAAATAAAAAGAGAGCCTTGCTTGTGATAGTCTACCCCGGCCAGCCGACATTTCCCTGAAATGCTTTGTGCTAATGTCCGATTAGCACGGGACAGTCGTCAAAGGACAAGGGTTTTGGAACTATGAATCACCAAGAACCTGTAGTATATCTCACAACGCATGGAATAAAGTATAATAATAACATTACTTGACATAAAATTGGTGAGATAGTGCATAAGCTGAAAACTAAACCATCATAGCAGTGAAATCCAAAATACAGCTTATGATCCAAACCATCATTATTACAATCTTCAAAATACTGTCTCTAAAGAAAAACAGAAAAGGTACACTACTAATGCCCCAAAGAAGTGACCAGTAACAACACGGAGAATATATATAAATAGTACGTGGTAGCCTCCTGCTCGTCTCCGGACAGCGACTCGTGCATAGCACCTAACCTGTCTCTAGTCTGCTCGTTTAGGAGCGCCTGGAGTAATAAGAAGAGACATAAAACTCCGGGTCAGACAAAAGTATAGTATGAGCGATGGTAGCAGAACAAAACAATAACAGGCATAAATAATCATACATGAACCTGGACCTACAGCCAAAGAGTTAGCACAATAGGATGTACAATACTCTAAGGTAACACTAACATATGGTGTAAAAATGGGAGTGTGTGTGTCATGGTGATAGCAAACATCAAACATAGCAATCATCCTCACATCTCTCACTCAGTGCGTAAAGTATACGATATCCACCGCTTTGATCACTAGAACCATTTGGGGCCATGATGGAGCTCAGCTCCATCCATACCTTACTATGACCACTTTGCCCTTGGGGTCCTGATGGAGTTCGACTCCATACAACTTTGACCCCATTGCACTGATCCATAGTCAATGCCACTCACATCAATAGTGAATCAAAGTTATAGATATCGATAACCCATTTGCACACGTCCCGCAGCAAAATCCAACCCTTGAAGTTCACTTGTTGGTTCCCATATGGATCTCGAGTAATAACTTCCCACTTGGACTTCCTTTGCATCTCGGGTTTTTGGTCTCCTCCGGTTTGGTTCGGTCCTCCTGAAGTAGTTCGGTTCATGGTCATCTCCTTCGAGTCGTGACACTCTACCAGGGTCGGATCGGTTCGTGACTTCATCTGGTTCGGGTTCGGAGTAGTGGGTCGGTTCGTGACCAGCAATTCGTGGTTCGTTCCCTGGCATCGGCTCGTGGACGCTCTGGTTCGGGAGGTGCAAGTAACTCACGGTTCAGAGCTTCTGGTTCGTGGAAGGCGGTTCGGGTCGGAGGACTTCAAATGCGAGCGGATCGGGGTGTTCCATAAGTGGGTCGGTTCGGCTCGGAGGAGCAAGCATGAGCCGGTCTGGGGACTCGATCCGATCCGAATTCCTGACATTTTCCAGCAAGCTATTTCCTGTCCTTTCTCGCTACACGACGGCGTTTTCAACCATTCTAACTTCTTTAATCAATCATAGAACATTCCAAAAAGTAGTAGTTACATATAGGATCAATCAACAAGATCAAAACATCAAGCATATGAGTTATTTAGATCAAACACACAAAAAAAAGCATGATTTTCTCCTTAATCTCCTTAAGCATGTTTTAACTATAGGATTAGTAAACTTAATCCAAATTAACCAAAATTTTCACCAGTGACATAAAATAATATTTTAGAATTTCTACATATTTTTACAAATTTTTATGATGCGTAATTTCGCTAATTATCACTAGTCACCACCTAATTAGCCGTAATTAGTGAATAAAAATGCAAATCACTCACCTTAGCCACAAGTGGAATCTCAGATCTGAAGCTTTACTGTTATGGCACAAATTCTTATGTGTAGCAGCAGCACTATCTCTGATTTGATGTTAGTCCGCCTTGATTTGACGTAGTTTTGCTTAACTAGTGATTAAAAGGTGATTTGGGAGTGATTTAGGAGATAGAGGCCATTGCCAGGGTTCAAGAGAGGTTAGTGGTGGGTGGAAAACTGAAACAAAATGTTTTCCCAAAGCCTTTTAGCCCTACCATAACCCTAACCCGAAATGGGTTATGGGTCTAGCTGCTAATTACCCTGTTAAGCCCGGTTAAGCTATTTTTCCATCTTCAAACCTTATTTCAGCCATATCTCCCAAACCGTAAGTCCGTTTGATCAATGTGACCACTTTACGGAAAGGTAAACCATCAACTAAATCCAATGGAAGTGATTCTAGGTCAAAATTCCTTACCAGTCAAAAGTTATCGGCAAAACAAGATTCACTAGGGGTAAAACGATCATTTATAATTCGGCAAAAATCATGAACATGGGAAATGACCCTAATATTTGTTTCCCAAAGTCACATGACCATACGAATTCATATGTGCATGAAATAAATATTCTATGACCCTCCAATGCATAGAATGCAGGTCGTTACACTCTCTCTCCCTTAAGGAATTTCGACCCCGAAATTCCTTAATTAAGAAAACAACCAAAAGGTCCCGCATGCCTATAAACTATTTACAATCAATCAAACATACATGACAAACACAAAAAACCTATCTTAGCGTGCGAAATAACTATATTGATATTAAAACCTCACCAGGAAAAGAATTCTCGATGCGACTTCCTTATGTTCTCCTCTGTTTCCCAAGTACAGTCATTCTCATTATCGCCCTACCAAACCTTGACCAGTTTCACCGTCTTCCTTCGAAGTTGTTTCGTATCGTGCCCGATGATACGAATCATCCTATAGCTCCCAACTGCCTTGGATTCTACCTCGATATCATCCAACTGATCTGGTGAAATAGTCATATCAGGATCATGCACGAGCTTCCTTAACTGGAAAACATGAAATACGTTGTGAACTCCCGCCATCTTGTTAGGTAATCCAACTTTATATGCCAAATTCCCAACTTGTTTGAGAATTGGAAATGGACCAACAAACCTCGGTGCCAATTGAACTCTCCTACCAAATCGAATTAAATTCTTTAACAGAGAAATTTTGACGAATACCAAGTCGCCAATGGAGAGTTTCAATTCTCTTCGTCTTTTATGATCATAATTCTTCTGCCCGTCTTGGGTAGCCTTTATCCGCTGTTGAATAACCTTGATCTTATCTGAAGTTTCTCTTATTACATCTGGCCTAAGCACAAATTTCTCACCAGTTTCCAACCAACATGATGGTGAGTTGCAGGGTCTTCCGTACAAAGCTTCAAATGGAGCTATACAAATACTAGATTATTAACTATTATTATATGCGAACTTAACCAGATGCAAATGGTCATTCCATGAACCCACCAAAATCCAATATACAAGCTCTCAAGAGATCCTCTAATACACTATTCACCCTCTCTGTTTGATTGTCGGTTTAGGGATGGTACACGGTACTAAAATGTAATTCTGACCCTAAAGCCGCTTGTAAGCTCTTCCAAAACCCACTAGTAAATAATGGATCTCGGTCACTCACAATACCTTTAGGTACTCCATGAAATCTCACTATCCATTTCAAATACAGTTCTGCTAACTTAGCTGCCATTCTATTCGACTTGACTGGTATAAACCTTGCACTCTTGGTCAATCGATCCACAATCACCCAAATACTATCATGACCCGATCTAGTCCTTGGTAAACCATCTATGAAATCCATTGAGACTTGTTCCCATTTCCATTCGGGAATTTCCAGCGGTTGTAGAAAACCACTAGGCTTCTTTTGCTTGGCTTTAACTAACTACAGTTCATGCACTTGGATATAGACTTCCCAACGTCTCTCTTCATCCCTTCCCAGTAGTAGGTCTACTTCATGTCTTGATACGCCTTTTTACCATCGGGATGTATAGTCAGTTTCGAGTGATGACAGTCTCTAAGCACTTCATCTCTCAATCCATTAACGTTGGGTACAATTAGACTCCCTTTCTTTCGAAGCCATCCCTCTCGATCAAGACCATACTTGCTCATTCTCTCGTCGTCGATACCCATCTCTACCTTGGAGATGATTTCCAATAGATTAGGATCGTTCCTCTAACTGGAACCAATCCGCTCAATCAAAGTCGGTATGATCGTCAAACTTGCTAACATCACTGGATCTAATTTGCACTTAGGTATGAAATCATATCCTGCGATATACTCTAGTTGCTTCCATTCCAGAAACATAGCCCCCAAAATGGCATGTCTCCTACTCAATGCATTAACTACAACATTGCCCTTCCCGGGTGTGTATGCGATATTGAAATCATATGAAGCCAAGAACTCTAACCATCTTTGCTGATGAAGATTTAAATCTTCTGAGAGAAAAGATATTTTAATGACTTATGATCGGTAAATAACTCGAATCTTTCTCTCAGGAGATAGGTAGGATACCTTTTCTCAGGCGGTTTCAGTTGTCGGCTAGCATAAGCTACAACCCTCCATCCTTGCATTAGTACAACACCTAGTCCGGTACCATAGGCATCCGTGTATACCGTCATCTCTTCATTCCCCTCAGGAATGAATAGCACGGGTGCACACATCAAATTTTACTTTAAACTCTTAAATGCATTCTCACACTTTTCTTCCCAGATGAAAGCTTGATTCTTCTTGGTCAACTGAGTTAATGGTGCCACTATCTTGGAGAAGTCCAGGATAAACTTACGATAATATCCAGCTAACCCCAAGAAACTTCTCGCATCTGTTACACTCTTGGACGTAGACTAATCTTGCACCGTAGCCACCTTCGCAGGATCCATGGCAATACCATTCTCTGAAACAACATGGCCCAAGAATCTCACTTCCCTCCTCCAGAAGTGACACTTAGAAAATTTTGCCTTCAATTGGTGTTTCCTCAACACCTCCATCACTGTCTTCAAATGTTCCTTGTGTTCTTCCTCCGTCCTCAAATAAATTAAGATATCGTCTACGAACACAAGAACAAAATTATTCAATTGATCCCTGAATACCCTATTAATAAGATCCACAAAATATGCTGGTGGTAAACTCAAATGGCATGTCCAACCACTCATAGAATCCAGACGGTGTCCGAAATGCCGTTTTAGGTATACTCTCAGCTGCTACTCATAGCTGATGAAATCCTGTCGCGAGATCCAATTGGGAGAACACTCTTCCTCCACTTAACTGATCAAACAAATCATCCATCCGTGGAAGAGGATACTTATTCTTTCTAGTCACCTTGTTCAACTCGCGATAATCTAGACATAAACAAAGGGAACCATCGGCCTTAGTGGAAAATACAACTGGTGCTCCGCAGTCAGAAACATTTCTTCAGATAAATCCCTTCTTCAAAAGATCGCTTACTTGCACCTCGAGCTCTCGCTGCACCCTTGGTTCCATACGATGAAGTGGCATCACTATAGGTCTGGAATCTTTCACTAAATCAATCTTAAACTCAATCTCTCGGTGTGGTGGAAGTTCAGTCACTTCCCCGAAGATGTCCAGATACTCGCCAGCAATAGGTACATCTGACAACTCATCATGCGGGATGTCGAGGGAATTTAGAAAACTAGACATCACCCCATCACTAGGTAGGCTACCAAACAGTACCCTCCGCCCATCGTCCGCTCTAGTGGTCACCGAAGACCCCTCACAGTTTACCACCACCCCATACTTTTGGAGCTAATCGACTCCCAAAATACTGCCAAACCCAGTAAAGCCCAAAACAAAGCAATCGCAAGCAAACATACATCCATGACTCGATAAGACCAAATTACGACAAATCATGCTAAGGCTAGTCGAACCACCAATCGGGTTCATTACAACTAAAGGCCTATCAACAATCTCGGGTTCCAATTCCAACCTATCTACTAGATCACTAAATATGAAGGAATAGGAAGCCCCGATATCAAACAGTACTCAAACAGGAACATCATAAATGGAAAGCATACCTTGAATGACGATTCCCTTTCCTTTCTCCGTCGTAGTTGGGGGCATTCGACGAAGAAGGAACAACATTGATAGCATATACTTTCACACTCTTCTTCTCTTTAGGAGGCTGTAGACATTTATCCTTGTGATGTCCCACGTGGCCGCAACTGAAGCACTTCCTGTCTGGTGGCTTTGCTTGACATTCTTTGGCATTGTGGCCCTTCTTGCCATAACTATAGCACTCTACATCTTTCTTATCTCTCTTTTTCTGACCATCCTTGGTTTGGTTCTATTTTCTCTTATTCTGGGAATTATTCTTGCCTTCACCGCTTGCCTGCGGTTTTGGCTCTCCTGCAGATGCAATAGTAACCTCGGTCTTTGACTTAGGGTAAAGGCTCTCAGATCTCAATGCCTTTCCCACAGTAGACTCAAATGTCTCATCTATATGGTTTATCAGCCTTTCCTCCAAATACTCATCTAAGCCAGTTATAAACTTCTCATTCTTCTTCTCGGCGGTATCGATAAGAGATAATCCATAATTCGATAAAGTACTTTGCAAATATCCCGAGACTGCCCTACCGTTCTACTTAAGCTCCAAAAATTTCCTAAACAAATCTGATTTTTGAGCAGCTAGGATAAACTTATCACTGAAGCGAGTCTTAAACTGATTCCAAGTAACTTGATCCTCAGGAGTAGCTGCTTTAATAGCATTCCATCAATTCATAGCATGTCCTTGAAGTTGACGCGATGCTAGCTTTCTCTTCATCGCATCATCGATTCCCAAATCCTCGAAGATGCGCTCACAACTATCAAGCCAATCTTGAACCACCATAGCCGATTCTGTTCCATGGAATGACTTCCCATCAAGACTAGTATAATCCTTGTTAAGCTTAAGAAATCGGCTCTAGGCGCCTGCACTGCTGCACCACCACCGTTAGCCGCATTAGGAGCTGCTCCCTGAACATCCCTAAGCATCTCCCTTATAAATGTACTAAACATCGTCCTCATATCAGGGGCATTCCTATTATTGGCCCTTGAACCCGTACTCCTATATTTCGGCTCATTGTTAAATCCGTAAAGAGAAAATGATTAACCATCTCCATAGTGGTGCTAGTGCAGTGTGACTTCATCCTTAGATATACTAATAGTATATATATATATATAACTTTTGAAAACCAAAATATCACAAATACGCGCTCTTATATACGTATACTATCTCTCCATGATGTCTTCCCCTAGGTTAACTATGCAACCTAGGCTCTGATACCAAGTGTGACGGCCTACCCTGGGACAGCCGACATTTCCTCGAAATGCGCTGTGCTAATGTCCGACTAGCACGAGATGGTCGTCAAAGGAAAAGGGTTTTGAAACTGTGAATCATCAAGAACCTATAGTATATCTCACAACGCATGGAATAAAGTATAATAATAACATAACTTGACATAAAATAGGTGAGACAGTGCATAAGCTAAAAACTAAACCATCATAGCAGCAGAATCCAAAACACAGCTTAATCCAAACCATCATTATTACATCCGGTTCGTGACACTCTACCAGGGTCATCTCCATCGGGTCGTGACACTCTACCAGGGTCGGATCGGTTCGTGACTTCATTCGTTTCGGGTTCGGAGCAGTGGGTCGGTTCAGGACCCGCAGTTCGTGGTTCGTTCCGAGGCATCGGCTCTTGGACGCTCTGGTTCGGGTGGTGCAAGTAACTCACGGTTCGGAGCTTCTGGTTCGTGATACTCCAGTTCATGGAAGGCGCTTCGGGTCGTAGGACTTCAAATGCGAGCAGATCGGGGTGTTCCACGAGTGGGTCAGTTCGGCTCGGAGGAGCAAGCACGATCCGATTTGGGCACCCGATTCGATCTGAATTCCTAACATTTTCCAACAAGCTATTTCCTGTCCTTTCTCACCATACGACGGCGTTTTCAACCATTCTAACTTCTTTAATCAATCATAGAATATTCCAAACAGTAGTAGTAACATATAGGATCAATCAACAAGGTCAATACATCAAGCATATGAGTTATTTAGATCCAATACACCCAAAAAAGCATGATTTTCCCCTTAATCCCCTTAAGCATGTTTTAACTATAGGATTAGCAAACTTAATCCGAATTAACCAAAATTTTCACCAGTGACATAAAATAATATTTTAAAATTTATACATATTTTTCCAGATTTTTATGATGCGTAATTTCGCTAATTATCACTAATCACCCCTAATTAGCCGTAATTAGTGAATAAAAATGCAAATCACTCACCTTAGCCATAAGTGGAATCTCAGATCTGAAGCTTTACTGTTATGGCATGGATTCCTATGCATAGCAGCATCCCTGTCTCTGATTTGATGCTAATCTGCCTTGATTTGATGTAGTTTTGCTTAATTAGTGATTAAAAGGTGATTTAGGAGTGATTTAGGAGATAAGGGCCATTGCTAGGGTTCAAGAGAAGTTAGTGTCGGCTGGAAAACGGAAATGAAATGTTTTCCTAAACCCTTTCAGCCCTCCTATAACCCTAATCCCGAAACGGGTTATGGGCCTAGCTGTTAATTACCTTATTAAGCCCGGTTAAGCTGTTTTTCCACCTTCAAAATTTATTTCAACTATATCTCCCAAACGGTAAATCCGTTTGATCAATGTGACCACTTTACAGAAAGGTAAACCATCATATGAATCCAATTGAAGTGGTTTTAGGTCAAAATTCCTTACTAGTCAAAAGTTATTGGCGAAACAAGATTCGCCAGGGATAAAATGGTCATTTAAAATTCGACAAAAATCATGAACATGGGACATGACCCCAATAGTCATTTCCCAAAGTCACACGACCATACGACTTTATATGTGCATGAAATAAATATTTTACGATCCTCCGATGCGTAGAATGCGGGTTGTTACATTGCTCCTCTCAACTAAACTAAGGAAGGGGATAAAAGAGAAAAGGCAATTTACATCACATAAAGGGGTATATATACATGTTTCTAACCCTAAAACCGTAATCACTTTTGTTCGGGACTACCAAAAATACCCCTTCCTAAAGCTTCTAATCTTGTTTTGGCCAATAATAAGTCATCTAGAATGCACGAAGTCTTTTGTCTCATCCAATTAGTCTCTAATTGTACCATTAAGGAAGGACAGATAATGGGTAGTGGATTCCTCCACTAAGTAGTGAGTGAATTAGTTCCATCTCCAATTCCTGTATCCACTTTATGCATGTATATCTCTATGTAAACTTCATGTGCATGCATCCTTTTTGCTCCTAAATTCCTACAAGAGACAATTACATGCCCAAGTGACCATTTTTTCCCAAAATGAGTGATGATTTTGAAAATATTGGTTTGATCATATAAAATACCAAAAAATGTTCATTTATTCAACTAAACAAGAATAAATATATGAATATAAATGTGCATTTTTACGTGCACATCAAATACTCCCACACTTATCTTTTTATTCATCCTCGAATAACGCAAAAAACTAAGATAAATCCACTTTCGTAGGCAGCACGATTGCATTGAGCGTATGCAACTAGCCGTTAAACCTCTGGGTTCCCCAGTAGGATGAGTGTTGTCTCATGAGGGTTTTCAGCGGATACTACCCATAAAATCCAAATGTTAAATGTAAAAATATTTACAAAAATGCACTTTTCAAAAGGATATTTACAAATTGGTAATTTACTTTTAAAAATAACACGAAGAAGTTAATATAAGTTGGGTCGTTACTATGAAATTTTAGTCCATTACTAATAAAAGCTTCAAACAAACATCCAGTTATCGTTACAAACTCCTCCAGCTTGGCCAGTTGTTTCGGTTGAAAACATAGTGAAAATATGAATCTGTAATCGATATCAAAATCATAAAATGGCATCTCAATTTCCTTTTGGTTTAAAAGTTAGGTCAAATAAGTGAAGAAGGTGCTTAGATTTCAAGTGCTTACTCTCTCTTTATTATGAGAAATATTTACGTTATTATTATTTACAAACACCTAGGTATACCATCCCTACACTGCATTACGACATACGTGAGGGTCGGTAATCCATAGGTGCCCAACTCATGAAATGAGACCAAGATATAACCAACGCACTGCATTACGACTTATGTGGGAGTGGGACAGAGCTTGGCGAGTTTGCACACCAACGCTAAATGTACTAGAAACGTTGGATACCCTTAGATTATTATATATGTACATATTTATTCATTTTTTTCTCTTTTTTTTCTTTTTTTCTATTTTTTTAACATACATAAGAGAGAGTTAAGTGGGAATATCTTAGCACAACTTCAATTAAAAGATCTAAAATGTTATCGCAAGTAGTCTAAATAAACCATTCATTTAATCGGATTACAATTTAGAAAACATTTCATACTCATCACCTACGAATCTCCCTATATACCAGTTACACTAAATTTACTCATAATTCAAAATTTTCTTTCGTTATCCGTTAAGAGTAGTAAAATTCCAAACATTTTAATCGAACTACAAAATTGTGTGCTAACTCCATTGTGTCTTATTTAAAAGTAAATAGAAATGATTTTTTTTGTCGGTTTTGAAGTTTTTTTAAGAAAAAGGAAAAAGATGCAAATTTAAACTATGCAAAACAAAGTGAAAATGAGACTCCCCCCACACTCGATATCGACTGTGTCCACACAGTCAATGCATGACACAATGAGTGAAGGGAAGAGAAATATTTACATATTTATAAAGGAGGGTTAAACTTAACTTTCTTACTTCACGTAGTATGACTCATGAAGAATCATGAGCTCCTCCTCTCGATCAATGGGTAATTCCAAGAATGGTTTTAGACGTTGACAATTGACTTTAAATATGGATCCATGACTTCGGTTTTCTATTTCGATGGCACCGTGTGGAAAAATTGTTCGAACAACATATGGTCCGGTCCATCTCGACTTTAACTTCTCAAGGAATAAATGAAGTCTTGAATCATACAATAGAACTTTTTGGTCTGGCAAAAAGTTTTTCTTAGGATTGACTTGTCATGAAGAACTTCGGTTTTTTTCCTTTGTAAGTTTTTGTGTTTTCGTATGCGTCATTCCTAATTTCTTCTAATTTGTTGTGTTGCAAGTTTTGATTTTCGCCAGCTTCTTAAAGATCAAATTTTAAGTTATTTATTTCCCAAAGCGCTTTATGTTCATGTTCAATAGGTAATTGACAGGCATTACCATAAACCAATTGGAAATGGACATTCCAATATTAGTTTTAAAAGCAGTATGGTAAGCCCAAAGCACATCGGTCAATTTCTATGACCAATTTTTTTGATTTTTATTTACAGTTTTCTCTAAAATCTGTTTTATTTGACGGTTCGACACTTCGACTTGACCACACGTTTGCGGATGATAAGGAGTGGATAACTTGTGGGTTATCGATATTTCTTTATTAAGGATTCAAAAGATCGATTACAAAAATGTGTTCCATTATCGCTTATTATTGTGCGAGGTGTGCTGAACCTCGAAAAGATGTTTTCTTTTAGGAATTTAGCAACAATTTTATAATCATTTGTTTTACATGGAATGGCTTCGACCCATTTCGAAACATAATCGACGGCAAAAAGAATACACAAGTTTCTGAAGGAATTTGGGAACGGTCCCATAAAGTCAATACTCCAAACATCAAAGATTTCGATCGTAAGGATGGGGTTCAAAGGCATAATATTTCATCCAGAAATCTTTCCTAGCTTGTGGCAACAATTGCAAGCTTTCCAAAATTTTAATGAGTCTTTCAAGAGAGTAGGCCAATAAAAACCGCATTGAAGCACCTTTTCAGCGGTTTTCCTAGGACCAAAATGTCCACCGCACGCATGATCATGGCAAAACGAGAGAACACTTCTAATTTTGCTATCAGGAACGCATCGATGAATGATTTTGTCTGGACAATACTTAAACAAGTATGGGTCGTCCTAGTAGAAGTATTTTACTTAGGAAAGAAATTTGTATTTATCTTATTTGTACCAAAATGAGAGGGTTTCCTTAGTGACTAGATAGTCCACTATGTTGGCGAACCACGGATCGATTGAATCAGAAAGGAGTTGTTCGTTTGGAAAGTTTTCGTTGATTGGCAAAGAAGTTGGCCCATTTGGAAGACGAGACAAGTGATTGGCTATGACATTATCGGATCCTTTTTTGTCTTTGATTGTAAGGTTGAATTCTTAAAGTAAAAGGATCCATCGAATTAAGCGTGATTTAGCATCCTTCTTAGCAAAAAGGTGTCGAAGAGCAGAATGGTCAGTGTAGACCGTGATGTGGGAACCATTAATCAAGTATGATTGAAAATTCTCGAGCGCAAAGACGATAGATAAAAGTTCTTTTTCGGTGGTCGTATAGTTGAGTTGAGCGTCGGTCAAGGTCATACACGCGTAGTAAATTACATGAAGGATTTTGTTGATGCGTTGTCCTATGACAGCACCAACCGCGAAATTATAGGCATCACACATGATTTCAAAAGGAAGTTCCCAATTTGGAGAGCAGATTATCGGGGCTGAAATGAGTTCGTTTTTCAGTCGTTCAAAAGTGGCAACACATTCAGCGTTAAAGTTAAATGGGATGTCCTTTCCTAGAAGAGTAGTCAAAGGACAGGTGATTTTGCTAAAATCTTTCACAAAGTGTCGGTAAAAGCCAGCATGCCTAAGAAATGAACGAATGTTCTTAACGCATTTTGGAATGGGTGGTTTTGAAATAACATCAACTTTTACTTTATCTACCTCAATGCCATTATTTGAAATTATGTGTCCAAGGACAATGCCTTGTTTGACCATAAAGTTGCATTCTTCCCAATTCAACGTTAAATGTTTTTCTTTACATCGATTTAAAACAAGTTCAAGATGATGTAAGAAAGAGGAAAAGGAATCACCAATGATCGAAAAACCATCCATAAAAACATCAAGAAAGAGTTCAATCATATTGAAAAAGATGCTAACCGTACATCGTTAGAAAATTGCAGCAGCGTTGCAAAGTCCGAAAGGCACATGTCGATAAGCGAAGGTACCGAATGGACACGTGAAAGTCATTTTCTCTTGATCTTCGGGAGCGACTGGAATTTGGTTATATCCGGAATACCAATCAAGAAAGCAGTAGAATTCGTAACCGGTTAAGCATTCGAGCATTTGATCGATGAAGGGGAGAGGAAAGTGATCTTTACGTGTTGCATTATTTAATATGCGACAATCGATGCAAACACGCCAACATGTTTGAGTACGAGTTGGAAGAAGTTCATTTTGTTCGTTTGCGACAACGATGAGTCCGGATTTTTTTAGTAACGACATGAATGGAGCTGACCCATAAGCTATCAGAAATAGGATAAATGATACCATTGTCAAGGAGTTTAAGAATTTCTTTATGAACTATTTCTTTCATCTTAGGGTTCATCCTACGCTGCGCCTCGCGAGTGGGTTTGGCTTCGTCGGTTAAGTGAATACAATGTTGAACGATTGCGGGGATAGTTCCACTGATGTCAGAAATGGGTCAACCGATTGCACCTTTCTTTTTACAAAGGGTCGAACGAAGAGAAATTTCTTGATCACGAGTTGCATTTGAATAAATTATGACTGGACAAGTGTCGTTATCATCTAAGTAAACGTACTTGAGGTGATAAGGAAGAGGTTTAAGATCCAACTTCAGTGGTTGCTTGAGCAAAGGACTTGGTTGAGATTCGGACTCAACTGAAAGCGATTCAAATGAAAGTGTGTATTCGACTTCGTCGGGAGCGTCTTGGAACAATTTTTCGTACTCAGCCTCACGTTCGTCATTAAGGTCAATTGATTTGTTTTTGAAATTTCCATGAATAACATTCACTTCCAAGGTTTGGTCGCATGATTCATTCAATTGACTTCCAAGAATGAAAATATTAAGATCTAAAGTCATGTTTCCGGAAGTGATTTTCATTAAACCGTTGCGATAATTTATTAAAGCATTTGAAGTAGCCAAAAAGGGTCAGACTAAAATCAATGGAATTCGATTATTCATGGGTTGAGTCTCCAAAAGATGAAATAACCAGGAAATATGAATTCCTACTTTAATGAGTACATCCTCGATTTCTCCAACGGATTTTTTAATTGAACGATCAACAAATTGAACAGTTATTTTCGTTGGTTTAAGTTCACCAAGCCAAGTAGTTGGTAAACTGAATAAGCAATCAAATTGACACTCGAACCCAAATCAATTAAGCATTTGATAATTGTTTTATCTACTATCATGCACGAGATCGTAGGACGTCCAGGATCTTTGTATTTGATGGTGATCAACTGATTCAAAACTTCGCTAAGCCCGGCAGTTAAGAAGACTTTCTTGGGTACATGAGTGTGTCATTTTTGGGTACACAAATCTTTGAGAAATTTAGTGTAAGTGGGGACTTGTTGAATGATGTCAAGAATACGGATGTTAACTTTCACTTGTTTGAAAATTGCCAACTTCTTTTCCATTTGGTCGGAATGTTTCTTAGGTCGAAGACACTGAGGAAATGGAACACGAAACTTAGTATGTCGCTCTCCTTGAGTTGGAGAAGAATTAGAATTAGAACCAAGATCATTCGTGGTTTTAGAAGAGTCGAGAAGAAAATCCGGTACATTATTTTGATTTTCATCTTGATTATCGATTTTTTTACCAGATCGTAAAGTTGTGATAGCGTTCAATTGAGTTAGATTACTATCTTGAACGATGTGAACTTGGTTCAAGCTTGAGTTTTGATTCTTGGGGTTTGGAACGGGTTGACTCAGGAATAATCCTCTTCCCCGTTTGCTCAAAGAGGTGGCTAATTGACTCATTTGCATTTCGAGTTTTGCGATTGAATGACTCGTTTTTTGCATGTACGAGGTCAATAAATTTTCAATTTTTTATTTGATTTGATATTTTGAGTCGTTTCATTAGTCAATGTTTTGAGACTTTTCTCAAGTGAAGTCAATCGTTTATTGTCTTGTGGAGTAAAAGGTTGTTGCGCTTGATTTTGAGAAGGTGGCACAAAATTTTGGAATTGATTTTGTTGAATGGGGGATTCGAAGGATTATTCGGAAATGGTT
Source organism: Allium sativum (assembly GCA_030737875.1). Taxonomy (NCBI): domain Eukaryota; kingdom Viridiplantae; phylum Streptophyta; class Magnoliopsida; order Asparagales; family Amaryllidaceae; genus Allium; species Allium sativum. The sequence continues at coordinate 485,905,548 of CM060924.1, forward strand.
GAGAAGGTGGTCGAACCAAATTCGAATTTGGGTTGTTTTGGGTCCAAGGGAAGTTAGGATGATTTCTCCAACCAGGGTTGTACGTTGGGGAGAATGGATCGTTCCTAACTTTGTTGAAAGCGTTGAGTTATTCTAATGAGTGCGGGCATTAATCGACAATATGGTTAGGATCGTTACATTTATAAAATGAGGGTTGAGAAGCTTGATTCATTTGATTTGTTGAAAGAATGTTATCAAATTTGGTTAATAACGCATCGAATTTCGCTTCTAAAGCCAATGAAGATGAAGATCCTACCGAATGAGAGTTTGATCGGGAATAAATTGATTTCTCGTTAGAACGTTCCCATTGAGATGATTTTTCGGCCAAGTTTTCGAGAAATTGCCAGGCAGCATCGTGATCTTGGGCTAAAAAATTTTCTTGGCACATTGATTCGAGCATGGTTCGAGAGTTATTTTCAAGTCCATCGTACAAAATTTGGCAAAGAGTCCATTTTTCAAAATTGTGGTGTGGACATTGGACTAAAAGTTCTTTAAATCTCTCGAAATATTTTGAAAATGATTCACCCCCAAATAGATGAATATTAAAGATTTCATTTCGAATTTTGGACAATTTTTCCAAGGGGTAAAATTTCTCTACAAAAATCCCCTCCCCCCATGTTCCAATCGAAATTGAAGGCAAGTTATACAACTATTTTTCGGGGTAATCAATAAGTGCAAATGGAATTAACTTAAGTTTGACTCCAGCATCACTTAATTGTTGAAGTTTCATGGTTGCACATACTTGTTCAAATTTGGTTCAGAAAATGTAAGGGTCCTCATGTTCAAGATTGCCAAATTTTACAAGAATATTTATGTGACTAGGGCGAATTTCAAATTGATTACCCGGTGGGGCGGGCAATATGATGCAAGAAGGAATAGAAACTCGATCGGGGAAGATTCTATCCATAAGAGTTCGAGGGGGTTTTCTTTGCCAATGGCTGAAAGAACATTTGTTCGAACTAAACGATTAGTAGAAGGCTCACGTGTCTAACGACTCATAGAAGAGTTGTGAGTTCAAATACTCATGCACTAGCGAGAAGAATAAGAGAAGAACAAATTTGAGAAGAGAATATAAGCGAAAACAAGAATTTTTTTTTTTTTTTGAGGAAACGGATTTGATTTAAAAATGTAGATGGTTTTTTTTAAAGAGAAAAGAATATTATTTTTTTACAAAAGGAAAATATTTTTTTGGTTCTTTTAAAGAAGAAAATTTTTTTTCAAAAAAGAAAAAGAAGTTAAATTTTTTTAAAAATGTTTTAAATGTTTTCTTTGGTTTTTGGATAAAAGGAAATGGAGTTAATTTATAAATGAAGATGGCTTTTTTTTCTATTTTTTTAATATATGCATGAATCTAATGCAACTAAATGAATGCAACGATTAACTACAAATTTTCTGTCTTTTGTGGCTCCTAACCCAAAATTATATAATGAAACGTTTGATTAAATTAAACAAAAAAAAAATTCTTAGCCGGTTAACAGACAGGATTTATCGGTTGTAACACACCGTATTTTCTATGACTATTAAAGTAACGAACAAGAGAATACTTAATTTTAAAAGTGAAACGGGTTACACCATTGCGTTCGTCTCGGAATTCTGCTTGAGATAGAGACCGAGTTTGCGTAAATCGGACACTGTATGAAGAAGTTATAAGCCTTAGATGTTTGTATACGTGTAGGGGAGAATATATATATTGGGTTTCAGAAATAGGTCCAGAAAGTCAAAAATGGGTTCAAAATTCAAAATCAGCCAAAAACAGGCTGGGCGGGAAAATTCCCGCCAGAGGGTGTCGACCCCCCCATAGGGGTGTCGACCCCAGTGTCGACCCGCCCCCCCCCCCCAGATCTGGGTGAAATACTTCGTTTTGTATCTGGCTGACGAGGCAGTGACGAATTTCTGAGTCGTAGGGCTACGTGGCGACTTCTGATTAGTCTGATGACGCATTCTCTCCCTCTCTCTTCCCCTATTTCCTTTTTCTTATTTTTTTGCCTATTCTTATTTTATGCTCCTTCTCTCCCTCTCTCTTCCCCTATTTCCTTTTTCTTTTATGAACCTGGGTTACCTTCGAACCTAGGCTGAAATCGCGAAATACGAACGATTGGAATACAGGGAATATTTTAGGTAAATATCTGGCGTAATGTATTCGGTGAAATAATTGGGCGTAACATATTCGGTGAAATAATTGGGCGTAACATATTCGGTGAAATTGTTGGACATAATTTGTAACTTGTGATTTGGGGTATAAATGTTATTGTTGCGAACTTGGGGTAAATTGAAATATTAAATCTAGATTGGGCGGAAACTGTAAATTGGAATATTAAATCTAGATTGGGCATAACTATTGGTTGGGACACCAAGCATAATGTATATTGCGATTTTGGGACATGACTATTATTGCAAATTTAGGAAGATTGGGTGTAACCTATTTTGAGTAATAACTTGTAATTGAATATGTTGGGCATAACTTGGAAATTGGAACATGCCTAGTTTGGTGAATTTGGGATAAGTAGCATATAAAATCTAGACTTGGACATGTATAGTATATTTTTAATTGGCTAAAGATGAACGTGCCTAACCCGAGGTTAGATTGAGTTGCGGTGTAAGACTGCCCGGAACTGCCCGGCACATCCAGCGACCGCAACAATATAGATCTAATGTGAGAGGTTAGCACATTAAGCCCAAAACCTGAGGTAGAATGAGTTTGCGGTAGAAGTCTCCCCGGAACCGCCCGGCACATCCAGCAACCGCAAACAACAGTTCTAATATGAGAAGTTGAGGCATTAATGAATGAATTAATGCTAACGAAAGGACATGCTAAGAATGGTAGGGTTAAGTTAACACAAGAGGGCAACACTTAACCAATATAACATGATGTGTGATAGGGCAACGCTTAACCAATGTAACATGACAAGTGGTAGGGTTAAGTAACACAAGAGGGAAACACTTAACCAATGTAACATGACAAGTGGTACGGTTAAGTTAACACAAGAGGGTAACACTTAACCAATACAACATGATGTGTGATAGGGCAATGCTTAACTAATGTAACATGACAAGTGGTAGGGTTAAGTAACACAAGAGGGCAACACTTAATCAATGTAACATGACATGTGTTAGGGTTTAGTTAACACAAGAGGGAAACACTTAACCAATATAACATGATCAATATAACATGATGAACGAGTGAGGTTAAGTTAATGGGAAACACTTAACCAATATAACATGATGAACGAATGGGGTTAAGCTAAGGGGAAACACTTAACTAATATAATATGATTAATGAACAGGGTTAAGTTAATAGAAAACACTTAACCAATTACAACATGATGAATGAGAAGGGTTAACTTAATAAGAAACACTTAACCAACATGACATGACGTGGATGGGTTAACTTAACTTGAATGGATGTATAACACCTAGCCAATTTGGGGGGTATACGAATAGACCCTAGGAAACCCTAGTAACGGGGACCCATTTCAGCAATAACCCACATAGATGTATCACAGTACCCTGAACTAGACAGGGTAGGGCACGATTACTGGGCTGATTATAAACGGTCAAAATAGCGGTAGGAGGTATGTCAGTGCAGGTTCCGATGGATTAAGGGCGTGCACGTACTCCGGAGTGGAAAAAGCGGGCATTGGGTACTAGTAGTTATACACTGTGCATCTTGAATCGTGTCGGGTTGCTATCATAGGGATTGATACACCTTATGGTGGGACCAGCACAGGGTACCTGCGCGTAAGAGAGGGCCGATTGACACAGAGATAAGGAAAATTAATACAAATAGGGAGCCGATTGATAGGGCAGTAAGGGTACATCTAACATCTTCATGGCAATCCGGCTGATTGAGGTAAGATCCTCATACTAGATGTACACTTTAAGGCTACCACAATTGCGGGGTGGGGTCACCTTATTATATAATATAGGATACTAGTTGGGACACTAGTAGGGGATACGGATCCTTTTTCACAGGATATTAGTTGGGACACTAGTAGGGAATACGAATCGTTCTGTAAAAGACACTAGTTAGGACGCTAGTTTGGAGTTGCAGAGAAAATAGGAAATCGGAGAAAGAACCGAAGCGCATTCAGTGTATCTTACCTTGTCATATCTAATGATCATCATTTGTTGTCTTGCTATGCTTATTATCATAGTTATGACTGGATCTAGTTTATTCATGTCATGATGCTTTTACCTATTTACATGCTGAAAGTCACTGGACTTACCAGGCTTTATGTCTGACTTTGTTATGTTTCGCTCTCTTTTCTCCGCCCCCCCCCCAAGGTTCACAGGGAGGGAATATTACCACTTAGCTCAGATTTCTTTCCGATCTTGAAGATAGACGATGTATTGCTTTGGACTCTCCTTTCCACAGCTATGGCTGGCTCATGCTTTATTGGGGAATATCATTGTCATTTCATGCTTCTTTATTTTGTTAAACAAGACAGATGCTTTGTTGTAATGGGTATTGGCGTTGTGGTGCTGGAAAACAATCTTTGTACAAGCTGTTTTACCAAGTTGTTGTTTTATCAATAAAGTAAAGTTTTATTTATTTTCCGCTGTTTAAATTTTGTTTGTTTTGTAAATTATCTATTCTATACACTTATGATGCTCCATTGAATTTAATGCATTTCCTTTGTGAGTGACCTTAACGGAGGTGAGTGTTACACGTGGTATCAGAGCTAAAGGTTACCAGAACAAATAAAAGATTTTTCAAAAGCATATTTTAAAAGGGGTGTTTTCTAAAACATGTTTTAAAGAAGCGTTTTTTAAGAGAAAAGTATTGTTTTTAAAAGGCATATTCCTCAAAGCCATATGCATTATCTTTCGATTCTCTATTTAAATCTCTTCTTCCTTTCTTTTCAGCATAGTTTTGTAGGCATACGTCACTTGTCGAGGGCGAAGTAGTGCCCAACGTCCATCTGTAGCCACAGTAGTTTCACTGTGGCTAATTTTCTTTCAAGCCTTGTAGGTTGCCGTGCGATGGAGGTAGTTTCGAAACTAGTCAACAAGCTATACAAGGATAGTAAGGATGAGAATAAGGGAGTTTGGGCTAAGGAGCACAAGTCCGAGGATAAGAAGCTTGTTGATATGGCTTAATCCTCGTAGAAGGAGAAAGGTGAAAAGAAAGAGGCCAAAGTGGAAGAATCACAAACAAGGATTGGAATATAAGAAGGGTGGAAGAAATAATAGATCCCGCGATAAGAGGAAGTGTCTTTTCTGTGGTATAGCAGGTCATTTAATTGTAGGAAGAAGAAGATAGGTGTTTTTTTTAGTATGGTGAAGAAGGGCATCTTATCAAGGATTGCCCGAAGGACAAGGGGCAAAGGACATAATCATCTAGAGGGCAATTGCATGCTCTCGCTACTAGTGTACCTAAGAGAGGTAGGAACATTTCTGTTGAAAGTTTAGTTTTTCTTTTTAATCATCCTGTTAGAACTTTATTTGATTCTGGCGCTTCACATTCTTTTCTATCTTCTTCCATAGTTGAGTCTCTGCACCTTAGTACTAGTAGGGTAGAGGATCCCGTTGTTGTCTCAAATCCTATTGGGGGTTCGGCTCATTCATTTATGATTTGTTTGGATTTGGAAATATCTATACTAAGCGTTGAGTTTAGATGTAATGCTTACGTTTTTGGTTTCATGGGCTATGGGTTGATTTTAGGGATGGATTGGTTATCCAGTAATGATGTCATTCTCAATTGTGAAAGGAGAGTGATTAGACTTACGACTCGTGGTAACACTTTCGAAATCTCTGGTAATCCCATGGATTTTGTTATGCTTAGCTACCTAGAATCTCTTGATGAGTCTGTTGAAAACTTGCAATCTGTTAGAGTAGTTCGTGAATACTCGGATGTCTTTGAGGAGGTGAAGGGTTTGCCTTCGAAACGAGAGATAGACTTCCTTATATACCTTGTTGATAATGCAAAACCTGTTGCTTTACCCATTAGACACATGGCTCCAAGGGAAAGGAAAGAGCTTAGCAAGCAAGTTAAAGAGTTGCTTGAAAAGAGGTTCATAAGCGGAGTATTTCTGAATGGGGTGCTCCAGTGGTGTTTGCAACCAAAGCGGATGGTTCACTTCGCCTATGCGTGGATTATAGAGAATTAAACAAGTTGACTAAAGAAAAATAGGCACTCACTTCTAAGAATAGATAATTTGTTTGACCAACTTGTAGGTGCGTCTGTTTTCTCCCAACTAGATTTGGCTACAGGGTTTCATCAGCTAAGAGTAGCTCAGGACAGTATAGACAATACTGCTTTTAGGACCCCTGACGGTTTCTTTGAGTGGCTCGTCATGCCTTTCGGTTTGACGAATGCACCCGCTTATTTTGTTGACTTGATGAGTAGGGTGTTTAGGGAGCTCCTTAATAAATTTGTAGTAGTCTTCATGGACGATATCTTGATTTTCTCAAAGTACGAGCAAGAACGTGCTTTGCATTTAAGAGAAGTCATGGATACAGTTTGAGCACATCAACTTAAGGAGAAGTTCTCTAAAATGTCATTTTTGGAGAGAAGAAGTAAGGTTTCTAGGACATGTGGTGTCCAAAGAAGGGATAGCAGTAGATCCCGCAAAAGTAGTTGCGGTGCAAGACTGGAAGGTCCCAAGGAATGCAACAGAAGTTAGAAGCTTTCTCGGACTAGCGGGCTGATTTAGGAAGTTCATTAAGAACTTTGCGAAGGTATTAGCCCCACTTACTGGATTAACGAAGAAGAATCTAACCTTTGCTCGGGATATTGATTGTGATGTCGCTTTCCAATGATCGAAGAGGGCTCTTACAACGGCCCCAGTTTTGACTTTTACCTTACGGTAGTAAAAGGTTTACAGTATACACAGATGCATGTGGCACGGGACTAGGCGCCATTATGGTGTAAGAAGGAAGGGTAAGATCGTAGCGGATGCCTTAAGAAGAAAAAGGTTGACTTCAATTCCTCTTTATATGAAAAGGAAAAGTTCAGAATACGTATCAATCTTTAAAACCTTTGGTTAAGTTAGCAGCTGGCATCTCTAGGAGTAAGACCTACGCTTTTGGATCAAATAGGGACTTTACAAAGAGAAGACTCTCATATAGTTGGCACAATGGATAAGTTAAGTAGAGAAGATACCTCTAATCACCTTAATAACTACACCTGGTAACATGGTTAGCATCTGTTTATTTTCAAGAGATAGTTCTTCCACATGGAATACCCTCTAGTGAATTTTGAAAGACCTTTTGGAAGACCATTTTAGCATGACATAGCAGAAGTTGTAGTGCCGAGTATACTAGGAGGAGAAGGGTGGAACGAGAGGATACAGTGAAATGAGTTCTAACTCATATTTTGGAAACAAAAATTAAGAAGCTACACAATCGTGAAGTTAAGACAGCTAGTGCACAATGAGTGAAGCTCAAGAAGATGCGACTTAGAAGGCTGAAGACTAGATACACGCATCATACCCTTTTTGAGGGTATATCCCTGATCTCTCTTTATCTGTAAAGTTTATTTGCATGCTAGTTTTTATCTTTTAAGTATATCCTCTCGGTCCTATCCTCGATCCTTAGGTAGAAGCCAATGGATGTAAACATGTGTTTGAGACATGTTATGTTTGGTGGATGCAAGTGGATGTAAGTATTTGCTAGTGGTTATTCGTGGATGCATATACACACACATTAGGCACTAGATCGGCTCAGTCACTTTCATATTGCATATGCATATATGTATTTGTATATGGATTGGAACTTGATGTGTTATCATATGGATGTTGCATTTGTATGAATGATTGGGCACTCATGTAGAAGTTATAAAATACAATTAGAAGTAATTTCATACATGATGGACTCATAGCACTGACATAATTCGCTTAAGGAGGTCAACTGGATCAGTAGACCACCTGATTTTGCATTAGATAAGGGCATGTACACACACTATGCATATGATCATGAAAGCATTAAAAATATTTTTAAGGACAATGGATACCTGTGATCGATGGTTGAGTAGATGGATGTTGGATGTTAGGATACATTCTTCTTAACTTAGAGATTTCGGGGACGAAATCCTTTAAAGGAGGGGAGAATGTAACACACCGTACTTTCTGTGAATATTAAAGTAACGAATTAAAGAATACTTAATTTTAAAAGTGGGAATTAAGCGAAACGGGTTCAAAATTCAAAATCAACCAAAAAGAGGCTGGGCGGAAAAATTCCTGCTAGAGGGTGTCGACCCCCCCTTAAGGGGTGTCGATATAGGTGTCGACCCCCCCTCCCCGATCTGGGTGAAATACTTCGTTTTGTATCTGGATGATGAGGCAGTGACGAATTTCTGAGTCGTAGGGCTACGTGGCGATTTCTGATTGGCCTGATGATGCATTCTCTTGGAATGGATGGTTTAAATGGACCTTATGTTGTGCTAAAGGCTCTTAATAATCCTAGACATCTATATATAAACTCATAACCCAACCCTAATTCTATTGCTCAAAGGCTATGGCGTCGTCACGTTGTTCATCTCCAAACTAGCCTAGCCATCATTCTTCAACCTAAATTCAAGTAGAAAATTAGAGAGCCTCAAATCAAATTAGAAGATTAGTTTTGCTCCAACAACAACGATTCAATTATCTTTTCTTAATCCTAGCAATGTAAATTCACGTTATTTTCAGATTTGAATACCTAATTGTAATCTTTACATGCAATAAAATGAATCGAAGTCTATGCCTGATTATAAGATAATTTTTTCAGATTTATCCCTATCCTTCTATTGAATCTATATCTTTACATGCCTTACAGGTTATTCTTATTGATTAAATCAGGCCTATCTTTGTTGTACATCGGGTTTATAATCCTCTTTGGTTCGTGATGTTATTCTTATGCCTGCGATAATGATTGTATCAGTTTATTCAAGAATCTGTCTTTGTTGGATCTAAATCTCTTGTATTAGGTCTGTTGTTACATTCCTATTTTTATGCCTATTCTTATTTTATGCTCATTCTCTCTCTTCCCCTATTTCCTTTTTCTTTTATGGACCTGGGTTACCTACGAACCTAGGCTGAAATTGCGAAATATGAACGATTGGAATACGGACAATATTTTGGGTAAATATTGGGCATAATGTATTCGGTGAAACAATTGGGCATAACATATTCGGTGAAATTGTTGGACATAATTTGTAACTTGTTATTTGGGGTATAAATGTTATTGTTGTGAACTTAGGGTAAACTGAAATATTAAATCTAGATTGGGAGGAAACTGTAAATTGGAATATTAAATCTAGATTGGGCATATCTAATGGTTGGGACGCCAAGCATAATGTATATTGCGATTCTGGGGCATGACTATTATTGCAAATTTGGGAAGATTGGATGTATCCTATTTTAAGTAATAACTTGTAATTGAATATTTTGGGCATAACTTGGGAATTGGAACATGTCTAGTTTGGTGAATTTGGGATAATTAGCATATAAAATCTAGACTTGGACATGTATAGTATATTTTTAATTGGCTAAAGATGAACGTGCCTAACCCGAGGTTAGATTGAGTTGCGGTGTAAGACTGCCCGGAACCGCCCGACACATCCAGCGACCGCAACAATATAGATCTAATGTGAGAGGTTAGTGCATTAAGCCCAAAACCCGAGGTTAGAATGAGTTTGTGGTAGAAGTTTGCCCGGAACCGCCCAGCACATCCAGCAACCGCAAACGACAGTTCTAATGTGAGAGGTTGAGGCATTAATGAATGAACTAATGCTAATGAATGGACATGCTAAGAATGGTAGGGTTAAGTTAACACAAGAGGGCAACACTTAACCAATATAACATGATGTGTGATAGGGCAACGCTTAACCAATGTAACATGACAAGTGGTAGGGTTAAGTAACACAAGAGGGCAACACTTAACCAATGTAACATGACAAGTGGTAGGGTTAAGTTAACAAAAGAGGGAAACACTTAACCAATATAACATGATGTGTGATAGGGCAACGCTTAACCAATGTAACATGACAAGTGGTAGAGTTAAGTAACACAAGAGGGCAACACTTAATCAATGTAACATGACAAGTGTTAGGGTTAAGTTAACACAAGAGGGCAACACTTAACCAATATAACATGATGAACGAGTGGGGCTAAGTTAATGGTAAACACTTAACCAATATAACATGATGAACGAATGGGGTTAAGCTAAGGGGAACACTTAACCAATATAATATGATGAATGAACAGGGTTAAGCTAATAGAAAACATTTAACCAATTACAACATGATGAATGAGAAGGGTTAAGTTAATAAGAAACACTTAACCAACATGACATGACATGTGGATGGGTTAAGTTAACTTGAATGGATGGATAACACCTAGCCAATTTGGGAGGTATACGAATAGACCCTAGGAAACCCTAGTAACGGGGACCCATTTCAGCAGTAACCCACATAGATGTATCACAGTACCCTAAACTAGGCAGGGTAGGGCACGATTACTGGGCTGATTATAAGAGGTCGAAATAGCGCCAGGGAGTACATCAGTGTAGGTTCCGATGGATTACGGGCGTGCATGTACTCCGGAGTGGAAAAAGCAGGCACTGGGTACTAGTAGTTATACACTGTGCATCTTGAATTGTGTCAAGTTGCTATCATAGGGATTGATACAACTTATTGTGGGACCAACACAGGGTATCTGCACGCAAGAGAGGGCCGATTGACACATACAAAAGGAAAATTAATACAAGTAGGGAGTCGATCGATAGGGTAGTAAGGGTACATCTAACATCTTCAAGGCAATTAGGTTGATTGAGGTAAGATCCTCATACTAGATGTACACTTGAAGGCTACCACAATTGCGGGGTTGGGATCACCTTATTATATAACATAGGATACTAGTTGGGACACTAGTAGGGGATACAGATCCTTTTTCATAGGATCCTAGTTGGGACACTAGTAGGGAATACGAATCGTTCTATAAAAGACACTTGTTAGGACGCTAGTTGGGTGGTGCAGAGAAAATAGGAAATCAGAGAAAGAACCAAAGCGCATTCAGTGTATCTTACCTTGTCATATCTAACGATCATCATTTGTTGTCTTGCTATTATTATTATCATGGTTATGACTGATATCTAATTTATTCATGATGCTTTTACCTATATACATGCTGAAAGTCACTGGACTTACTAGGCTTTATGTCTGACTCTGTTTTGTTTCGCTCTTTTTTTTTGGTTCCCCCCCCAAAGGTTCACAGGGAGGGAATATTACCACTTAGCTCAGTTTTCTTCCCAAGCTTGAAGATAGAGGATGTATTGCTTTGGACTCTCCTTTCCACCGCTATGGCTGGCTCATGCTTTATTGGGGAATATCATTGTCATTTCATGCTTCTTTATTTTATAAAACAAGACAGATGCTTTGTTGTAATGGGTATTGGTGTTTTGGTGTTGGAAAACAATCTTTGTACAAGTTGTTTTACCAAGTTGTTGTTTTATCAATAAAATAAAGTTTTATTTATTTTCCAATGTTTAGATTTTGTCTGCTTTGTAATTTATCTGTTCTATACACTTATGATGCTCCATTGAAGTTAATACATTCCCTTTGTGAGTGACCTTAACGGAGGTGGGGTGTTACATCGGTGCACCAGGAATCACCTAGAAATGCAGTTGAAGGTTTTAGTACATTCAGAGGAACAACCAAAATAATATTTACGAATCACCGTAATATTTATAAGCGGTTATTTCTCTGTCGTACTCTAGACACCAAGAATTAATCCATTCAAAATAAATCAACAATTAAAATATAATTAAGCCCTAGATGGGCCCGCAACTCCCTCAAGTCCAACGTTTAACCGTTATTATTAGTCAAATTCTACGATGAAATGCAATTTCCTAGGCTAAGGAAGGGTAATGAACCCCCTATTTTATGTGAATTGGGTTGTGCCCTTAAGAAAAGAAAAGAAAATGATATGATGCAAAACAGAAATTAAACATGTATTAACAATGCAACTACAAATGATTTTTATTTTATTTTTGGATTTTTTATGCGAATGCAAGCAAACAACAATGCAGTTAAAATAAATGAGTTAAAACACGATACCTGAGCATGCAGAATTTATTAGCGATTTTTTTAAGTGGCGTTTTTTAGCAAGCAAGCAAAGCGGTTTAGGAAATTCAAGCAGGCAAGCAAATCCACTCGCGCAACCTGAAAAGTGAAGATGATATATAAACAATTGAGCTTAAAGCGATGTGATTAATTTTTTTAGAAAAATAACAAAAATAATCACACTAAAATTATCAAAAGAAAATTAAAATAATGTAAACAAGCAAATCAAAGTCCAAATGAAAAAAAATTAGATAACTCTTTTTTTAGAAGTTTGGAAATAAAAACACAAAAAATAGTTACAACTAAAATAAAAAAAACTAAAAAACTCAACACAAATGCACTGGCCCAAAATATGACCCAAATAGTTAACCCTCGGGCCCAATTGGCCACGCAATATCTTTCCAGAAGGAACGACGGTTCCTCTTTCAATTGAAAATAAGAAAGAACAAAAAAAAAGGCATAATTCCAAGACCGTAAATAAAAACGAAAAAACAAAAATAATTGTGGCTTTCGAAAAACTGAGTTCGATTCTCAGCAATTGGAGGTGGTTCGATTGATTTCTGGTCGTGGTTTGAACTAAGAGGTCTCAGATTTTTTTTATTTTTTTTGGATTTCAATTAAGGATATTGCAGTTTTGGATTTTGGGTAATTGCGAGGTTGATTTGGAGTTGTTGAATTTGGTTGAGGTCGATTATTGAGGTGATTTAGGTTAGCGGAATTTGGGTTGAACATTGAGGAGCAGCAGCGATATGGTGAGGTGGTCGAATGGATGGTTGGTCGTTGTCTGGTTGGGGAGAGGAAGGTGGTGAAGTTTATGATTGCAAGGGGGTTGTCAGAATGTGAAGGAAGGTGATATTTGTGGTATGACAGTGGGGAATGAAAAGCAGTTTGGAGGTGTTAGTGGTTGTGAGTGTTTGAAGGTTGGTGTATGTATGATTATGGTTAGGTGGTTTGTGGATATGGAGGGTGGTGTAAATACAGTGAAGGGTGAATAAAGTGAAGTGTGAAATGGTTTTGGCAAGGCAGTATGGAGTGGTTGAATTGGTGAAGTGAGATGGAGCTGTTTGGGTTTGAGCTTGTGTATGTGGATAGTTTGGCTGTTGAAGTTCGCAGTGAGGAGATGGTGTTAGCACAATCGGAACAGTGGCATTGTATTGTTTTGAATGTGGTGAGGAGGGTGTTGAGGCACTATATGTAAATCAAATGCAAATTGACATGAGAAAAATATAAGTTTGCTTTGAAATTACAGGGAAATGCATAGGGAAAGTTTGATCCGGGGAGATTGAAGTGCTCTTTGCAGGTTGATGGAAGGTGCAAGGATGTGGTTTGTATGAGGTGTTAGTTGACGGGGTAGTGACTTTTTTTGTGGGGTGTTAAGAAGGTCTGAATGGTGGTGCTGTGTTGAGGTTGAATGAAGAAGAGGTGTAGGAGGACTGTTTATGATGGAGGAAGGTGATGGTGAATTTCTGGTAATGGGTTGACAGTATGGGAAGTGGAAGTGAAACAGTTGGTGATGGAGTTTTCTAGCAAGGACCAGGGACTGAAGTTGTAATGCAGTGGACGTGGTGTTTGTAAATCAAAAGCAAATGTAAAAACAGAATTGTGTAAATTGAGTAAACAGCAGTGTACTCAAAAATTTATAATCAAATTCAATACAATACAAATCTTCTTTTTTTATAGCAGAATTGCAACTTAGACTGGCATGAAAAACAACAACAAAGAAAGACACACAGCAATGCTGCAGAGATTATGAAAAATAGCACAATGCACTTGACAATTTTTTTTATAATAAAAGTAAAAACTAAGAACAAAAAACACAGAGACACACAATTGAAAGATGAAACCAAACAAAACACACACAAATTACACAAGAACGAACGTGAAACGAAATACAATGACAATGAACAAGACCAATACTTTTTTTCGAAGAACAAACAAGAAAATTAATTCGAAGAATAAAATTAAATTATATTCTATCCCCGGCAATGGCGCCAAAAATTTGTTCGCAAACGGATATTCTATTTTTTAGAGAACTGTCACGAAGTGTAATAAATCACAAGCACATGACGTACATTTGTAATACGTTAGCGAGTACCAGTCGATCCACGAGGAAATAAATAATTTAATTATATTCAATCAAATTAAAACAAATTCGAGTGAAATTTTAACTACAACTACAACTAAACTAAACTAGCAAACTAAGATTGATAAAAATAATGAGAGTTAAATAACAATTTAGGAATAACTCCACTCTCTATATCACACGAATCAACATAAAATGAAACCATGATCTCTTTTTTTTTTGTCATTTGTGAATTTAGTTGATATAATTATTATAAGTATAGCTTATTCATGCTATTAATTAGCATAACATAAACTATCAAACTATAACATACCCACTAAATCACCTTATAGTTCTAATGGAAAATGAACAAGTTGAAATTGAAATATACTTTAAGCATGGCCTATGAACTATTAATTATAACTATAGACCATCAAATTTTTATTTCAACCTTCACTTAATCACCATCATCAAATGTTGATGAAGAGGTAATTAGTGAACATGCGACTAAGCATAGCCTATTTGATGTCAACAATATAGCCTATCAAATTCAATAATGAACACACAAAACCAATAACATCAACATGACATGAAGCACAAAAAGAGAGCATGAATAAACATATTATGTTGCATCTACATAATCTAGAGAGCTTCATTACCCCTAAGTTGGAAGGGATTAACCTCTAATATATGTAATCATGATAATAAAGATAGATTACAACATAAAAAACAAAGGAAAAGAGAGCAAAATAAAGGAAAATCAATTCTACTTGCATAAAATAAATCTAACCTATCTGCATAAAAGAAAAGAACATGTAAATAAAAGACAACTAATTAAAATTGCATTAGAAAAACGAAGTTACATAAGAGAAAATGACTAAGTAGCCATGGAAATAAAAAGAGAGCCTTGCTCCTCTCAACTAAAGAAGGGGATAAAAGAGAAGAGTCTATTTACATCACATAAAGGGGTATATATACATGTTTCTAACCCTAAAACCCTAATCATTTTTGTGGGGGACTACCAAAAATAGCCCTTCATGAAGCTTCTAATCTTCTGCTGGCCACTAATAAGTCATGCAGAATGCATGAAGCCTTTTGTCTCATCCAATTAGTCTCTAATTGCACCATTATGGAAGGAGAGATAATGGATAGTGGGGGTCCTCCACTAAGTAGTGAGTGAATTAATTCCGTCTCCAATTCTTTGTACCCACTTTGTGCATGTATATCCCTGTGTAAACTTCATGTGCGTGCATCCTTTTTCTCCTAAATTCCTACAAGAGACAACTACAAGGAACAAGTAAATGATTTCACAAATTAAAACATGCACAGGTGACCATTTTTTCCCTAAAATGAGTGATGATTTTGAAATTTTTTAAAACATGGTTTGGACATATAAAATACCAAAAATGTTCATTTATTCAACTAAACAAGAATAAATATATGAATATAAATGTGCATTTTTACATGCACATCAATAGAAAACTTCAGCATCCTATCAAAAATCCATATCAAGTCTTCACTATAAACAAATCTAGTGAAGAGTCCTTGTTCGGACTGGTGTAAATCACCTTCAAAATCCTATACTCGAATTTGTACCAAGATCAACTATGTGAATAAAACGATCTACATACAACTCACGTATTTTATCCTATTGGTTTCTTAACTACCAATATACTTTATTAATTCTTCTATATGTATAGTATGCCATTTTATTCTAATATCCTTCCTCTTTTTTCGACATTCAATTATCACTTAGTATTTCTTTATTAATACTAAAACCACTTATGAATCATTTCTTAAAACTTTACTTCAATTTATTAAACACTGTATAACTTAAAGTTCGTATATATATAATACTCTAATACATTCTATGAGTATATCCAAACATCAAATTTGTTAAGTATGTTAATCAAATTTTGAACTTGTTCTAACTTGCTTTCTTAATAATTCAAATGTTATATAAACTCAACTTTATATTTTCACAAACACTTAACTTCAAGTTCCCTAATAATTCAGAAGTTTTCAACTATCCAAAATCGTTGAAAATCCCATTTCATTTTAACAAATGAAACCTACCAAACTAAAAATCATGGCGTTATTCACATTTATACAATATTAATGCACAAACTACATGGATCCGTAAAATGACTTAATCAAGTTTCAATATTTATATAAAGCACTTCTTTATCTAACTTATTTCACAAATTCTTATCATTATTCAGACTATAATACATGAATCATGTTAAAATTCAATTTAACCTAACATCATCATTAAACGCCTTATAGTCAAACTGTGAAACTTAATTCACAAGGTGTTCATATCTAATGTTCCCACTTATTACCATCCATGTTTTCAAAAGGTAAACTAGTTATATGTTAATAAGCAATAGTACACGCTCATAAACTGATCAAGCATAACTAGTATTCAATAACTGATAATAGTTAAATATTATCATTCCTAACAATCAACCACATCATAAACGATTATATCAATTTATGAAAGTTTATATTTGTACAAAAATATAAGCCTAGGTAAAATTATTTCATTTACCAATTTTGAAAACCAATATTATGTCGATTTGCCTTGTTTAAGCATTTAGAAATCCATATCGATAACATGGCGTCCCACATATTGATCAGAATTCATAAACCACTCAACAGATTAACTAACACAACATGAAATATTTTTATAGCATTAACAAGTACACACTCCCATATATATAATACACTCAACTCATGTTAGGGCATTCCATTACCCTATCTCTTGATGAGTTATACCCGACCAAAGCCAATGTGTTCGCTCAACCTTGTGCTCTGATACCAAATGTAATGGCCCTACTTTTCGACCCTCGAAAGTGGACACTAATACATTCACGATATTCACATGCCGAGCACCCAAGTGCCGGAAAGACAAAGAATTAGGGTGAAAAATAAAAATAAAAAGAAGTAGGACAAGAAAGAAAAGAACACAATATCAGAATCTCACAACGAAATAATAATATATAATATAAAGAATGATCTTTAAAAAATAAAACTATATGTTTACAACTATCAGAGAAGACTAACCTATCATCAACTTAGACAGTTATAACAACGTGTCCTCATCGCGGTTGATGTAGAACATAGAATGCAACTGATATGAAAAGTACGGTAAGTTGAACTCCAACTCTCTTCCAGAATCTCCAAATCGACCACGACTAAACTTGAAAAATATAATCGGTCTAACCCGAGCATTATAATAAAATAACATCCGGATCAGGCTAGGCAACCGCGTGAGATAACTCAATATATATGTGACATATATCAATACAATTTGCAATCGTAAGAATTTCCATAACGGTTATCCCCTCAATAACATCCAACCATTTATTAGGAGAAGTATAATTGTATAATATATAATGTCTAGGGCATATAATATAAATAAATCACATAGCTGGAATGGTTACGCTGATTACATTCGGCAACTATTAAGGTACAACCAAAATTGCTAAGGTATGTTCACATATTGGATTTTCCATCGGAGATCTCTCAATACAAATCTGAATTCCATGCACAAGGGTCAGAAAGTACCTCCGAATATCGTACATCTCAAGTTAAAATATACCATAAGGTAAACACAACTGGCCCACGTAAGAAAACATCGGTGTGCACCACGTGGAACCAAATATACACAACTCCCGCATGCAACTTCAAAGAGCTCCCGCAACGATTCGATAATAAGCATACACTATATATGGAGTCAATATATCCTGCCATAGGTTATCAAAACCCTAGATTGTGCTCCTACTCTGTTTTTTGCCATTTCCGATGTTGAGGTCTCGTTCGGCATCTTTCACACGAGTCTTCATCACTCAAATAAAACAAGAATTCCTAGAGTTGGGATCGCATAGTACAATAGATCTTGGAATCACGGATAGATTCGTTCATAGATCTCAAAATTAGACATGGATTCCGATACATCACTAGATCTCGGAATCACACATAGATTCCTTTATGGATCTTAGAATCATTATATGTGTTCGAGCATCTCAACAGATCTCGAATCGCCACATAGGCTTCACTTCACAACCGCTTCAAAAACATATAACCCGTATACTAGTTTTGAAGTGATTTTCCATAAGTAGGACACTTACCAATCCCAGACTCCTCAAAACCAATCGCTTAGATTTAAGGTCAAGTTCTATAGTCAATTAAACGACTATCAATTCACATAATAGACGTTTGTGTATGGAAAACAGTCTCGCTTAAGTTCCATAACAAATGACTAAACATCCAAAGAGCTATCAAGTCACAAAGCATGATAAACAATCAAATCACTATCATGTCTTATAGCATGATAATATTCAAAGCACAATTAACTCATATAAACGGCTTCTAATTCCTTTCCCATTTAATTAATCTTTCATTAATTAATACTCCTTTATTAGTAAACTTCTTTTACCTAATAAAACTTCATTTTTCAAACAAGACTTCTCTTATTAATCAATAACTCATACTCGGTTAATATTCCTTTATATACTAGCGAATATATTCAACTTATACATATAAAAGGTGTATATGTATATATTCTACTAATTCCCTATCCCTTTATAGTCTTAATACTTAGAAGGTATTAATATATTTATTCCTCCGCTATAAGTATAATCACAATTCATTTTCAAGATTTTCTTTTTTGCTTCGATACTACAAAACGTATTCATATACTTATCCCTCCCGTATAAGTATATCTACAATTCATTTCTAATATTTCTTTAAATATAATCAAAGAGGTTTAAACCATTTTTTAATAAAGAACCTCTTCTCTTTTATAAGTTAAAACATCTTATTCCATATCTTTATCCTGAAAGATTTTTATACCTATTTCTATCTTTAAAATCAGTTACTAAAGATCTAAGTATATTCGAAATCATTAAACCATATATTCTAGTTTGACTATATTCCAAGGGCTTAAAAAAGTGTTGTTAAAACACTGTTTACAACAAAACCAAAACAAATCTTTATAATTATCTTTAAATGTTTGTTTATAGATTCAATTATATTTACTTCATGAAATAATCTGGGAGGGTTAAAGATGAATGTAATTAGCACATTGTCACCAAAACCATTTTATGCTTATAGAAATCACACTTCGTACACCTAACTTGTTTACGACATTATCGACTTAACTATCTGCTGGTTAAGAGTGAGGCAAGGTAAGTTAGAGCACTGGTTGCATATCGCCCTTTGTCTAGACACCCTATTATTGGCACTCAAAGAGAGAAAAGCCTACTCGCGGCTTATTAGAATTAAGCACATTAATCATGATATTCAATAAACAAGTAAGTAATCAACATGATTAACACGTTTCCAACATTCCCACCCTATCTATTCCTCAGCTAAGAGGGAAGCCGGTAGGTTAGAGCTCTATTGCTTAATCCCTACTTGACTTCAATCTTAATTCTCACAAATAGATAAGCCTACTTTGTTGGCTTATTAGTGTTAAGCATTATCAAGTACCTTTTAATATAGTGACTTAATCATGGAAAGATGTAGCAATTCATAACCTTTCTAACCTTTCATTTATTTGAGAAATGGGTAGTTTTGCACTAGTAAAGTTACGGTCATTTTCGATGGTTTACTTAGCATTTTACTATTCAATAACTTCAAGGTAGTAAAAATACAAGTAATACAAGATTTAACATGATAAGAAATCACTAAGGATGTCATTACAAAGTTCCATACACAAGTGTTGAAAACACAACAATTCAAAACTACATCTATAGCAATTACAACTATAAGTGTACTTTCAAGTTCAAGTCCACAATATGCCAATTCCATACTAATCCTTATGTGCTTTGTTTCAAGTACATTCCACTTGTTATACAAGTCAATTCAATTCCAATCCATTAACATGGATCACATATGTCGCTTACTTTTAAAGTAAGAATCAAGTTAACATTTTTAACATAAGTTACCAACATTCAAGCAACTTTAAGCATAGTTAAACACAAGCAAATGGATTGTATATTGCTATCCAAAGTAGTTAGGTAACTCAACTTAATCCTTAGCAAATCTAAGATTTAAGAATAAGAACCAAGATCCAAGATAGCAATCTCCTTTCCTTTCCTTGGGTTTCCTTGCTTTTTCCTTGTTTTCCTTCCTTATAAAGCTCACGACCTCTAATGGAATTTGAGAGGGGCTTATATTTTTCAATTTCTAACTTGTTAGGTCTTGTAATGGTGTAGGAAGGCTTCAATCAAAGTTTGAGTTAATTTGGAGTTGGTTTGAGAAAGTTAGTAAGGAAGGAGAAGAAGATGAAGATAAGCCATTAAAAGCTTCAATTTTTCTTAGGAATTTTGTGTAAGAAAGAAGAAGGCATAGCCCTCCTTATATAGGAAAAGGAAGGTGGATGGGAAAAATACTAAAATGCCCTTAAAACCCTAATAGTAATTATGATAAATGGGATGGTGTGTAAGGTGATATGAGAGATGTGTAAGTGATGGCAAGTTTGCTTTTTCAAAGCTTAAAGATTAAGCTTCCATTTGTATACATATAGGAAGCTTATATACATACACTTAGGATATCTTCTAAACCTTTGATGTGACTAATTATGCATACATACATATATATATATATATATATATATATATGTGTGTGTGTGTGTGTGTGTGCGTGTGTGTGTGCGCGTGTGTGTGTGTGTGTGCATGTATGTACATATACATAAATATATCAAACAATGTTGCACGATATGAAACAACTTCTGTTCAACGATAGGTTGTAAATCTGGAAGTTGAACCTCGATCATGTTCTTAGTTCTTTATCAAATTATTTATTTAAGTAAAAAAACATTAAAATAAATTCCTTATCTTATTTAAATAATCAAAACAACATATTTAAATTATAAACACTTATTTGAATATTTAAATACCCAAAATGCAAAAACTTTCCTTAAATGCTCATTTTTAAAAATGATGATATCATTAAAATAGTTCGCCATAAATATGAAAAATATCTTTATTTGCTAATTAATTTCCTAATGATTAATTAGACATTCACTAAAATTTTCAACAACTTTATTGTGAAAATAGCTATATATCGATAAAGCAGTTTTCGGTCACATTTCCCACATTTTCCCAAAAAAATATTTATTTTTCCGAAATGAGTCTAGGATCATTAATTATCAATTAAATGATGTTTAACAAGGTTATAAAATCACATTTACAACATTTAGTATTATTGCAAATTGTTATGACATTCAAAGATTAAGTGTTCGATTTTCCGGGTCTTTACAATATATGCATATATGTGCATGTGTGTGTAAATATATATACACATAAATAAGAAATCCAAAATAAACCTGCAATAAACAGAAATGGGTAAGAAATAAATGACGGCATAACGACGTTTGAAATTTGAATATAAATAAAGATTGCGCGAATATATATAAGCATAAATTCAAATGTCGAAATCAAATAACTATTATAAGTGGAAATTAATAATCTTCCTAAGTAATATTTAGAAAGAAACTAAACGTTAGTATTAACGTTAAGCAGAAATTAAAATCGGCTGAAATCACGTTCAGAAACCTAGAGATGGGTCGACCCAGGCTTCACGTGAGTCAACCCTCCCGTGCCAAAATCTAATTTGTGAGTGATGTGTTTTTCTGATTTAAACAGTTCGGATTGTATATTATCAATTCCGATGGATCAGAATTTCCGTGTACACCTATAAATAGACTAGTAAGGCCTAGCTTTTAACTCATATTTTCTGAGACAACGCCATGGCTCTGCCATTTTCCTTCTTCTCCAAATCTTTCAAAAAATTAGAATAATTACTTTTAGGGTTCTAAATCAAGATTTAAAGATAGAGAGTGTAAATCTATAACATCGATGTTCAGATTTTTCATCAACGCAAGGTAAGTCCTGTGAATCTGGTTTATTTAGGTTTCTTTCTTTTTTCCGTATTCTGTTAGTGTTAGGTTTGTAAATATGTGATTATCTAAATACTAGATTTAGTTAGAAAGACCACAGATTAGCAGATCTAAATCAGATCAAGGATGGAAAGTTGTCAGGTGAGTGGCTTTAGGATTATACCTTTTGAGTGATGGTATATTTACCATCCACATCCTCCGTAATTCTTAACATGTTAAATAACTATAATTTGTGGTAATTGCGTTGAATCTTATTTAAAATAAGTTGAGAATATTGTTGTTGCAATTTGTTCAATTAATTCTCTGTTTGGGTCAAAAATTACTGTAGTATCAAAATGGTAAACCTGATAATAGTCATGCATACAGTCATGAGATTACCATTCAATAGTAATTTAGAAAACATGTTAATTGGCAGTAATTTGGAAAACATGTTAGTTTGATAGTGATTTGGAAAACATGTTAGTTTGACAATAATATGAAAATTTTACAATAATTGAAAATGGTAAATGGAAAATAAGAATTAACATCCAACTCAAAAAATAAAAGGGGGAAGTTTGTAGTAGACTGAGTTAGTTGGATTTTGGGAAAATGGATACATTTCCATAACAGTAAAACTATTAAGAACATAGTTGCAAGAAAAGAAAGGAAATAGAGATTAGTGTGAAATAGGGTTTCTTTTTTTGTAGTGCATACTAATCAAATAAAATATACATGTATGTCAACAATGAAAATAATGAAATAGCTTGCAACTACGGATCTTAACTGATGTACATTATGGAAATGGATCTTTTCATTTTTCCTTTAACCAGTGTAATGAAGTGTGCGAAGTGTTTTCCTGAAATGATAAAAAAGAACATGATAATAATTAAAGAAAGATTACAACAGTAAAATTGATTCATGTTAAGAAACCAATAAAAACTATGATGAACAGAGAATATAACCTATTATAATTAATTATATGAATGAGAACGTAATATAATATGTGGGCTTGTCCTAGGGACAAGTGGAGCTATAACTTGGGTTGAACTTACTAATAAACCTTAGTTCAGAAAACCAAGTTAATAAGTAAAAAACAATAACAAGTTGTGATAATAGTGCATGACATGGTTATGAATAACTTATAATTGGGAGTATTAATTCTAATAAACGCAACAAATAATAACAAACGCTCCAGTTGCATTGGGCTGAATAAAGAAAGAAAGTAGCAGTTGGAAGCTAATGAATCTGGTAACTTGAATTAAAAATGAATATGTGGATAATCAAGTCAATTAGCAATCTGATGGGATAAAGCAAGCGCCTGATTAAGAGACAAGAAGTAAGATCTAATAACACGTTAATGTGACACACTTGGACCAATTCGCACGTACGAAGATGAAGAACCCAACGGGGTAGGTCATCGTTGTGTTTGGAGACACGAGTGGAGCACGTCCATCTGATTATTCTATTGGGTTATTCTATCTGATTGCTCGGCTGGACCGAAGGGAAGCAAACATCTTCTATTGGACGTGGTAGGGTACTCCGTGGTGGTCCTCTGTGTGGTGCATGCTCAGGCCATACTTGTAGAGATTTGGTCTGTGCGGTACCACCTGGTGAGTATACCTTGACTGCAATGGTAGTTTGGCAGTCAGAAGGATGTGGCGGATGGCGTTGGGTGTTTCGGCCATTTGCCTCAGAGTGGCAGGTCAAGACTAATACAAGACAGTAATCGTCGAATACCTATCATTAGCAGTCAGTGTGATGCAGAATGACTAGAGTTAAACCTAGAGACCATCGATCTTTCACTATCGAGACGTTGGTTGCGGGACATGCCAATTTAGGTGTTAGATTGTTTGATAGGGGTATGTCACTTATCTCTTGATGTAGTCTTTCACTAATTGAGGCAGGGTCTACGGTGGGGCCATAGCCACCGTGAAAATGCAGACCATACTTGGATATCTGTATTGTAGGCCTCATGAGGCAGACCTTTACATATATGGAATGCTCCCACTCGAGTTCCGTGCATTGGATGCATCCATATTACGGGACTTAGGGTACTGTAGACAGTACGTATGTGTGAGGGTCTAGATACATGCACCGGGTAGTGTATCGTAGACAATAGGGCATTACTCGGTGTTGAGACCTGGTTCGACCAAGAAGTTTGTATACGACGACCGATACGCTTACGTGGCATAGCGATGATGGTTCTGTGCGATTACATGGCATAATGATTGAGATTTTCGTAAGTCGTTCGACAAAGGATGGATGTTGTATGCACTTTCCTGGCGTGACGAGGGAGACCGTACAAGGATGGTACTATGGGGTATGCCTTGAGATGTTGGGTATAGCTACATATATAATATATTAGGTTTAAACTATCGGGAGGTAGATAGGTACGACATGAGTATAGAGCCTTGAGTGCTATTAACCCAAAACCTAATAATTTAGAAAACATAATTGAACGATATACGTAGAGTTATTTGGGAATGTATAATTTGTCAAATCACCAGAACATTGTGTTCTGACCCTCTCCTCATAACATACTCACAGGTTATGTTTACGGTAGAGATTTGATAGCTTTGGACACTTATTAGACAGTGTTATTATTTTGATAAGGCTATATTTGATTATAATATATTTTATCCATTCTGCTATGAGTTGTTTTCCAAGCTCTGATATATTTATTATCTCTGTCTTTTCTACAGGATACCAGATAAGCCAATTCGATCTTCGATAGATTGAGATTTTTGAAAAAAATCCAGTATGTCAAATTTCGGTTGGTTACACTTAAGTCAGCAGAATGCACAACAATATCACATTTCTTTATATCCACACCATCAACCTTGCAACTTCGCTCTTGTAATCTAAGGCTAACCAATTTGTTAATCCTAAGTGAATAATCCATCACTTCTCTATCTTGCATTGGTTTTAGTTCCATCCTCTTGCTCTTACTCTTTCTATTAACTTTTCTCTAAATTTTCTTCCCTTTGTTCAATGATACAAAAACTATTACTTTTTTAGTGTGTCTTGCACTAAGAAGTTAGCTTCACTGCTGCACATTTTCGGATTTTCAACTATAGGGTTGTAATTTTTCCACTTGCACTCTTCTCCTTCGTAACTAGTCTTAGACACTTGTTTTGTTCATGCCCAAAAACACAGGAGAAAGAACATATTAGCGATTTCCATAAGTATTGAACTTGCATCACCGCCGTTCACCATTTGGATAGGAATTTCATTACGTAGTTCATGGTTCAGAGTGATTTTGACTATACATTTAGCGTATTCAAATTTGTGAACTCTTTCCGTAAATTAGTTCATACATAGGAATTTACCTACTAAAAAATCCAGCCAGCTAATATCCAATAATGACCACGCATACATAGGAATATTCAACAACTTAATACATACACATACACTTTTAATACTATAACTAGAGTTATCTATAACAACATTCAAGGTTTCAATGTAAAAATCTTACTCCTCATGATGATTGGGTTGGCTTCTACTATCTTATCTCTATCTTCAATGCACAAAAGATGGAAAAGAAAGATACCCGTTCGATTTCACTTTAATAGCTCCTTTTGGTTTCCTGGTATTTTTGACATAGGAGATGGGGCTTGCAATGACCGATCTTCTAACACCGGAGTGGTGCTTTTAACTTCTGAAGGACGATCAATTACTATGCCCTTAGACTAAATTTTCCCGCTACCAATAACGACTCCAAGTATGAAGCCCTGATTGCCGGGCTAAGGCTCGCGAGGGAATTGAGAGTAGTGGCGTTAAATGTTTTCTGAGGTTCACAACTTATTATGTTTTAGGTTCGGAAAGAATACCAAACCATGGGGACTTGACTTGTTGCCTATCACAAGTAGGTTGAGGAGCTATTGAGCAATTTTGATCAATATAGCATCTTCCACATTTCTAGGGAAGAGAACCAAAAAGCAGACATATTTGCGAAATTGGCTAGCTCCGATGACCATAGTGAAACAGAAATAGTCCCT
The DNA here is from genome assembly GCA_030737875.1 of Allium sativum. Lineage (NCBI taxonomy): Eukaryota > Viridiplantae > Streptophyta > Magnoliopsida > Asparagales > Amaryllidaceae > Allium > Allium sativum. Next base: position 485,931,578 of record CM060924.1, read on the forward strand.
GTGGAGACCTTAAGCACTCCAAGAATAGACCAAATGGAAATTGATCAATCCTTCCAGACTGAACCTGAGAGGGAATCATGGATGACTCCCATCAAGAATTTTCTCCAACACGGGACCCTCCTAGAAAGGAAGAATGAAAAGCGAGCTCTCATATGTCAAGCCTTGAGATATATCTTTAATAGGATGAGCTTTATAAGAGAGGGTTCTCAGTCCCTATGCTTCGATGTGTAACTAAAGATGACATTAAGAAAGTGTTGCCGAAAGTACACGAGGGTGAATGTGGCGCCTATACTGGAGGACAAACCCTGACTAAAAATGTGCTATGATATAGTTACTTCTGGCATGACGTTAGCAAGGATGCAACCAACTATTCTAAGCGATGTGACAAATGCCAGAGATTTGCCTAGATTCCTAGAGCTCTGCCAGTAGAACTTACCGAAATGGTCAGTCCTTGGTCGTTCGCTGTTTGGGGGATAAACATTATAAGAAGCCATCCGATCTCAAAGGGCGGTGCAAAGGATGCAATTGTGGTTGTAAATTACTTTACAAAGTGGGCCGAAGTTGAACAGTTAACCACGATCAGAACAAAGTGGGTGATTAACTTTGTCGTTAGAAATATCATATGCCGATTCGGGATTCCCCGAACCATCATAACGAACAATGGAACTCAATTTGACAACTCAAAATTAAGAGATTTCTGCCAACGATATCACATCAAGAAGAAATACACGGCAATCACGCATCCGTAATTCAATGGACAAGTCGAAGCTATCAACAAAACTATCAAGTCCATCCTGAAAAGTGTTTGGAGCGAGCCAAAGGAAAATGGGCCAACGATATCACACTACTTTCGCTTTATCCTATGGTTTGGAAGTGGTTATTCCAATAGAACTCAAGGTACCTTCCCATAGAACAACCTACTATGATCCACTATCAAATAAGGCGCTTCTCGTAGAATCAATAGATGTGATTAACAAGAAAAGAGAAGAAGCTAACCTCCGCGCTGAGGCATGTCAACGTCGGGTTGCCCAGTAGTACAATAAGAAGGTTCGACCAAGGCCTTCGTCTTTGGCGACCTTGTTCTAAAATGAGTCTTCCCGACTCCGGGACCCAAAATGGGAAGGACCTTATGTCATCCAATAGAGGCTGGATAACGGAACGTTCAGGCTCGTGACTGTTGATGGAGAACTTCTATAGAGAGCACGGAATGCTGAGCATTTACGTCGTTATCTTTCTTAAGAACCTAGTTTCATTTATTTAAAGCATTGTAATAAGGCATCTTTTGTCATTTGTTGTTGACTATAATAAATAAAAGAACCTTCCAATGCCTCCTTCTTGTCTTTGTTCTTTGGCTATCCGTCATTATTCGATCAACCAAAGTCAAACCCCGAACGAGGGGAGTGATGACCTCCCCGACAGCGCTCGTTGGCTTTCGCTCCAAAAAGCCATTCCATATGGTGACAAACCGAATAAGAATTGATTAAAATCGAGTTTGACATTGACACTTGAACCCTCGGATCTCACCAAACAGACTAAAATATGGGGATGATACTAAGGCGATTAGCGTGACTATTTGCTTAGCTAACTTCATCCCTCATAACTTGAGAACGAGTATAAAACTATGTGAAAGTGTGATAGGTGCACCCACATTAACGACCACTCGATCCCTAAACCTCCAACTCTTGATGATTAAAGAGAGAGTACAAAAGGACTCACGTTCCTCGACGCAAGGCCGCCCGATTCTCAACTAAAACTAGGGTCAACCCTGGGAGGGTGCAAAGGACCGAACGTCCAAACCAATGTAGACCTATTCCCCCATGATGATGGGGGGATAATTACAGGCTAATGGACTAATTACGAACTTGATTCGAATAAGTCCTGGAATTCGAAGATAGTTTGGGGCACCTATGTCATGCCTCTGGACCTTGGTCACGATTCTTATTTTATGACATGTTATTTATCACTTAATATAGTGATATTCAATCTTCTTAATTTAATAGTACATAAAATTGCAAGCAAATAAGTTTGTTCATATTAACGATAGCTTTGTCAACAAAATACAGGACTAAACAAGACAAAAACGTGAGGGTCGCACTCGCAATGACATCCAAAAGGCCTAAAACAACACAAGACAAGAGAACATTAAGCCTTGGATGGCTTATCATTTTGCTTTTTATCCTCCTCTATTTACTTTTGCTTGATCAAGTCTTAAGATTTCCTCAGTGGTCATGAGGCGCCTTTGCTTTTTAATTTACTGCCCGAAGAATCAGAGAGTCCGGACGTTGGTGCATCGTGCTTCCTCGCTGGTGCATCGTGCATCCTCTTGCTATGACCAGTCAAATCAAGAAGAGGAGCTTCTTTACCTAGGGGATTATCTGAAGAAGGAGGGATAACTTGGAGAGGCTTGATATCAAGAGGATCAGTAACTAGTTTAACTTTAAGGGAGGAGACATTACCCTCATCTCTGACTTTCATCTCCATGATGGTTAGCATACAGTCATACCGGACTCCCAAGTAAACACCACTTTTTCCTCTTCTGGCTGAGCGTCCTTACCATATAATCCCTTAAGAGCATCAATCATCTCCTTATCTTTGCTCGGTTCGGAAATAAGGGACTATTGTTGCTCCTCCATTACTCCAGTTTCCGACCGGGTAGTAGCCTTCGCCGCTGGTGTACCTATGGCAGGAAGAGAAATAATTAGACCTGGAGGAATAAAGTGACCCCTGACTAGAGGTCCAGCCGTTGGGCAACGAGGTACGAATACTCTCTGAAACTGAGAGGAGAGTAGTTACATACCGTCAGCCGAAGAGTCCTTAGGTCTGGCGGGAGTCTTAGCCTTAGAAGTAAGAGTGAGTGGTTTCTTAGGGAACATAGGGGGATCGTCCGGACTATACTCTTCCACCTTTCCTAGAGACTGAGCCGAGGGGAAGAGGAACGGTAGACTAACCAATAGTAGGATTGCTGACAGGAGGAATAGGGGAGGAAACACCTTTTCTTGTATTGATTTTCCCTCCTATGACCGACTTTCCTTCAATCTTATACCACTTAGCATCCTCTGCTTCCTTCGACAACTTTTTTCCCTCAGCCAATGCCTTTGGTTTACCACCACGCAAGAATTGTCTTGTCAATGCCTCCTTATCCACTGGTTTCCCAACCGAGACCTCCCTTTCTTCTTTTATGATAACTTCCCAAGCATCCGCCAAAATACGCAATAGTTGTCAACCCAAGAAAGATCCCTATGGGGAAGGACTCGGGCGAAAAACAGAAGCACATCGTCACCAAGCACATGGCGCATCTCATTTACCTTCGTCACATGTTTAACCTTATGAGTTTGGATCTCAATCCCATGTTGGAGATGGGAATTACTAGCATTCTCATTTGCAGCATTGGCATTAGCCTCTGCCTATTTTTTGGCTACTTTAGAGGCAGCAAGCCAAGCTTTGAAATTTTGTACCTCCAATTCCAAGCGCCCCCATCGCTCCTCAAAAACACATTTTCAGCACTAAGAGACTCACATTGTTTCCCCACTAATTGTAACACCCCATAATTTTAACAATGCTAAAGATGATAAATTAAAGAATAATTAATTTAATATTCGGAATTAAGTGAAACGGACTGCGCCATCGTGTTCGTCTCGAAATTCGGGTCAAGGTAGACACTTGATTTGCGTAAAAAGGACAATGTATGAAGAAGTTATTAAGGTTTGAAGTTTGTATATGTGCAAAAAGAATATACATACATACATACATACATACATACATACATATATATATATATATATATATATATATATATAAGGTCCATAAATTCAAAATTGGTTCAGAAAATTCAAAATCATGCAGATTGGGGTGAGCAGGAAAAATCCCGCCCAGGGGTGTTGACCCCTTGAGGGGCGTTTCGACCCCTAGGTCGACCCCTCACGTAAGGCAGATGTGGCAGAGTAGGTTTTCTGGTTTTGGATATAAATATGGCCTCATTTCTCTAGCTTCCTCACGTTGAAAATAATGGAGGACTAGATGCTGTCACTGCCCGGATTAAATGAAACTTTTTTCTTCTTCTGCAATCGAGTTAATCAACTTTAGAGTTATTCAAGAGTAGATCTTTGGTTCAACATCTTCTATTCTCCTTATATTTTTGTAGATCTAAACACTATGAGTTTAAGTTACTTTTGTATTTAAATAATTGAAAAGTAAATCATGATAGGACTATAATTTGGATTTATGCATGTGACTACTTGAATCATATTAGATCTGTTATAACTTATGAACCTATGATATTCAGACATGACTATGACTTGGATCTTAACCTTTATCATGTCAAAGCTACCTTTGATTATAGATCTAATTCACTATTTAGATCGCCTTATACCTATCATGTTTGTGGTTAAATTGGATCTGTTAGTAGTAGGACATCTAAATTATTGTTTAGATCTTATCATACCTGCTATGACATCTCTACTATGTTAGAATCAGTTCTATTTTCTCACGTTCACTAGATCTGTTCTTATATGTCTGTCTTATCAATATGCCACTATGTGTTTATGCCAATCTTGTTAGTATAATCATTTCTATCATCTTCCCTTTACCCTTTCCCTTTTATTTTATATAGCCAGGCTACTTTCGGGCCTAGGCATGCTGCTAAAATATTTGAATGCATTAGATTGGGAACGAGGGGAAAAATGAAAAAATTGGGGCAAAACCTGTAAATGGGAAATTTGACATAATTTGAATAATGTACATAATATGAATTTGGGGGCATATGGTTCATTATGAACATAACTTGGGAAAGGGGCATGAAAACTTATAGCGACCTAGGAATAATTGGTTAACAATTGAAATGCCTAGAATTACAGTAATTAGGAACTGTAACTGCACTTAGACACGAGGTTAGATGGTACTCTGGTGGAGTCTTCCTAGAACCGCACGGCATATCCAGCGACCGCAAGTGTTGAATCTAATGTGAGGGTCTAAGTGCATAAACACGAGACGTGCTAAGACACGAGGTTAATCCCAACTTGTGGAAGAAGTCTGCCCGAAACCGATAGGCATATTCAGCGTCCATAAGTTATAGGTTTAATGTGGGAGGTCTAGTACATTGTAACCATAACTGAATATGGTAAATACTTAACCTAGTTGAATCCATAGGGATTGTGTGAACGTGTCAAATTGAATAAGGGTTTAGTAAACTTAGTTGAAATAGTGGAGAGTTAAGTATGTCTGGGTTGGGTGGGTAATATTTATATATATAGGCCTACAAACTTAACCAGTTGGGGTTATGTAATTAAAGACACCGTTAGGTAAGCATAACCTATGGAAATGTTGGGGGTTATGTAATTAAAGACACCGTTAGGTAAGCATAACCTATAGAAATCCTAGTGGGGATGCAAGACAAAGGGGAGAGATTGCATCATCTTGTTTGTGGGACCCGTTTTAGTCAGTAACCCATATAACGGTATTAAATGAGTACTTCGCCCTAGGTCAGAGTCGGGGATGGTGTAGGCGGCGCTTACTGGGTTGATTGTAAGAGATCCAAACACGAAGGATGGTGTAGGCGACGCAAACCGACCGGGGTCATGTGCGTGCATGGTCCGGGCAGAGGGGGATAAGACGATCGTGACACCTGTAGATATGGTTGTGCACTAAGAGTTGCCATTTTAGGGAGTGATACACCCTACTGTGGGGACAATACATGGTATCTACAAAGTAGGGAGCCGATCGATTGGGGTAGTAAATTGGGTACATTTAGACGTATGCCTAAGTCAACCATTTTGTAGTTGTTGGGGATCATATTGTTATAAGACACTAGTATTGGTATAGAGAAATCATTATAGTAGTGTTATTTATTCTATCTAGTTGTCCTGTTTACCTTGTCGTACTTGCCTTATATGTTGTTACCTCTCTTATCCACATTATATGCCTGTCATGATACTTTTACTTATTTATTTGCTAAAAGTAACTGGACTCGCTAGACTTTATTTTTGACCCTTTTGTTTCCTCTTCTTTCTTCTGTTCCATCCCCCAGGTTCTCAGGGTGGGAATACTCAAGCTTGACCATGATTCTGCTATCATTTGTTGGAGCTGCTTAGATGTATTTCTCAAGCTCCTATCTTTTCTACTATGGCTATGTTTTTATTTCGGGATTATGCTTCTTTTATATTGTACTCTGATGTTTTAAGTACAAGACAGAAGTTTTTATGATGTACTGGTTTTTATGTAATTTAGACATATGATGTTTTTGAACCACGATGCTTTATGATTAATAAAAGTTTTTAATTCCGCTGCTATTTTATACCTGTCTTGTAATGTTTCTGTTTTTGTTTACCTATAACGCTTCACGAAACTTAATGCATTCTCTTAGTGAGTGAAATTAATGGAAGTGGGGTGTCACACTTGGTGTCAGAGCTGAAGGTTACCAGATTAGATAAAGGATTTTGAAAATTATTTTCAAAAAGGGTTTAAAAGAAAGAATTTTCAAAAGAAAAGTCTGCTCGAAAAACATATTCCCGAACCCATATGTAATATCTTTCGATCCTTCGTCTGAATCTCTTTCCTTTTCTTTTCAGCATGTCTAGGGAACCTAATATTTTAGAGGGCGTTACAATACCAGGCTGGTTCCATAGGTTTCTAGAGGCCACGACACCTTTTGGTGGTCAAGATGACGTTCCTCCCCCAGCTGCACCTGTCGTTCCTCCTCCTCCGCGTGCAGATAATTTCTCTATGATATGCAAAGATTTCCGTGCTATGGGAGGAAAGCCATTCCACGGAACTGAGACTTTCGTGGAGGCAAGAAATTGGATGAAAGAGACGGAGAACTTGTTTGGAATTTTTGATATGGACAATCGTAGGAAGATTCAGCTAGCCGCCTGGCTACTGAAAGACGAAGCTTCGTTCTGGTGGGAAGTAACCCAAGCGGGGCGTCCGGTGGAAAATTGGGATGATTTTAGACAGAGGTTTGAAACGAAGTTTCTTTCTCAAGCTAAGAAAAGCATGCAAATGGAGAGGTTCTTGGCCCTCAAACAAGGAAACATGATTGTTAAAGAATATGTGAGCAAATTCAACCAGCTAGTAAGGTTTGGATTAGAACTGGTAGATACTCCGCATAAGAAAGCTTTGCGGTTTGCCAAAGGGCTGAATGAACCCCTTCATGGGTTAGTTATGTCCCATATTCCAATGGGAGAAACTTTTGAAAGGCTCATTGATATGACCTTGATGCATAAGGAAGACAAAGGAGAAAAGAAGGAAGTTAAGACTGAGGAAACAACGTAAAACAAGAAAGTATGTCCCGAGAAAGGACAACAACAGAAGAAGGGCGGAAAGAATGACAAGGCTAAGGAAAAGAGGAAGTGTCACAGTTGTAGACGTGAGGATCACTTGGTGAAGGATTGCAAAAGGAGGAAGAATTCTTGCTTTAATTATGGAGAGGTCGGACACTTTGCTAAGGAGTGCCCGAAGAAATAAGGATAAGGTCAAAGGGCAGGAACTTCTGGAGCACAGGTGCATGCTCTCGCGACCAGTGCTCCAGACAGAGGTAGGAAAATTTTCGTTGAAGGTTTGATTTATCTTTCCAATCATCCTATTATAACTATTTTTAATTCTAGCGCTTCACATTCATTTATATCTAGTTCTGTAGTTGAGTCTCTGTACCTAAATACTAGTATGGTAGTGGATCCCATAGTTGTCTCAAACCCCATTGTTGGTTCAGTTCACTTGTCCATGATTTGTCAGGGTTTGAGAATATCTGTGTTAGGCGTCTAGTTTGAGTGCGATGCATATGTGCTCGGTTTTAAAGTCTATGGTTAGATTCTAGGGATGGATTGGCTAACCACACATGGTGCCATTCTGGATTGTGAGAAGAGGGTCGTTAGATTTTTGACTTGCCATGGGAGGACCCACGAGATTTCTTGTGACCCACAAGTGCATGTCATGCTTAGTTTCCTAGAGTCTCTTAATGCATCTATCGATGATCTGCGATCTGTTCCAGTAGTCTGTGACTATTCTGGTGTTTTTGATGAGGTACGAGGCTTACCTCCGAGGCGCGAGATCGATTTTCGTATATAATTGGTAGACAATGCAAAGCCGGTTGCATTACCTGTGCGCCATATGGCTCCAAGGGGAGGGAGCTTAGCAAGCAAGTAGGGGAGCTACTTGAGAAAGGATTTATTAGGCGAAGCATATCTGAATGGGTTGCTCCAGTAGTATTCGCGACTAAGGCGGATGGTTCACTTCGCTTATGTGTAGACTATAGGGAGTTGAACAAACTCACTGAGAAGAATAGTGTTTGCGAACAAATTAAACAATTGAAAAAAACTATTTAATTCATTCGGCTTTCCTAAACAACAAGGGTTGTTGCAGAGGGTGTCAAACTCTGGGACCAAAAATATTTCAATAAATAAACCCAATCAAGTTAATCCGAAATTTTGATTGTTTGAAAATGAGAGAAAATAGTTAAAAAGAGAGTTTTATAATAAATGAAAACAATTAGGCAACAATGACATAAACTAGATTAACATGAATTAATAACCCAATAGATTAATACAGATCTAATTCATGTTTCTGTCACAAATATGAATCAACAGTAATTAGGTTTCTAGAAACAAATATGTGAATAACGACAAGTATAGCCTATGCAGGAGCTAAGCTCTTAAACAACCTTAGGCTATCAGGACAGGTTCACTATTTTATTTTAAAACCCTAAAAATTAGATCTAAATCTGATAAGCGTTAGATCGAACACAAATATACCCTGTGAAGGAGCATAGCTCTTAAACGACACAAAATATGAAGGTTCAGATCTAACCCTTGGTTCAGATCTAGATCTATATACATGAAGTTCTAATCTCTTTGGTTATATGATTCATATTGAATGTAATCCAAGCATCATCACACCCTAATTAAAGAGAATTAGCTAGATATAGCTAAAAGAGAAGAGAGGAAAAAGAAGAAAACATAAATAAAATAAAATAAGAACTAAAAGAGAAGAAGAATTTTATTCCAAGCAAAGAATTACATAATAACACCTAAGATCGAATGAACACAAATGAACTAGATACAAGTGTATTTATGGTTGCCTAGGCCAAAACTAAGTGGCCAATTACACAATGTGGGACAAAAGACCTTTTTCAAAATAACAAATAGCTAAATGTGAACGCATGTGAATGAATTTGCATATGTCATAGCTTGCAAGCATCAAATGACATCAACTCCCACTATTTTGAGCATGATTAGGAACTCCATAACATCTGCGACAAGCTATCTTTACGAAAAGCATTGAATCTTTAAAATATGCGGCAGAAGGTGTTTGAATAACAACATTTCTTCAAGCTTTAATCTAGCTCTCAAAATCAACACTTTTCTTACACCAATTCTTCAAGTTTTTCAACAATTAAGTGCATTAATCCATTCATCATAAATAATCTGGAAACACAACTACAAATACACAATGTAAATTATTTAAAAGATAAAATAAGATAAATAAGAGGATAAAATATACATATTAACGTGTATAACAAAAAACCCCCACACTTACCTTTTTATTCATCCTCGAATAAACTAAACTAAGATATGTCACACTTTCGTAGGAAACACGATTGCATTTAGCGTATGCAACAAGCCGTTAAACCTCTTGGTTTCACCAGTAGGACGAGTGTTGTCTCGTGAGGGTTTTCAGCGGATACTACCCATAAAATCCAAAAGAAAAAAGTATGTACAAAATGCAAATTTCGAAAACATTTACAATATGAATGCAAGTTTTTAAAGGAATATTTACAAATGGATAGTTTACTTTTAAATTTACATGAATGAGTTAACACAAATTCGGGTCGTCACTATGAAATTTTAGTCCATTACTAATCAAAACATCAAATAAAAGTCATGTTATCGTCACAAACTCCTCCAGCTTGGCCAGTTGTTTTGGTATAAACATGGTACAAATATGAAATGAATTCTATAATCGATATCAACAGTCGTAAAACAACATCTTAACTTCCTTTTTGTTAACAAGTTAGGTTGAATAAGTGAAGAGCGTGCTTGGATTTTAAGTGCTAACTCTCTCTTTATTACAAAATATTCACATTATTATTATTTACAAATACCTTGGTATACCACCCCTACACTGCATTACGACTTACGTGAGGGTCGATAATCCTAAGGTGTCCAACTCATAAAATGAGACCAAGGTATACCGACGCTGACTTTGTCAACAAGATGTCGGAAAGAGCTTGGCGGGTTTGCACACCAATGCTAGATATACTAGCAATGTTGGATACCCTTGGATTATTATATTTATATATATATACATCTTTTTCCCCTCTTTTTTTTCCTTTTTTTTCTTTTTTTTAACATAAGAGAGAGAGAGAGAGAGTTAAGCGAGAATATCTTAGCACAACTTCACTTAAATGATCTAAAATATTATTGCAAGTAGTCTAAATCAACCATTCATTTTATCGGATTAAAATTCAGAAAACATTTCATATTCATCACCTACGAATCTCCCTATATACCAGTTACAATAAATTTGCTCATAATTCAAACTTTCCTTTCGTTATCCGCTAAGAGAAGTAAATTTCCAAACACTTTAATCGAACGACCAAAATTATATGCTAACTCCATCATGTCTTATTTAAAAATAAATAGAAGTGCGAAACTTTTTTTTAAAGAGAAAGGGATTTTTTTTAAAGTGAAAGGAAAAAAAATGAAAACTTAAACTATGCAAAACAGAATGAAAATGAGACTTCACCCACATGTGATTTCGACGGTGTCCCCACAGTCAATGCATTACACAATGAGTGAACAGAAGAGAAATATTTACATACGTACAAAAGAGGGTTAGTGCGGCTTACCGAACGTGCATCGAGAAAATATGCAGCCATCGAATAGATGAATCGGTCCACAGTGGATCAATGGAGTAGCCTCATTAAGATTATGAGACACAGCTTAAGCACAGAAAACCAAATCATAAGGATTTTATATTACATTTCATATTAGGAAAAACAAATTTTGTTTTTTAAAAGTTTGATTTGCTAATTTTAAAAATTTGAGCTTACAATTGATCCGAAAATCGAATTGAATTTCCATAGCAACTAAAGAGAGGTCGGTGAGCTGGGGTTCAGAAAAGGTTTCAAAAACAAAGTTTGGTTTGTTTAGATGATGTATAAATTGAGAGACGTGTGCATCGTTATCACCCTCACACTTGTTTTGAGAAACATTGCTCAGTTTTACTTTGATATTTGAAATTTTATTTACTAAAGTTTCAATCGTAAACCTAAAGTTTAAACCAAACAAATGAATTTTCAGTAAATCTTGAAATTGTGTTTTCTCAAAAACCATGTCAGTCCAGAAAGAGTTCATACACTACAGAAATTTATCATTGAAAAACAAGTGATCACAGTGAGGTTTAATTGAAACGATCAAGTCGCAAGGAGTTTCTACAGTTTTTGAAAAATCGTCATTGGGTTTAAGATCACATTCAACAGTTTCGTAGTTTTCAACCTTAAGAATTTCAAAGTTTATAAATGTTTCATTTTCAGTTTTGGACCCTACAATATTATTGTCAATCAGTTTAAGAAATTTTTGCTCATCAAAGTCGTCCTCACTTAGACAATTGTTAACAACTTCATCATTTTTGTCAGGTTGACAATCTAAAGTTGCAAAATTTTCAGAGTCTGAGAGAGGAAGATCAAATTGAAGATTGACGTCTTCGTTTTCAAGAGAATTTAAATTCAAATCAATCATAGAGCTTTCAACAACTTCATTAATATTTTCGTAAATTTTAAAATTTGTTAGTTGAAGATCATCGATTGTGGTAAAAGGTGGATTATCATTTGACTCATCACATGTTGAAATTTGATTTTGTTGGTCACGTAGTTTCAAGTATGTTTAATACCAAATTCGTGTGGATATCGACAATTTCGTTCATTTACTCAACAAAATCAAATTTATAATTATTTACATAAGAATTTTCAATTTGAAATTGTTGAGAACAAAAATCTTTAATCGCACCATTATTGAAATTATTCCCATTGCCAAAACCATTTGAAAAGTTATTTACATTTCCATTTTGAATTTGAAATTCATTTTGGAGGTTGAAATTGATTTGGCTGGGGTTATAATCAAAATCGTTTGAATTTGGAAGTGAATTCAAATTTTGATCATTTTGAAAACCTTGACTCGAATTGTTGCACAAATATGAATAACACCATTCAATTTATTTTATTTTATTGTATGCTCATTTTAAGTAAAGATTCAATACTTGTTTCAAGATTTGAGGGTTGGTCGGGATTTTGAAAATTTTGTGGTGCAAAATCAGGATTATTTTGAAAAGTTGGTGGTGTAAAATCCAAATTGTTCGTACAATAGTTGTTATTAAAATATGCATATGAATTTGGTGTAAAATTATATGGATTATATTGATTTTCACAACTATCGTAAAATTCATAAGGATGAAGAAATTGGGACATTGTCAAGAAGCTCTTAAAAAAATATGTTAAAATTAACAATTTCGGATTATATGAATACAAGTCTAGGCCAGGTTGGGGTTATCAGTGTGCCACGAATCAGCGTAGAAACACGACTGACGGTTTAAGAACCTGTCTGAGTTCTAGACTCTACCGTTCCTTAGACACATCAGAGAGTATCAATCCTAATTGTCAATTTAACGAAAATTTTGTCCTATGAGCTTTGGGGAATCCTCGATCCGATTTCAAAAATTATGTATTTCAAAAACAAACCTTTCTATTAATCCCATGTTCATTTTAAAATTTCCAACCGCACATCTATATGCAAAATAATCAATCACAGAATAGTCACAGGAGAAAAAATTGCAGAAATAATTTTTTTACAAGCAAACCGCGGCACCTGCGCGAAATTTTTACACACAATTTCTATATATTTTTCATGCAACAATAGACCCTATAAAGTTTAGAAAATTCTCACTTAGATCGGCAGTCCGTCCTGTGCAATTGAGTAGCGCTAGTGCATTCACACCCCACTTGGTGTGCAACCGCTCCAACAATTCAAATTCTGCTAATTGCAAATTGCTTGACCTCTGAAATCCCCGTTCGTTGATTGAAATCTGCCTCTTCTGATTTTGAATGAATTTGATTTCTCTTGGGTTTTTTTTATGAGAAAGAAAATAAAACTAAAAATAAAACAAAATGAAAAGAAGAGAGTGAAAATAAAAACAAGCGGAAATGAAATGATCAAATATTTGTTTTTTTAACAAGAGAAGCTAATAAAAAAATCGATCTTTTTTTTATCAAATTGAAAAACAAAGGAAAGTGGAATAAAGAAAGAAAAGCAAAATAATTGTTTTTGAATTGATTTTGATTTTTTATAAAACAACAGCAAAAACAAGAGAATTTAAAAAAACTTTAGCACAAACCCACAAACCAGCTAATAGATTAAGCCCAACCCCAACTAAACATCCTCACCAAATAAAGTCTTAAAACTCTCGTTACCCAAAACCAATTCAACCCAGTGAAATAGAAAATAAAATATGGCCAATGAGAGCTGCTAATTTCTGCAATTTGAAGGAGATCGAGGCGCAAATTTCCTCGACGGGTAGTAAGTGGCTTGGATTTAGTTGTAGTGAGAGGGTTTCGGTGGTTGGAGTACCTTCGACTTGGGAATAAGGGATCTACGCTGGCAGTTGAAAGAGGATTAGATGAGTTCAGTTTGGAGATATTGAGGCAAGAGGAGGATGTCGGTCGTGAGGAAGTGAAGGGGTTCGTGACTTGTTTCGGAGGTATTACAGTGGGAAAGTTCCAGTAGTGATAAATGGATGTGGTGGGTTTGTGGTTCAGCAGTGTGGTTTTATGGTGATGAACATGGTTTGTGATCTTGCTGATGTTAAGGAGTGGCTTGGATATTTGCGAGGGGTTTGCGTGATGATGAAGATTGGTCCACGCTATGATGTATTGGTGTATTGACGGTTTGGTGGAGGGGATTTTGGTCTTTGAGAAGTGGAAATTAAATGCTGTTGATTTGTCTTATGAAGTAGGAGAAGGTGACCCTGGCTTTGCTATGCAGTGCAGTTTGAAATGTGATTTTGCTGTGTTGAAGAGTGTGGCGTGATGTGAATTGAAGGAGTGTTTGCGTGAGTTTTGAATGTGGTTGAACGTGGCAATTTGGGATAGATGGTGATCGGAGAAACGTTGGTGATGGGGAACTATGGTTTTGATGGTGCAAAAATGGTGACGTAGGGGTTGTTTTTCTGAAGGGGGTTTCCGATGTTGTTCTATCGGATGATGGACTTCAAGGCAGAGGGGTAGTTTTATGATTTACCGAAGCATGGATGGTGAGGTCGCTGAAACAATTCAGTGATGATTGCGTTGTGGAAGCTGGATGAAGGTTGGTCTGATGGTGGTTGATGTATGAAGAAGTTGCAGTCGGCAGTGGAGGGTGGCACTGTAGTTTGTATTTTAGGGTAGGAAGTGGTAGTTATAGTATGAAGAAACTGAGGATGGATGATTAGCAGTGTGGCACGCTTACAGATGAATGGTGATTAGCAGAGTGGTAGAAGAAATATAAGCATGGAGAAAAAAATTGGAAAGAAGGATTTTTTTTAATATGCAGAAAAGAAATAGATGAGGACAAGAAAAGAAATTGCACAAAAATATGTTGTAGAAAAGCAGAAAGAAATGATTTTTTATTTGTTTGTAAGAATATTAAGTAAATGAAAGGAAAGAATATGTTGTAGAATGAAAAGAAACAAATGAAAGAAAGGGAACTAAATTGTATTGAAAACATGTAAGGAGGTTGAAAGGAAAGAAACAAAAGGCAAGATTTTTTTCTCTTAATTAGAAGATTATGGTATCAATAATTTAATACCAAATCAACTCAACAAGAGTTTTCTTCAATATATGAAAGAACTAAAAAGGAATAAAAAAATAAAAAATAATTTTGTGTTTTTTTATTCGAAAAATAAGAAAAATAAAAATATAACTCGAAGAATTTACTAATAAAAATTATTTGGATCCAAGGAAAAGGCGCCAAAATTTGTTTGCGAACAAATTAAACAATTGAAAACAACTATTTAATTTGTTCGGCTTTCCTATACAACAAGGGTTGTTGTAGAGGATGTCGAACTCTAGGACCAAAAATATTTTAATAAATAAATCCAATCAAGTTATTTTGAAATTTTGATTGTTTGAAAATGACAGAAAATAATAAAAAGAGAGTTTTATAATAAATGAAAATAATTAGTGAGCAATGACATAAACTAGATTAACATGAATTAATAACCAAACAGATTAATACAGATCTAATTCATGTTTCTGTCACAAACATGAATCAACAATAATTAGGTTTCTAGAAACAAATATGTGAATAACGACAAATATAGCCTATGCAGGAGCTAAGCTCTTAAACAACCGTAGGCTATCTAGATAGATTCACTATTTTATTTATAAAACCCTAAAAATTAGATCTAAATATGATAAGCGTTAGATCGAACTCAAATATACTTTGTGAAGGAGCATAGCTCTTAAACGACACAGAATATGAAGGTTCAGATCTAACCCTTGGTTCAGATCTAGATCTATATACATGAAGTCCTAATCTCTTTGGCTGTGTGATTCATATTGAATCTAATCCAAGCATCAACACCCCCTAATAAAAGGGAATTAGCTAGACATATCTAAAAAAGAAGAGAGGAAAAAGAAGAAATACATAAATAAAATAAAAAAAAGAACTAAAAGAGAAGAGGAACTTTATTCCAAGCAAAGAATTACAGAATAACACCTAAGATTGAATGAATACAAATGAACTAGATACAAGTGTATTTATAGTTGCCCAGACCAAGACTAAGTGGCCAATTACACAATGTGGGACAAAAGCCCTTTTTCAAAATAACAAATAGCTAAATGTGAACGCGTGTGAATGGATTTGCAAATGTCATAGCTTGTGGGCTTCAAATGGCATCAACTCCCACTATTTTGAGCATGATTAGGAACTCCACATCTGCGACAAGCTATCTTTATGAAATGGCATTGAATCTTTAAAATATGCGGTAGAAGGTGGTTGAATAACAACATTTCTTCAAGCTTTAATCTAGCTCTCAAAATCAACACTTTTCTTACACCAATTCTTCAAGCTTTTCAACAATTAAATGCATTCCATTCATCATAAATAATCTGGAAACACAACTATAAATGCATAATATAAATTATTTAAAAGATAAAACAAGATATATAAGAGGATAAAATATACACATTTACGTGTATATCAAATAGGCACCCACTCCCAAGGATAGATAATCTGTTTGACCAGCTTGTTGGTGCATCAGTATTCTCTCAGTTAGACTTAGCCACGGGGTTTCATCAGTTGAGGGTGGCTAAGGACAGTATAGATAAGATCGATTTTAGGACTCCAGATGGTTTCTTTGATGGCAATTTATGCCTTTTGGGTTGACAAATGCACCCACCTATTTTGTTGATCTGATGAGTAGGGTGTTTCGGGAGTTTCTAAATAAATTTATTATGGTCTTTGTTTATGATATCCTAATCTTTTCGAAGAGCGAGGAAGAGCATGCCTTGCATATAAGGGAGGTTTTGAAAACTCTGCATGCGCATCAGCTTAAGGCAAAATTCTCCAAGTGCCATTTTTGGAGAAAAGAAGTGAGATTTTTAGGGCATGTGATTTCTAAAGAAGGGATAGCAGTAGATCACGCAAAGGTGGTTGTAGTTCAGGATTGGCAGATACAAAGAATGCAACAGAGTTGAGAAGCTTTCTGGGGTTAGCAGGCTATTATAGGAAGTTCATTAAGGACTTCGCAAAGATCTTAGCCGCACTCATCAGGCTGACGAAGAAGAATTTGGCGTTTTCATGGGATATAGATTGTGATGTTGCTTTCCAACGATTGAAGAGGACTCTGACAATAGCCCCAGTCTTGACCTTCCCCGACGGGAATAAAGTGTTTACAATATACAATGATGCATGTGGTACAGGGCTTGGTGCGGTTCTGATGCAAGAAGGAAAGGTAGTATGTTATGGGGGTAGACAGCTAAGGGTTCACGAGAAGAACTACCTTACTCATGAATTAGATCTAGCTACCATAGTATTCGCGCTTAAGATGTGGAGTCATTATTTGCTTAATTGGAGAGAAGTTCGAGTTGTACACCAATCATAAATCTCTCAAGTACTTGTTCTCGCAGAAGGATCTTAATTTAAGGCATCAAAGGTGGATGGAGTTCCTAGCATCATATGATTTCGAGATCGCTTATAACCTTGGCAAGGTTAATGTGGTGGCAGACGCACTAAGCAGGCAGAGGATGGCCTTAAGTCCTCTATTTGTGGAAAGGAAAAGCTTAGAGTTCATATCTATTTTTGATTTTATACCATCCACCGAGTATTTTCCTGGTTTGTTTGCATCGCTAGAGATACGACCTACTCTTATGGACCAAATAGGAACTTCACAACGAGAGGATCCACAGTTTTCAGACATCTTGGATAGGCATAGTAAAGGGGAGACTTCTAGTCACCTCAGTAGATACTCCACAGACGATAAAGGGTGGTTGCAACGAGATGGAAGACTTTGTGTTCCCCGAATTGGGAGTTTGATAAAGACAGTCCTAGAAGAAGCCCATCATTGATGACCATTCATCCAGGCGGTGATAAGATGTATAGGGATATGAAGAGGGTTTTCTTTTGGGCTGGGATGAAGAAAGATGTGGCAGAGTTTGTTTCTCAATGTTTAGTTTTCCAGCAAGTCAAATCTGAGCAAAAGAAGCCTAGTGGTTTACTTCATCATTTGGAGGTTCCGCAGTGGAAGTGGGAGAGAATCTCTATGGATTTCATAGATGGTTTGCCTAGATCAAAGAAAGGCAACACCAATTTTTGGGTTGTAGCAGACAGATTTACTTAGAGTACTCATTTTATTCCAGTTAAGAGTAAGAGGACGACAGCTTGGTTGGCAGCAATTTATGTTCATGAGATAGTCCGTCTTCATGGAGTACCTTCCATTATCGTAAGGGATCGTGACACCATTTTTACCATTGAATTTTGGAGGAGATTTCAAGAAGCATTAGGTACACAATTTAGCACCGCTTATCATCCTCAGATAGATGGATAGACGGAAAGGGTGAACAGAATTCTTGAGGATCTTTTAAGGCTGTGTATCCTAGACTTCGGAGGAACTTGGGAAAAGCATCTTCCTTTAGTAAAGTTTGCCTACAACAACAACTATCAAGCTAGTATTGGCATGGCACCTTTCGAAGCACTATATGGACGACCCTGTAAATCACCGACTTATTGGTAGGAATCTACAGAATACTACTACTTGGACCGGATATGGTTAGAGAAACGTCCGAGAAGATTGATCTTACCCGCAGACGAATGAAGACCGCTCAAGAGAGGCAGAAATCCTACGCTGACAAGAGAACGACTGACATTGAATTTGAAGTAGGAGACATGGTTTTCATTAAGGTGTCACCTTTGAGGATTGTGGTTCACTACAGATCTGTAGAGAAATTGGCTTAGTATTGGCCAAATGGCCTATAGAGTAAAGCCACCCGAGAGACTATCCGGTGTTCATGATGTTTTCCATGTTTCTCATCTGCGGAAGTGCTTGCATGATACCGCGGAAGTAGTCGAGCCGAGTATATTGGAGGAAGTAGAGATAGAACGGGAGGAGATAGTCAGACGAGTTCCAATGCGTATTCTTGGATAAGAAGTTAAGAAGCTACGCAATAGAGAAGTCAAGTTTATTAAAGTTCAGTGGGGAGATAACCTAGAGGATGCAATTTGGGAAACCGAAGACAAGACTCGTGCTTCGTACCCTTTTCTTTTCGAGCGTATGTTCTTAACTTCATTTCCAAAGCTTTTATTCATGCGTGTTTCTATCATTAAAGTATATCCTATCGATTGAATTTTTGACCTTTAGGTAGGAATACCATGGATGTAAACATGTATTTGAGACATGTTATGTTCGATGGATGCAAGTGGTTGCTTGTGGATGCATATACACACACATTAGGCTCTAGATCGGCTCAATCACTCTCATATTGCATATGGATGTGTGTGCATTTTTCTTCTTTTTATGGATGAAAATCGTTGTATCATCACGTGGATGTTGCATTTGGGTGAATGATTGCGCATACATATAGAACTTTCATGTTACAATAGGATTATTTGCATACACGTTGGATTCATGGCACTAACATACATTGCATTAAGGAGGTCAACTGAATCAGTAGACCGCTGATCTTTGCATTAGTATTGGGACATATACGCACACCTTTGCATATGTTCACATAAGCATTAGAAGTCTTTGAGGACAATGGATGCAAGTGATTGGTGGATGAATGGTTAGGTGATGTATGGTATGATATACATTCTTCTTAACTTTGAGATTTCGGGGACAAAATCCTTTGAGTAAAGGAGAATGTAACACCCCATAATTTTAACAACACTAGATGATAAATTAAAGAATAATTAGTTTAATATTCAGAATTAAGTGAAATGGACTGCGCTATCGCGTTCATCTCGAAATTCGGGTCAAGATAAACACTTGGTTTGCGTAAAACGGATGCCATATAAAGAAGTTATTAAGGTTTGAAGTTTGTATACGCGCAAGAATATATATATATATATAAGCTCTAGAAATTCAATATTGGTTTAGAAAATTTAAAATCACGCAGATTGGGGTGAGCAGGAAAAATCCCGCCTAGGGGTGTCGACCATTTGAGGGGGGTGTCGACCCATGGGTCGACCCCCCTAGGGCAGACGTGGCAGATTAGGGTTTTGGGGTTTTAGCTATAAATATGGCCTTATTTCTCTAGTTTTCTCACACTGAAAATAATAGAGGACTAGATGTTGTCGCTGCCCGGATTGAATCAAACCTTTTTCTTCTTCTGTAATCGAGTTAATCAAGTTCAGAGTTATTCAAGTGTAGATATGTGATTTCAACATCTGCTATTCTCCTTCTATTTTTCTAGATCCAAACACTGTGAGTTTACGTTACTTTTAGATTTAAGTAATTAAAAAGTAAAACATGATATGACTATAATTTGGATCTATGCCTGTGACTGTTGAATGATATCAGAACTGTTATAACTTGTGAACCTATGATATTCTGACATGACTATGACTTGGATCTTAACCTTTATCATGTCAGAGCTACCTTTGATTATAGATATAATTCACTGTTTAGATCACCTTATACCTATCATGTTTGTGGTTAAATTGGATCTGTTAGTAGTTGGACATCTAAATTATTGTTTAGATCTTATCATGCCTACTATGACATCCTTACTATGTTAGAATCAGTTCTATTTTCTCATGTACACCAGATTTGTTTTTATATGCTCATTTTATCAATATGCCACTATGTGTTTATGTCAATCTTGTTAGTATATCATTTCTATCATCTTCCCTTCAACCTTTCCCTTTTATTTTATATAGCCAGGCTACTTTCGAGCCTAGGCATGCCGCTAAAATATGTGAATCTGTTAAATTGGGAACGAGGGGAAAAATGGAAAATTTGGGGAATAACCTATAAATGGGAAATTTGACATAATTTTAATAATATACATAATATGAATTTGAAGGCATATGGTTCATTATGAACATAACTTGGGAAAGAGGCATGAAAACCTATAGCGACATAGGAATAATCGGTTAACAATCGAAATGCCTAGAATTACAGTAATTAGAAACTGTAACCGCACTTAGATACGGGGTTAGATGGTACTTGTGGTGGAATTCTGCTCGGAACCGCCCGGCATATCCAGCGACCACAAGTGTTGAATCTAATGTGAGGGGTCTAAGTGCATAAACACGAGATGTGCTAAGAAACGAGGTTAAGCCCGACTTGTGGAAGAAGTCTGTCTGGAACTGACCGACATATCCAGTGTCCACAAGTTGTAGGTTTAATGTAGGGGGTCTAGTACATTGTAACCATAACAGAATATGGTAATAAAGTTGAATACTTAACCTAGTTGAATCCATAGGGATTGTGTGAACGTGTCAAATTGAATAAGGGTTAAGTAAACTTAGTTGGAACAGTGGGAGGGTTAAGTATGTCTGGGTTGGGCGGGTAATATTTATATATATAGGCCCACAAACTTAACCAGTTGGGGTTATGTAATTAAAGACACCGTTAGGTAAGCATAACCTGTGGAAATGTTGGGGGTTATGTAATTAAAGACACCGTTAGGTAAGCATAACCTGTGGAAATCCTAGTGGGGATGCAAAACAAAGGGGAGAGCTTGCATCATCTTGTGTGTGGGCCTATTTCAGTCTGTAACCCATATAACGGTATTAAACGAGTACTCCGCCCTAGGTCGGAGTCGGGGCACGCCTACTGGGCTGATTGTAAGAGATCCAAAGGTGAAGGACAGTGTGGACGGCGCAAGCCGACAAGGGTCATGTGCGTGCATGGTCCGGGCAGAGGGCGATAAGACGTCCGTGACACCTGTAGATATGGTTATGCACTAAGGGTTGCCATTTTAGGGAGTGATACACCCTACTGCGGGGCCAACACAGGGTATCTACGGAGTAGGGAGCCGATTGATTGGGGTAGTAAATTGGGTACATTTAGACGTACGCCTAAGTCTACCATCTTGTAGTTGTTGGGGATCATCTTGTTATAAGACACTAGTATTGGTACAGAGAAATCATTAGAATAGTGCTATTTATTATATCCAGTTGTCCTGTTTACCTTGTCATGCTTGCCTTATATTTTGTTACCTCATTTATCTACTTTATATGCCTGTCATGATACTTTTACTTATTTATTTGCTAAAAGTAACTGGACTCTCCAGACTTTATGTCTGACCCTTTTTGTTTTCTCTTCTTTCTTCCGTTTCCCCCTAGGTTCTTAGGGTGGGAATACTCAAGCTTGACCAGGATTCTGCTATCATTTTCTGGAGCTGCTTAGATGTATTGCTTAAGCTCCTATCTTTGCTACTATGGCTATGTCTTTATTTGGGGATTATGCTTCTTTTATATTGTACTTTGATGTTTTAAGTATAAGACAGAAGTTTTTATGATGTACTGGTTTTTATGTAATTCAGACATATAATGTTTTTGAACCACGATGCTTTATGATTAATAAAAGTTTTTAATTCCGCTGCTATTTTATATCTGTCTTGTAATACTTCTATTTCTATTTACCTATAACGCTTCACGAAACTTAATGCATTCTCTTAATGAGTGACATTAACGGACGTGGAGTGTCACACTAATTTTACATCATCCTGGGCTATCCCAGCGAGGGATGACCTAAAATCAAGTTCAATATGAAGGCGCTCGATTTTACTTTCCATGTCCCTCTTGGTCTTTTCAAACTGTTCATTAAGAGTGCCAATTCGGCCTCGTGCTTCTTCAAGTTCTCCTTTAACACCACGAGGGCTTTCTTATCGTAGTCACATTCCATCCGCATTCCTTCAATTTCCATCTCCATAGTCTTGACAACCTCGCACAACCATCTTGAATATGTGTACATTGCATCATACTGATTTAAAGCAAAATCAACTACGATCTAATATGAGTGTCGAAGTTTTCTAGGAATGACTGAAGACCGAGAACAAACTTAATACCAACAAAGCAAAGATGGGGGAAGGCTTCCTCTAGTTCTTTGATTCTTTTAGCAGGAGTCCTCTCTTGGGATGACGAAATTGATATTTGGGACCTTTTATCAGGACGTTTGGTGAGGGCAGGAGGGTCTTGTCCACGGGAAGTGGCTGGTTGCGACTTGCAAGGAGGGTCGGTAAAAGGCCTTTAATGAGGAGGGGCGATTTGGGAGTGCTCACTTGTAGCCTTGTCATCACCCCTAGGGGTCCTGTCTTGAGAATGGGAGGAAGATCGGTGTTTATCCATCTCATGCTCCTTATCTCTCCCGTTTTCTTGGGGTACCTCCTTCACCTTCTCCCTGTTATCCTTCTTTTTTTGCCTTTTTTGCGGTTTTCTTGTTTTTACCTTTCCTTCCTCTCCCACTCCTTCCTCTCTCATTCCTTATCTTTGCGTTCACGAGCTCGTCTATCATCACTCTCTCGGTCTCGTCTTCCATGTGACGAAGTCGGAGCAGCAGGGTCACCTTATTTTAGAAGGGAGATAAAATGATCACAGTAATATCCTTCTTTCATGACACCTGCAATGCAACGAGAAGACTTTAGTCTTTACTTAGAATGAGAAAATGGTGTTGTGACGTGCAGTGCTTCTTGCATGTGTGACTTAAGTGACCCCTCGAACGGACCAGAGCCTGGAATTTGACACATGACTGTTGCCTCTTTAGACTTGACAGGAGTCATGTCTACCCTGGACTTGAGGAAGAAATATGATGAACCCATATTTTGAGAGGAAAGGATGTTCTCCGGAAGTCCAACTTCCCTAATCCATAAAAGGGATAATCTACTTCTTCCTCTTGGTCGCCTTGAGTAAGAGAAGGCTGATTTATGACAATGGAACCCTTCGAAAGGGTATCCTGAGGCTCTTTTTTAATCTTTTCCTCGGTATTTTTTCTCTTACATGCGTGACTAGGCCTTTTTAGGCCTTGAGAAGATTGTACTCCTTTATAGGTCTCTTCTTAGCGGCTTTCTTCCCCTTTTCCAGGGAGCCAACGATGACAGCCACATTCTCTCTGGTTTCTTGGAGAAAAATTAGGATCGAGCGGCAGTAAAAAAGTAAAAGTAAGATAATGAAGGAGGGCCATCCTTTTATAGTAAAACATAGTGACTCTTTATGTTCCTTTGATATGGCAGTTTGTAGTGCGTTTTGGATTGACTTACGGACCCGAAATATTCATCGAGCCGAATGACTGATCGACTTGGAATGGGTCGATCCCTGTGAACAAAAGTATTGCCCATCGTGCTGATTTGCACACCACTTTCAGGTTTGATTGGGTGAAACTTTTAGCTAAACGATTTCTTAACTAAAGATACAAAGCACGCCCCGTTCACGACATGACATGCTTTGTAGGGCAAAGTGTTGACTAGTCTTTTTACATGGCCATCAAGATTGTGAAGAATAGTCTCTCATATGGGCTCAGCCAAGTTGCTAGCCGATCTGGGTTGTTGCCACATAGGACTACAGGCAATTAACCATCTCTGCCTGGACCAAAGAACGTTCGGGTCGACCAAAACATAATTCAACCCGAACCCAAAGCCTCTTCGCAATAAGTTGAAGTCTAACATGCAAGCTAGTCGGGTTGAATAATGTTCGGTTCGATCAAGTCGAGCCAAACCCTTTCCTACACATGGTATCTTCCTAGAGACTCGTTCTTGAGTCTGTTTGACCACTTCTAGCCTTCCAAGAACACCGGATCGTTGTATGATTAAATCATATCTTCCCACGTGAAAAGGCTGTTTTCTCATATTTTCCGGTGATCCCGAGATGAGCGACATGCGTCCAAGTCGACCCAAACACTGTAGCATCTATAGCCCTTTAGAACTCTAAAGAAAGGACTTTTTGGGCCAATCTCTTATCACCTTAGTATTGTCATAATGTTGTATTTGCAATCATTGTCATTTGTACTCGACTGTTTCATATAAACAAGGGATTATAAAGTGGACGCAGGCTCGTTAACGCCAAACCACTATAAATTCGTGTGTGATTGTATTTTTCCTCATTTTACATTTATTCATCTTCATTTTTATTCTCTACATTCCCATTATGTGGGCATTGTACCATTTCTTGGTGCGAACAATATATTTGCATAGATTTTGATATGTTAAATGGGTAAAAAGGAAAATAAATTTTGAAGTTTAATAATGGAGAAAAGCAAGAAGTTATATGAAATATTGCAAGTTCTATGAATTATCAAACTAGAGGTTTTGATAATTATTACTAAGAAAGGTTTGACTTCAATATTAGACATAGAAACACTTACAAATTTAACGATTCAAAATTTGAAATTGTTATTATTGACAATCAAATGTTACCAGAAGTTATAATACACTCTACAACTATAAGTATTATTATATCAAATAATATGAAGTTATTATGGATAAATCAAACTTAATACGAATTTATTTCCAAATTAGACATTTTCGAAATTATCATTTGATTTTTAAGGACTCGCATTTGCATCAATTGGTAATCATAATTAACAGTTTGGTTCCTTTAATAGTTTGTTCTATAATCACTAACTCTAATGAAAAAGAATATGCAAATCCATTATATATCTAATATGTGGATGAACGAATATGCTCATATTTAACTAAAATCTAAATATTCTTTAATTGAATTGATAAGAGCTCAACTTATTATAGATTATGTATAGATATCTTCAGTGACTTGAAAATCAATCACCATAAATGTTAAAAGACCCGAGGTTATGTGTGCATCCAAATAATCTATATAGTAAGAAAATTCATCCAAATTGTTGAATCAATGAATGAGAATAAATAATATTAAATGAATGCTTCTTACCAACTAATAAATTTATTATCCTTCGATAATTAATATACATATAAAGAACCACATAGAAATAAAAGGGAGAAATAATGGCGACATCTCACTCTCTCTTCCGTTCTAATTCTCAAAAAAAAATTCTCCATTTCGGCTGATTCTGATCTCCGCTCCTCAATTCCTCTTGATCAAAGTTCAAATAAACAACATGCAAAGCTCAAGGATGCCTTAATCCAAGGTAATTCATTGTCTCCAGATCTTAATTCAAAGTTAGTATTTCCAGATCTAGGTTCAATCGATCAAACTTCGATCAATGGTATTAAGAATAAGCAATCTAGAGCATGGATTGATATTATTAAAAAGTACATATCCCACATTAATTCAATCCAGTTAAACTATTATGAACCAATTATCGAAAATAATCTAAGAACTGCTGTGATTATTGAAGATTTGACTAGAAAGGCTAGAGAAAGGTGGTCAAATTCTATCATGTTTAATGTTTAGGTAGCAGACCTTACTACAAGTTCCTTAGGGATTAATTGACAGAAATTGGAAAAACAAGGGAAGTTATCAACTGTTTAATAGAGAAAATGGCTTGTTCATTATTAAGTGTGAGCACGCAGAGGACTCTGACAATATACTATCAGTGGGTCCTTATTATTATAATAAAAGACTGATTTACATGAAAAAATGGTGTCCTAGATTTAAAATGTTTGGAGAATTTTCGCATACTCTTCCTATATGGATTCAACTGCCAAATCTTGACTTAGATTTCTAGTCCGTAGAACCTATAAGTCGAATTGCCTCTATTCTAGGTTATTCTCTGAAACTAGACACTGTGACTGAGGAATCTACAAGAATATCATTTGCTAGACTATTAGTTGAAATGAATTATAAATTAAGTTCGCAGATACAATTCCTACAGTGTTTCAACGGAGAATTAGTGTAATGATACGCATTTTGCCCGACCTTAATCGATCGCTAAATCGATCAAAATCGTTCAAAACCCGCATACGTTAACTTTGGGCATACAACACATCAGAACAATAACAACAGACTTTTATAAACATTACAATAATGTTACATCTGAGTACGGAATATCAGAGTACATCGAATCATATTTCAGCGGAAGATTAATTTACAATAAATTAATACAATACACAGAGGAAGACCTTCTATGCTCTGGACACAGCTTTAAGCTTTGATCCAAAATCCTGCTTAAGAGATAAATATCTGCAAAAAGCTACTCGACTGCCCGTGTGGAAAAGAGGGCACCCGAGTTTGCAAAGTGAAACAAACTACAGGTCAGTCATGGGACTGGTATGAGAAATCTAACTTAACTTAACTTAACTTAACTAATAATAAGGCTAATCACAGGACCACTCCGCTAACGCGGAACGGGTTTACTCCATTGGTT
Source organism: Allium sativum (assembly GCA_030737875.1). NCBI lineage: Eukaryota > Viridiplantae > Streptophyta > Magnoliopsida > Asparagales > Amaryllidaceae > Allium > Allium sativum. The sequence continues at coordinate 485,958,338 of CM060924.1, forward strand.
TGCCAGTGCATAAACAACAACCATAAATAAACATATGGATCTAGAATGCATCAATCAACAGGCAATTCCTTAATCTATCCATTCTGGCTTAATCCCTAAACTTAGATTTTCAAATCCAATTCTCTTTACAAAAATTATTTCTTTGGACTTTATTTCCCGATTTCTTATTTCAAATCATTTGAAACACATATTTAGCTTTTATAATATCAAAGTAGATTTCACTTCGGGATTAGAAAACAAAACATTTGGAAATATGAATTCCAAAACATAACAATGCATAAAAACAAGTATGCAACCAAATATCGGTCATGTTCCCTCAGACCAGGCAGTGCGCGCCCTAACCTATATATATATATATATATATATATATATATATATGCACCTTCCATCTCGGGGCAGGCTACACTAACGATGCACCATCCCACCTATGGGGGATAACATGCACCGTCCTCCACTTCTAGTGGCTCTTGGGTCACCCGATCTCTAGCCACATACTTGCTAAATCATTTTATATCCCGAAGCAGGGAAAATCATTTCACAACATAATCACAAGTATAATCAAAACTATATAGATTTCTACTTTCAAATCATTTCGAAATCATCGTGTGTAGTCCTCGAAATCCTTTCTGTTTTATAAAATATTTTATAAAACATTCCCTGTCCAAAATCGGGAATAATTCTTCTTTTTACTTAAGAAAATCACTTTTCAAAATCATTCATTAATTTTGAAATAAACATCGCTAAACACCTTATAGTCAAATCGTGAAGTGTTTCACAAGATGTTAGCATACCTATATTTCTACCCACCCAATGCTAAATGTAACGATTCGTCATTTTCTACGTTTTAAACATCGAATAAATCAAAGTTTGTCTCGAATGTTAACGATCGATATGAACAACGGAAGAAAAATTATTTTTGGTATGCGTCCATTTAAAGATAGCTAGTGGTACATTTTCGTCGGTAAATTTAAAAGTCCATTTGGCAGCGTTATTTCAACGTAAGTCGGTTCAAATATTGAGCGAACGAAGTCATTTCCGAAACCTAAATATCTGCCCACGAGAAAAATATTTTGCTCGTTCTGATGACGATGGCGTAATTCGTTTCGCGAAATTCGGACGATTCTAGCTCCGTTTGAATTTTTCCGTACGAAGTAGCAGTGTACCGTAATTTAAAAATATGAGTTTTGATAAAAGAGTCATGACGCTGATATTTTTGTACCATCGCGTTCGTCTCGTCACGCTGATCACCATGATATATTCATTTGCATATTTTGGTGCCTGACGGACCACCGTATGAATAAAACAACGTATTATACCGGTACTCTACCCTATGTAATTTTATTTTATTTTAGTATTGTGTCCATACGTGTGTCTTTTTGGAGCGCTTACGTGCCCTACATTATGTTTCCGCATTCCTTTCAGCCGTTATCATTTCTACTTTTTGAATTAGTATTTTTGTTTTCTTACTCTCTTGAAAGTGGGACAAAGGTTAAGCGCATGCATATTTAACATGCATGTTACGTGATGGTTTCTTTCATCCATTTCTTTTGTTGTCTCCAAACGTGACTTCCATGTTATGCCGCACGTTCCAACAATTCAAAACATTTGAAAAGTTCTTCAGATCCTTTTATTTCGCCTAAGAGTGTCTCATCATATCCATGCGGATTTTTTGGAATACACGTTTTAAATCACTGCTCATTAGCCATTTGCCTTCCCCTACATCAAATTTTCCACCATCGAACTAGAAGGAAAAATCTTTCGTTCTTCTCTTTATCAGCTCAAACCCTCGTCGTAAACTACAAAATCCATGCTGTTCCTCAAACTTTTCTCCTTGGAATTTCAGTTCACGTTAAAGATCTAAGCGAGGTAAACATCTGATCTATTTTCTTCTCTTTTCTTTGTTTAGTCTTTAAACCGCACTGCTATTAAAAAAAAACCAAACCATGGTCGCTACTACACCGATAGTCGTCACCTGAACCATACGTTGCCACTCTGACCAACCCTCTTTTCCATTTTTATGAAAACCGTACTGTTTCTAAAAAAAAAAGATTTTTAGCAGTCGAGATGCATTGAACCCACCTGCCTACGTTGGTATGACTGTACTCATGCAACCGAGCCTCTTTTAAGGGCTGAGCTTTAAAGTTAAAGTGTGAAACCGTGTTTCGTTTATATATATGTGTATTTTGTTTTAAAATTTGGTTTTGAAATCTTGAATCAATGAAAGCATATCAGTTTTAGCTTATAAAAACTAGTTTGTCTAATGAATTGTGAAAGGCTAGAACCATGTACTTGTATATATTTATAAAATCTATGTTCAAAATAAGTTACTGGAAGTGGAACTGAAGCCTTCTTTTAATGGTTTTGGCTGTTTCATAGGAGTAGGAACCTTAGTTTGGTGAAGTTCATTTGTCATGCCATGCGTTTATTTATTTATTAAAAAAAATGATTTTGTTAAGTTTGCTTAAATCATTTACTGTAGCCTTAAAGTTGCATGCCTCACCTTTTATAACATTATGTCCATGCGCCTAATGTATATATTAGAGGATGGAAGCATTTGGTTGTATGTTGTACGCTACATCATGCATATGAAAAAACCTTTAGTACTTTCGCCTTACGTTATAATTTTTTTTTTCAAACGCTACTCGGTTTATACGTGTTTTGACTGTAATTTATTTGTTCAGTTCGGTGAAGTTTCGGTGTCGTTCTTTTTCAGCGTCTATCGGTTGTTGTCTCTATTCTGCGCCATTGAAGGTGAGTTGTTCAACTCATACCTGACTAATATTTTCATGGAAGTGAAATAACTGTATTTGAAATGTTAGCACTCTACATGCAAATATGACACACCGACACACATATGACTTGAAATGATATTTTGTTAACTAGATGATTGATACCGTTCTGTGCTTATTTGATTGTTGAAATTCACACTGCAAGTTTCCTGTAGCTTAGAAAATCATTGTGGGTTGAAATGATAGATACCCGAATTACAGTATAGATTTAGGGACAAAACTGAATCGATTTGGGATGCGGTTTGAAATGATACACACCCGGAATTTGAAACTTGACGGATTGAAATGATATACATCCGTATTACTTGATCTACGTAGAAAATTATTATATGGATACCGCTGGTCTATTTTTGAAATTTTTCTAAAATAATAAAATATTTTACTTATAAATTATTTTGGATTTTAGATTTTATTATGCTTTTGGTTAATAAAAGTTAAAATATGTATATGTATTTTTAGAAGTTATCAAATCAGTTTTATTCAAATCTAGAGTTTTCTTTTAAAGTAAATTATTTTTCAAGGTATTTTATATGCAAATAAAGTAATAATCTTTTAAGTAATTTAACAAATATTTTATTTTCACTTATTATACATATGTTTCTGAAAATTATTTAAATCTAAGATATCCTATAAACGATTTTATAAAGTAATTATAAATAATGACCATGGTGTGAAAAATGTAAATGATTGGTTGTTAAAGAGACCGGGATCGGCTATTGTCATACTCTCTGCCAATACCGAAAACCACTTTAACAACTGTGTACGCGGTGGAGTTCCAGAATGAAGTAGGATGGTTTGACGAACGCTACTGGAATGAAGTAAGAGAACGATAATGGATAGCCTTGACTTTCGGGTCATAATTAAAATGACTAAAACAGGAGCTACACCGAGACCAATGAGGTCATACCCCTTATCGAGCATGCTTCTTCAAACCCATTCTATTACTTTTGTGATTGATTTGGTGCGCACCTTTGATTCGAAGTGTGTTCGAGGTGGGCGGTAGTTGCGGCTACGCGTCACCACCAGTCCGATTCTGTAAATGGTAGATTCCTACCCTGGGTATTGTCTCGCGTGCCTTGTCATATTTATCCTGATCGCGCCCACTACGAGTTTGTTTTGTACCGTACCTATGGAGTGCTCCCTGAGTATCCCGTCGGTTTGGAGGGGCTTACAGTACTGTATAGACTACGGGAATATATATAAATGGTGTAAGGGTAATATGGTAATCCCGCTTACATTACTTTGATACTTTACTTTACTGATAGAAATTATCGTACATATAGTATTCTATTATGTAGTAAATAGTTTAACGGATCCTTAAAGGATAGTGATCCCAGATATCCTTTAAGTTACTTGTGCATTCAGTTGACATTTCACTTGAGTTTGTTTACTTACATGAGAATGTTAGTCCTGACTCGAGTGTTTGTTTTTACTTTACTCTCGGGTCAGCCTGAGTGTTGTAGCTTTAGGCATTCTTTTTGAAGCTGAAGCCGTTGGAGTTCGCTGGATATTTATCTATTCAGTTTTCTGTTATTCAGTTATTTCCGTTCAGACTCATGTTATTTGTTTTGTTAGCAACTTCGCTATTTTGGACCTCTCTTATGTATTTGTTTTGAGACTTTGTTTATTTCTAGTAGCTTCATGAACTACTATGTTGTTATTTCCGCTGCAAATGTTGTAATACTCTTTGTCTGCAATCTGTGATTCTTTGATTGATTTATTTGCTGTATATGTTAAGTATTGCCAATTTATATAAAAATTTACTATTTTGAGCAACTCAAGTCAGACATGTGTGGATTATTGTCGATTTGAATCATTTGAAATGGTAGGTCGTTACAAGTGGTATCAGAGCCTGGTTTTAGGCAAGCTTAGCATATAGAGTAAATCTCATTAGAGATAGGGTACTAATACTCTAGAGTGAGAAAATTAATCATAGAATTATATTCGTTCGACCCTCAAACCCTCGATGTAGATTTCTTTTGTTTTCTTTTGACTATAATCTTTACCCCTTGTTCTAAAGATTCGTTTGAACCTTTCCAGATGAGTACTAGAAGGAATGCCAGAGGTAGGGGTCGGGGAGATGGCCCAGCTGATCCCGCAACAGTTATTCAGCCAGCCCAACCAACCAAGTTTACTAAGCTTTGCAAAGAGTATGATCAGCTAGGAGGTACCAAATTCACGGGTTTAGAAGGTGTCGTCGAAGCTGAGCAGTGGCTGGATAATCTCGAGAGGATTTTCACTGGTCTTGTTATCACTGATGCTCATATGCGTCAATTAGCCGCTTGGCAGATGAAGGGTGTTGCCTATAATTAGTGGCGGACAGTTACAGCTAATACCATCGAATCAAACATCACCTGGCAACAGTTCAGGTAAAGCTTAAGCTTGTTCTTCCGATATTGGTTGCTCTTTTTCAAATCTATCTTGATTTTAAATTAATCTCTTCCCAGGGATGTCTTTGTGACAAAGTGGATGCCTGACTCGGGGAAGACTCAGCTTTACAAAGAGTTTTTGGATTTAGAGCAGGGTGATATGACTTTCACGGAGTACGAAAGAAAATTTAATGAACTCTCAAAATATGGTCCCAATTTGATTGAAACCCCGCTGCAGAAGAATGAAAAGTTTATTCGTGGTGCCAAACCAGAGTTTATGACCGCTTGATTAGCCATGTCCGTGGAACTTTTACTGACCTCGTCGATATAGCGATCATATTTGAGAACCCCAATAATAAAGGAAATCAAAAACAGGCGGTGCAGTTATCTCAGTCACAGGGAAGTTCAGACAATTCTAAGAAAAGGAAGTCGAAATTTGAGCAGCAAAAGAGTAACTGGCAGAAGACTCAGGGCATTGGTAAGAAGCCTACCGACTTATCTACTATCACCTGCTTCAAGTGCAATCAGAAGGGCCATTATTCCACCAATTGTCCAACCAATTCCAAAGCCTCCATCCCTCCACCTCAGACGACTCGGACCAACTTATGCCACATTTGCTTGCAGCCTGGTCATTTTAAGAAGGACTGTCCCACCCAGCAAAGAGGCAAGGCGAGTGGAGTCTTTGCCATGACATCTTCTACTACTCCCGCTACTCCTGATGACCAAGGTACCCTTCAGAGCACTTTTACTTTATTCGATTTGCCTATTCGTGTTCTTTTTGATACTGGAGCTTCACATAGTTTTATTTCTATTGACCTTTGTGATAAGTTTGAGCACCTTTTGCATCCTCAAGTAGCAACTGAACCTTTATGTGTATCTAACCCTATTGGCGGTCCCGCCAACCTGAGTATGATTTGTAGAGGGGCAAAACTCCTTTATAATAGATGTCGTTTTACTGGAGATTTCTATGTTTTGGGTTTTGATGCCTTCAACATTCTGCTTGGTGGCGATTTGCTTAGGAAGTATGATGCCACTATTTCCTGCAAGGCCCTAACTGTTTCTTTGGTAAGTGATCTTGGAGAATCCTTAGTCATCGAATGTCGAATGCCTCAGGACTATGCAGGCAGCTTTATATTCTCTCTTGACTCTCATCCTAGTGACCTTGACTCTACTCCTATAGTCAAGGATTTTCCTGATGTACTTGCTGAGGTCACTTCTCTTCCACCTAAGCGCGAAATTGAATTTCGTATTGACCTTATTCTTGGGGCCCGTCCAGTTGTCCTTCCTCCCAGACGAATGGCACCTAAGGAGAAAGTTGAATTGAAGAACCAGATTGATGATTTGTTTTCCAAAGGTCTGATTAGACCTAGTTTTTCTGAATGGGGAGCTGCTGTTGTTTTTGTCACCAAGTCTGATGGTTCTTTAAGGATGTGTGTTGATTATAGAGAGCTGAACAAACTCACAATGAAGAACCGTTATCCCATGCCTCGTATTACTGACATGTTCGATCAGCTTTATGGAGCTAAAGTTTTCTCTCAGCTTGATTTGGCTACTGGTTTCCACCAGCTTAGAGTAGCCGAGGAGAGTATTCCTAGGACAGCTTTCCGAACCGACAGTGGATTTTTCGAATGGTTAGTAATGCCTTTTGGATTAACCAATGCTCCAGCTTTCTTTGTTGATATTATGAATCGAGTTTTTCGAGATGTTCTTAACCAGTTTGTCCTTGTCTTCGTCGATGACATTCTTGTGTTTTCTAAGTCTGAGAAGGAGCATATAGCACACTTGACCTTTGTTCTTCAAACACTTAGAAACCATCAGTTGAAAGCCAAATTCTCTAAATGCCATTTCTGGAAAGATGAAGTCCGATTCCTTGGGCACATTGTTTCAGAGAATGGAGTTTCCGTTGACCCAGTTAAGATCGCTGCGATTAATGATTAGGAGAGACCTAGGACTCCGACTGACATCCGTAGCTTTTTAGGCCTAGCCGGTTATTATAGAAGATTTATCGAGAATTTTGCTCAAATTTCTGCTCCTCTTACTGCTTTGACTCGGAAAATGCCAAGTTTGATTGGAGCGATAAGTGTGAAGTTGCATTTAATGAGTTGAAGCAAAAGCTTACCTCTGCTCCTATTCTTACCGTTCCAAATGGAAGTGAAGGATTAACGGTATACACAGATGCTTGTAAAGAAGGATTGGGTGCTGTGTTGATGCAAAATGGGAAGGTTATTGCTTATGCTAGTCGCCAGCTGAAGACACATGAAGTTAATTATGCCACTCATGATTTGGAATTGCTCGCTGTTGTGTTTGCTTTGAAGTTATGGAGGCACCATCTTTTAGGTACTAAGTTTGAACTCTTTACCGATCACCAGTCGCTTAAGTATATATTTTCCCAGAAAGATCTGAATCAGAGGCAAGTTAGGTGGCTCGAGTTCTTAGCAGCTTATGACCTCGACATTAATTATACACCAGGGAAAGACAATGTGGTAGCAGATGCATTGAGTTGAAAGAAGGCCATGTTGTATCAGATAGTGGCTACTTCATCTCTTATGGACCATATAATAGCCAAACAAGATGATGATGAAATGATTAAGCTCATGAAGGATAACATTCAGAATAGAGAAGGAGATCAACATAATGAATTAGGGGCTCATATTGATAAACATGGGGTTTTACGAATAAATAATCATATTTGTGTTCTGAATGTTGATGGCTTGAGGCAAGAAGTTCTTAAGGAGAATCATCGTTCCAGACTTTCTATCCATCCCAGTGTCACGAAGATGTATCAGAATATGAAGAAGTTGTATTGGTGGAGCGGCATGAAGCGGGATATTTCCACATACGTTAGTAACTGTGCCACTTGCCAACAGGTCAAGGCTGATCACCAGAAGACCGCTGGATTGTTGCAACCTCTTGAGATCCCTATTTGGAAGTGGGATCAGGTTTCTATGGATTTTATTGATGGTTTACCTAGGATGAGGAGAGGTAACGAGAGTATTTGGGTAGTAGTCGATCGATTGACCAAATTCGCTCATTTTATTCCGGTCAAAGCTAGTCGCACGGCTACAAGCTTAGCAGAGATTTATATGAAGGAGATTATAAGGTTTCATGGTGTTCCATCCAGTATAGTTTGCGATCGTGATCCTATCTTTACTGGAAAATTTTGGAAAGCTTTTCAAGAAGCTCTGGGTACCCGTCTAAATCTCAGCACTGCCTACCATCCTCAAACTGATGGTCAAACGGAACGGGTAAATCAGGTTCTAGAGGATCTTCTTCGTGCTTGTGTCCTTGATTATGGAGGATCTTGGGAAGATCATCTCCATCTCGTCGAATTCACCTATAATAACAGCTATCAGGTATATCTTTTATTTAGATTTAGATTTAGAATCAATCGTGTTTAAATCAAAATTTGATTCAATTGGATTCCGTTCTTTTAAATTCAGGCAAGCATCGAGATGTCTCCGTTTACCGCCCTTTACAGACGACCTTGTAAATCACCAGCTTGTTCGATTGATTCGGGCGACCGCCTTGTTCTTGGACCTGATATGATATTGGAAGCAACTGAGAAAGTCGAGGAGATTAAAAGGAAGATGCGAATCACTCAGGATAGGCAGAAGAAATATGCGGGCAGACGGAGAAAGAATCTTGAATTTGCAGTAGGGGATCAAGTTTTCCTTAAGATCTCACCGTTGAGGAATGTGATTCGTTTTGGTCGGAAAGGGAAGCTAGCTCCTAGATTCATTGGTCCTTTTCGTATCTTGGATAGAGTTGGTTCTTTGGCTTATAGATTGGAGTTGCCTGAGAAATTGTCGGGAGTGCACAACGTGTTTCACGTATCGCATCTTCGTAAGTACCTTCATGATCCTTCCTTATTTGTTCAGCCCTCTACATTAGAGACTTTGGATGTGGAGTCGAATCTCACCGTCGAGAGGAAGCCACTACGTATTGTCGATAGTAGGATGAAACATCTAAGAAGAAAATATGTTAACTTGGTCAAAGTACAGTGGAGTACAGACGATCGAGATTGTACCTGGGAGACTGAGGAAAGCATACGTGCTTCGAACCCAGAGCTATTTGATTCAGGTATTCTTCTGTTCAAATCTATCATTTCCGTTCTATCTTGTAAGTTACTTTTCCAATTCCATTTCTTTTCGAGGACGAAAAGTTTCAAGTGGGGGAGAGTGTAACGATTCGTCATTTTCTACGTTTTAAACATCGAATAAATCAAAGTTTGTCTCGAATGTTAACGGTCGATATGAACAATGAAAGAAAATTTATTTTTGGTATGCGTCCATTTAAAGATAGCTAGTGGTACATTTTCGTCGGTAAATTTAAAAGTCCATTTGGTAGCGTTATTTCAACGTAAGTCGGTTCAAATATTGAGCGAACGAAGTCATTTCTGAAACCTAAATATCTGCACATGAGAAAAATATTTTGCTCGTTCTGATGACGATGGCGTAATTCGTTTCACGGAATTTGGACGATTCTAGCTCCGTTTGAATTTTTCCGTACGAAGTAGCAGTGTACCGTAGTTTAAAAATATGAGTTTTGATAAAAGAGTAATGACACTGATGTTTTTGTACCATCGTGTTCGTCTCGTCGCGCTGATCACCATGATATATTCATTTGCGTATTTTGGTGCCCGACGGACCACCGTATGAATAAAACAGCGTATTATACCGGTACTCTACCCTATGTAATTTTATTTTTTTGAGTATTGTGTCCATACGTGTGTCTTTTTGGAGCGCTTACGTGCCCTACATTATGTTTCCGCCTTCCTTTCAGCCGTTATCATTTCCACTTTTTGAATTAGTATTTTTGTTTTCTTACTCTCTTGAAAGTGGGACAAAGGTTAGGCGCATGCATATTTAACATGCATGTTACGTGATGGTTTCTTTCATCCATTTCTTTTGTTGTCTTCAAACGTGACTTCCATGTTATGCCGCACGTTCCAACAATTCAAAACATTTGAAAAGTTCTTCAGATCCTTTTATTTCGCCTAAGAGTATCTCATCATATCCATGTGGATTGTTTGGAATACACGTTTTAAATCACTGCTCATTAGCCATTTGCCTTCCCCTACATCAAATTTTTCACCATCGAACTAGAAGGAAAAATCTTTCATTCTTCTCTTTATCAGCTCAAACCCTCGTCGTAAACTACAAAACCCGTGTTGTTCCTCAAACTTTTCTCCTTGGAATTTCAGTTCACGTTAAAGATCTAAGTGAGGTAAACATCTGATCTATTTTCTTCTCTTTTCTTTGTTTAGTCTGTAAACCGCACTGCTATTAAAAAAAAAAAAAACAAACCATGGTCGCTACTACACCGACAGTCATCACATGAACCATACATTGCCACTCTGACCAACCCTCTTTTCCATTTTTATGAAAACCGTACTGTTTCTAAAAAAAAAAGAGTTTTAGCAGTCGAGATGCATTGAACCCACCTGCCTACGCTCTTTTAAGGGATGATCTTTAAAGTTAAAATGTGAAACCGTGTTTTGTTTATATATATGTGTATTTTGTTTTAAAATTTGGTTTTGAAATCTTGAATCAGTGAAAGCATATCAGTTTTAGCTTATAAACACTAGTTTGTCTTATGAATTGTGAAAGGCTAGAACCATGTACTTGTATATATTTATAAAATCTATGTTCAAAATAAGTTACTGGAAGTGGAACTGAAGCCTTCTTTTAATGGTTTTGGTTGTTTCATACGGGTAGGAACCTTAGTTTGGTGAAGTTCATTTGTCATGCCATGCGTTTATTTATTTATTTAAAAAAATGTTTTTGTTAAGTTTGCTTAAATCATTTACTGTAGCCTTAATGTTGCATGCCTCACCTTTTATAACATTATGTCCATGCGCCTAATGTATATATTAGAGGATGGAAGCATTTGGTTGTATGTTGTACGCTACATCATGCATATGAAAAAAACTTTAGTACTTTCGCCTTACGTTATAAAAAAAAATTATTTTTATTTTTTTTCCAAACGCTACTCGGTTTATACGTGTTTTGACTGTAATTTATTTGTCCAGTTCGGTGAAGTTTCGGTGTCGTTCTTTTTCAGCGTCTATCGGTTGTTGTCTCTATTCTGCGCCACTGAAGGTGAGTTGTTCAACTCACAACTGACTAATATTTTCATGGAAGTGAAATAACTGTATTTGAAATGTTAGCACTCTACATGCAAATATGACACACCGACACACACATGACTTGAACTGATATTTTGTTAACTAGATGATTGATACCGTTCTGTGCTTATTTGATTGTTGAAATTCACACTGCAAGTTTTTTGTAGCTTAGAAAATCATTGTGGGTTGAAATGATAGATATCCGAATTACTGTATAGATTTAGGGACAAAACTGAATCGATTTGGGATGCGGTTTGAAATGATACACACCCGGAATTTGAAACTTGACGGATTGAAATGATATACATCCGTTTTACTTGATCTACGTAGAAAATTATTATATAGACACCGCTGGTCTATTTTTGAATTTTTTCTAAAATAATAAAATATTTTACTTATAAATTATTTTGGATTTTAGATTTTATTATGCTTTTGGTTAATAAAAGTTAAAATATGTATATGTATTTTTAGAAGTTATCAAATCAATTTTATTCAAATCTAGAGTTTTGTTTAAAGTAAATTATTTTTCAAGGTATTTTATATACAAATAAAGTAATAAGCTTTTAAGTAATTTAACAAATATTTTATTTTAACTTATTATACATATGTTTCTAAAAATTATTTAAATCTAAGATATCCTATAAATGATTTTATAACGTAATTATAAATAATGACCATGGTGTGAAAAATGTAAACGATTGGTTGTTAAACAGACCGGGATCGACTATTGTCATACTCTCTGCCAATACCAAAAACCACTTTAACAACTGTGTACGCGGTGGAGTTCCAGAATGAAGTAGGATGGTTTGATGAATGCTACTGGAATGAAGTAAGAGAACGATAATGGATAGCCTTGACTTTCGGGTCATAATTAAAATGACTAAAACAGGAGCTACACCGAGACCAATGGGGTCATACCCCTTATCGAGCATGCTTCTTCGAACCCATTCTATTACTTTTGTGATTGATTTGGTGCGCACCTTTGATTCGAAGCGTGTTCGAGGTGGGCGGTAGTTCCGGCTATGCGTCACCACCAGTCCGGTTCTGTAAATGGTAGATTCCTACCCTGGGTATTGCCTCGCGTGCCTTGTCATATTTATCCTGATCGCGCCCACTACGAATTTGTTTTGTACCGTACCTATGGAGTGCTCCCTGAGTGTCCCGTCGGTTTGGAGGGGCTTATAGTACTGTATAGACTACGGGAATATATATAAACGGTGTAAGGGTAATATGGTAATCCCGTTTACATTACTTTGATACTTTACTTTACTGATAGACATTATCGTACATATCGTATTCTATTATGTAGTAAATAGTTTAATGGATCCTTAAAGGATAGTGATCCCAGATATCCTTTAAGTTACTTGTGCATTCAGTTGACATTTCACTTGAGTTTGTTTACTTACATGAGAATGTTAGTCCTGACTCAAGTGTTTGTTTTTACTTTACTCTCGGGTCAGCCTGAGTGTTGTAGCTTTAGGCATTCTTCTTGGAGCTGAAGCCGTTGGAGTTCGCTGGATATTTATCTATTCAGTTTTCTGTTATTCAGTTATTTCCGTTCAGACTCATGTTATTTGTTTTGTTAGCAACTTCGCTATTTTGGACCTCTCTTATGTATTTGTTTTGATACTTTGTTTATTTCTAGTAGCTTCATGAACTACTATGTTGTTATTTCCGCTGCAAATGTTGTAATACTCTGTGTCTGCAGTCTGTGATTGATTTATTTGATGTATATGTTAAGTATTGCCAATTTATATAACAATTTACTATTTTGAGCAATTCAAGTCAGACATGTGTGGATTATTGTCGATTTGAATCATTTGAAATGGTAGGTCGTTACACTAAATGTAAAACATATTTTGCTCATAAACTGGTCGAGCACAATCCATTCAATCAATCAACCAAAACATGTCAATTTTATTGTTTCAACATTTATAGTCATATAATGAATATTTTATATATATTCATTCAGTACGTTAAAAATGTAAATTTTAATGTTTCAACATCTATAGTCATATAATGAATATTTTATATATATTCATTCAGTACATTAAAAATGTAAATTTCAATGTTTCAACATCTATAGTCATATAATGAATATTTTATATATATTCATTCAGTACATTAAAATGTAAATTTTAATGTTACAACATTTATACCTCAACCATGAATATTTCATGAGTTTTATCTTTACATTAACGCATACTTTACATTAAAAATAAAACTTTTAATGTCTTCACATTTTTCTCAATACAATGTATATCTCATTTCATTTTTACATTAAAAATATGATTTTTAATGTTTCAATATTTTTATTTCAAACAAATGATCGTTTTTCATCTTTTCTACATATACGATAAAACGTGAAATTTATCGTTAACATATCTTCATTACAAATAAATGAACATTTTTAATCTTTTCTACATGACATTTTCTAATAAATGACATTTTCATTTTAACATAACATGATTCTAACACAATTTTATTTTTTTATTTACATTGCATATTTCCAACAAAACGTTATTTTTAATTAACATAACCTTTTCTAAATGAAACATCATTTATAATTAACATACATGATTCTAACAAAAATGATGACTCGTTTTGTTAATAATTCTATCTTAACAAAATAAATAAAATAATAACTTCATTTTGTTAACAATTCTTTTTAATGTAACATTTTATATCAAAAATATTATTTCTTTTCTAAGGCAACATTTAATAACAAAATGTCATTTTATTCTAATGTCATATTTTATAACAAAGTGTTATTTTAATCTAATGTCATATTTATAATTAACCTGTATGACATTTAATAATTAACATAAATGACATTGTTTTATGTCCACTCCAATTCAACATAAGTGACAGTTTCAATAACAAGACATTTTTATAATAAATGACAATTCTAATAACATGACATTTCTATAATTTCCATTTTGCATACAAATTCTAATGTATGCAATTACATTAAAATGGCATTTTTGTTTTAACCCAAACCTTGTCTAACAAAATGTAATTTTTTGTTCACAAAATGTGTGTCGTTACAATTAGTATGGCATAAAGTGCATTATGAATGGAAACCTCCTTTTTGTTCAAATTGTAATATCTTCAGTCATACAAATGCTGCATGTAAGGCATCTAAGATTTGGGTTATTAAAGATAGTTCAAACTGTGAGAATGTAATGGATATGGATGAAAATGTGAGAAATAAGACTTCTCCCAAAAACAAGTCAAACTTAGAGGCTGGAATGGATATAGATGACAAATATGTAGAAAATAACATAAATCAGCATGTCAACAGTGATTCAGTGAAAGAGAGCAAGGTTAACAGGTTTATTTCTGGTTCGAAAAGTAGAAAAGTAGAAAACGACATAGTGGATAAAGTTAATGCGTTTAATATTCTTGAATGTTATAATGTGGATATGCAGGATAGAGAAAATGAAAGAGAAAAGGAATATAAAGGAAGTTGATCTTTGCAGTGAAGATAGAAGGTACTTTCGAATTGATAAAAAGAAGGATAAGAATGTTGGGAGTTTCATGCAGGGAATTTGTGATCAATAAGAGAAGGATCACAAAAATTCCAGGAAATTGGTGCTAAGCATATGAGGCTGAGTGTAATGGAAAGAGTGGGGATTGCAGAGAAATGAATGTTAGTTTTGAGACTGGTTTGAATAGGATTGCTCAAGATAAAGATAGTTTTAATGTTAATGGCAATTCCCTTCCACTTGATCAATATCAGTTTGGTAATAATACTCTATAAGATAACATGACAGATGATTCAGATTGTTCTTCTTCTAATAGCATTAAAAGAAGTAGAAGATATAAAGCTAAGAGTGGTAAATTAAGAGGTGAAAACATAATCATTGGAGATGAACCCTTGGTCGAAACGACTCCCGAGTGGGTTAAGCTTATGTTGCAAATCAAAACTAGGTCGAAGACAAAGAAAGCAAGGGAGGAAAGAGGCAATACAAGTGGAGTGATGAATGGAGGTATTAATAAAAGGTAATTCTCTGGTTTGGGTTAACTATTGTATCCTATATCATCTTTTGTTGCTCTGTAAGTTTGGAAGGCTTTTGGTTTCAAAAGTATGGTGTTGTTCTTCTTGTTAGCTGTTTTGACTTTCTATCTTGATTGTGTTTAGGTAGCTGAAGGCTCTGCATGTGTGGTTGGTGTTCTTGTCAGATGTGAATGCTTGGTTGCCTCTTGTATTTGTTGTAACTTGTGTAGGTGGAGATTTGTATTGTTCGATCTTTGGTTGATCAGGTGTATTCAGTTTGGTGGTTCTGTTTTCGGTGGCATTGTATGGTGTATCTGCTTAAGTTTTGTATGGTGTTCTTCCTAGTAGTCTTTGTGTTACATGAGGATTGTTGTAATGCTTGTTAGTGAATGATGGGTTATCTTTTTGGGTTTCTGGGCTTTTGTTTCGGCCTGTTTTTTCGTGGAGGTTGGTGATATTTGCTGGGCTATGGAGTTTTCTGTAGTGGCATTTCCTTCTTGTGTTATGTAGTGTGTTGGTCAGTGTCGTCTGGTGCTTTGTAGTGTCTTGTAATTGTTTAAGTTGGCTTTTGTTTCCTTTTTTGTATAGTATTTGTTATCATGTTGTTTTATTTTTGGCCAACTCAAACTATTTGTACTCATCATTTATGTAATTAAGTACCCTCTTTTGTTCTAAATAATAATAATTAATATACATATAATATATTTGCTAGTAAGGACTTGATAATTGTAACACCCCGTATTTTCTGTAAACATAAGAGTTAAAAATTAAGGTATAATTAATTTTTAGGAGAAGAAATAAGGGAAACGGGTTGCGCCATTGTGTTCGTCTCGGAAAAATACGCGAAATAGAGTCCGAATTTGCGTAAATCGGAGTCCGTATGAAGAAGATATGGACGAACGAAGTTAGGCAGAAAAACCGGAAACAGGCCAGAAATACACTGGCGCACTTGTGAAGTGCGCCAGTACAAAAATACACTGGCGCATCTGCCAAGTGCGCCCATACAAATCCAGCACCGAATTCTGGAGTGTTCTGAGGTGACGTGTCTTCTTTTGAGTGGCTGGATGATGTGTATTCGAGCTGTGCGATTCTGATGACTTCTGGACTGATCTGAAGGCTCTAAATCACCCTATCCTCCTATAAATACATCCCTAACCTAAACCTAAGTCTCTTACACAATTCTCTAGCCTCCATTGCTCTCTTCTTTTGATTAAAAATAAAAATGGCGTCGCTACTCTGCTAGAATCAAAACTAGAAGTCAATCAACATCATCCTAAATTCAAATTTGAGATAAAAGCTTCTGCAACAATTCTGTAACAACTAAAGTTCTTTCTTTAATCCAATCAAGGCAAGTACAGTTATTTTCTGCTATAAACATTAATTATAATTCTGATATGCTTTTAAATCTGAATCTGAGATTGTATATCTATCAGATCTGTTTTTCTGTGACTGTTCTGTATCCCTTTCTGCTTCCTTTCTGTTTCTATAGCCAGGCTACCACGAGCCTGTGCCTAATCTCATAAGAGATTAACGTATGAACGCAAATTTTGGGATAAATAATGAATGATGCGAAATTTGACGAGACTGAATTGAACATATGACTTTAGATCTGAGGCATAAAATATATTGACATATGACTTGGGATTGGATGCATGAATTTGACTGTAAACATATAATTTATATATGTTGTATGCATAGTGTACGTTGTAATCTAGATCTGTAACTAATTAGAGAAATGAACATATGTTATTTAGATCTGTAATTAATTAGAAAAATAAGCATATGTTATAAACTAGTTTTAGACCTATGCATATTCTGTGATAAAAGAAGAAGAGGAACCACTGTAAGATTACATATGATTTGAGACTTTGGACAAAATGCATATAAAAGTCAAGATCTGATTTTTAGAAGATATGATTTAAAGATTTAGATTGTTGGGTATAGTTTGCATAATGATTCATGACTTAAAAAGAAGAAGATATGGAAACTTAGGTGTAAAGATTTACATTAATTAGGATATCTATTATTGTGATTACACCTAAATAGGGATTTTTGGATATATGGCATGCATTGAAATTAATGGTTATATTTGGTATAATTTATATGTGAATCTGCTGTAAAATGCTAGTTTAACAAAGATTGGAACATATGTTATATGGAAAATTATGCCCATATTCTGCGCTTATGCAAACATGGAGTATATGTTGTGAATCATGACAATTATGTAGGCATATGAATTTAGGCCAATTTATGATTAGGCAAGGCATGTAAATAGAACCTTCAGAAATATTAAATTTGCTAATTCTGCTAATTTTCCAAGTTGCCTAAACTGCTAGTTTTGTTATATTGCCTAGACTGCTAATTAGATTGAAATGCCTAATCTGTTAAATTTGTCGGTTGAAATGCCTAACCTGTTATATGCCAATATCTGCTAAGTTGCTAAATCTATTAAATCCGTTAAGTCATATAAAATCTGTTATCTGCTAAAATCTGTTATCTGCTGTGTTGATATAATCTTCCTGTTATTGATATAATCTGAATTAGCATATATATTGGGCGTGCGCATAAACGGTAAATTATTAATTAATTGGCCGCAAAGATAAACGTGACTAACTCGAGGTTAGAATGAGTTTGCGGCGTAATTCTGCCCGGAACCGCCCGGCACATCCAGTGGCCGCAAACAATAGGTTCTAATGTGAGAAGTTAGTCATAACCTGCTTAAGACACGAGGTTAGGTCTGGCTTGTGGCAGAAGTCTGCCCGGAACCGCCCGGCCCATCCAGCGGCCACAAGCTAGCGACCTAATGTGAGAGGTCTGGGCATTAATAATTAATTAATGCAAATCTAAGATAAGAATGACGTCTAAAACGTATTGGGGGAAAATAGGGTTAAACCAACTGGATTAATAGGTGTAGTAAACCCGTCCATGAATCTGTAGGCCCAATACAAAGTTAGACAAATCTGAAAAATCTGTACATCTGATCTGTTAGTCTGAAAACTTGTTAACTTAATCTGTGAACTAGTAAATCTGAATTCTGTATGTCTGAACTTGTAAACAAGTTAATCTGAGATCTGTTAGTCTGGGGACACAAGGTTAGGAGGGGAATTACTTGTGTCATCTGTTGTTTGGGACCCATATTAGTCAGTAACCCTTTCTGGTATTAAAACTTTGACCCAACAGTAGGTAGGGTCCGGGCACGCTTACTGAACTAATTATAAGTGGTTCATTCTGATAATGGCGAGGGGTGTTGATGGTGCGTTCCAACCGGGTTATGTGCGTGCATGGATCCCGGTCTGCCTCTGAGGATGTAAGACGCCGTGACATCTGTAAATAGGTCTGTGCCAATTGGTTGTCACTTTAGGGAGTGATACACCCTACTGTGGGGCCGACACAGGATATTTATGTATTAGGGAGCCGATCGCTTGGGGTAGGGTTTTAGGGTACGCTTAGTTCTGTCTGTTTCTGTTGGTACCGTCTGCTTCTGTTGGGTGGTAACACCTGTCTGTTTCTGTGTGGTACCGTCTGTTCGGGTGGTAAAGGCCCATTACTAGTGTACACCTAATTCTACATTCTGTTTCCATAGGGATAAAATATGTTTCTGCTTCTGTCTGTTTCTAATCGGGTAGTAAAGGCCCATTATTAGCATTCTGTTTCTATTAAAGTATTCTGTACCCGTTCCTGCTTCAATTTAGACATTAGGGTGACACCTAATTCTGCTATACTAGTATTAGTGCAGAGAAGTGTAAAACAATAGTTTATGTCATTCTGTTTTTCTGTTATATCTGCTACACCTGTTACAGTTATCTCACATCCAGTTTTATGTTCATATCATATTATTATTATCTGTTCATATGCTGAAAGTCACTGGACTTGCCAGACTTTTTGTCTGACCCTTGTTGTTTCGCCTCCTTTCTTCCGTTTCCCCCCCAGGTTATCCAAGGAGGGAATACTTTAGCTTGATCCGGATTTCTCTTTGCTTGAAGTGCTTAAAGTATGGCTTGGCTCTGTATAGCTTCCGTTCCATGGGGATTATGATTTTAAACCATGCATTTTGAAGGCTTTTGTACAAGACTGATATTTTGTACTTGAATTCTGAAATTTGAAAGGATGTAACCATATTAATTTCTGTTTCCGCTGTAATAAAGTTAAAAATTTTCAAGTACTGTTTTATCTGTCTTGTAAGTTTCTGTTCTGTTTACTAAAATGCTCCACCAAAGTTAAGGCATTCCCTTTGTGAGTGACCTTAACGGAGGTGGGGTGTTACACTTGGTATCAGAGCTGAAGGTTACCAGATTGGGTAAAGTTTTTGAGAACTATTTTCAAAAAGGTTTTGAAAGGAAGTATTTTCAAAAATAAAGCTTATTTTGAAAAACATAATCCCCAAGCGCCATATATCTTTCTTTCAGTCCTTTTTGTATTGAACCTTTCCTTTTTCGTTTCAGCATGTCTGAAGCATCTGAGATACCAGAGGGTGTTCATGTACCCGGTTGGTTTCGTCAATATCTTGAGGCTAGGACCGCCGCTGCAGGTCCAGCAAATGATCCCCCTCTTCCACCCCCTCCTCGTGCAATTGCTTTCTCAAAGATCTGTAGAGATTTTAGGGCCATGGGTGGGAAGGATTTCAAAGGAACTGAATCATTCGTAGAAGCAAGGAATTGGCTCAAAGAAACTGAGGATCTATTCGTTATCTTCGAGGTGGACGATAGGCAAAAGGTACAGTTGGCAGTATGGCTGCTCAAAGACGAAGCTTCCTACTGGTGGGAAGTCACTAACGCCGAGAGGCTGGTTGAGACATGGATGGATTTCAGAACAAGGTTTGAGACAAAATTCCTCTCGCAAGCTGAACGAAGTTTACAATTGGAAAAGTTCTTATCTCTTAAGCAAGGAAGTATGATGGTCAAGGAATACGTCAACCAGTTCAACCAACTGGCTAGGTTCGGATTGGATTTAGTCAACACTCAGCATAAAAAGGCACTCCGCTTTGTTAAAGGATTGAACGAGCCACTGCACAGCCTAGCCATGACCCATGTACCCATGGGAGCAACTTACGAGAAATTGGTGGATATGGCACTACTGCACGAGGAAGACAAGGGCCCGAAAGAGACAAAGAAGGAAGAACCACAGAATAAAAAAGCGGGGCCCAAAAAGGAAACACAAAAGAAGGATGAGAAGTCTGAAGATAAGAAGGGGAAAAAGTGCTTTACTTGTGGGAGCTCGACTCATCTGAACAAGGATTGCAGAAAAAGGAAGGGCGCTTGCTTCAATTGTGGGGAAATGGGACACTTCACTAGGGACTGCCCGAAGAGACGAGGACAAGGAGGGCAGGCGAACACTCTTGAGGCTAGTGGCTAGGATAGAAATAGGAAAATTTCTATAGTGGGTTTAATTTCTTTATCTGATTATGGAGTTAAGACTTTTTCTGATTCTGGTATTTTGATTTTGTAATCGATACTCTGCACTTTAATACTAGTATTATTTCTGAATTCCGCTGTAGACTCAGACCCATAAGGATTATGGCTCATCTGTTTGAGATTGGGGTTTGAGGGATATCTGTGTTAGGCGTCAAGTATGACGCATACATTCTAAGTTTTCGTGGGGTATGATTTTATCATGCTTAGCTTCCTAAGAATCATTAGGGAACCTGATCTGTACCAGTAGTCTGTAAATATCTAAATACTTTTGATAGGATTTCCAGTTTTGACATTGTCTAAAGAAGGTAATCCTCTGGGTGTCAATTTGATGTTGGTTTCGGTCTTTGGGACCGATACTTAGGACCCATGTCTAATGGGAACCAAATTTTCGTTCTATCTGTACTCGCTTCCATCATTCGACTGTATCCTATCGATCGAATCTTCGAACTTTAGGTAGAAACTAATGGGTGTAAACATGTGTTTGAGACATGTTATGTTTGATGGTTGCAAGTGGATGCAAGTGGTTGCTAGTGGTTGCCCGTGGATGCATATACACACACACTAGGCACTAGATCGGCTCGAAAACACTCTCATACTGCATATGGATGGGTGAGCATTTTTCAATTCTTGTGGATGCAAAATGATTGATTCAGCACATGGATGTTGCATTTGAGTGAATGATTGTGCACTCATATAGAAACAATATATATCATTAGAATTCTATTGCATACATGTTGGACTCATGGCACTGACATAATTCGCATTAAGGAGGTCAACTGAATCAGTAGACCGTCTGATCTTTGCATTAGATAAGGAACATATACACACACTTTTGCATATGTTCATACAACATTAGAAGTTTTCTAAGGACAATGGATGCTAGTGGATGATGGTTGAGTAGATGGGTGATTGGATAGTAGGACACATTCTTCTTAACTTGAAGATTTCGGGGACGAAATCCTCTAAGGAGGGGAGAATGTAACACCCCGTATTTTCTGTAAACATAAGAGTTAAAAATTAAGGTATAATTAATTTTTAGGAGAAGAAATAAGGGAAACGGGTTGCGCCATTGTGTTCGTCTCGGAAAAATACGCGAAATAGAGTCCGAATTTGCGTAAATCGGAGTCCGTATGAAGAAGATATGGACGAACGAAGTTAGGCAGAAAAACCGGAAACAGGCCAGAAATACACTGGCACACTTGTGAAGTGCGCCAGTACAAAAATTCACTGGCGCACCTGCCAAGTGCGCCCATACAAATCCAGCACCGAATTCTGAAGTGTTCTGAGGTGACGTGTCTTCTTTTGAGTGGCTGGATGATGTGTATTCGAGCTGTGCGATTCTGATGACTTCTGGACTGATCTGAAGGCTCTAAATCACCCTATCCTCCTATAAATACATCCCTAACCTAAACCTAAGTCTCTTACACAATTCTCTAGCCTCCATTGCTCTCTTCTTCTGATTAAAAATAAAAATGGTGTCGCTACTCTGCTAGAATCAAAACTAGAAGTCAATCAACATCATCCTAAATTCAAATTTGAGATAAAAGCTTCTGCAACAATTCTGTAACAACTAAAGTTCTTTCTTTAATCCAATCAAGGCAAGTACAGTTATTTTCTGCTATAAACATTAATTATAATTCTGATATGCTTTTAAATCTGAATCTGAGATTGTATATCTGTCAGATCTGTTTTTCTGTGACTGTTCTGTATCCTTTTCTGCTTCCTTTCTGTTTCTATAGCCAGGCTACCACGAGCCTGTGCCTAATCTCATAAGAGATTAACGTATGAACGCAAATTTTGGGATAAATAATGAATGATGCGAAATTTGACGAGACTGAATTGAACATATGACTTTAGATCTGAGGCATAAAATATATTGACATATGACTTGGGATTGGATGCATGAATTTGACTGTAAACATATAATTTATATATGTTGTATGCATAGTGTACGTTGTAATCTAGATCTGTAACTAATTAGAGAAATGAACATATGTTATTTAGATCTGTAATTAATTAGAAAAATAAGCATATGTTATAAACTAGTTTTAGACCTACGCATATTCTGTAATAAAAGAAGAAGAGGAACCACTGTAAGATTACATATGATTTGAGACTTTGGACAAAATGCATATAAAAGTCAAGATCTGATTTTTAGAAGATATGATTTAAAGATTTAGATTGTTGGGTATAGTTTGCATAATGATTCATGACTTAAAATGAAGAAGATATGGAAACTTAGGTGTAAAGATTTACATTAATTAGGATATCTATTATTGTGATTACACCTAAATAGGGATTTTTGGATATATGGCATGCATTGAAATTAATGGTTATATTTGGTATAATTTATATGTGAATCTGCTGTAAAATGCTAGTTTAACAAAGATTGGAACATATGTTATATGGAAAATTATGCCCATATTCTGCGCTTATGCAAACATGGAGTATATGTTGTGAATCATGACAATTATGTAGGCATATGAATTTAGGCCAATTTATGATTAGGCAAAGCATGTAAATAGAACCTTCAGAAACATTAAATTTGCTAAATCTGCTAATTTTCCAAGTTGCCTAAACTGCTAGTTTTGTTATATTGCCTAGACTGCTAATTAGATTGAAATGCCTAATCTATTAAATTTGTCGGTTGAAATGCCTAACCTGTTATATGCCAATATCTGCTAAGTTGCTAAATCTATTAAATCCGTTAAGTCATATAAAATCTGTTATCTGCTGTGTTGATATAATCTTCCTGTTATTGATATAATCTGAATTAGCATATATATTGGGCGTGCGCATAAACGGTAAATTATTAATTAATTGGCCGCAAAGATAAACGTGACTAACTCGAGGTTAGAATGAGTTTTCGGCGTAATTCTGCCCGGAACCGCCCGACACATCCAGTGGCCGCAAACAATAGGTTCTAATGTGAGAAGTTAGTCATAACCTGCTTAAGACACGAGGTTAGGTCTGGCTTGTGGCAGAAGTCTGCCCGGAACCGCCCGGCCCATCCAGCGGCCACAAGCTAGCGACCTAATGTGAGAGGTCTGGGCATTAATAATTAATTAATGCAAATCTAAGATAAGAATGACGTCTAAAACGTATTGGGGGAAAATAGGGTTAAACCAACTGGATTAATAGGTGTAGTAAACCCGTCCATGAATCTGTAGGCCCAATACAAAGCTAGACAAATCTGAAAAATCTGTACATCTGATCTGTTAGTCTGAAAACTTGTTAACTTAATCTGTGAACTAGTAAATCTGAATTCTGTATGTCTGAACTTGTAAACAAGTTAATCTGAGATCTGTTAGTCTGGGGACACAAGGTTAGGAGGGGAATTACTTGTGTCATCTGTTGTTTGGGACCCATATTAGTCACTAACCCTTTCTGGTATCAAAACTTTGACCCAACAGTAGGTAGGGTCCGGGCACGCTTACTGAACTAATTATAAGTGGTTCATTCTGATAATGGCGAGGGGTGTTGATGGTGCGTTCCAACCGGGTCATGTGCGTGCATGGATCCCGGTCTGCCTCTGAGGATGTAAGACGCCGTGACATCTGTAAATAGGTCTGTGCCAATTGGTTGTCACTTTAGGGAGTGATACACCCTACTGTGGGGCTGACACAGGATATTTATGTATTAGGGAGCCGATCGCTTGGGGTAGGGTTTTAGGGTACGCTTAGTTCTGTCTGTTTCTGTTGGTACCGTCTGCTTCTGTTGGGTGGTAACACCTGTCTGTTTCTGTGTGGTACCGTCTGTTCGGGTGGTAAAGGCCCATTACTAGTGTACACCTAATTCTACATTCTGTTTCCATAGGGATAAAATATGTTTCTGCTTCTGTCTGTTTCTAATCGGGTAGTAAAGGCCCATTATTAGCATTCTGTTTCTATTAAAGTATTCTGTACCCGTTCCTGCTTCAATTTAGACATTAGGGTGACACCTAATTCTGCTATACTAGTATTAGTGCAGAGAAGTGTAAAACAATAGTTTATGTCATTCTGTTTTTCTGTTATATCTGCTACACCTGTTACAGTTATCTCACATCCAGTTTTATGTTCATATCATATTATTATTATCTGTTCATATGCTGAAAGTCACTGGACTTGCCAGACTTTTTGTCTGACCCTTGTTGTTTCGCCTCCTTTCTTCCGTTTCCCCCCCAGGTTATCCAAGGAGGGAATACTTTAGCTTGATCCGGATTTCTCTTTGCTTGAAGTGCTTAAAGTATGGCTTGGCTCTGTATAGCTTCCGTTCCATGGGGATTATGATTTTAAACCATGCATTTTGAAGGCTTTTGTACAAGACTGATATTTTGTACTTGAATTCTGAAATTTGAAAGGATGTAACCATATTAATTTCTGTTTCCGCTGTACTAAAGTTAAAAATTTTCAAGTACTGTTTTATCTGTCTTGTAAGTTTCTGTTCTGTTCACTAAAATGCTCCACCAAAGTTAAGGCATTCCCTTTGTGAGTGACCTTAACGGAGGTGGGGTGTTACAATAATTGACCAAAACGAGAATCCAAAAGATTACCATTTAACCTAACGATGTTCATCAATGTTGAGGGGAAAGATAAAAGGGGTATAAGTTCATTTTGATTATCCAAATTTAATATTGGTTAATGTAACGACCTACGAGAATTCGAGCCCGAATTCTGACAATAATACAGATCCTGTATCACTTGTCAGAACCCAAGAATCGAAAACACAGATAATTATTAGAAAGAAATTAGAGGATGATATAAGAAAGAAAGAAAATTTAGAATAGAAGAATAAAAAGAACCAACACCACACAACAGAGTCTCACATCGCAGCGAAACAAATATAATAGAGAAATAAATCTTTATTGAGAGCTTCAAATTAAACTTACAATCATCAGAGTATAATACCACATCTGGACAATTATAATAACCTGTCCTCAATACAGTCACACAACGGAATAATAACTGTATACATCATACGTCTGAATTCCTTCAGTTCGTCTTTAGACTTCACATCATCCGATAACCTGAACCAGCTGTACAACCCGGTCTAACCCGAGCATTTACAAATACTGGGTCAGTCTGATGAACCAGAGTGAGAAAAACTCGCTAAGTAAAAAGGGGAATCCTCCAACTTGATTTTAAAGTTTGAAAATCTTTTCAAAAGAAAAGGATAATCATAAGACCAAATCCACACATAAATACGGACGGTTTTTACCTTACGATAACCCAAAACATTTTTGAAATCAATATCCGTCTGATATTATAATAGTGTCTAAATACAAATAAATAGAATATAGCAGAACGCTTACATCTCACGCTCTACATATACAATATACAAACAAAATCGCGGGCGCTTATTGGAGATTGGATTCCGACTATGATAAGGTATGGAACTACCTGCTGATAGTGTATCTCTAGAGGGGAATACACTGGGTTCAACAAGAACGTCTTGCAACCCGGCCCAGACATGACCGACCACTCATTTCGGTTGAGTGTATCGAATGTATATCACCAACGGTTGGGCTCAAACCACCGTTTCCCGAAAAGGGACTGCACTGATAGATTAAAGAAGCAAAAGGAGTTTCTCTAGATAGGTGATTATATACCCTAATGGGAGCTATCCACATAGTCATGCTGTCTGCCCGATTTTTGTCATTTCCCGGTTGATGAGGTTTGAGGTTATAATCGACTTTTGGAACATCTGGCCATTATTCACATCGTCCATACAAGTCATCCAGGAACATGATGAACCGAAGGCACTCTCTTACCACATCCTAGGAATCACCTTATAGATCAATAGCGAGTAGTCCTTGCAACCCGTAGATTTCAACCACGACAGAATCACAATATATCTTTAGGGATCAACCAAAGATTGTAAGTAAATCTTCCGTTTTATGAAGATCTATGGTCTTCAATTTCTCCATCTCAATCAGCATCTTCGACATATTCGTCTTTATTGGTCGGAATGGGTTTCGAATATAAATTCGATCTCGGTCTTTCCGTACCAACAACGCATTGGGCATGATTTTGATAGTCGGTTATTAAGCTATCAAAATAAACAAATAAAAGTAAAATAAATCCATTGGTTGAGTACACAACGTCACTTGGCCATTAAATATAATACATTAGTTTTAGTATATTAATATTCTCAAATCATTTTATTACTATACTTAGAAAAATATCTTAAAATCATAATCAGTTTCCTCGTTAACTATCATTTAAACCATTTGCTATAAATCTCTTATTATCAATGATTGGGAAATCGATTCAACTTATCGTTCGTAAAACAATCGTCACAAACTCTCCTTTCGTTTCGATATTTGAACACCATAATCGTCACTTATCCTCATTCTACATCCCACCGCCTTACTTTTGAAAATATCATTATATTTTTGCAAATCCTTTTTTTATTTCTTTTATTATGGAAATATCATTCCATATTCTCAGGCCCCTCTTTGTTTCTTTTTTTGTATATTTGGAATCCCATTATATATATATATTTCCAAATTATTCATAATACGTTACACTGTTAATTTCCCAAAATAAATCACTTTTATCATCTTCACCATTACAACTAATATCATCTTCCGGTAATCCTGAAGTCGTTCAAGTTGGGGTATTTTAATTACCTCTCAGACCTTGATCGACAACATTCGTATCTTAAGATAAATATGAATTGTAATTCAAAAACTCGTATTCATCCCACTACCAACAAAACCACTTCACTATTTTATTTAAAATACGGTTTTATAAAACCTTCTAACTTTTGAAATTTCCTTGCTAAATATATTACTATTACTAAATTTATTGATTTAGTAAATGATTATCAAAAACATCAACTTTTAAACATTTACGTCTTTGAACTATTCGTTTCATTATCTGGGTTTTATTACAAATCCCATTACTCGATCCTTCACCCAATTCAATTACAAGAATCCTTTCCTAAACCTTTCAATCACTTATTCTGGGAAATTTTATTTTAAATTTCATCAATTTCACTTAATACCATTATTAAATAACGTTAATTTTAAATTAACACATTGGCTTCCCATTTCTTTTCATAAACTTGTTTATACAGTTTTGGTTTAATATAAAACCCTTTTCATCCCAATTTCAATTACTTAATTCACTTCTTCTAAGCTTATCTTCTTCGCATAAAATCCTATTATAACTTAATTTCCAAACTCGGTTTAAATATAAACCTGTCCATAAACTCATTTTAAAATTCAATTATATTCATTACAAACTTTGATTACTTACTTAGACGAACTTCATTTAAGAATAACTCCTTTATTTTATCATTAACTGGGATAAATATCCAAATTTCCTTTACAATTCTTATTAGGTTAAACGCCATTCGCTAAATTATTTCATTAGATTAATTGGCACAAATCTATTACATTATATGAAAACACAATCTATCTCCGAAGACCTTTCAAATCCAGATTCCCCAAAAAATTCACAGATCGACACATGTACAATGTTTCAGTCCTCGCCATGCATTAGAGTAACCGCCCTTTTCTCTTCAGTGCCCATTTGATGTGAGCTCATGCATATGGATCCTTTGATTTACTGTAGTAAGTAACTTCTACCACTTTCAAACGTTTACAATTTAAAAACTTCCTTAATTAATGTTAAAATGTAACAGACGTAAAGTCTTTTTCACATACTTGCTAATATTACTGTCAATTGCACTCTTCTTTATAGTTTTTATTATTACAACACCTGGTATAATGTTCGATAGAATTAATTTTAATTCTTTTAAGTTTAACCATTTTCTATATTAATTTATAAAAAGTCACATATGTATAATTAACAACAATCAATATTTAAATGTTTTTATCTTCTATACAGTCAAATTTCACCAATCACATGTATCTATTTCACTCTATTATATTTATATGCATGTAAAAAAGTCAAATTTCAAATGTTTTTAATTTTATATGAAAGCATAATGTTCCTCTGGAGACCTTTCGGTTCCAGTTTATCAAAAAACACACGTATTGCCATGTATCAAAACACTTCAGTTGTCATAAATTTATCATTACTTTTTGCTCACTACCTACAGTTGTTTCTTAAATGAACTCTAGTGGATGTATTCCCTTATCTCTTCAGTGCCCACTTGATATGTGCGTCCTTTAATTTACTGTAGCAAGTAACTTCCACCACTTTCAGACGTTTACAATTTGAAAACTTCCTTAATTAATGTTAAAAAGTAACAGACCTAAAGTCTTTTTCACATACTTGCTAATACTACTGTCAATTGCACTCTTCTTTATTGGTTTTATTATTACAACACCTGGTATAATGTTCGATAGAATTAATTTTAATTCTTTTAAATTTAAGCAATTTTCTATATTAGTTTATAAAAAGTCACACATGGTATAATGTTCGATAGAATTAACAACAATCAATATTTAAATGTTTTTATCTTCTATACAGTCAAAATTTCACCAATCACATGTATCTTTTTCACTCTATTATATTTATATGCATGTAAAAAGTCAAATTTCAAATGTTTTTAATTTTATATGAAAGCACAATGTTCCTCTAGAGACCTTTCGGTTCCAATTTGTCAAAAAGCACATGTATTGCCATGTGTCACGACACTTCAATTGTCATAAATTTATCATTACTTTTTGCTCACTACCTACCATTGTATCTTAAAAGAACTCTAATGGACTTATTAATGTTTTTATTATTACAACACCTGGTATAATGT
This sequence comes from Allium sativum, assembly GCA_030737875.1. Taxonomy (NCBI): domain Eukaryota; kingdom Viridiplantae; phylum Streptophyta; class Magnoliopsida; order Asparagales; family Amaryllidaceae; genus Allium; species Allium sativum. The sequence goes on from CM060924.1 coordinate 485,987,737, forward strand.
TCGATAGAATTAACAACAATCAATATTTAAATGTTTTTATCTTCTATACAGTCAAAATTTCACCAATCACATGTATCTTTTTCACTCTATTATATTTATATGCATGTAAAAAAATCAAATTTCAAATGTTTTTAATTTTATATGAAAGCACAATGTTCCTCTAGAGACCTTTCGGTTCCAATTTATCAAAAAGCACATGTATTGCCATGTGTCACGACACTTCAATTGTCATAAATTTATCATTACTTTTTGCTCACTACCTACCGTTGTATCTTACAAGAACTCTAATGGACTTATTAATTTTTGTAGATTATCTTCATAACTATAGGTATTCTTTTAAAGGGATTCTACTGGACTCATTAACGTTCTGTAGACTATCTTAATATTATACATTTTAAAAAAAAAATGTATATTTATCATTTTCTAATTCTTTCACTTCCACTTAATTCACATGTATAATTAACAATAATCAATATTTAAATGTTTTTATCTTCTATACAGTCAAATTTTCACCAATCACACGTATCTTTTTCACTCTATTATATTTATATGCATGTAAAAAAGTCAAATTTCAAATGTTTTTAATTTTATATGAAAGCACAATGTTCCTCTAGAGACCTTTCGGTTCCAATTTATCAAAAAGCACACGTATTGTCATGTGTCACGACACTTCAATTGTCATAAATTTATCATTACTTTTTGCTCACTACCTACCGTTGTATCTTAAAAGAATTCTAATGGACTTATTAATGTTTGTAGATTATCTTCATAACTATAGGTATTCTTTTAAAGGGATTCTAATGGACTCATTAACGTTCTGTAGACTATCTTAATATTATACATTTTTTTTAAATGTATATTTGTCATTTTCTATTTCTTTCACTTCCACTTTATTTTCTCACAATATCATCTCTTTTCTTTTCCAGATTTCTATGCATCCTAAAGTTTAAAATCTATTTATATATTATCTATTATATTATATGAAAGCACACTATTCATTTCAAGTCCTTTCGGTTCCATTTGATTCAATAAATCAAGATTCTACCATTTGTAACTATGGAGACCGAACGTTTGCCTTTCGCTCCACACTCAAACTTTCACCCTCTCCCCAAAAAACTTCCACTTTCCTTCATCCATGCTCTTCCCTATTCTCACCGAACACGAAAAAAAACCTACCTCCTTCTCTGTCTTCTCGAACCACTATAGAAAAACTCCATTCAACAACCACCCCCTTTTATCTTTCCTCCTTTTCATTATCTCCTTCGCCATATGGATGAAAAGCTACCTAAACCACCAGATCTAACAAAATTTACTTCTCCATTAATCTTCTCTTCTACACCCAAATAATATACTACATCTAATCTTTGGTGATTTCTACCGATATTGTCTCCGTGTATGCTCTAGCTTTCGGATGTTGTTCGGTTAGCTCCAATTTCTTAATTTGATTGCAAATCAAGGTAACTTATAATAAGGTCCTCATTCTCATTAGTTATTCTACTGTTGTCGTCTCCTATCTGCAAGGTATTACTACATCCTGAAATTCATAAGAAAGGCTTTATTGCAATTTCTGTATATTTTATTTCTTACATTGTCTTTTGGTTATTTGTTCAAACATACGGTAATATTTGGATGATGATAATATGCACCGTTTCACTGTAATTCATACATGTGTATGATAATCTATGTACAAACGAGAATGGTAGTTCACATTTTGAGCTAGATTTATCATTTTTTTAACATTTCTTTGGAGGATGTGTGCAAAGTTTTAAAAGTTTAGTACACAGTAGGTAGTTGTTTCTTAAAAATATAATATATTATAATATTATATTACCTTATTGCAAGTAAAATATAACTTTGAATTATGTATTTTGATCTTCTATCGCAAAATCCTACCAACTCCAAAATTTTCTTACTTCTAACTAAGTACACGATGAAGTTTTTCCTTTCTATGTTTAACCAGCATAATTTTAGCAAAGGTTGGAGTAAATTTGTTTTTTTTTAAAATGAGCTATCAAATATTTAAATTTTTTATTATTTTTCATCTTCAGCCTTCCACAACATTGATCGAATTTGCTTTATTTATCGTTGGTTCGAATTTACTTTCTTCACTGTAAAATGAATAAGTGCAAATTGATGTTTTTTTTTGGATTAATTGGATTACTATGTGCGACTTAATGATTAGGGAAGTAGTGTGTTCTACATAACTTATAGTCTTTCTTTTTTAACCATCAAGGGAAGACTGGAATACAGTGGAGCTGCTAACTTCACTACCATTCGTTCTCTGCATTCATAGGTATTGATATTAAAACATGTCTCCTTATTTTGACTCACATATGTTTATTTCCCCCCTTTATTTGTGAATTTCTTTATAATTTAATAAGAAATAGTAAGAGATAAATATGGTTTTCCTATAGTAATTGTTTATTTAGCTTCTTTGGCATTGGTGGTATTGATGGGTAAGTGTATTCAAACTTTTTTTTTTGCTTATTGGCTTAGGCCACTATTTATCTTCTTAGCCTTATTGTTGTTATAAACTTTGTGGATGTTGTGTATGCACGTTGGTTTATTTTCCGCTATCTTTGTCCATTTGTTTGTGAAATCTTGTGCACACTGATTAATATGTTTGTGCTAATTTACATTTGTACACGATTCTTCCTTGGATACCCATAGAAAAACGATTTTTCATTATATGTATTTATTTATTTATTTATTTATATGGTGTTTATAATGCATATTTATGTTATGCGTTTGGGTCTTGCAAGTTAAAAAATATGATAATTTATTTGCCCGCTTTTATACAAATTATTATGTTTCGTAACTACAATAACAATGCAAAGTCAATAGCATTCCTTTGCATGTAGATGTCAATTATTATTAAAGTATAATGTCAATGCATGAAAAAATTGTTATATTTCTATCAGTGGATGAATTTAACTATTTTTTTTAATACTATAACCTGTCGAGGGATTTCAGTAGTAGGTCCACCATGATTTGTTTCATGTGGATATATGGCAAAAAATTCTAATATTTTCCTCAGCTGTAAACTTCCCATTTATTGTGCAGTATAGGGCAAAAGGATTGGGCCCTCCTTGGTAATTTGATTTTGTCCCCGTAACAATTAAAAACAAAAAATAAATTGCCTTGAAAAGTTGATAGGCTCTCATAATTTTTTGGTGAAACTATGACATATTGTCGATACTATGCCTGTTAGGAATGAATACGCCGCACAAACTCCTGCTTCACATAAGTTTTTGTCCATGTGTCGATTTATTTGTTATTTTAGTTGGTTACATGAGAGAAATGAACAGTTGATCATACAACAAAGAGAATGTTTTTCTGATAAAATTCAAATTTCGAACCAGTTACCTATGTGCACATCTACATGATGTATAAAAATTATAGCATATGTTGACATTTCCTTTTGTGTTTTGGTTTATTATCCATCCCTAAAACACGGTTTTACACATGTATTTCATTGCTACGAACCTTTGCTAGCTGATATACCCATCGCCTTACTCGACTACAATAGAGCTAACCAATTAAAATTTTGTAAATTTTTGATCTTGCTAATTTTTGAAGTTTGTCAAATAAAATGCCATCTTCAGCTAAATTTACATGAAGTGTTTTATTTGACTTGCAATGACTCTTCTCCACTACATTCCTTTGTTTCACCATCTTTTCATGATCCAAACGATGTCTTCTTAATAGTTATCATTAGACTTAATATACATCAATTGTGTTTATAATCTGTTTGCATTTCCTCTAAAATGATTAACATGTATTCGTAATTAAACATGGGTCTCAACCGTAGGGAATGGAAGTACCACGGAGGTTACTGCTCATTCCACTTTTTTATTTAATTTTTATTTATGGAAATTGTATTCAAAATGTTTAACTTCAAATTTTGGAGTTAGCTGCTAGAACTTTTAACTGAACACTACCGTTTCTTATAATCATGAACCAATGTTCAACATGTGTGATGCATTCTGAAATAATATGAAAATATTTCTTTAGGTTTTCAGATATCCTTGATGTTCACAATTAGGAAGTCAGTTATCTCATATGAAAACATTCTTAGTTAACTTGAGTTTTTAAAAATATAACGTTGCATATATTTTTATTAGTAACATAATTCTTCCAATTTTCCCATTTTAACCAGTTGAATGTGTTAATGAATCTATAATCTTATTCGAAGATGGCAAGCTAACATTCCATAAACAATGGTAGTCACCTTCGTTATAGGTTAATGGATATATAGCTAGTCTAAATACTACATGTTCCAACTGACATGCATGTTGCACTTCCTAAAACTGATTTTTATGCATGAGTCATTGAATGCTTGCTATTTCTTTCTTTTTTTGTTTCAGTAGGTTCATTGAAAATCCTATTTAATCGCCATATAACTATTTCCTTTTACCAACTTTTTTAACATAAGTATAAACTAAAACACTAGAGTTTATAGTTATATGGTACATTGGTTATTTACATAATTAACACATATTGGTTCACGGGTTAGACATTCAAATTTATGAAAATTAGACAATTGTTACAAATAATAGTCTATTAAAAATCAGGGTTGTAACAGTGTTGCTTGTACGTTGGAAAAAATATATAATCCCACTTTGTTCAGCATTTTAAGCATTATTTCCATAGAGATGAGTTCTCATTCATACCGAATTAATTTTTTGTTGGAATGGAACTCTTTTACCATAGCATGGGTTGCCCTTATGAATAAATCTTAATGTTCTTTCATTTTTCATTCAAGAGTAAATTTCAAGATTAGGTTCTTGCCTGGATTATGGATACAATTTGAAGGTGGTGACCTAATACTATATGGCTTATGGAGTGTGAAGTTCTTTGTATCACAAGTGGTAAATCATAGCAGTATTCTTAGTTGGTAACTTGAAATGGTTTGAATTTACATATTTCTTCATGGTGAACTAAGACTTCAAATGTACCAAACAATTTCACTTTTTTATGTGCAACACGTTCTTCAGGTTTTATACATGATATGGTATGCATTGTTGATTATAATGCAGGAATAAATAAAAACAACATACATAGGTGGTCACTAACATTCAACCAATTATGAGCTTCTAATTTAAAGTGATATGCGTGAGTAGTGACATTTTTTTCTTACTTATCATATATAGTTGAAGTATCTATACACATACATACACAAATATTTATTTATTTATGTGTGTATGAATCTGTGTTTATTTATGTTTGGTGTTTGCAAGTTTGAGATATAATTAAGCTTCTAAGGACGAAATATTTTTGAGAAGTTTAATACTTTCTTATATTATGAATGCCTTCATTATCTAAATTGCAAGGTAGTTGCTTGCATGGAGGCAATTATTATCATGAAGCGTGGGGCCATGAGGATGTTTGCCTAGATTATTTTTAAAAAGGTATGTAAAATGGGCCGGATCAGGTCTAAAGAAGACAACTTTAACTATAAATTAATGATGTTTTTTCATATTTCTTAGACAGCATGGGTACGTATATTGTAAGTTTGTGTTTTGGTATATTTATTTGTTAACCTCTATACAAATAAATTGCTATTATGAAGCATAATTTGGATTGTTAACATCTGAATGATTTTATTCATTGTTCACAATTTTTTTGTAAAATGCATGACTTTAGAAAATAATAATCAAGGACCAGGTGAAGTACTTCAACTAATCTACTATCATAACTGTATCTTTACTATTTTGTTCTCAAGGGAGATACATAAGCATGAGCTAGGCATAATTAAGCGTTCATCATATCAAACTGCTTCTATTCTACTAAATGCTTTTGGTTTAGTTGTATTTTAGCAATATCTTGATTCATGTCATTACTGGAAATGATTTATAACTTGAGACGAGGAATATATGTTAATTCAAGTTCCAACTTGCTTACATTTTTCTCGAATTAAATATATGATATTATAATTTTGTGGCAATCAATGTTATGAAAAATATGGTATAGTCGATGTGGAATGTTTTCTGTGAAGATTGTTTATCTGTGGCATTTTCATCTCTCATTGAGCTAAATAAAGAATAACTTAAGTCTGTGCTCTCAGTTTTGCAAATTTCTGTTTCTTGAATAATTCACTTTTTGCTCCTATTTTTTTTTCCTTTTCATTATTTTTTTAATGTCAAAATTTAGATTTACTAAAAAAAATTAAAACATAAGTCGCATGCTCATAGTTACATAAGTTCCTATACACGTATTTTTTATTTTTGGTTAGTTCTGTCCCCTAAAATCAAATACATTTACGCACTCTTTATAATTCCAAAGAAATATTATAAAAATATATTATTTATTTGACACTTCTTTACGACTATATAAACAAATACAATGCAACTACATTTATTTTGCAATGCCCGTGTGCGGAGCATGGGTGCACACTAGTTAATTTAATTAAATAATCAATTTTTTGTCAAAACAGCTGGCTTGGTAATTTTTAAAACATGATTAACCCGTTGATCAACTCTAACTCGTCTTTTTATTTAAATTAATAAAAAATATTATTAATTTAAATAATCTCATTTACTTTGATTATTATTATATAAATAATAATCTATTTCAAAATAATCTCTTTTAATTGTTTCTTAAACAATTAATCTCATTTATAAACCGTTACATTTATCCTTGCTTACTTGCTTAACAATCTAAGCTTCAATAAAAATTACGATGAGGCACGTGCTTCGCACACGGCCTATTTTGGTACAAAATAGTGATTGGTGGTTAAACAAACAATATATAAATATGATTGATTTATTTCCCTTTTTTTATATAAATTTCCCTATAAATAGAAATATTTACAAATATATATTCAGTTATAAAATAAATTTCATGACTTCATTTTTATCGATTCACCTAACGGTAAATCTACAGTTTGTATATTGGCCATCTGCTATAAATTTCTCAACCAATATCACCCACTGGTTAATATCACAACAACGTCGAATTTGAATTCAACTACCAGTAACCAAATCGATAATCCAATCACATGGGTTAAGCAGTTCATATAACGATCATATGCAGATAAATAATCAATTTAACTGATAGGAGTCAACCAATAATAATATTCCAAGCATTCATTTTAATTTAAATACATTTTATTATTATAAACGTCACCAATAAGGTAAGTTACCTTATTTGGAAATAATCGTTAAAAATAACGATTTGGTTTTGATTAAATTAAATGAACCATTTAATTTACATTAGTCATATAAAAATATTCAGCTTATTGCAAACAATCAACACATGATCTAACAATTAGCAAACATAGCACACAAATAATAAACCCGGCTTATATAAAATATAAGTGGGGGTAATTGAGTGAGTTTAACTCACCTGGGTTTTATCCATCAATTGCAACGACTGTTTTTAATTAAATTAAACTAGCCTTTAATTTAATTAAAATTCACAGTCAATCTTGGCCGAACCATCTTCATCTCGAAATCTTCGTCCATATAGTTTTGATGGAACTGACCATTCAAAGATCCGATAACGTACGTGTAATATATTTAATATGATTTATAAACACTTTAATTAATATAAACTTTAATTGTTAATGAAGGAAATGACTCTTACCAAACTCTCCATCCCATGTTGCAACGTACCCACCCTTTGCGCACGCAACTGGTATTCCACATTCAAGAATTTATGTTCCCTCCTTCCAATCATTTTTTTTAATACTGGCGCAAGACCCGACGATGTCGGCCCACTTCTAAATAAACCAATACCGAACAGACTTGTTCATGTATTATTTTCCAAAATAAATTCTCCTAAAACCATTGAATAACAATACCAATGGCCTTCCTTCCTCAAACCCCTTCCATTCATTCCTGTCGCATCATTTTAATTCCTACAATGCCCATTTAAATTTTAAACCTTCCCCATATTGTATATGCTCAACTTCCCATGCACAGTTCAATTTCCCATTAGTTCATGCTAATCGTCCCCCTGTTTCCGCAATCTGACCTCAACAGAACAGCACCCCTCATTATCGCCTCCACCTCGTTCAACATTGACTATCACTTCCACACGCCAAGCCTCTGTTGAAGTATGCGATACTATTGTAGAGAATATTTTGGATCTGGAGAATATTTTGGATCTGAAGAATATTTTGGATCTGGAGGATATTTTGGATCTGGAGAATATTTCGGATCTAGAGGAAATTTTGGGAATTTCCATATACTTCTCTATGCCTATATAAGCTACATCAAATCCAAAAGGAGATTTCACAAATCAAGAGATTAGATCAAGATTTATTCTTATTAGAGTTTTGGCAATCCTAATCTTCTTCAATTCTTTTCTCCACAAAATCAAAATTTTCTAGTAAATCTGATCATTGTAATCAATCTCTTGTACTCTTCTATTGATATTAATAAAGGTTTCTCTCTCAAAGTGGACGTACACTGACAAGACGTCGGTGGAACCACTATAAATCCCTGTGTGATTTAGTTTCTCGTTATTACTCTATTATTTCCATTATTTGGTGATTGTGATTGGCTTGGATACGATTGAGATTGTTCGATTGGTTGTTTTTGCACTATTACCACGATCTCGTTTTCCGTGGCGTTGGGGATTTTTGATTTGAGTGGTCTTGAATCAAAATTCCTCCACAACATTTGGTATCAGAGCATTGGTGTTGGTAGATAGTTGTAGAAATGCCGGAATCAGGTTCAAATAATTCATCAACAGTTGGTCCAAGTGGTGTAGCTCCTTATGTACGTGGGTCGTATGCAGCTGCTGGTTCACAATTGGTTATCGACAAGTGGAATGGCGATAATGATTTCGAAAAGTGGCAGTGGAAGATGAAAGCGGTTCTTAGGCGGAATCGGGTACATCGCATAGTGTTTGATACACATTTATTGCCAGAGGACATCTCAAATGTGGAGAGAGAAGAAATGGAAGAGTGGGCATTCACTACACTTCAACTTGCCATGGGAGAGAATGTTATTTCCGAAATTAGTGGTGAGACGACTGCTAAAGGTATTTGGAACAAGTTGGAGGAGTTGTATATGAAGAAATCACTCACAAATCGACTGATCTTGTTGCGGACTTTCTTTACCTACAAGATGAAGGAAGGAACTTCTCTAAAGGCGCACTTAAATGTGTTTGATGATTTGCTAATGAAGATGAAGGCGGTAGATTTGAAGATTGAGGAGAAGCAGAAGGCGATGATATTGCTATGTTCGTTGCCTGAGCGCTATACTGGGTTCTCAAACAGTTTGATCTATGGTCGGGATACATTGACTCTAAATGATGTCAAGACGGGTCTTCTTAGTGAGGAATTGCGAGATCATCTGAAGGAGCTGAGTGATGGTAGTAGTGGTGCTGGTAATGGTCAAGGTTTATTTGCGGAGAAAGAAAAGTCAGAGAAGAAGGGAAATCGGGGGCGTTCTAAGTCTAAGAAGCCCGGTGGAAGGGGAAAGTCAAAAGAAAGAAATGGCAAGTGCTTTATATGTAAGAAACCTAGTCACTGGAAGAATGATTGTCCAGAGAAGGGGAAGAAGGAAGTAGCATCTTCATCAGTTGCGGTGGAGAGAGATGTTGGTGAGGGAGACGTAGATGTTTTGTCGGCAGTAGCATCAGAGGTTTCGGGCAGCGATTGGGTGCTTGATTCAGGGGCTTCATATCACATGACGCCTAATAGGAATTGTTTTTCTTCTTATGTTGAACGGGAAGGAAAATCAATTGTTATGGGAAATGGTGCAGTTTGCAAGTCGAAGGGCATTGGATCCGTGCAAATTCGAATGTTTGACGGAGTGGTTCGTACTCTCACTAATGTGCGCTATGTTCCGGGACTACGGAAGTCACTTATCTCTTTGGGACAGTTGGATTCTTTAGGTTGCAAGATCACGATTGAGAGTGATAGCTTGAGGGTTTCGAAGGGTGTGCTTGTGGTTATGAGGGGTGCTAGAACTCATGGTATTTATTTGCTTCAAGGAGTGACCATGTAAGGCGAAACTTGTGTTAGTGTTGATAGTTCTCGTGGCTTAGATGCTACACGGCTGTGGCATTTGAGATTGGGTCATGTCTCGGAGAAGAGTTTAGATGTTCTTCGTCGAAGGGAGATGATTGATGGCGAGATTTTCAACAAGTTGGAGTTTTGCGAGGAATGTGTCATGGGGAAGCAAACTAGAGTATCATTCGGTGAAGGAAAACATGATTCAAGAGGGATTCTTGAGTATGTGCACATGGATGTTTGGGGACCAGCGCCTGTAGCTTCTTTGGGAGGAGCAAGATATTATATTTCTTTCATTAATGATTTTTCTCGGAAGGTTTGGGTGTATGTAATGAAGGCCAAGTCGGAGGCATTTGCAAGATTCAAAGAATGGAAGGCTCTTGTTGAGAATGAGAGTGGAAAATCTTTGAAGGTTCTTAGGTCCGATAATGGCGGCGAGTATGTTTTCGGAGAGTTTCTGAATTTTTGCTAGCATCATGGTATTCAGAGGCATTTTACTACACCGGGAGATCCGCAATCTAATGGAGTGGCGGAGAGAATGAACCGAACTCTACTAGAGAAAGCTCGATGCTTGAGATTGACATCGGGTTTGTCTAAGGGATTTTGGGCCGAAGCTTTGTCAACCGCGGTGCATATTATTAATCGAATTCTGTGCTCGGCTATTGATAACAAAATTCTGGAGGAAGTGTGGAAAGGGAAGAGCATTGACTTGAGTTATCTTCGTGTATTTGGCAGTCCTGTTTATGTGCATGATCCGGGGAATGATAAGCTCTCGCCTAGAGCTTTCAAAGGGATTTTTCTCGGATATATGGATGGCGTCAAAGGCTATCGGATTTGGAATCCGGAAACGAAGAAGGCTATGGTTTCTCGTCATGTTACTTTTGATGAGTCAGCTATGTTCAAGGAGAATGAAGGCTCATCGGATGTTCCGGATTTGGTTCATGGTGAATCAAAGGAGAAGGAAGTTATTCCCACTTTCAGACCTAGAGAGAGTAGAGTTGTTGGAGGTGCTTGCGAGGTGAATGCGGTTGATGTTACATCACATAGTCCACAGGATTCCTATAGTAGTGTTGGTGATGTGCACGAGCCTAGAGAAGATTCAGTTCAAGGTGGAGCTGAAGGAAGACCGGGTGATGGTATTGCTACTCGGGTTGGTCGGCGTGCTATAAGGACATCCGAAAGATATGGTGATTGGAACTATCTTAGCTTTTGTGAGAATTTGGACTATGCTCTTCATGTAGTCCAAAATGAGCCGATGGACCTTGATAACGTCATAGGTTCGAGTGATAGCTCGAAGTGGATTTGCGCCATGGAGGAAGAGATGCAATCGTTGATGAAGAACCAGACTTGGGAGTTGGTTCCACTTCCTCAAGGAAACCGTGCTATTGGGTGCAAATGGATATATAAGGTGAAGGACGATGGAAGATACAAAGCTAGGCTAGTGGCTAAGGGGTTTGCACAGAGGAAAGGAAAGGAGTATGATGAGATCTTCGCACCGGTTGTGAGGCATACTTCTATCCGGATACTACTTGCATTAGTTGCTATTTACGACTTGGAGTTGGAGCAACTAGATGTGAAAACCGCCTTCTTGCATGGAGACTTGGATGAAGACATCTACATGGAGCAACCGAAAGGGTTTGTTGTAGAAGGTAAGTCAGAACTAGTTTGCAAGTTGAAGAAATCACTATATGGTTTGAAGCAATCACCTAGGCAATGGTACAAGAGATTTGATCATTTCATGCTTGAAAGTGGCTTCCATCGAAGCATCAAGGATACTTGCGTTTATTTCAAGAGGTTGGGAAATGATTGTTGGGTGTATTTACTCTTGTATGTGGACGATATGCTCATTGCTTCTAAGGACAAGGCAGAAATCAACAAGTTGAAAGAGAAATTAAAGGCGGAGTTCGAGATGAAAGACCTTGGAGAAGCAAAGAAGATCTAGGGCATGGAGATTGTAAGGGACCGAAAGCGTTTTGAGTTGAGATTGACTCAAAATGAGTACATTAAGAAGGTGCTTTGCCGGTTTAACATGGAGAATGCAAAGGCGTTAAACACACCTTTACCTTTACATATGAAGCTTTCGGATAAGGGATCACCTATGGGAGAGAAAGACAAGGCTTATATGGCAAAGGTGCTATATGCAAGTGCGGTTGGTAGCTTAATGTATGCCATGGTGTGCACAAGGCCTGATATTGCAAATGCCGTCGGGGTGGTTAGTCGGTATATGGCTAATCCGGGGAAATCGCATTGGGAAGTCGTGAAGGCTATATTGAGATACTTGAAAGACACAACATCTCATGGTCTTGTTTTTGGTGGTAGTGATGGATTGAGTTACAAGTTAGTTGGTTATTGTGACTTGGACTACGCCGGTTATAGGGATCGGAGGAAATCAACTTCCGGATATGTCTTCACACTTGGTGGTACGGCCATTAGTTGGAGATCGAGATTGCAGACCGTAGTTGCTTTATCCACTATGGAGGCGGAGTTGATAGCCGTTGTGGAAGCGGCAAAGGAGGCACTCTATTTGAAGCGACTATTGTGTGACTTTGGTTTCGAACATGAGAGTATTGATGTTCGATGTGATAGCCAAAGTGCTATACATTTGGCGGAGAATTTGGCGTTTAGCTCACGAACGAAGCATATTGAAGTGAGAGAGTCATTTCTAGTAGCCATGGACGAAGACAAGCAAGTATGCCTTCGGAAAGTGCACACAAAGGATAACGCGGCAGACATGTTCACTAAGACATTGCCGGTTGGGAAGTTCGAGCATTGCTCGAACTTAATTCGCTTGGAGAGATGCTAGGTGCCACGAGGTGGCACAGTTGAGAGAGAAACTTGGGTGTAGAAGAGTATCGGTGAGAGGTTGTTGTTCTATCTTCATGGTAAGTACTCGTTTTCACTCCTGAGTATATTGTCTTTCGGTGGGACTGGTAGTCCGTAAAATGGATTAAAGATTCTGATTAAAGAAAAACAAGACTATCCATAATGATGTTCTCCTTAATAAAAAATATAGACCTGTAGTCCATAAAATATAATTATATATATATATATATAATGGTAAAACACATTGAAATCGGGAAGCACATGCAGTGCTAACAACATGTTAAATGATCCAGACTAAGATGTTCTTTTTTTTAAATTATTGAATATACTAAAGTAGTGAAAGCGTTTTGAAACACTAAAAATACACATAAAATATGAATATTTGCTAAAACACACTACTGATGAAATTGTCTTAAATCCTAAAGAATATAAATTGCTTTGTTGGTTATAAAGAATGCAAAATAAAAATAAAAAGCATAGATTATAACATTCATTTAAGTATCATTATGATGAAAATATGGATATAATTCATAATGAGCAGATTAGTTCATACTTTTAAGTATTGTTATAACGAAACTCTTAAAATTGATTAAATATGTAGAAATAATATGCAAACTTTATTTGAAAAACAAAATGAAAACATATGAAGTGTTATTCATGAAAGTAGCATAAAATGTACATAAAATGCAAATAAATTCACTACAACAAAAAAGGCTTTTTATAGCGTTTGAAAAACGCTATGATAGGGTAATATAACGTTTCAGAGAACGCTGTATAACGACATGCTATGTTAGACATTCTGTTTTATATAGCATTTGATAAAACGCTATGGTAAGTCTTACTGGTATAGCGTTTAATTGCTATCAAATAAGAAATGTAAAACCAAATTTATCGTACTATAGCATTAATTGGACTTCTGGATAGTGTTTTGGATTGGGCTATTGTAGCGTTTGTATTACTTAATATAGCGTTTCTTGTTAACATTGTATAGCGTTTATGGATGTACACTCTACTGCTTGCTATAGCGTTTCACGTTGACTTTTAGTAGCGTTTAGGGAACTTCTTACTATAGCGTTTGTTATATCATAGCGTTTTTGAAACGCTATGAATTTGTCTATCAAATTTATAGCCCTCTCTACCCTTTCACCCCTCTTCTATATATATATTTCTCTTGCTTAGATACATAGAAATATAATACATTTTCAAAGACAACAAATATGTAAATTATACCAATAATTTTGTATACATATCATTCAAATAATATGTCAATTACAACATCGGATACTAAATGACTGCAAATCAACTACAAAATAAATATAGCTTTGTTCCATACCACATAATAGTTATAAGCTATAAATTTGATTTCAAATGTCTCCTAAAAAATGTTGAAGGATGGATGAATTGCTATCATGCTTTTCTGAACCGATTAAACTGCAACATGACCTAAAAAGACAAATAAAGAAATGTAACTAGAAACAATAATCAATGTTAGGACAAATAGAAAAACGCTATTTCAGCAAAAACAATAATCCAAAAAAACAAACAAATACATTGTAGCTGAGCTATGTAAACAAACACATAAAATGATGTGTGTCGTAAGTCATAATCAAAGAGGACAAAGATGCATTCACGTGTATAAGGAAAAACATATATATGGGGATAAGACTGCTTAAGATGTGCCCACTGATAGCTTAAGTTCATAGTTTTGTACAACAATGTTTGGGGGCCCAGAAAGTTTCCTCTTTCTTTCCGTAAGATACACATTTATTTTACAATGTACTTTGAGTAAAGTAAGATACATATTTATTTTAAGTATGAATAGAGTAAATTTATGATTCTCCCTCACATATATAAGCAAAGATGGACTGCCATTTTTATTTAATCTGACAATATGAATGATGCATTTGTACATGAAAAAGGTACACTAGAAACATAGTGCTTTAGAATCACTGGATAAATTTCACAGACTAAGAGAGCTCAACCTCCAAAAATACAAACTTGTTTATTTTCTCTCTATTACACTAAATCAAACGCCAAAGCATTTTACATAAGTTATTCGTGGAGTGTACCTAAAGTTCATGACTGGTGTTTCATTCCATTTTAGAAAATGAAGAAAAAATATTATTTTACTAAAGAAGAATGCGTTGTATTGCCAAATTCAAGGAATATATATGTACAGCTAGTCCCTAATTTCTATATTTTGGACTCAACTTTCCCTGTAGAAAGTAAATCGACATTCCCTTCCCATCTTCTGCCATGTACTTCTATGTTTCATATTTGTGTTGTTTAACACAAATCATTAAGTACATCAAAGTGACAAATTGGATGATAATGATATTTTTATTACCAGGCTTCACGTTAGCTTAGCTGTATTTATGCATAAAGCTGTATTTCAACACAGATTATAGTAACAACAAAGTACAAATTGGGTGATAATGGGTTTTGTTTTAAACGTATGAACCCAGTTTATGCATAAAGTTGTATTTCAACATAGATTATCACGCTACATTTAATCAATGATCTGATTGAAGAAAGAATATAACCTAAAAATTAGAATAAGGATGCAATAGAATCCATAGCCCAGAAACTAGCAAAATATTGAAATACTCTAGCATTTACATTATGCACTGAAACATATGAACAATTGCATAAGTATTTGTAAACTCCTTATTTACACTACTATTAAAATTCAACAAGTGTTTCTTTTTATTATGTCGGAGTTTTTCATGTTGATTGGAATTGTTTTTGTCATCCTCGCAGCAAGATATCAGTTAAGACGAAATATACTATTTAAACACGGGTTAAATAAAAAAAACTAATAACCTTGCTTAAGATTTATTTCCCTTTGCAATCCATCACTGAAAGAAGGTTTATATTACAACAGAATACCTGTTGTGCTATGCATTATTCGGTCGAGTGAAGATGTTGCAATATAGTACATATAAATAATATGTTGGTCGTTAACAATAATTCACGTGTTCCAAAAGTTGTTAGTTATATTTTTATGATTGTATGAAAGAACTATTATTCATTTAAGAGTCAGCCGTAGTTTGTTCAACCATAGTTACCAGTCATGTCAACAAATAAAAGATCTAGTGACAACAAACCATATTTCATACATAGGACTTAATTTAATCATTCTTATATTTTCTACTTTCTTTTGTCATGACTGAAACAAAATTATTTTAACATTAAAAAAATTGCCATCAAGCTGTCGGTTAGAAGAGGATTAAGCTAATTAAAATATGGGAAATTGTACAAAACAGGTCTAAAATTGTTACTTACTTTCACTGTGAAGAAACCACATATTGTGTCCTTGTGGTTTGACAGTATTTTGGCTGATCAACATTGGCCTGTGTAAACAAATAAAAAATTCAGTATAGCTACCATCAATATTACAGATTGAAGCACAACATTGTCGGTTAACCCACTACTCTCATAAGTTATTTTTCTTGCCCACTATCCATTTTGAAATTCACAATAAACTAAGGCCAAAGCAAATGATAATTTTAGCAATTGGTTCAGAAACTAAGGCAAAGCTGCTATATAATCAGAGAAGCAATTGGATCATCAACGGAGTTACTATGACATAGTATTTTCTTAAGAGCAACGGTATCTTACATGTTTTATAATAGACAGTTGTTTGATCAATTTGCAATCTTTAAGGCCCTTATGTTCTGGTATCACATTGCAAAACAAATAATTAGGTTGAGTATCATAAAAGCCAAAATGGAATGTAAACTAGTTCATAGGATTCGCTAATGCTCAGCCTGAATAATACCTTGGAAATTTGGTAAGATAATGATTTGAAGTTGGAGACAAGAGCAGAAAATAAAACAGGGTCCTACGATAAAAAATAATAAATAGTTAATACAGCCGGAAGGTAAAAAAAATTACCTGATTTGAAACTAAGGCATAGTTCTAATAACCTTTGTTAAATTAGGGAAAGAAGGATGATAGAAAACTTAAAGGACTGTTTACTCAAACAGAGAACCATGGCTACGCATACTAACCTTAAAATCCCAGCATCCGTAATAAAATATTATGCAGAGGTAGACTAGTGATTTTCCGAAACACATAAAAATTGCACTAGTAAACGTAAAAATAAAAAATATGGAATGGTTAATATTAAATGTGTAACCACTTTACACAGATTTATTAATGATTTTTGCGGGTTTTTTTTCTTTGTATCACATTCTCCCCGTACCTTTCGCAATTTGTTACAACTATTTTACCCCGGATTTGTCAACTGGGACTTAATTTCTTCTTGTAGTTTACCTTTTTGCATTGCTTTTTGACAGTTCCACCCTAACATCAGTTACTATCAAAATTGTACAATTCTAACTAGATGGTAGCCAGTAGTTTATTTTGTATGTGAAACTATAGTATGAATTAGTTGAGATGTCCTCAAAAGGAAACAAAAATGATGCATGAACCTTGTACTGGGACCTGGACCCTTTTACCAAATTGCAGCCAATACCAAACAACCTAAATGGAATTGCATAAATATCATTCATAGAGGTAGATAATGCTAGCAGTAATATGGCTATACTTGCATACGTAATGATGTAGCCATCGGGCAGTGATAAATCTATATTATAAAATGACTAAAACAAACAATTGCAAAAAATACATTCACAACAATTGGCATAAAATATCAGTTTTAAAATATGTTTATTGCAAATTAAAAATACTGTCATTCAAACAAAATGATTTCTATCAAGAAAAATCATATCAAGTACATTTCTGTAGAAAATCCAGTGTATTTCTTCCGGATATGGTAGAAAGTTTGAAGCGGGCAGTGTAAGTGCATGGATAAGGAGTTTCTGAATAGCTTCTCTGGATCATAAATGGAGTTAACTGGGTGTTTTTGACGGAGGGGATGCTAGTAAAGCAGGGGTCCAGGTAATGGGTTCTAGAACAAAACTATAGATTTTGGATGTCTTACTTTCCCCTTTAGTTTCTGTTCACGTGCAAGTATGGATATTCAGGCTGCAACTAGGATTGTGGACAAAACTTTAGAAGTAGTGGAGTCATGGTGCATTCAGAAGGGTACAAAATATGCATGCATGACTACGGATTGGCCAAACATACAATCTCTTAACCTATTCAGTTCAAAATTAATATTGACTATGAAAGATGAGGATACTGCAGCTGCTAAATTCGCACGTTAGATTCTTAATTTTAACTCCACTCCAAGATTATGATAACAATCAACTGCTTTTGTTCAAAACTGTTTGAATCCATTGCTATTAAATTTATGATTTAACCCTGCAGAAATGCACTGGATTTTCTATGAGCTTTTAGATTCATGATCTAATGATTTTTAAGGTGGACATGATCATTCAAACAAAATGATTCACAACAATTGGCATAAAAAGTATGTAACAACCCGGGTTTTTACAACATGCAAAGACGAGAATCAAGGCAGAATTTAATTATAACATCTGAATCAGGAGAAATGGGCTATGCCATTGCGTTCGTCTCGGAAAAATACGCGAAATAGAGTCCGAGTTTTCGAGAATTGGAGTCCGTATGACCAAGATATGGTCCGTCGAAGTTTTCAGAATTTTCAGAGTTTAAAACAGATTCAAATTCAAAAAGTCAACCCTGGTCAAGGGGGTGTCAACTGCCAAGTCGACACCAACCCCCCCCCCCCAAGTCGACTGGGGAGTCGACACGGGTGGCCTGGCCAGTTTGGCCTGGTGCACCTGACTTCTTCCTCAAGACATGCTTTTGGTCTGGTTTGTTAGCTTGTGACGAATTTCAGTGGCTAGGATCTAAACTAGGGTTAATCTTATGGCCTAAACTATCCTAATCTTCTATAAAAAGACCCCTAACCTAATCTAAAACCTTCATAAATTGATCCTACAACTAAACTATGCCAAAATGTTTAGTCATGGCCTCCATCCTCTTGTCATAAATTCTATCTTCATTCACATGAGAGATTACATGATCATATGAGTGTATGAGAGTTTCTATGTTCATATGAGAGCTTCTAAACTTGATTTCAAGGAAAATCTTCATCAAAGCAAGGATCTTTCTTATTATTTTCCCAAGGGTTTTATTGGATCTTATTGATTTGGGGTTTTTGCTAGTGTGGCTTCGTCTCAATCTTTTTATATATTGATTTGTGCCTTCATAGCATTGTAAGCCCCCTCCTACTCTTAGATATTAACTATGACGTTAAATGTTCATGTTGCAAGTTTTGGGTTTGAACTTGAGTAGGTTACATGCTTAGAAACTATCATGTTATATGTAGATTTATCCTATGCATATTCGTAAAGTTATCACCTTGATTTTGTGGGCTAAAAGCTATAAGCTTTATGTTGAAATGTTGCATTATGCAACATAAGAACTCTCTTATCCCTTAAGTTAACTTGCATAGAATGCTATATGCGAACTACTAGCCATTTTTCTATGTCATCTATCACCATGATTCACCTATATGCTAAGTTTTGGGGTTATGCATGTTTTTAGGGCTCAACAATGTAACATGCAAGTTAATGAGCACATTTATGCCTCATATGCCACCATGATTAACTTGTGGCCTTATACCCTTTTTGTCATGCTTTCTCCAAGTTCCTTCTTAAATCCATTATGCATTGTTGCGAATGTATATGCGAGTTTAAAAGCGTTGGGGTTACATTATGGGTAAACTTTAATGACATGAAACACGACTTGGGGCAAATTGGTATAAACATGACAACATGAAATTTTGGCTATGAACATGGAACTTGGAAACTAGACGTGTATGGGTTGTAAGTGTAATATGACACTAGACCAAACATGAAAGTGGCCAACTCGAGGTTGGGTTGAGTTTGTAGCATAAATCTATCCCGACCCGCCCGGCTTAACTAGTGGCTACAAACAATAGGACCCAATGTGAGTAGTTGGTCATATAGCACTTAAAACCCGAGGTTAGACTAGGTTGTGGTGTAAATCTACCCGGACCCGCCCGGCTTAACTAGTAACCACAACAAAGTCTAATGTGAGAGGTTGGGGTGCATTAATCTAATTAATGCCACATGAAAAGATTAAGTAATTTTGACTAATGACACTTAACCGATATGACATGAATGGGTAGGTTAAGTGGAACCGGACTTGATTTCTTAATGGCACTTAACCATACAATACAATTAGGGGATGGGGTTAAGTAACCTACACTTAACTTATCTAAACACGGCAATTAGATGGGGTTAAGTAACCTACACTTAACTAATCTAAACACGGTAATTAGATGGGGTTAAGTAACCTACACTTAACTAATCTAAACACGGTAATTAGATGGGGTTAAGTAACCTATACTTAACTAATCTAAACACGGTAATTAGATGGGGTTAAGTAACCTACACTTAACTAATCTTAACGCGGTAATTCGATGGGGTTAAGTTAAAACACTTAACCAATCTAAACTTGGTAATTCAATGAGGTTAAGTAACCAATACTTAACCAACCTAACATGATAATTTAATGGGGTTAAGTAACTTATACTTAATCAATTATACATGATGATTTGATGAGGTTAAGCAACCATACTTAACCAATCCAATATGAGAACTTGATAGGGTTAAGACACAAGACCATTTAAATATACTTAACCATTCTAATACGATTAGTGGATGGGGTTGAGTTAACCTATACTTAACCAATCCGACTCGATAATCCAATGAGGTTAAGAAAATCTATGCTTAACCAATCTAACACGATAATCTGATAGGGTTAAGATAAACAAATAATTAACCAATTTGACTTGATGATTGTATAGGGTTAAGTCATGAGCTTCTTGATATACTTAACCAACTTGTAGGGCTAGGTCTTGGACTTGAATACTTAGCCAAATCTTGACATGATTCGTAGGCAGGTTAAGTCATGAACTTAAATGACAATACTTAACCTATTAGACAAAACCCTAGTTCAGGGGACTAGGTGGAAAACCGGGATTAACAAAGATAACGGGAAAGGAGACTAAGTGGTAAACCTTAGTTTGGGAAACTAAGTAATAATTCTTAGTCAAGAGATTTGGACCAGTTCACAGATAGATGAGTAACGCGATACGGTAGGTCATCGCTTAAAACACGAGGAGGAGCAAATTATCTGACTTAGATAAAGGCTCCAGCAAACTGGGCGACGAAGCAGTAGCTTCGGGGGACGTGAGGGTACTCTTGGTATCCCTCTGTGAGGTGGCAGGTGGTCCATGAAACCCGGCCTCACAGAGGTTAAGGTCTGCGGTAGAAGAGCCAAGAGTATGCCTTGGTTGCTATGCGAGCGACCTAAAGACTGGGATGGATTAGCGTGGAGTCGACGATACTTGTTTTTGCCCTGGATAACACGTCGCCGACTACCTACCATCTTTAGTCAATCGTGTACGAACGGAAAGGCAGAGAACCCCCAACAGACCATGTTCTTGCTATCGAGTCATGGGTGAGGTTGGCCCATAGGAAAGGGGGGCTATAGTGGGGCCGGGATGTGGTTCTCATACATGATTTTTCTTGGGTTGCCTTTCAGTAATTGAGGGAGGGGTCACGTGGGACCATAGCCACGGATACAAAAACAGACCTTGGTAGCTGCATCAGCAGACGACTTAAAGCTCCCGATCGAGTTCCGTATTTCTTGATTTGCCCTGGCACGGAACTCGGGTGGCACATCGAGATACATGTGCGTCTAGACATGGAAACGATTCACAATACATACATGGGATAAAGGGCGAGGTTGACGGGTGGCATAATCCCTAGTGGCCCTAGGTGGCTAAAACCCAAACCAAGTCACGAATACGTTCATTAGGTAGCATAATCCCTAGTGGTCCTAGGTGGCATAAATCCTAAGTGAACACGCGATAGTTCATGGTAGGAAAACATAACCAGATCAAGGGTAGCAGTCCAAAATAACCTCAAAGATAAAACGGTACTACGTTGAAGTGGTATAGATTTACGTAAGAAAGCCCGTACGGCCTACGGCAAAGCACCGAACTTATGCATGGAAAGAATCATACGAATCAGGAAACCTACATATACGATATATTAGGATGACATGGACCATTACATGACATTGGGCAAGATACATTCATAATTAACACATGACGCGGGCCGGGATACTAGTACGGGAGGTGCAGAGCGAATATACATGATAGATACCTTGCGATATTGTACTTGATAGAAACCTGACAATGTGATCCCTTGACTTATCTTGACGCCGTAGTTTATCATGACACACTTGTTTATCTTGGTACAGTAGTTCATCCTGTTATTTTGGTTTAGCTTATCTATCTTGTCATCATACTTATGCTCATCTCAGTTCCTCATGCCAGTTAACTTTACTAGTTTATATACTGATAGTAGATAGGGCTTACCAGTCTTTATGACTGACCCCGTTTTGTTTCGCCTCTTTGTCTTCCGTTTCCCCCCAGGTTTCAGGGAGGAAATGGTGTTGTTAGTTCGGACTCCTTCTGTTTGAAGGACATCATGTATGGCTTGGACTTTTCTTGGCTATGGCTACTTTACTGTTTCACTTGGGGAATAATTTACGAAAAGGTTTTTATGCTTCTTTACTATTGCAAGACAGGTTTTTATGTAAGAAATTCTCTGATGTAAAAGGCTTTAGACCTTATTTATTAATGATATGAAAGTTGGTTTTACTTCCGCTATTTTATGTTCTGTCTTCTAATATTTCTATGCATGTTTACCTCGATAATACTTCACCAAACCTAGTGCATTCCCTTTGTGAGTGACCCTAGCGGAGGTGAAGTGTTACATTTGGTATCAGAGCGAGGTTACCAGACTGGGCAAAAGTTTTTAAAACCTTCTGAAAACTATTTGAAAACTCGTTTACAAAGAAGCATTTTTCAAGAAAAGTTTTTAAAGGCTATTCCCCAAAAGCCATTAGTACTATCCTTTGTTTCCTTGATCGAATCCCTTTTTCCTTTCTTTCCTCCATCTGTTGTCACAGTAGTTTTAACTGCGACTAATCATTGTCTAGCTACGTAAGTGTTTTCCCGTGCGATGGAGGAAGTTCTCGAGAGACCTGTTACCGAAGTTATAAGAAGGGATAATAAGAGCAAGGATAAAGGACACAGGCTTAAGAATAAGCAACTTGTTGGTATGGCTTGATCCACAAAGGAAGATAAGGACAAGATCAGCGAGAGGGCAATTGTATGCTCTCACTTCTAGCGTACCTAAGAGAAATGGTACCGTTTCTGTTAAAGGATTAGCCTTTCTTTTCTATCATCCCGTCCAGACTTTGTATTGATCATCGCATCATTTAAGTCTGCCTCGATAGTTAAGTCTCTGCACCTTGGTACTAGCATGGTAGAAGATCCCACTTTTGGCCCAAAAATTTGGTTGGAGAGTCGGTCCATTTATTCATGACCTGTTTGGATTTGAGAACGTCTATGTCAAGTGTTGAGATTAGAAGCAATACTTCTATTGTTGAGCTATGGATGGATTCTAGGGATGAAGTGGTTATCCAGTAAGGGATGCCATTCTCGGTTTTAAAACGAGGGTAGTTAAACTCTTAGCTTGCCTTGGTAATACCCTCGAAGTCTCGTGTAACCTTTCGGGTTCTGTCATGGTTAGTTACCTAGAATCTCTTGATGCATTTGTCGGAAATCTCTGATCCGATCGAGTAACGTCCGCCAATAAGACGGATGGTTAATTCCACTTGAGCATGGGTTATAGGAATCACCCTAGTAAGTGCACGTGGTAACATGGATTGGCATCAGTAAACGAGATCCAGAATTCACTAGTGAATTTTGGAGAGCTTGCATGAGTACGCAGATATGGTTGAGCCAAGTATACTAGGGAAAGAATAAGTGAAAGTCGAACGAGAGGCGATAGTGAAATGAGTTCTAACTCATACCTTGGAAATAGGAATCAAGGAGCTACGAAATCATGAAGTCAAAGGCGGTCAAGGCACAATGGAATTAAGCTCAAGGAAATGCGGCTTAGATGCGCGCATCATGTCTCTTTTTAAGAGGATATCATTGATCCCTGGTTCTCCAGTAGAGCTTGCTTGCATGATTATTGCTTGGTGGATATCCTCTCGGTCCTGTTCTGTTGCAAACCCTGTAAGGAGTTTGTCTTGTTTATCCCCTCGATCCTCTCTTGGGAACCTTAGGTAGAACCCTATGGATGTAAGCATGTATTTGAAACATGTTATGACTGATATGGCTGCAAATGGTTGCAAGTGGTTGCTCGTGGATGCGCGAATACACATTAGATACTAGATTGACGCGGTCACGTTTCATGTTGCATATGCACGAGTATTTGTACTTGTTTATGGATGAAATTGAATATGTTATCATGTGGATGTTGCATGTGGATGAATGGTTGTGCACACATGTAGTACTTATATGACTAGGTTTATTTTCACACATGTTGGACTCATGGCACTAAACATATCTTGCATTAGAAAGATCAATCAGGCCTGATCATTAGCATTAGCTAAGGAACATATACACACACTTTCTACATGTGTTCATAAAGCATCAGGAGTCTTTTAAGGACCATGGTTGCCGGTGGATGATGTTTTGAGTAGATGGATGATGGATGGTAGGATACGTTCTTCCTAACTTGGAGATTTCGGGGATGAAATCCTTTAAGTTGGGGAGGATGTAACAACCCGGGTTTTTACAACATGCTAAGACGAGAATCAAGGCAGAATTTAATTATAACATCCGAATCAGGAGAAAAGGGCTGTGCCATTGCGTTCGTCTCGGAAAAATACGCGAAATAGAGTTCGAGTTTTCGAGAATCGGAGTCCGTATGACCAAGATATGGTCCGTTGAAGTTTTCAGAATTTTCAGAGTTTAAAACAGATTCAAATTCAAAAAGTCAACCCTGGTCAAGGGGGTGTCGACTGCCAAGTCGACACCAACCCCCCCCCTCCAAGTCGACTGGGGAGTCGACACGGGTGGCCTGGCCAGTTTGGCCTGGTGCACCTGACTTCTTCCCCAAGACATGCTTTTGGTCTGGTTTGTTAGCTTGTGACGAATTTCAGTGGCTAGGATCTAAACTAGGGTTAATCTTATGGCCTAAACTATCCTAATCTTCTATAAAAAGACCCCTAACCTAATCTAAAACCTTCATAAATTGATCCTACAACTAAACTATGCCAAAATGTTTAGTCATGGCCTCCATCCTCTTGTCATAAATTCTATCTTCATTCACATGAGAGATTACACGATCATATGAGTGTATGAGAGTTTCTATGTTCATATGAGAGCTTCTAAACTTGATTTCAAGGAAAATCTTCATCAAAGCAAGGATCTTTCTTATTATTTTCTCAAGGGTTTTATTGGAGCTTATTGATTTGGGGTTTTTGCTAGTGTGGCTTCGTCTCAATCTTTTTATATATTGATTTGTGCCTTCATAGCATTGTAAGCCCCCTCCTACTCTTAGATATTAACTATGAAGTTAAATGTTCATGTTGCAAGTTTTGGGTTTGAACTTGAGTAGGTTACATGCTTAGAAACTATCATGTTATGTGTAGATTTATCCTATGCATATTCGTAAAGTTATCACCTTGATTTTGTGGGCTAAAAGCTATAAGCTTTATGTTGAAATGTTGCATTATGCAACATAAGAACTCTCTTATCCCTTAAGTTAACTTGCATAGAATGCTACATGCGAACTACTAGCCATTTTTCTATGTCATCTATCACCATGATTCACCTATATGCTAAGTTTTGGGGTTATGCATGTTTTTGGGGCTCAACAATGTAACATGCAAGTTAATGAGCACATTTATGCCTCATATGCCACCATGATTAACTTGTGGCCTTATACCCTTTTTGTCATGCTTTCGCCAAGTTCCTTCTTAAATCCATTATGCGTTGTTGCGAATGTATATGCGAGTTTAAAAGCATTGGGGTTACATTATGGGTAAACTTTAATGACATGAAACACGACTTGGGGCAAATTGGTATAAACACGACAACATGAAATTTTGGCTATGAACATGGAACTTGGAAACTAGACGTATATGGGTTGTAAGTGTAATATGACACTAGACCAAACATGAAATTGGCCAACTCGAGGTTGGGTTGAGTTTGTAGCATAAATCTATCCGGACCCGCCCGGCTTAACTAGTGGCTACAAACAATAGGACCCAATGTGAGTAGTTGGTTATATAGCACTTAAAACCCGAGGTTAGACTAGGTTGTGGTGTAAATCTACCCGGACCCGCCCGGCTTAACTAGTAACCACAACAAAGTCTAATGTGAGAGGTTGGGGTGCATTAATCTAATTAATGCCACATGAAAAGGTGTAACAACCCGTAAAATGCGAGCCAGTTTGAAATTTTTATTTTGGCGATTTTAGCGAATTTTGATTATTTAAAATGAATTATTTTAAATAATATCGACGAAAATTTATTTTGAATATAATTCGAACGTATATATTTATACGCGTCGTCGTTAGAATATAAATATTTATATATAATTATAAATAGAATTGAAAATGGCGCGGTAGTTCGATAATTCGATTTCAAACTTCAATTGAATGTACCGGGTGCAAAACAATCCGGATTTTAGTGAAACCAAAAATGATAGGATCTAATTGATAATATCTTTCTATTGAATCCGAATGATCAAAATTTCATAGCGAGAATCAAAAGATATGTCCAGTTGAAAATTCTGAATAGTCGCTATGGAATTCAGGCCCTTAAAAATGGACATTTTGCAAATGACCTCGGATTTCGACGAAACCAGTTTTGTTGGGTTCGGGATGTAAAATTATTGCTAGGTTTTAAATTTCATAATTTTTCGAATCAATATGTGAGCGTGGCAAAGGAAAACGCGTTTGACCAGTTTCAGTTGATTTTAATCGAGTGGAAAATGGCCATTTTTCAAACGATCTCAGAATTCGACGAAACTAGTTTTGTTAGGACCGTATCGTCAATACGAAGCTAGAAAATATTTTTCTGGAATTTTTAAAGTTCGTATGCGGCCCCGGTAATTTGAAATGTACGTTTAAAATTCAATATAGTGATTTAAAAGTAAATTTAACGGAAACTGATTCAAACGATCGAATCAACCTGCAATACATATCCCATTGTGTTCGAAATGGGGGTAATTAGCTAGGGGCGACAGTCGTTGGGTCTCGTTTGGTGTTCAAATAAAAAGTCAACCCTTTTGAAAATTAAATGGAAATAAATTAAATATTTAAATATAAATTACACCTTATATTTTCCTTAACCCCCCTTCCTCCTTTCATTACACGTCAGAAATTAGGTTAGAAAAAAAAAACCTAGAACTAGATCGCGTCTCCAGGTGGGACCACCATCACGCGCGCGCGCCGGCGGCGACCCCCTCCCCCCCTGCTGTTCGGCGACGCAAGATCCCCCCCTGCTGCTCGGCGACGCAAGGCGATTCCCCTCCCCCTGCTGTTCGGCGACGCAGGATCCCCCCCCCCCCCCCCCGCTGCTCGGCGGCGCAACCTTCCCCCCCTCCGGCCTTCAGCTTCGCTTCAGACCTTCCCTCCTCCTCCTAAGCACTGCCGTGGGTCTCCCCCCTTTTTCGGCTCGAAAAATGTAAGTTTTAATGATTTTTATTTTTAGTTTAACTGTTAAAATAGTAAAGCATAGATTAAAATCAGTTCGTACGATGAGTGACGTTGTTTAGATTTGAGAATGAAAACTATATTTTTATCGAATGAAAACTATATTTTTATCGAATGAAAGACCATATCTTTATCGCTTGAAAGATATGATTTTTTTTACCAAACAAAGATATGATTTTTTTTTACCAAACAAAGATATGATTTTTTTTACACCAAACAAAGATATGATTTTTTTTACCAAACAAAAATATGATTTTTATATTTTTAATGTATTAAAAATATAATCTTTACTATATGGAAGTGGTAGAAATATGATTTTTGTTTAGGTAGAAAATTAAAAATATAATTTTCACATGATAGGAATATTAAAAATATCATCTTTATAAGTGTAGGAAAATAAAAATGAGATTTTTATAAAGATGAAATCTTTAAATTTGAAAAGACGAAATCTTTATATGGAAAATAGCGTGATAAAAATATAATTTTTATCTATATAACGAAATAAAAATATGATTTTTATATGTTGAACTTCGAAATAAAAATATGATTTTTATATATTGAACTTCGAAATAAAAATATGATTTTTACATATTGAACTTCGAAATAAAAATATGATTTTATATGTTGAACTTCGAAAGTAAAAATTCGATTTTTATATATTGAATAGCGAAGTAAAATTCGATTTTTACATATGTAGTGGAAGCGGACAACGTAAGCGACAAAAGGCGAGTTGGCGAAGATTTCCTGCATTAGAAGTGTCGTGGAGCTTGGATAGCTTTCAGTGAGAATTTCTCACCTTTCAATTTCATTTCTATTTATATATATATACTAGGATGCAGGCGGTGCTTAGTAGCACCCGACACAATCGTCCACAGACCATGGACTTGTTTGTTTGGTTGCATAGATTAGTTATATGATTTGATTTGAATTTGCTTGTTTGGTGATTTTGATTGATGTGTGAACGGCGTGGGCCTTCACTAGACCGGGGATAAGGCTAGGCCTTGTCCCGTTTCTAGTATCGTGCCGTTATGCCGCCGAAATTTTCTAAAATAAGTTAGAAAAATAAAAATATCATTTTATTTAAAGAATGAATTGAATAGAAATTCATAGGTTGAAATAAAATGTTTTATCGTTAAAAATATAATTTTTAACGTGAAGTGAATAAAATAGAATATTCATTTACAAACCAGACGGTTTGTTTATGTACACCTATTTGAATGACATTGATTGGGACGATAAATTTTACACATCGCCCAACAGCACAAATAAAATATGTGTTTGATTGTTTGAAACCCCACACGGGTGTTGGGATGAAATTTGAAGTTCACTCATCCTGATTGATTAAATATGTCGATCGATTGATTGACAGGCTGTTATAAGCGTTGAATATCTATATTTGATGCTTTTACAGTGTAGTGCACTTTGGTTGATGGTTGATTATTTTCAATGTTATTATATACATGTGTTGTATGAAAATCCATATAATTAACTTTATATGGTAATTGATTGGGCCTCATTACAATTTGAAAAATAAAGAATATTATAAAATAAAAGTTCATGTGTTGACAGTACTCATCCATTGAGATTGGTCATGTGTTGAACGAAATATTTTAGTAATAAAATTTACATCTTTATCGATATAAAATAAAAGTTCATGTGTTGACAGTACTCATCCATTGAGATTGGTCATGTGTTGAACGAAATATTTTGATAACAACTATTTTGAAAAAGAAATATTTGAAATAGAATATTTGAAAATAGAAATTTATGAAGCCGTGTTGATTAGATTGACGCCATTTTGACGTGAACGATATTTATATCGATTTTATTCATTTTGAAATGAATTGAATTGAAAACGATTTCGAAATGAATTGAATTGAAAACGATTTCGAAATGAATTGAATTGAAAACGATTTCGAAATGAATTGAATTGAAAACGATTTCGAATTGAATTGAATTGAAAACGATTTCGAAATGAAATGAATTGAAAACGATTTCGAAATGAAATGAATTGAAAACGATTTCGAAATGAAATGAATTGAAAACGATTTCGAAATGAATTGAATTGAAAACGATTTCGAAATGAAATGAATTGAAAACGATTTCGAAATGAATTAAATTGAAAACGATTTCGAAATGAATTGAATTGAAAACGATTTCGAAATGAATTGAATTGAAAACGATTTCGAAATGAATTGAATTGAAAACGATTTCGAAATGAATTGAATTGAAAACGATTTCGAAATGAATTGAATTGAAAACGATTTCGAAATGAATTGAATTGAAAACGATTTCGAAATGAATTGAATTGAAAACGAATTCAAATTGAATTGAAAGCGAATTGAAATGAATTCAAATTAAAATTTGAATTGAATAGAAATGAATTTTAAAACGAATTTATAAAGAAGAATTCAATTTTGATTGAATTGAAAAGAAAGTTGAAATTGCTTTTGAAATGAATTTTAAAACTATTTATATAATTCGTTTTAAATAGAAATCGACGAAATATATATTATATATATAATATAATGGCCTGAATAGAACGCGCCGCGCCTCGGCAGTTCGTGAATTTCGACCATTTATTTCAAACGGACATTACGGGAGATCCGACCGTCGGATTCTCCTAAAACCGGAACCGTTGGGTTCGTATCGAAAAGGGCTTTCTAACGGATATTAGAAATTAGAAATTAGAAATCTAACGGTTGGATTTGGAATTATGTCCAAATCAAATTTGAAAAAGGTCGCTATAAGTGCAGTTCGATGGCCATTGATGGAAATCGACTGTACGGGCCTTGATAAAATTATTAAAAATAGTAATAATTTGTGTAAAATCATAAGAAATGATTTAGAAAGAATTGGGATGAAAAACTCCATATTTGAAAAGATAAAAATAGATTTTTATCGAAATGAACTAGTTTTGAACTAGAAATATAATTCTATTTATTTTTAAATAAATAAGTTGAATTTGAAAAGGGTTTTAAAAATAACCAGAATTTCCAATGATTGCATTAGAGGGGATTTGAATCGAAATTGTCTTCGGAATATTTCGATGTTGGAATTCGTGATTATACATGTGTTGTTATGGAAATTTGAAAGATATATTTATATCGTTATTTCCAATACGACATTTGTTAGTCGTAGAATTTGATATTGAATATAAGCCGATATATTTTCTATTCAGAGCCTTGTATTGAATATCAAATGTGATTTGGGGTTTGTCGTGAATGGTGTCTTCACTAACACTGTTCTTGAACCCAGTTGAGAAAAGATTAAATCTTTTTATTTAGATTTAATGAAGTGTACCAATTAAATAATATTTAATTGGAATTGAATTGATATTGATTTTTGGGTTTATCGTGGGCAGTGTTTTAAATAACACTCGTTCTTTAACCCGATAATTAATGAAGGTGATTTTGGGTTTATTGTGAACTGTGTTTTAAATGACACGGATTCTTTAACCCAGTTAACGATTAAAACTAAGTTGAGTTTTAATGAATCTTTAATTAGATTGAAATGGTCGAGAATGGAGTATCACCAGTTTTGCTCCAGGCGATAGTCAAATCTTTAATTAGATTTGAACGTGAAATGGTAATTGAATTTACCGATAACACCGTGGTGTTAGGTATGAAGTATTACCAGTTTTACTTCATGGGATGAATAGGTTGGGATTGGGAAATTAAAACAAATGATTACTTCAGTAAGTTTCGTAAATCCCGACTAGTTGAATCGAAATTCAAAAGTAGATTAAAGAATAAATTCAAGGAATTTATCTTTGATAAAATTAATGGGAATCTTTCCCTATGAATGTGAAATTTAGAAACTAACTGTCGGTTAGCCAAGCAGAATGGTTTTCTGGATATTGATCTGATGTTGGTTTCGGCCTTCGGGGTTAATATTTGGGGAATTATTCTCTTGATTAATTTACGGTTAGTGACTGATGAATTGGAATGAGGCGTATGTTGTGTTTGTGTAACACTTTTATAATATATACGCGAGTTATTCGGAAAGGCCGGGTTTATCCCATTCTGAATAACTGATACGACGATAAGTCGAAGATGAAGACGGTGGTCGAAGACCGGAAGTCTTCACGTCGTTTGGGTAATTACTGATGATCTTGATTGGGCTGTACACCCAAGAAGATGGAAACAGTTAGTGATCGTCCAGACGTACTTGGAGATCGATGGATATGCGGGGTACTAGGTGCCTCCGGTTTCGTTCAGACCCAGAACGGACTTGTTAAATGGACTGTGTGTCTGACATTGGATTTTAGTCCGTGTGATTGATCTCTATTAAATATATATCTGTTTGGCGGCGGAGAATTTATTCTCTTGCTTAACGCCCTTCTCTGAGACGTACGAGCTCAGGGGTTATATATTAATGGATATCAAACGCATGGAGTGAATTGCCTGTGTGGCATGCCTAAGTGGCAATGGATCGAGGCTTCTGTTGAAAAGCAAAGTCTTGTGGTGATGATCAAAGCACGGCCTTTGTGGCGTAGCTTTGTGTAACGTTTACTTCGCGTGTTTCACACCCGGTATGAACCAAAAACGGGAGACGGACCTCAGGGAGGGCATGCGTTTCTTTCTAGTTAGAAGTGGCGTCAGTGGTTTTACACGCCATGACGAGTTTGACTTATGTGGTTGTTGCTGTTGCGAGGCGCCTCGGTTTGATCGGACGATCCGGGTCCGATGGAGTCATTCGTTGGCTCATTTACGCCCCAAAGGGCGGGGGAACGCATGTTCAGGGTTTAAGTTTAATCCACATCGGTGGACCGGCCCTGTCGCTCCAAGGCTTGACTGAGTACTTGCCTGAGACATGGGCTAGATTGTCTCGAATCGGTTGAGGACTATCTTTTGCCTCGGTTCATAGATGGAAATCCAATTTCCAAATACGTGACATTTGCGGTTTTATTTGTAAACCTATATATGGCGACATGATATATGGTACCCATGCCGCCTATGATTGATACTTATGATTTGAAGTTGTTTTATACACTATGTACTTATTATAATAGTATCAAATGATTTGTTTTAAAACGTATAAAGCATTCTTTGGCTGTTATAAGGGAAAACCCTATCCCCCGGTTTGCGTTGCATTGTGTGATAGGACCTGGGTCTTATAACAGCTTCATTTTTCTTTATTTAGCATCGCGCTGTTTGTTTTATGCACTGGTATTCTTGGGAGGAAACCCGTTCCGTGTTATATGGCGTGGTCCCTTGATTTACCTAACTTTTAAAATAAAGAATAATAACTGTTTTAGTTCTCACACCAGTCACATGACTGACCTGGAGTTTATTGTTTTAACCTAAACTCTGGGTGCCCTTATTTTGACACGGGCAGCTAGTAGTTTTGGTTTTGCAGATTTATATTCACAGGATCCTGGTTTACAGCTGGAACGATATCCGGAAAGCTTTGTATCCGTATATCTCATTCTAGTTGTGTATTGTATTATTTTCCGCTGCTATGTATTTAAATGTAATTTAAATCTCTGATATTTCTGTGTAATATTCATTGTTACTCTGTATATTCTTGTAATCTGATGCATTGTTGTAATATACAGTGAAATGTTCTTTTATATGCGTTCTGTTGTGGCTTGTTCTCGAACTATCCGACGCTTTCCTTTACGGGGAAGTTACGGGTTTTCACAAAAGGTTAAGTAATTTTGACTAATGACACTTAACCGATATGACACGAATGGGTAGGTTAAGTGGAACCGGACTTGATTTCTTAATGACACTTAACCATACAAGACAATTAGGGGATGGGGTTAAGTAACCTACACTTAACTAATCTAAACACGACAATTATATGGGGTTAAGTAACCTACACTTAACTAATCTAAACACGGTAATTAGATGGGGTTAAGTAACCTACATTTAACTAATCTAAACACGGTAATTAGATGGGGTTAAGTAACCTACACTTAACTAATCTAAACACGGTAATTAGATGGGGTTAAGTAACCTACACTTAACTAATCTTAACGCGGTAATTCGATGGGGTTAAGTTAAAACACTTAACCAATCTAAACTTGGTAATTCAATGAGGTTAAGTAACCAATACTTAACCAACCTAACATGATAATTTAATGGGGTTAAGTAACTTATACTTAATCAATTATACATGATGATTTGATGAGGTTAAGCAACCATACTTAACCAATCCAATATGAGAACTTGATAGGGTTAAGACACAAGACCATTTAAATATACTTAACCATTCTAATACGATTAGTGGATGGGGTTGAGTTAACCTATACTTAACCAATCCGACTCGATAATCCAATGAGGTTAAGAAAATCAATGCTTAACCAATCTAACACGATAATCTGATAGGGTTAAGATAAACAAATACTTAACCAATTTGACTTGATGATTGTATAAGGTTAAGTCATGAGCTTCTTGATATACTTAACCAACTTGTAGGGCTAGGTCTTGGACTTGAATACTTAGCCAAATCTTGACATGATTCGTAGGCAGGTTAAGTCATGAACTTAAATGACAATACTTAACCCATTAGACAAAACCCTAGTTCAGGGGACTAGGTGAAAAACCGGGATTAACAAGGATAACGGGAAAGGAGACTAAGTGGTAAACCTTAGTTTGGGAAACTAAGTAATAATTCTTAGTCAAGAGATTTGGACCAGTTCACAGATAGATGAGTAACCCAATACGGTAGGTCATCGCTTAAAACACGAGGAGGAGCAAATTATCTGACTTAGATAAAGGCTCCAGCAAACTGGGCGACGAAGCAGTAGCTTCGGGGGACGTGAGGGTACTCTTGGTATCCCTCTGTGAGGTGGCAGGTGGTCCATGAAACCCGGCCTCACAGAGGTTAAGGTCTGCGGTAGAAGAGCCAAGAGTATGCCTTGGTTGCTATGCGAGCGACCTAAAGACTGGGATGGATTAGCGTGGAGTCGACAATACTTGTTTTTGCCCTGGATAGCACGTCGCCGACTACCTACCATCTTCAGTCAATCGTGTACGAACGGAAAGGCAGAGAACCCCCAACAGACCATGTTCTTGCTATCGAGTCATGGGTGAGGTTGGCCCATAGGAAAGGGGGGCTATAGTGGGGCCGGGATGTGGTTCTCATACATGATTTTTCTTGGGTTGCCTTTCAGTAGTTGAGGGAGGGGTCACGTGGGACCATAGCCACGGATACAAAAACAGACCTTGATAGCTGCATCAGCAGACGACTTAAAGCTCCCGACCGAGTTCCGTATTTCTTGATTTGCCCTGGCACGGAACTCGGGTGGCACATCGAGATACATGTGCGTCTAGACATGGAAACGATTCACGATACATACGTGGGATAAAGGGCGAGGTTGACGGGTGGCATAATCCCTAGTGGCCCTAGGTGGCTAAAACCCAAACCAAGTCACGAATACGTTCATTAGGTAGCATAATCCCTAGTGGTCCTAGGTGGCATAAATCCTAAGTGAACACGCGATAGTTCATGGTAGGAAAACATAACCAGATCAAGGGTAGCAGTCCAAAATAACCTCAAGGATAAAACGGTACTACGTTGAAGTGGTATAGATTTACATAAGAAAGCCCGTACGGCCTACGGCAAAGGACTGAACTTATGCATGGAAAGAATCATACGAATCAGGAAACCTACATATACGATATATTAGGATGACATGGACCATTACATGACATTGGGCAAGAGACATTCATAATTAACACATGACGCGGGCCGGGATACTAGTACGGGAGGTGCAGAGCGAATATACATGATAGATACCTTGCGATATTGTACTTGATAGAAACCTGACGATGTGATCCCTTGACTTATCTTGACACCGTAGTTTATCATGACACACTTGTTTATCTTGGTACAGTAGTTCATCCTGTTATTTTGGTTTAGCTTATCTATCTTGTCATCATACTTATGCTCATCTCAGTTCCTCATGCCAGTTAACTTTACTAGTTTATATACTGATAGTAGATAGGGCTTACCAGTCTTTATGACTGACCCCGTTTTGTTTCGCCTCTTTGTCTTCCGTTTCCCCCCCCAGGTTTTAGGGAGGAAATGCTGTTGTTAGTTCGGACTCCTTCTGTTTGAAGGACATCATGTATGGCTTGGACTTTTCTTGGCTATGGCTACTTTACTGTTTCACTTGGGGAATAATTTACGAAAAGGTTTTTATGCTTCTATACTATTGCAAGACAGGTTTTTATGTAAGAAATTCTCTGATGTAAAAGGCTTTAGACCTTATTTATTAATGATATGAAAGTTGGTTTTACTTCCGCTATTTTATATGTTCTGTCTTGTAATATTTCTGTGCATGTTTACCTCGATAATACTTCACCAAACCTAGTGCATTCCCTTTGTGAGTGACCCTAGCGGAGGTGAAGTGTTACAATGTATGTTTATTATCACTATTAAAAAAATTCATTAGTTAAAAACTCTTTATTACACTGACAGTACATGATATCTGAAGCCAATACATGATTTGTGCTTCCAGGTATACAGAGTATACATACTTGAGGGGTTTAAAATATTAACGTAATAGAAAATCAAGCATGATTTAAGTTGTCAGCATATGATTTAGACATCTCCCACCAGTTAACCGCATCCAACTACAAACCAAGCACAAACAAACCCTACCCCCAACCCCCAGAAAAGAAAAGAAAAAAGAAAAAATGTATTCGTTTTATGATGAGATTATCTACCTCTACCAGAAAGCACCAAAGTGTGTATTCCTCATGAATTGCATTATGAGCTTCAACATAAACCCTATCAAGGGCCTCTTCTAAACTTTTTCTCCCTGTTTTTTTGAGCAAGTGATATCAACTGCTTTACTTCGCCAGCCTCTATAAACCATCTTTTTAACAGCCTCCATTTCACCAATAGATAGGAGAAGACTTTTCAACATAAGGCAATCGTACTGTTTTTCAGTTGTTTCAGTCAGATCTTCTTTGGGCCAATCATACACTCCATTGGCGTTGCTATTTTCTCTCGAATTGGATCAATAGGTGGATTTGTGACCTGTGCAAACATTAGCTTGAAATATTTAAATGTGTGTTTATCCCTGTTTGACACAACCAAAGGCGTGTCATTACCCATTGAGCCAAGAGCTTCAGTTGCATTTTTTTGCCATAGGAACCATCATCATTTCCAATGCTTCTACAGTGTAACTGCATTATATATTATAACTCTGTTTCTAGGGTGGAAGTATTCATGCATTAAATATACAACAATTAACGACACTAAATAATGTTCAATCGAGTGTAATGCAAAATAAAAAAGTGAAAGTGTTGTAGGGGGAGGCAATATTGATTTACAACTAATATCTAGTACAAAGACCATGGCAGTATTAGACTATTAGTTTTCCAAAATGTTGAGATAATAAGCTAGTAGGATAGCAACAGCATTGTCTAAATTTTTGTCACATACCCAAAGGCCTTCAAAGGAGCCAAAATCCCATGAATTCCAACATTTTCCAGGTTATCATCAGACTAACGTGCCTAGTTAAAAGAAAATCAAGATGATTAGACTCAAAAATACTGTCACTCAAACAAAATGATCTCTCATGAGACTGAAAGGGCTTGCACTAGTAGTTCCTGTGATAGAAAGAGGGACCTGTCAGCTTCCGGAATAGAATTCATGGCATCTTTAAGAGGAATTTTCTGTCTCCTGAGCCACTCACCATAAGGTCCCTCCAATGAGTACTGCCTTTTCAAAGCTTCAAAAGCTTTATTGTCCACAACCTTGTGATTCTCAAAGTCGACAAGTAACATCAAACCAGGGTTTAACCTTCCTTTTTGATATACATCTTTTGGATCAACATCTACAACACCAACTTCACTTGCTATAATAACTCTCCCACTGTGTGTAATATAATAACGACCAGGCCTCAAACCATTATGATCCAGTGTTGCTCCAAGATAATGGCCATCAGTGGATGCATGACCAAAACATGGAATATATAAGTACAAATTGAAGTGGGTACAAATAAAAAAGTAAATATGAGAGAAGAAACATACAGGAAATAAGTGCCAGGCCCAACTAGGAAAGGTATTTGCAGAGAATCAAGAGTGCACCTGGACATAATTATATCGAATTATTTCCCAGTATTTGAAGTTATAATGACAAATTTTAAATAAAGTCATTATTTGATTCAAAAATAAACTTGGTGTCGCTCCTTAGTAGAATGTAATTCCATCCGACATATATCATGACCTTTTAAAATCAGTGTCCGTGCTGGTTTTAAATTTATGCAACTTGTTACCACCTAACTCAATGGACCAAACTCAGGTATCAAAATGAACATTTTCATCTTTTGTAAATTAATAAAAATATATTTGTTCCTCACCACTCCATACACCTTCTAAAATTCAGGAGTATATGAGTATATATACTAGTGCCATGTAACTTCCAAAGAATTCATCACCAAGATATATTTAATGGTATTTCATCAATTGATCAGGCTTTAACTGTCCTTTTTAGACCACAGTCCTGTTATCACACAAAAGAAATGTGATTCAAGTCTTATGACATTTTGTAATAACAAACGTAAAATCCTATACGACCATGTATATACTTGTTCTTACACATTCATCTATACTCGTTTCACATTATAGCGTGGCTATTGCAAGCCCATAGTTAGTGCTTATGCTACTGTCAATAAACGAGTACAATAAATAGTGATTATAAGGTGGGTTCAAGTACCCAATAATAGAAGTCTCATCTAACCTTAAAGATAATGAGCATATGTAGAAGTCCTTCATCCCCACATATTGTAAATTCAAAGAAGCCCGTTTGCTTCCATAGAAATTCTCCTCAGTATGTACACCTAAAGAAAATTAAAATTGTACAAAAAATTACAGTAAAAGAAATTGGGTGGATCAACTAAATAAGGTAAGAACCTACTACTCCAAATTAGCACTAGATTTTGGACTTGGAGTGAGAATTTTTTTCCAGTGACAAGTTCAATTTGACGATCTGAATTTGCCAAATGTGCATTATCAGTTGAAATAAGACCAACTAGTTTTTATAGTGGTCCATCCACTTTTATTATAGCAATAACCTGTCCTATCCATCTCTGATTTTCTCACAGGCTTGATTTGTAACACCAACATTTCATCAACATTATATTTAGTACAAAAATCCTTAACGCAAGAATAAAAATTTAAAGTGTTTAAGTTTAAAGACAAAGGTTTGTGTTTATTTACGTCTTGGACAGAACATTCACAGCCATGTTTGAGAACCTGCACTGCTTCCTTGTGGGATTTATTCACTTGCATAGGCCAAATTATAAAATGAAAACATTATATTAACAGGCCTATAAGTAAATAATATAATTTATATTATAATCTATTAATTAAGGATAATCTTATTTACTAAAACAACATATTTGTTTTAATGGATATTAATTTTACATCTATTAATTACAAATACTAATATTATTGTAAATTAATATCTATTTGTCATATTAATATTAAATGATATTATTAAATAATATTATTTTATATTATTACATGACCAAAATTAAGACATTATGTTATTAAATAATATTTTTGTTCAGAATTGCTATACACAAACATTTATGTTATTTTTCATCAAAAAGGTCTAGCATCTTTATGTGCAATATATTTATCATAATCTTGTGGGAAGGTAAAATTTTCTATCTTCGTGTGCAATATATTTATCATAATCTTATATGAAATGGTTAAACTCTCAATTTAAAACCTTACCTGAACACCGAGTGCCCCAAGGTCAAAAAAATTTACTGACAAAGAAAAAAAAGATCTGATATCTTTATTGCAGTTGGTCATAGATTTCGCATTTCAGGGGTTTGGTATAACGCAGATAATAAGACCTTTATGATAACAAACATACATACTAAAGAGATGCATATTACAAACAAATGGATAAACTAGAAAATTACTATCGTAGTGCAACATTTCTTAAAATAACTGCTCTGAAAATTCCTCATTATCAATAAAACTACTGTCATAGTGCAACATATCTTAAAAATACCTCGTTATCATAGTGCAACATATCTTAGCATACTGTGCTTTCTTCAGCACCACCTGTGGATGAAAACACACCATATAGGAAGGCCTTAACCGATAACAGCATAGCCTTGTTAAGTTGAATAACTTCTACTCTCATTTCCCTTATACTCATGGACAGAACCATTTCCATTCGTGTGAAGTTTTAGCTCACAAAAGCTGGTTACCTTAAGTGAAAGTCAAGGAATAAAATCCTGAATTCATAAACCAAAATAAAGTGACATGTAAACAAATTTTCTTAGGTTATTGAACATAACAACATATAGCGACTTTTGTTTACACCAAATCACATCTCCCAAGATGAATAAAACGTCGATTGAGAATAATAGATGTCGATTGAGAATAATAGATAGGAAAACAATAGTTCAGAACTACAATTTCCACATGGCACCAATGGTTGCATGCAATTCCTATCTGCTATTCTCAACTAAAACAAACATATTTGTTGTGCAAACTGCACTTTAATTTACTAGAAAAATAGAACCATGGCTGGTATAAAATACGCATTGCGAGTAACGATTAGATTTTCTGTTAATCCTCTACACCTTGATGGTATTTTTATCTATACATATGACTGAATTTTATTACTTAGCTATGCAAGAAACTGAAAAATATATGAAAACAAATCTACAATCAAAACTTAGTCATTATGAGGAATTGCAAGAAAAACCAGTTGTTTACACAGTAATGATAATTAGAATTATATGAATAATATATATTAATACCTCTCACAGAAGTTCAAATCAGAGATGCTTTTCTAGGTTTAGGGATTGGAGTTGACAGTCTCAGAGGTATATAACGAGAGATTGCAGCGTCAATTGGCTGATGGTTAGGGTTAGGGTTACAAAATCGACTGGCGGCAGTTAGTATTTGTTGGAGGTAATAAAGTGAAAGGAAGGATATTTTTTCGAGGAGAAAGTGATAAAAGAAAACACGCATTTCTTATTCCCGCACAAATTTTGTTTCCCGCGCCCTTTTTTTATTAAATAGCGTTCAGTAGTCAATTTGCCTATCAAATAGCATTGAAAATCCTAGTTTTGTCCAACGTACTAATGACAAATGCGGGAACGCTATGTATTAAGGCTATTAAAAGTTCATTTTGTTGTAGTGATATTTAAGGAGAAACAATCTTAAAAAAATGATTGTATCAAACGTAGCTATTTATAAATGATGAATATTTGAAGAGGAGAAAGTAGAATTATTATCTTTTTATTTTTATTTTCTAAACATTTTTCT
Organism: Allium sativum; assembly: GCA_030737875.1. Lineage (NCBI taxonomy): Eukaryota > Viridiplantae > Streptophyta > Magnoliopsida > Asparagales > Amaryllidaceae > Allium > Allium sativum. The sequence goes on from CM060924.1 coordinate 486,028,344, forward strand.
AGATCATGTTCTACATGTACGAATGAGAAGTATTCTAGCTAATTTAATATATCAACGTGCATTCCAACTTAAAAATGGGAAATTATAAAATCAGAGGAGCATACACAGATATATTATAATGTATTTTTTCCTTCACTAAGATTTTTCCATAAAGTTATTCTTAGTAAAGTTTCAACAAGGCATTACATTAATCCAGAAGTATCAAATTCGATTTGGTAGTAAATTATGAAATGTGGCATACTATACTACTTAATTTTTCCTTCATTAAGATTGTTTTTCCGGTGGGTTTTTATTAATATGGTTAAAACGAATCAATATGTTGATTTAAAATTATCAAATATAAATAAACTATTAATGTCATATTATATTCTTTTTCATTCACTAAGCCTTTTCCCACTAGGCTTTTTCTTATTATAATTTTGACAGAACATGATCTTGATTTATAACTATCAAACATCTTTTGATGAAATAAGATAATAAAATATGTTATTATATTCATTTTTGTACTAAAATTTTTCCTACTGAGTTTCTCTTAGAATGTTTTAAGGAGGCATTACTTTGATACCGAAGAATCAAAATCTGTACAAAATATATCATTTTTATATGATATTTACGGATTTTATAACTGCACTCTTTTCCTTGTTCAAGGGTTTTCCCATTAAGATTTTTAACAGAGGTTCTTGGTGAGGTAGTAGGTAATATTTACATCAATTGATATATATATATATATACATATATATATGTATATGTGTGTATGTGTGTATATTTTTATATGTATATATGTGTGTGTGTATATATATATATATGTGTGTGTGTGTGTGTGTATGCATGTATGTATGTATATATAAAAGGGCGTGGTTATTTGGACACAAAATTAGACATATATAGAGAGACATAAAGCCAAAACAGTTGGATCTTTTAGTCTTTATATGGAGAGGTGGAATTCATGGAGTAACCAATGGTGCAAATCAATTGTGTCACCATTTGTGCTTAAACAGTTTTTCCAAAAAGATATACACACACGCACACACATACATAAATACAAACAAGATAATTATGAGGGGAAACAATCATAGTGCGTGTGCGTGCGTGTGTGTGTGTGTATATATACATATATATATATATATATATATATATATATATGTGTGTGTGTGTGTATTTTTATATGTATATATGTGTGTATATATATGTGTGTGTGTGTGTGTATATATATATACATGCATGTACGTATGTATATATAAAAGGGTGTGGTTATTTGGACGCAAAATTAGACATAAATAGAGAGACACAAAACCCAAACCGTTGGTTCTTTTAGTCGTTATATGGAGAGGTGGAATTCATGGAGTAACCAACGATGCAAATCAATTGTGTCACCGTTTGTGCTTAAACAGTTTTTCCAAAAAAAGTATACACACACGCACACACTGTAAGGACCCGTAACTTCCCCGTGAAGGAAAGAGCGGATGCTTTGAGAACAACACACATCGGAACACAGACAGAAGAACATTTCATTGCTTATTACAACAATCCCATAAGAATACAAGAATATACAAAGTATGAATAAATATACATTCGATAAATATCAGAGATTACAATAAATTACATAGCAGCGGAAAATCAACATAAAACACAACTGAAAGTAATACACGGATACAGAGCTTTTCGAGCATCGTTCCAGTTGTAAATCAGGATCCTATGAATATAAATCTGCAAAACCAAAACTACCAGCTGCCCGTGTGGAAAATAGGAGCACCCAGAGTTTAGGTTAAAACAATAAACTCCAGGTCAGTCATGTGACTGGTGTGAGAACTAAAACAGTTATTAATTTTTATTTTTAAAGAGAGTAATACAAGGGACCACGCCGTATAACCCGGAACGGGTTTCCTCCCAAGAACACTAGTGCATATAACAAAACAGCGCAATGCTTTTTGGAAAAATGAAACTATTATAAGACCCAGGTCCCATCACACAATGCAACGCAAGCCGGAGGATAGGGTTTTCCCTTATAATAGCCAAACATGCTTGGTACGTTCGAAACAAATCATTTGATACTATTATAAGTATATAGTGCCAAAACAATTTCAATCATAAATATCAATCATAGACGGCATGGGTACCATATATCATGTCGTCATACTAGGCTCTACAAATAAAACCGCAAGTCACGTATTGGAAATTGGATTTCCGTCATGAGTCGAGGCAAGAGGCAAGCTCCTTTCCGATTCGAGACACTCTAGCATATGCCTCAGGACCACACACAGCGATCCCTTGGATCCTCCAAGGCCGGTCCTCTCTTACTTTTGAGGATTGGCAATTCCTGAACACACATTTCCTGGTCCTATAGGACCTATATCCGAGGCGCCTCGCATCCAACAACCACACAGGTGAAAAGTATATAAATGTCAGCCAGTTTAAGCACTGACACCACCACTAGCTAGAAAAAAACGTCGTGCACTCCTTATTTCCTTATCCCGTTTTTGACTCATACCGAGGTGTGAGGCTCGCGAATTCACGCTATACACAAAGCTACGCCACACAGGTCGTGCTTTGATCATCAACCACAAGACTTTGGTTTTCAACAGAAGCCTTGATCAATTGCCACTTACGCGTGCCACATTGGCAATTCACTCCATGCGACTGATGTCCATCGATATACAACCTCTGAGTTCGTACGTTTCAGAGAAGGGCGTTAAGTAAGAGAATAAATTCTCCGCCGCCAAACAGATGTATATTTAATAGAGATCAATCAACACAGAATAAAATCCAATGTCAGACACACAGTCCATTTACAAGTTCGTTCTAGGTCTGAACGAAACCGGAGGCACTTTCCTCGCATATCCATCGATCTCCAAGTACGTCTGGACGATCACCCACTGATTCCCTCATCTTGGGTGTACAGCCCAATCAAGATCATCAGTAATCACCCAAACGATGTGAAGACTTCTGGTCTTCAACCACCGTCTTCATCTTCGATATATCGTCGAATCGGTTATTCAGAATGGTATAATCCCGGCCTTTCTGAGTAACCCACGTATATAATAAACAAATGTTACACAAACACAACAAACGCCTCATTCCAATTCAGAATATCCTTTTATTCACAAAATCACATTCTTACGGAAAGGTTCCCATTAATTTTATCAAAGATAAATTCTTCTAAATTTATTCTTTAATCTTCCTTTGGATATCATTTCAAACCATATTATGGTTTTCCAAACTAGTCGGGATTAGCGAACCACACCGAAGTAATTATTTATTTTATTTCTCAATCCCAACCTATTCATCCCCTGGAGCAAAACTAGTAATACTCCATATCTAACACCACGGTGTTATCAGTAAGATTAATTACCATTTCACGTTCAAATCTAATTAAAGATTTAACTATCGCTTTGGAGCAAAACTGGTGGTACTCCATTCTCGATCACCTTTCAGATTTGATAATTTAAATTATCAATTCACATTTCAATCTAATTAAAGATTCATTAAAACTCCACTTAGTTTTAATCTTTTCAAAAATCAATCCTGCCTTTAACTGGGTTAAAGAACCAATGTCATCGAAAACACGGTTCACGATAAACCCAAAATAACATTCAAATTCAATTTACAATTAAATATTATTTAATTGGTACACTTCATTAAATCTAAATAGAAAGATTTAATCTTTTCCTCCATTGGGCTTAAAAACAGTGTTAATGAAGACACCATTCACGACAAACCCAAATCACGTTTGATATTAAATACAAGGCTCTGAATAGAAAATATATCGGCTTATATTCAATACCAAATTCTAAAACCAACAAATATCGTATTGGAAATAACGATATAAATATATCTTTCAAATTCCCATAACAATATCTGTATAATCACGAAATCCAACATCGAAATATTCCAAAGACAATTTCGATTCAAATCCATTTCCACTTCAATTATTGGAAATTCTGATTATTTTCAAAACCATTTCAAATTCAATTTATTTATTTCAAAAATAAATTGATTTTAATTCTAGTTCAAAACTAGTTCATTTCGATAAAAATCTATTTTTATCTTTTCAAATATGGATATTTTCATCACAATCATTCACAAATCATTTCTTATGATTTTACACAAATTATAGATATTTTTAATAATTTTATCAAGGCCCGTACAGTCGATTTCCATCAACGGCCATCGAACTGCACTTACAGCGACCTTTTCCAAATTTGATTTGGACATAACTCCAAATCCAACCGTTAGATTTCAAATTTCTAATATACATTAGAAAGCTCTTTTCGATACGAACCCAACGGTTCCGGTTTTAGGAGAATCCGACGGTCGGATCTCCCGCAACGTCAATTCGAAGTCAATGGTCGAAATTCACGAACTGCCGCAGCGCGGCGCGTTCTATTCATGCCATTATATATATATATTATATATATTTCGTCGATTTCCTTTTTAAAACGTATTTTATAAATCGTTTTAAATTCGTTTTGGAAACGATTTCAACTTCATATTCAATTTCGAATCGAAATTGAATATTCCACGTCATCGATATACAAATGATAATATTTTCAAAACGTTATATTTTGAAATCACTTCCTTTTCTACATTCATTATAAAAATGAATATAATCGATATAAATATCGCTCACGTCAAAATGGCGCATCTCTAATCAACACGGCTTTACATATTTCTATAAATTCGTTATTCTATTCAACAAATGAATATTTATTCCATTCAACACATGAATCTAAACTTCTTTCAACACATGAATATTCTCAACACATGAGCACCGTCAACACATGAATATTTTTGTTATTTAATATATTTTATAAAATCATGGTATCTATCGTTTGATTTTCAAATCAGACTCCAACTATAAAGTAGTAAGAGAATGATTCCCTAAATATTAACGCCGAAGGCCGAAACCAATATCAGATCAATACCCAGGAAACCACTCATCTTATCTATTTTCCAGTTAGTTTCTAACTTTAAATATGATAAAGATGTAAATTTTATTGTTTAAAATATTTCTTTCAACACATGATAATTTTCAACACATGATAATCGTCAACACATGACTATTTTTATTCTTTATTTTCCCAATTGGAATGAGGCCCAATAAATCACCATATAATGTTAGTTATATGGTTTCCATACAACACATGTATATAATCACAACGATAAATAATCAATCATCATCCAAAGTGCACCACACAACTGCATAAGCATTAAATATAGATATCCAACGCTTATAACAGTCTGTCAATCAATCAATCGACATACAACTAATTATTGGGATGAGTGGACTTCAAATATCATCCCAACACCCGTGTGGGGTTTCAAATCAACAAACACAGATTTTATTTATTCATTCACATACCCGTTAAAAATTATATTTTTAACGATAAAATATTTTTAACTATATAAATATTTTATTTCTTTTCACATCACACAATCAATTTTCAAAACACATCAAACAATCAAACATACAAGCCATCCATGGTCTGTGGACGATGGGTGTCGGGTGCTACTAAGCACCGTCTGCATCCTAGTATATATTTTAAGTAGAAAAACAAGATTTAAAGTGAGAAGTTCTCACCGACTAGCTAATCCAAATGCCACGACTCTTCTTATGTAGAAGTCTTCGCCATTCTCGCCTTTTGTCACTTTCGTTGCCCGTAGTCACTACATGTATAAAAATCACATTTTTATATTGTTGCTATGTGTATAAAAATCCTATTTTTATATTGTTACTATATAGATAAAAATTCTATTTTTACATCGCTATTCCCTATATAAAGATTTCGCCTTTTCAAATATAAAGATTATATTTTTATATTCTCTATTATATAGAAATTTTATTTTCAATACACTACTTATATAAAAATAGTATTTTTATATCTTCTACTATATAAAGGTCTTATTTTTAATACTCTACACAAGTAAAAATCATATTTTTGATTCGCTACATATATAAAGATCAAATTTTTAACACTTCTATAATGTAAAAATCATATTTTTGATATATCTATTATATAAAAATCATATTTTTATTCTCTACATCCCATAAAAATTATATTTTTATATCTCCTACATAATAAAGATCGAATTTTTATTATCTATATTATATAAAAATTATATTTTTATTATCTCTTAATGTTTAAAAATCAAATCTTTAATAATCTAATTTCATTTCTATAAAAATCGTATCTTCAAAACAATTTCTTTCATATAAAAATGAAAATTTTATTTCGCTAGTTCCTATATACAAATCACTATTTCTTACAAAAACTGATTTTATTTACGGTAATCAATAAACTAAAAATAAAAATAAAAAGGAGCTAACTTAATCACCTTCACCACCAAAGCTTTAGATCGAAGTCGAACTGAAGCTCGACACCTCAGAAACCGGCGTTGCCAAAGCTTGTCCACCGCTGTACCATTTGGTGACCGGAGTAATGGGGAGGCGCTGGCGTTCGCAGGCCAAGGGGGGAGGCGGGGTCGGAGATGGGGTGGCGCAGACCAGGGCATGGCTTAGGGTTGGGGGATATGGCGTCGGGGATCTCGCGGGTCGAGGTAGGAGAAGGGGGGGGAAGAAGAGGCGCAACACGATGGCCTGAGGAGGAGCGGACCTTCCTTGAAGCGGTGGAGGAGGCGCGACACCCCCACGAGGAGGAGCGACGATCGAGCGATCGATTTAGGGTTTTTTCTCTCTTTCTGAACGAAGTCAATGATAGGAGGGGGGGGGGGGGGGGTTTAAGGAGAAATATAAAATATATTTTATTATTTAATTTAACCCCAAAAAGCAACTTTTATTTTCAAACTCGAAATCAAACCCACCGACTGTCGTCCCTAGCTAATTACCCCCATTTCGAACACAATGGGATATGTCACGAAGGCCAATTCGATCATTACAATTAGTTTTTGTCAAATTTACATTTAAATCATTATATTGAATTTTAAACGTACATTTCAATTTACCGGGGCCACATACGGACTCAGAAAATTCCAAAAAAATTATTTCTAGCTTCGTATTGTCGATACAGTCCTAACAAAACTAATTTCATCGAATTCTGAGACCGTTTGAAAAATGGCCATTTTCCAGTCGATTAAAATCAACTAAAACTGGTCAAACGCGTTTTTATTTGCCACGCTCATATATTGATTCAAAAAATTATGAAATTTGAAACCTAACAATAACTTGACACTGCGGATCCAACAAAAGTGGTTTCGTCGAAATCCGAGGTCGTTTGCAAAATTTCCATTTTTAAGGGCCTGAATTCCATAACGACTATTCTGAATTTTCAACTGGGCATAACTTTTGATTCCCGCTATGAAATTTCGATTTTTCAGATTCGTTGGAAAGATATTCTCAACTAGATTCTAATATTTTTGGTTTCGCCAAATTCGGATTTATTTTGAATCCTGTACATTCATTTGAAGTTTGAAATCGAATTATCGAACTACCGCGCCATTTTCAATTCATTTTATAATTATAAATAAATATTTATATTCTAACGACGATCTATATAAATATACACATTCTAATTCTATTTAAAATAAATTTCTCGTTGTTATTATTTAAAATAATTCCTTTTAAATATTCAAAATTCATTAAAATTGCCAAAATAAAAATTTTAAATTGGCTCAAAATTTCCGGGTTGTTACATTCTCCCCCACTTAAAACTTTTCATCCCCGAAAAGGAACGAAGCTGAAAGTTGTTTTAAATACCAACTCAACGTTCTTTCTGGCTTCCATTCTCCCACTTTTCAGTTTCTGAGAATTTTCAAATTCTTCAAAAAATTGGCTAACACCCGGAATTTTTGAAAAATTTCGCCATAACCTCCTTTGTACGGGGAGGGGTTAGGAAATTTATTGGTCCGTATTAGGTACCCAATAAATCCTATAAAGCATACACATATTTATAGTGATATATTCTGGTGTTTACAGGGGAGCGTGTATAGATAATAACTCCAAAGAATAAATTCTCGTCACCCTGTCAAAGCCTTAGGGAGTGTGTATTTTGATTGCTCCAGAGAATAAATTCTCGTCACCTCGTCCCGTGTGGGAAATAAATAATCCATGTGCCGTATCTAATGACTAGAGAGACGTGATTATTGTCAACTCCAGACCCGTGTGGGTTTTTTATTAATCTGGCAATTTTACCGTTACAATTTTATATTGTCCATATCAGTCATCAGTTCAACCTGTAATATATAGTCCATATATGTCATCAATTCAACCTGTAATATATAGTCATTGCCATACAAGCCTCTCGCTCGTATGGTAAATCTTCCACCTCATCACACAAGCTCTAAATGCTTGTGTAGTATATGATGAAGTATGCGATATTAAGAAGTATGCCATCTTCAGGAAGTATGCCATGCAGTGTAGTTCAAAATTAATTGTTACTATCCTATGACGACATTTATTAATTACACATAGAATAAGCATCACTCCGCATCCAATGGCACTCACAGGAGTTGATATAATAATAAAAGTGCGCATCCAATTCATTAAGGTTTACCTATTTGTCGGGCACGCAAATAAATTCTTTACTCAACAGCTAATCCATTTACCTGTTCAAACATATATATGTATATGCATGCATTTGCAAATAATTTACAATACAATTCAATATTTGGTTCAGTTAGGCCTAAATTCACCATTCATTCACATAATGGTTTAAATAAATAATCATACAACACAACCATCAATCAATTAGTGAATTATCTTTTCAAATTCATAATTTGATATATATACAGAAAAACATGTTTTTGATGCCAAATCACCAAATAAACCTATCTAGTTTTGATTCTCACACCAGTCTAATGGAAATATATAGATATCACACCATCGTCACTCGAAAATAAATACTGGTGATGGTATACTTCATCATCAGGACCATGTCCGGGCGACTAGAGTGTGACTCTATATCTATCTAATATATTAAAACTTCGAATATACGTTCATGATGCGTATATGCAAAACCTTTATATACTAGATTGTCCAAATCAATATAAATAAATTATTCAAATATGTATAAAACGATTTAAATTTCAAAACAAAATTGTTTTCATTTGAAAAATATACTCATCACACTCGTTCTAGGATACTACTGATCCTATCTCTAACGAGTCATTCTAATTGGATATTACTAATCCAATATCTGATGAATTCTTTCGTATGGTTCTAATGTGTCTTGTTCTCGAGCTCTGTAAATCAAAGCTCTGATACCACTGTAAGGACCCGTAACTTCCCCGTGAAGGAAAGAGCGGATACTTTGAGAACAACACACATCGGAACACAGACAAAAGAACATTTCATTGCTTATTACAACAATCCCATCAGAATACAAGAATATACAGAGTATGAATAAATATACATTCGATAAATATCAGAGATTACAATAAATTACATAGCAGCGGAAAACCAACATAAAACACAACTGAAAGTAATACACGGATACAGAGCTTTCCGAGCATCGTTCCAATTGTAAATTAGGATCCTGTGAATATAAATCTGCAAAACCAAAACTACCAGCTGCCCGTGTGGAAAATAGGAGCACCCAGAGTTTAGGTTAAAACAATAAACTCCAGGCCAGTCATGTGACTGGTGTGAGAACTAAAACAATTATTAATCTTTATTTTTAAAGAGAGTAATTCAAGGGACCACGCAGTATAACACGGAACGGGTTTCCTCCCAAGAACACTAGTGCATATAACAAAACAGCGTAATGCTTTTTGGAAAAATGAAACTATTATAAGACCCAGGTCCCATCAGACAATGTAACGCAAGCCGGAGGATAGGGTTTTCCCTCATAATAGCCAAACATGCTTGGTACGTTCAAAACAAATCATTTGATACTATTATAAGTATATAGTGCCAAAACAATTTCAATCATAAATATCAATCATAGACGGCATGGGTACCATATATCATGTCGCCATACTAGGCTCTACAAATAAAACCGTAAGTCATGTATTGGAAATTGGATTTCCGTCATGAGTCGAGGCAAGGGGCAAGCTCCTCTCCGATTCGAGACACTCTAGCAAATGCCGCAGGACCACACACAGCGATCCCTTGGATCCTCCAAGGCCGGTCCTCTCTTACTTTTGAGGATTGGCAATTCCTGAACACACGTTTCCCGGTCCTATAGGACCTATATCCGAGGCGCCTCGCATCCAACAACCACATAGGTGAAAAGTATATAAATGTCAGCTAGTTTAAGCACTGACACCACCACTAGTTAGAAAGAAACGTCGTGCACTCCTTGGGTCCTTATCCCGTTTTTGACTCATACCGAGGTGTGAGGCTCTCGAATTCACGCTATAAAAAAAGCTACGCCACACAGGCCGTGCTTTGATCATCAACCACAAGACTTTGCTTTTCAATAGAAGTCTTGATCAATTGCCACTTACACGTGCCACACTGGCAAATCACTCCATGCGACTGATGTCCATCGATATACAACCTCTGAGCTCGTATGTCTCAGAGAAGGGCGTTAAGCAAGAGAATAAATTCTCCGCCGCCAAACAGATGTATATTTAATAGAGATCAATCAACACAGAATAAAATCCAATGTTAGACACACAGTCCGTTTACAAGTTCGTTCTGGGTCTGAACGAAACCGGAGGCACTTTCCTCGCATATCCATCGATCTCCAAGTACGTCTGGACGATCACCAACTGATTCCCTCATCTTGGGTGTACAGCCCAATCAAGATCATTAGTAATCACCCAAACGATGTGAAGACTTCCGGTCTTCAACCACCGTCTTCATCTTCAATATATCGTCGAATCGGTTATTCAGAATGGGTATAAACCCGGCCTTTCTGAGTAACCCACGTATATAATAAACAAATGTTACACAAACACAACAAATGCCTCATTCCAATTCAGAGTATCCTTTTATTCACAAAATCACATTCTTAGGGAAAGGTTCCCATTAATTTTATCAAAGATAAATTCTTCTAAATTTATTCTTTAATCTTCCTTTGGATATCATTTCAAACCATATTATGGTTTTCCAAACTAGTCGGGATAAGCGAACCACACCGAAGTAATTATTTATTTTATTTCCCAATCCCAACCTATTCATCCCCTGGAGCAAAACTGGTAATACTCCATATCTAACACCACGGTGTTATCGGTAAGATTAATTACCACTTCACGTTCAAATCTAATTAAAGATTTAACTATCGCTTTGGAGCAAAACTAGTGGTACTCCATTCTCGATCACCTTTCAGATTTGATAATTTAAATTATCAATTCACATTTCAATCTAATTAAAGATTCATTAAAACTCCACTTAGTTTTAATCTTTTCAAAAATCAATCCTGCCTTTAACTGGGTTAAAGAATCAATGTCATCGAAAACACGGTTCACGATAAACCCAAAATCACATTCAAATTCAAATTCCAATTAAATATTATTTAATCAGTACACTTCATTAAATCTAAATAGAAAGATTTAATCTTTTCCTCCATTGGGCTTAAAAACAATGTTAATGAAGACACCATTCACGACAAACCCAAATCACATTTGATATTAAATACAAGGCTCTGAATAGAAAATATATCGGCTTATATTCAATACCAAATTCTAAAACCAACAAATATCGTATTGGAAATAACGATATAAATATATCTTTCAATTTCACATAACAATATCTGTATAATCACGAAATCCAACATCGAAATATTCCAAAGACAATTTCGATTCAAATCCATTTCCACTTCAATTATTGGAAATTCTGATTATTTTCAAAACCATTTCAAATTCAATTTATTTATTTCAAAAATAAATTGATTTTAATTCTAGTTCAAAACTAGTTCATTTCGATAAAAATCTATTTTTATCTTTTCAAATATGGAGTTTTTCATCTCAATTCTTCACAAATCATTTCTTATGATTTTACACAAATTATAGATATTTTTAATAATTTTATCAAGGCCCGTACAGTCAATTTCCATCAACGGCCATCGAACTGCACTTACAGCGACCTTTTCCAAATTTAATTTGGACATAATTCCAAATCCAATCATTAGATTTCAAATTTCTAATATTCATTGGAAAGCTCTTTTCGATACGAACTCAACGGTTCCGGTTTTAGGAGAATCCGACGGTCGGATCTCCCGCAACGTCAATTCGAAGTCAATGGTCGAAATTCACGAACTGCCGCAGCGCGTTCTATTCAGGCCATTATATATATATATATATATATATATATATATATATATATATATTATATATATTTCGTCGATTTCCGTTTTAAAACATATTTTATAAATCGTTTTAAATTCGTTTTGGAAACGATTTCAACTTCATATTCAATTTTGAATCGAAATTGAATATTCCACATCATCGATATACAAATGATAATATTTTCAAAACGTTATATTTTGAAATCACTTCCTTTTCTATATTCATTATAAAAACGAATATAATCGATATAAATATCGCTTACGTCAAAATGGCGCATCTCTAATCAACACGGCTTTATATATTTCTATAAATTCGTTATTCTATTCAACAAATGAATATTTATTCCATTCAACACATGAATCTAAACTTCTTTCAACACATGAGCACCGTCAACACATGACTATTTTTGTTATTTAATATATTTTATAAAATTATGGTATCTATCGTTTGATTTCCAAATCAGACTCCAACTATAAAGTAGTAAGAGAATGATTCCCTAAATATTAACGCCGAAGGCCGAAACCAATATCAGATCAATACCTAGGAAACCACTCATCTTATCTATTTTCCAGTTAGTTTCTAACTTTAAATATGATAAAGATGTAAATTTTATTGTTTAAAATATTTCTTTCAACACATGATAATTTTCAACACATGATAATCGTCGACACATGACTATTTTTATTCTTTATTTTCCCAATTGGAATGAGGCCCAATCAATCACCATATAATGTTAGTTATATGGTTTCCATACAACACATGTATATAATCACAACGATAAATAATCAATCATCATCCAAAGTGCACCACACAACTGCATAAGCATTAAATATAGATATCCAACGCTTATAACAGCCTGTCAATCAATCGATCGACATACAACTAATTATTGGGATGAGTAGACTTCAAATATCATCCCAACACCCGTGTGGGGTTTCAAATCAACAAACACAGATTTTATTTATTCATTCACATACCCGTTAAAAATTATATTTTTAACGATAAAATATTTTTAACTATATAAATATTTTATTTCCTTTCACATCACACAATCAATTTTCAAAACACATCAAACAATCAAACATACAAGCCATCCATGATCTGTGGACGACGGGTGTCGGGTTCTACTAAGCACCGTCTGTATCCTAGTATATATTTTAACTAGAAAAACAAGATTTAAAGTGAGAAGTTCTCACCGACTAGCTAATCCAAACGCCACGACTTTTCTTATGTAGAAGTCTTCGCCATTCTCGCCTTTTGTCACTTTCGTTTCCCGTAGTCACTACATATATAAAAATCACATTTTTATATTGTTGTTATGTATATAAAAATCCTATTTTTATATCGTTACTATATAGATAAAAATTCTATTTTTGCATCGCTATTCCCTATATAAAGATTTCGCCTTTTCAAATATAAAGATTATGTTTTTATATTCTCTATTATATAGAAATTTTATTTTCAATAAACTACTTATATAAAAATAGTATTTTTATATCTTCTACATATAAAGGTCATATTTTTAATACTCTACACAAGTAAAAATCATATTTTTGATTCGTTACATATATAAAGATCAAAATTTTAACACTTCTATAATGTAAAAATCATATTTTTGATATATCTATAACATAAAAATCATATTTTTATTCTCTACATCCCTTAAAAATTATATTTTTATATCTCCTATAATAAAGATCGAATTTTTATTATCTATATTATATAAAAATTATATTTTTATTATCTCTTAATGTTTAAAAATCAAATCTTTTATAATCTAATTTCATTTCTATAAAAATCGTATCTTCAAAACAATTTCTTTCATATAAAAATGAAAATTTTATTTCGCTAGTTCCTATATACAAATCACTATTTCTTTCAAAAACTGATTTTATTTACGGTAATCAATAAACTAAAAATAAAAATAAAAATAAAAAGGAGCTAACTTAATCACCTTCATCACCAAAGCTTTATATCGAAGTCGAACTGAAACTCGACACCTCAGAAACCGGCGTTGCCAAAGCTTGTCCGCCGCTGTACCATTTGCTGACCGGAGTAATGGGGAGGCGCTGGCGTTCACAGGCCAAGGGGGGAGGCGGGGTCGGAGATGGGGTGGCGCAGGCCAGGGCGTGGCTTAGGGTTGCGGGATATGGCGTCGGGATCTCGCAGGTCGAGGTAGGAGAAAGGGGGGAGGGGGAAGAAGAGGCGCATCACGATGGCCTGAGGAGGAGCGGACCTTCCTTGAAGCGGTGACGAAGGCGCGACACCCCCACGAGGAGGAGCGACGACCGAGCGATCAATTTAGGGGGTTTTTTTTCTCTTTCTGAAAGAAGTCAACGATAGGAAGGGGGGTTTAAGGAGAAATATAAAATATATTTTATTATTTAATTTAACCCCAAAAAGCAACTTTTATTTTCGAACTAGAAATCAAACCCACCGACTGTCGTCCCTAGCTAATTACACCCATTTCGAACACAATGGGATATGTCACGAAGGCCAATTCGATCGTTACGATCAGTTTTCTTCAAATTTGCATTTAAATCATTATATTGAATTTTAAACGTACATTTCAGTTTACCGAGGCCACATACGGACTCAAAAAATTCCAGAAAAATTATTTCTAGCTTCGTATTGTCGATACGGTCCTATAAAACTAATTTCATCAAATTCTGAGACCGTTTGAAAAATGGCCATTTTCCAGTCGATTAAAATCAACTGAACTGGTCAAACGCGTTTTCCTTTGCCACGCTCACATATTGATTCGAAAAATTATGAAATTTGAAACCTAACAATAACTTGACACTGCGGATCCAACAAAAGTGGTTACGTCGAAATCCGAGGTCGTTTGCAAAATTTCCATTTTTAAGGGTCTGAATTCCATAGCGACTATTCTGAATTTTCAACTGGGCATAACTTTTGATTCCCACTATTAAATTTCGATTTTTTTTTTTTGGCATGGCCGACGGGGTTAAAGGACCCCGACCTTTTTATTGAAGCATAGAGTGAAAATACAAAGGGACATTACAGTGCAGGCACTACAATGACTGAAAACATAGAAACAATGCTTCAAGCACTAAGGAATACAAAAAGCAAAAAAGAACAAAAAAAAAAGGTCACGAGCACACAATGCTTCATGCAGCGAAATTCGTTGCTATGCCTGGCTCAATTGCAAACCGTGCATGTATAAGACATTGCTTTATCTCCTGTAACAGCCAAGCCGACAGCGTGTTGTCATTTTTTGCCTTATTTGGTGTGAAGATTTTGGCATTCCTCTCCGTCCAGATGCACCAAACAAATCGTTTCAGTACCATGTTGAAAATTCTCTTTTTAGTGTCCTTGCAACCTGTATCTTGAAAAACATTTTCCCATTCTCCATGACTGTTGACCGACGTGATTCTTCTACCTAGCCTTGCATTAATGTTTCTCCAGTGCCTATCCACCTCTTTACAATCAAAATAAAGATGGGAGATGGATTCATTTTGACATCCTCAATAAATACATCTACCATCTACATTCATCCCTCTATTCAATAACTTTTCTTTTGTCATAATTGCATCATTCAACAGCTTCCAGAAAAATAAATTTTCCTTGGCAGTGTTATCCTGTTTCCATACTCTCTTATGCCATTTCCAGATTGGCAGATCCACATGTTTGGTTATGCTATTATAAGCATGGTTGATCTTGAAATCACCATTTGAGTTGTTCCAACTAACAAGCGAAGTCTGATTAGTGTGTGAAGCATTTTGTCTGATATGATTCCAAAGTTCTGAAATTCTAGCATTCGACGTCCTAGGAAGCCGAAGGCCGGTGATTCCAGTCAAGCTTTCAACAGTTGCATTCCAAGGTATTCCAGCTTGGATAATTTCAGTATGATTTAAGCTTTTGCTGAGAATACGACCATAGCTCAACCATGGATCCTGCCAAAATAAAGTTCCGTTACCACCATTCAAGTTATATTTAATAAATGGCAACAAAACTTCCCTGAGTTTAAAAAGACTTCTCCATATCCAGCTGCTTTTGTGAGGGACATCCATGCTCCAAAAGTTCCTGCTTTTTATGACATTTTTGCTGGACCATTCGACCCAAAGACTTGTTCTTTTGTTTGAAAAATCGTCCAAATGTTTTGCTTGAGCCGCCTTATTCCAAGCAATCAAGTCGAATATACCTAGACCACCCTTGTTGATTGGTTTCTCCATTTTAGAGAAAGATGTGGGAGCGATGTATTTGGAGGTAGTGTTACCTTTCCATAAGAATCTCATCATCGCAGTTCTAATAAGATTAATAAACTTAGTAGGGAGGACAAAGGATCTCGACCAATACACTTGCATAGCAAAGATGATGGATCTAACAATAGTTAATCTACCCGCTTGACTCAAAAACATATTAGCCCAAGTATCGAGTTTATTTATAATCTTGTCGTAAAGGGGAAGACATTGCTGTATTGTGATTCTAGATGTTACCAGAGGAAGACCAAGATAAGACATGGTAGCGTTATTACTTTGTAAGCCAGTAGAAAGCTTGATATTATTAATACGCTCTAAACTAATACCTGCAGCAACAAATTCAGATTTATGCAAATTTATTTTCAGACCCGAGATCTTGTAGAAATCATCAAGGCAGGCGAGAATGTTATTAATGGTATCCTCATCGGGCTTACAAAAGATAACTAGATCGTCGGCAAAAAGTAAAGAAACTACCTGAGGGTCCTTGCATTTGGGATGTGTGCTGAATAATCTTTGTCTAACTAATTTGTTGAGCATTTGAGTCAATAGCTCCATAACAACTATGAAAAGGTAAGCGGACATCGGATCCCCTTGTCGTATACCCTGTTTACCTTTAAAAAACCCTACACAAGCTCCATTGAGTACTATAGAATAATTAACAGAGGAAATACAAGCGTATATCCAAGAGATGAAGGGAATCAGAGAATTCATGTAGCCAAGAATTCTAACCAAAGCATCCCATTGTAATGAGTCAAATGCTTTGTGAATGTCAAGTTTTATAACAGCTCTTGGAGAAATGTTAGAGGTCTTATAGCCATATAATAATTCATGAGATAGCAAGACATTGTCTAGAATGTTTCTCTTATCTAAAAAAGCAGACTGATTATTCGAAATTATGGCAGGAAGCACCTTTTTCAATCTATTAGCTATAATTTTTGCAGTGCCTTTATAGATAACATTACAACAGGAAATAGGGCGAAAGTCATGTACCTTGTCTGGGTTCTTAACTTTAGGAATTAAGGCTATGTTAGTGTTATTAAAGGATTGTTGCATTTTAGCCTTCAAGAAGAACCGCTTAACAACATTGATGACATCTGAGCTTATAATTTGCCATGAAGAGTTGAAAAAGTGAGCGTTAAATCCATCCGGTCCTCCGCAAGCACCCATGTTGATCGATTTAAAAGCAGAAATTATTTCATCATCCGTGACCTCATTCATAAGATAAGAGCTGTCCTGAGTGCTTAACCTTGGCAATATCCACGGGTCTAGGTTTTCAATTTGAGGATTAAACCTGTCAGCATTTCCAAGCAATTCAGAAAAATAACTGATAAAAGCGTTTTCGATATCATGAGGGTTAGTACAAAGAACTCCTTGTTTATTTTCGCTTCCGAATATATTTTGCTGAGTATGCTTCGTCTTGAGCGTTGCATGAAAAAAGGATGTATTTCTATCCCCTTCTATCATCCATCTGTACCTCGCTTTCTGTTTGATCATAGTGTTTTCCATTATCAAAGCATTCTGGTAGTTTAAAGAGGCTTCAGTTTCCAAGGCAGAGATAGTCGGGTTATTAGTTTCAGAGAGCATTCTCTCTTGGATAGCGGTTAGCTTTTCTTTATAGAAGTGAGATTGTTTATTACCTTTGCCAAATTTAACGTAAGCCTAAGTTTTTAAGGTATCCTTAGTGGCCTTTAATTTCTTGTGAAGCTTGTACATTGATTGCCATTAGCAGGAGTATTCCAAATATTTTCAACCACTTCTAGAAAATCAGCTTCTTCTGTCCAGTTGTTAAAAAATTTGAACGACGATTTCCCTCTCTTAAAAACAGGGCCCATAGTGATGATCTGGGGGGAGTGGTCAGATAGAAGGGGTATCGGTTTATGATTGTGTAGTTCCGGCCATGAACGTAAAGCAGCAGAGTTGCAGAATCCAAAGTCAATCTTCGATAGCGTTCTAATGCCTTCTCTCTTTTTGTTATTCCAAGTATAGTAGGACCCAGAAGTCTTTATTTCTGTGAGATTAGCATCACACAACAAGTGTTTCAACGGGGCTATATCATTTATAGAAAGGGGGTTACCACCACTTCTATCCCCAATATCAAGACAGCAGTTGAAATCCCCTGTGATGATCCATGGGTGTGTTTCTTGCCTCCAATTAGGTATATTATGAAAGAGATGCTCTCTAGCATTGGCTGAGTTATCAGCATACATAAAAGAAATATAATATGAAGTAGAAGTGGGGATGTGCCAATTATGGCAGTGTATAACTTGCCTATTAGATTCGAGTTAAGACAGCTGATGAATACTAGGGTCAAATACAATAAGAAGTCTACCATACGGCGCTTGATCTAAGTTATTTATCATGCTCCAAGAGGGATTAATATAATGAACTGCCCTAGCAGTGAGATCAGTGTTCAATTTGATTTCAGAAATAGCTAACATGGAAAGATTAAACTCGGCTATTAAAATCTTACATTGGTCAAGTTTTGTATCCAGATGGGCCCCTCTGACATTCCAAGCTCCTATGTGTTGTGTCATAAATTAAACTTTGAAGTGGATTTGTCCAATGACCTGCTCCTAGTAATGGGAGCTGAACTCTTTGGCAAACTGCTAGCAGCAGCTGAAGATTCACTTGTTTTTCCATAACTTTGTTTCTTTTTAGAGGAGATCTTCCTCTGGTTCTCACTGTTTCTGTAGGTGTTGCTAGCGAGGCCTCGATCCTCTTGTTGCTCTTTGATGTTGGTCTCAAAAGGTGGAGGGGGTTTATATGTAGAGGGAGGCTGAATCTCCACGTAAGGATTTTTCTTTTCATGAGAATCGTTAGTGCACGCTGTGACAATATTATCTTTAAAGATGTTGATTGTCTTGTTTAGAAAAATTTTCCGGTCTTTGTTGGAGTTATCAAAGGGAGGAGGGGCCTTAATAGAGGGAGGAGTAGAAATGTTGGCTGTTGCGATGACGGATCTGCCGTTATCGGCAGTGTCAGCCAGTAAATTGCCTTCATTTCCTATAATATTACCTTCTTAGATATATTTACCTCTTTGGTAATGCTGTTACACTAGTTAGATGTAGTGTTGTGCACATACAAATTGTTGTCCAAGTCCCCAACATCAGTATGTTCCACCACAATTTTCTCCTTAGCATAAGAAATCTCTTCTTGTTGATCTGCTGTTATAATAAAAGCAGCACTAACATTGGCTCTCGAGTACGAGGCCGCTGATGTTTGAACATTTGCTATGTTGGCTATGTCTCGAACAACCTGAAACACAGTTAGATTTTCTCTCGATTTATTACCTTTTTCCACATCTTTGTATGATTGTTCCCCATCAACTTCTCCCTCTTTTAAATTTTCATCATTGTTAGTACATTCCTCAAAAATTATTTCCTCATCCTCTTCGCTATCTTATTCGCTTGTCTCTTCCTCATCCTCATCCTCATCACTGTCTTGTTCGCTTGTTTCTTCCTCATCCTCATCACTGTCTTGTTCTCTTGTCTCTAGCATAGCAGAGCCATTCATGTTGATGTTGTTAACCGCTTGATCACTTATTATATTTCCATCACTGTCTTCCATACTGTTTAAAAATTCAAAAATGTTTTTATCAACAATGTGGGAGTTGGCTATGAATGGTGCTACTATAGTGCGATTTAACCTGTCGACTAAAGATGAAGCTTTATTGCCCGCATTGTCCAAACTTGTTCTCGCAATTGTTAAGTTGTTTGCCTGCATATTCATTGTGGTGTTTGACTTTTGATTTTGCTTGTTATGATTTGTTTCGTTATGCAATATTTCACCCTCTTCCAGTTCCATATCCTCTTCATTAATTTTCCTTTTTCCTTTTTCATTTGCTTCCCTTGGCACCTTAATTCTGTATTGCTTTTCATATATCCTCCTTCCCCTTAGACCAACTTTCTGCCATTTACTACTGGGTGGTTTTTCTTTAACCAAATTTGCATGTGCAACTGGCCTTGCTGTTCTTTCACTGGTCTTATCCTTGCCGGCTTTTCCATTTTCCACTATAGAGTGTGTAATGCATTTAACAGTTTTATGCCCAAAGGATTTGCAATGTGTGCAGATATCAGGTCTCCACAAGTATTCAACTCTGATCATTTGAGAACCACCTTCTGGGATTTCCACCTCAAATTCATCTACTAATTCTTCGTCTGCTTTAACCTCTATCAAGCATTTTGCATAATTGAGCCTTTCCAATTTTTCTGTACTCTCATCTAAGCAAACTAACTTCCCCAATCTACAAGCCAACCAATTCACCCCTGTGTGCGACCAATATATAATGGGTATGTTGTAGAAATGAACCCATACGGGAACTGCCCTTATATTACCTTGGGCATTTCTAATTGCAGGATCAAAATTTTTTATGATAAAGAGCTTATTGCGCATTATAATGGGATCCCCTTGAAGAATTTTGTCTTTGTCTTCATCACATGAAAATTTGAAAAGAAAGATAGTGCCATCAGATCTAACCTTCACTTGACCTTTCAAACTCCATAAAGATTTCAGCTTTTCGATTACAGGGGTGTAGGCAAGCGGCCGATCTAAGAAAAAACCGACTAAAGCATCACTCCATTGGTTTGTGCCAGCTTGAATGATTTGTTGATTGAGCATAAGCTTCTTGCCGTTGTAGGAGGGTATCATGTGCACTGGAGCATACTTTCCCGCATTTCTTGGCTTGTTTTTGAACATGAAAGTCCAAGGAGTCGTTTCATCATACACTTTGCTCGCTATGTTGGGAGAAGGTAAAACCTTCAGAATGATAGCTGGAGAGGGGTCAGGGGGGTCTGGAGGTTTGGTAGGAGGTTGCGGCAGCTCCACTGACGAGGTCGGAGGTGATTCGAGGGAGGAATTGATTTGACGTGGGGCAGAGGAAGAAGAGGCAACAGCTATTTGATGTGAGGGATTAGCGGCTGCCATTTATTTTAATAAAGGATGATAAATCATTTATTTTAATGTATCTAAAAAAATATCCGTTAAATTTCGATTTTTCAGATTCGTTGGAAAGATATTCTCAACTAGATATAATATTTTGGGTTTCGCCAAAATCCGGTTTATTTTGAATCCTGTACATTCATTTGAAGTTTGAAATCGAATTATCGAACTACCGCGCCATTTTCAATTCCTTTTATAATTATAAATAAATATTTATATTCTAACGACGATCTATACAAATATACACATTCTAATTCTATTCAAAATAAATTTCTCGTCGTTATTATTTAAAATAATTCCTTTTAAATATTCAAAATTCATTAAAATTGCTAAAATAAAAATTTTAAATTGGCTCAGAATTTCCGGGTTTTTCCACACACATACATACATACAAACAAGATAATAATGAGGGGAAACAATCATAGTGTGTGTGCGTGTGTGTGTGTGTGTGTGTATGGGAAACTCTATTTAGACACAATATTGGACATAATAAATCTCAACTACTAGATACTTCCATGAATTCCACTCTCCATATAAAGACAAACAAATCCAACGGTGGAGTCTTTATGTCTCTCTCTTTGTGTTTAATTTTGTGTCCAAACAGTCGGGCCCTATATATATATATATATATATATATATATATATGAGTGTGTGTGTGTGTGTGTATGGGAAATTCTAAAAGAACACAAAATTTTGACATAAAATTAAACATACAAAATCTGAGCCATTAGATCTCCCCCTAAATTCCACCTCATACATAAAGACAAACAATTCTTGTGGTCCGGATTTTGTCTACATACTTTTGTGTTCCTATAGCCACTCCCTATATATATATATATATATATATATATATACATAAGGAGGGTTCGAGGGCATCCATTTTTGTAGCACCCCATTTGCTCCTTAATAAGGGCCACACATTTATATTTAAATAAGTTAGTGGGGGGGGGGGGAAGAGTTAGTGGGAGGAGAGAGAAGAAGGATTGTGTGGTGGAAATTAGGGAGGCTAAAGGGGTGCTGCACTATTTGGGGTGCTCTTGAACGCTCGCCTATATATATATATATATATATGTGTATATATATACGTATATATGTATATATATATATATATATATATATATATATGTGAGGAGCGTTCAATGACACCCCAAATGCCCCTCCAACAGAAACCAAGTATTTATTGTAGTTTAATTTAGTGGAAGGTGAGAGAATGAGTGGAGGGAGAGAGAAACGGGATATGTGGTGGAAATCAGGGGGAATTCAGGGATGCTGCTGTAACACCCCACCTCCGCCAGGGCCACACTCACGAGTGCTGGCACTAGCTTTGGAGGGGTGTTGTCAAGGTAAACATGCACAGAGATATCACAAGACAGAACATAGATAAATAAATAAGTAAAGCAGCGGTAGAAATTTAAAAACCATACTTAACATTTTCAAAACCAAATAGTCAACTTACATCAAAGTACTTAGTCATTATTTTCTAACTACCATAAGTCTAGAAAACATAAACTGAAAATAACATAAAGTAAACTATCCCCAAGATAGATGTGGTGAAGCCATAGTAAGCTCAAGTCCAAACCGTACATGAGATGTCAAGAAAGCAAGCCAAATGTCCAAGCTAAGCACTAGTGTTCCCTCCCTGAGAACCTGGAGGGGGGGGGGAACGGAAGAAAAGAGGCGAAAGGAAAAGGGTCAGTCATAAAGACTGGTAGTCCTACCTGCTATTAGTATAAAAACTAATGAAGTTAACTAAACATGAGAAACTGAGATGAAACATAAAGATGGTAACTAACTGGCATGATAAATAGATAACAAGGTAGATCAAGTGTGGCATCGCATATACAAGCTTTAGTTTTGCACCAATAGTACTAGTAATCCAACCCATGTCAAGTATAAACAAGAAATGATCCCTTGGCCCAAATATCATGAGATGACCCAAGTCGGGGTCCAACTACACGGTCTAGTCGATCGGCTCCCTATAAGCCTAACTCGTCAAGTGTCGATGTCATACGGCCCAATCACGAAATGTAGTCAAACTGTGCTAGGTCCACCCTAGGGTGTATCAAGTCCTAGGGTGCCAACCACTGACACGAATCAAGCACGCACAGTCTGAACCTACGGGTGTCCGTGCCTGCTTTTTCAACTCCGGACTATGTGCACGACCATAGTCCGCCTGAACCTACACCGGCGCACCTACTCAGCCGTCGTTCTGGTCGCTTACAATCAGCCCAGTAATCGTGCCCCACCCTAGCCTAGTCCCTAGGGTATCATGATACATCCAAGAGGGTTACTGCTGAAAAGGACCTCGTGACTGGGGTTTCTAACGGGTTAAGTGTGGTTAACCCTATCCAGTCATGTATCAAGTTGGTTAAGTGTATCCAAGTGGTTTATGACTTAACCCTAACATGTGGCATTAATTAATTTAATTCACCCAACCTCTCACATTAGACTTTGTTGTGGCTACTGGATATGCCGGGCGGGTCCGGGCAGCTTTACACCACAACCTAGTCTAACCTCGGGTTTCAAGCGCGATGTGACCAACTTCTCACATTGGGTCCTATTGTTTGTAGCCACTGGATTTGCCGGGCGGTTCCGGGCAGATTTACGCTACAAACTCAACCCAACCTCGAGTTGGCCACTTTATGGTTTTCTACATGTCATGACCATATTCAAGTTTCCAAGCATAATAAAGTTTCATGTCACATTTCAAGTCATGTTTTTCATGTTATTTCAAGTTTGCCTAACTACCCATAACGTATCCCCATCGCACGTAAATTCGCATCAACACAAGTAAATCAAGGAACATAAAAAATATGACCAAGAGGGGCATAAGGTTGGTAAAGTTGGTCATAAGTTAAACATGATGATATTTGAGGCAAAGGTGTTCATCACAACTAGCATATAGGATTATTGGCCTCAAAACATGTATGACATCAAACTTAGCAAATAAACTTGTGGGTAGCATGTAGTTCAACATCATAGGCAAAGGTGAAACATGATAATAGTTGACATAAGGTGATAAACTTGTGGGTAGCATGTAGTTCAACATCATATGCAAGTTAACATCAAGGTTATGAGGGGTTCTATGTCGCATTATGCATAATCCCCGCATAAAGCTCATAGCTTTCTACCCAAAAATCAAGGTAAATGGTACTAGGTTCATGATAGTGCCATAATCATAGATCAAAAGAGTCATAAATGGATCTATGCATACAAATATAGCCCCAAGACAAGTATAATACCAAAAGTCTCATTTCAACTTGCTACATGATCATATTAACTTCATAGTTTAAATCTAAGAGTAGAGTGGGGCTTACAAAGCGTGGCTATGAGAACTAGAACCAAATAGAACAAGATAGAGACGTTGTAGAAGCTCTAGGAATGATGTAGCAACACAAATAGCCTTGAGAATAAGTAGCTCCTTTGATTGGATGAAGAAAGATGGCTCCTTTTTGCCTTAGAAGCTCCCAAGATGAGGATGGAGGTCATGATTATGGAGCATTTTGGCAAAATTTAGTTGTTAGGTTGATTTGTGATGGTTTAGGCTAGGTATTAGGGTGTTTTTATAGGTGTAGAGACTAGTTTAGGCCATAGGATTAACCCTAATTTAGATCTGAACCATCAAATCCCGTCACAGGCTAGCTGAGCAGACCCAAAGGAGCAACAGGTGCATCAGGAAATCATGGCCGACCAGGGAGGTCGACCCCCCAGGTCGACACCCCAGTCAACCTGGGGGCGCAGGTCGACTCCCCAGTCGACCTGGGGTAGGGCAGGAAAATTTCCCACCCAATCTGCCTGGAACTGATTTTGAATTTCGGGCTGAATTTTGAATTTTCTGAAATCTTCAATGGGCCATAACTTGGTCATACGGACTCCGATTTACGAAATTTCGGACTCGTTTTTAAGCAGAATTTCAAGACGAACGCAATGGCGTAACCCGTTCCCATTGATTCTTAACTTATAATTTAATTCTGCCCTGATCTCTTGTTTTAACATGTTGTAAAAATTCGGGTTGTTACATTCTCCCCTCCTTAAAGGATTTCGTCCCTGAAATCTCCAAGTTAGGGAGAACGTATCCTACCATCCATCATCCATCTACTCAAACATCATCCACGAGCAATCATTGTCCTTAAAAGATTTCTAATGTTGTATGAAAATATGCAAAAGTGTGTGTATATGTAACTATCTAATGCGAAAATCAGGCGGTTACTGACTCAGTAAACCTCCTTAATGCAAAATATGTTAGTGAAATGAGTCCAAATGTATGCAAATTCCTAACATAATTTATAATCTCTACATGAGTGCATATAACATTCATCCATATGCAACATCCACGTGATAGCATAACAAGTTTCATCCATGAATAAACGTAAACACTCATGCATATGCAATATGAAAGTGTGTGAGCCGATCTTAGTGCCTAACGTGTATCATGCATCCACGAGTAGCCACTTGCAACCATCAAGCATAACATGTTTTAAATACATGTTTCATCCAAAGAGTTTCTATCTAGGGTTCTCATGACAAGATTAACGAGATAACAAGATAAACATGGATATCAAAAGAAAGATATGCTAGCTAGGAAAGGAGATTGAGAATGTACCCTCAAAAAGGAATGGATAAAGCCCACGCATCTTCTCCTCGGTTTCCCAAGTTGCATCTTCATCGGCTTCACTCCACTGAACCTTTACCAACTTGACTTCCCGATTCCTCAGCTTCTTGATCTCCGTTCCCAAGATACGAATCGGAGCTCGCCTCAGGGTTGCTTCTTTCTCTACCTCTACGTCTTCAAGAATGCTAGGCTCAACTACTTCGGCTGATTCATGTAGGCATTTTCGGAGATGCGAGACATGAAAAACATTGTGCACTCCAGCCAGCTTCTCGGGCAATTCCACCCTATAAGCCATTTGCCCAATCTTCTCGATGATAGGGAAGGGTCCTACGAACCTTAGTGCTAGCTTTCCAACTGCTCCAAAACGAACCACATTTCGCAAAGGAGAGACCTTCACAAAGACCATATCACCAACTTCAAACTCTAAGTCTGTCCTTCATTTGTCTGCATAGGATTTCTGTCTGTCTTGGGCCGCTTTCATCCGCTTTCGAATCAACTCAACCTTCTCGGATGTGTCCCTTATCATGTCGGACCCAAGTATAAGCTTATCCGTCGTCTCCCACCAACATGTTGGTGACTTGCACGACCTCCCATACAAAGCTTCGAATGGTGTCATCCCTATGCTCGCTTGGTAGCTGTTATTATAAGCAAACTCTACGAGAGGAAGATGGTCTTCCCAAGTGCCACCAAAGTCAAGAATGCATAGCCTCAACAGATCTTTTAGTACCCTATTCACCCTTTCGGTCTGGCCATCCGTCTGTGGGTGATAGGCTGTACTTAGATTCAATCGCGTACCCATCGCTTCTTGCAAACTATTCCAGAATTGGCTAGTGAAGATTGGATCACGATCGCTAACTATGCTAGAAGGTACTCCATGCAATCGCACTATCTCTCGAAGATAAACAGATGTTAGCCATGATGCGGTCCTCTTGCTCTTCACTGGAATAAAATGAGCGCTCTTCGTGAGTCTATCCACTATGACCCATATGCTAGTATTCCCCTTCCTTGATCTCGACAATCCATCCACAAAATCCATAAAGATACTTTCCCACTTCCATTGCGGGACCTCCAATGGATGTAGTAACCCACCGGGCTTCTTTGACTCGGCCTTTACTTGTTGGCAAACAATGCATCTAGAAACAAACTCTGCAACATCCTTTTTCATCCCATCCCAAAAGAAAACGCGCTTCATATCCCGGTACATCTTATCCCCTCCGGGATGTATGGTCATCCTCGAGTGATGCGCCTCCTCAAGAACTTTATTTACTAAGTCTCCCACTCGTGGGACACATAGTCTTCCATCACGCCTTAGCCATCCCTTGTCATCAATAGTATATCTAGCGAGGTGACTTGACGTCTCACCCCGAATCAACTTGTCCATGATCTCGACTATCTGCGGGTCTTCCCTCTGTGAAGTCCCAACTTGATCAAGAAGTGTAGGTCTAAGCTCAAGGGATGCTAACGAACCAGTCATCGACTCAACAACAGGTGTAAAATCAAAGGTTGCCAAGAACTCTAGGCTCCTCATCTCAACAAATAAGGGACTCAAAGTCAACCTTTTTCTACTTAGCGCATCCGCCACAACATTACCCTTGCCAGGGGTATAAGCTATATCGAAGTCATATGATGCCAAGAATTCCATCCACCTCTACTGCCTTAGATTCAAATCTTTCTGCGAGAAGAGGTACTTGAGCGACTTGTGATCAGTATATAACTCAAACCTTTCACCTAGAAGATAATGGCGCCAAGATTTGAGTGCGAAGACGATCGCCACCAACTCCAAATCATGAGTGGGATAGTTCTTCTCATGAACCTTGAGTTGCCTACTCCCAAAGCATATCACTCTCCCTTCTTGCATCAGGATAGCGCCCAATCCCGTGCCACATGCATCGGTGTACACGGTAAACAACTTCCCTCCATCGGGTAATGCTAGAACTGGAGCTGTGGTGAGGGCTTTCTTGAGCCTTTGAAAAACAAGCTCACACTCTAAGTCCCATGCAAAGACTAAGTTCTTCTTCGTTAACTTAGTGAGAGGGGATGAAATCTTAGCGAAGTCCTTAATGAACTTCATATAAAATCCTGCCAGACCGAGAAAGCTTCTCACTTCAGTTGCATTCTTCGGAACTTTCCAGTCTTGTACCGCCACTACTTTAGCGGGATCCACAGCTATGCCTTGCTTAGAAACTATATGCCCAACGAACCGAACTTCCTTTCTCCAGAAATGGCATTTGGAGAACTTGGCTTTTAACTGATGAGCTCTAAGCGTATCCATAACCTCCTTGAGATGTATAGCATGCTCTTCCTCGTCCTTAGAGAAGATCAGAATATCATCCACGAAGACAACCACAAACTTGTTAAGGAACTCCCTAAACACCCTACTCATCAAATCAACGAAGTATGCGGGTGCATTAGTCAAACTGAACGGCATGACAAGCCATTCGAAAAATCCATCTGGAGTCCTAAACGCAGTCTTGTCAATACTATCCTCAGCCACTCTAAGCTGATGGAATCCGGTGGCTAGACTGAGCTGAGAGAAAACAGAAGCACCTACAAGCTGGTCAAAGAGATCATCGATCCTCGGTAACGGGTGCCTATTCTTCTTTGTCAGCTTGTTTAACTCACGATAATCAACACATAGACGAAGCGAACCATCCGCCTTAGTAGCGAATACCACAGGAGCACCCCATTCAGAAATGCTTCGCCTAATGAATTTTTTCTCAAGCAACTCCTTGATTTGCTTGCTAAGCTCTCTTCTTTCTCGCGGGGCCATGTGCCTAACAGGCAATGAGACTGGCTTGGCATTATCAACAAGATAAATACGGAAGTCTATCTCGCGTTTAGGGGGTAACCCCTTCACCTCATCAAAACATCAGGATATTCTCGGATCACCCTCACAGATTGAAGATCGTCAATAGACGAGTCGAGGGATTCAAAATAACATAACATGATAGGATCCAGAGGGTTGCAAGAAATCTCTAGGGTATTGCCAAGGCGAGTCATAAGCCTCACTACCCTATGCTCACAATCGAGAATGGCTCCATAACTGGACAACCAATCCATGCCCAAAATCAACCCGTATCCCATGAACCCGAGAACATAAGCATTACATGTGAATTCTACGGTCAAGATAGAAATCCTCAAATCCATACAAATCATAGATAGATGGGTAGAACCCCCAATTGGATTTGAAACACTAACGGGATCCTCAACTAGACTAGTACTTAGGTGCAAACTTTCAACAATGTCAGAAGAGATAAAGGTATGCGATGCGCCAGAATCAAATAAAGTTCGAACAGGAAAACCAGAAATGTAAACAAGGCTTTCTACAGAAATACTACCTCGGTCCGGAGCTGGAGTAGTGTTGAGAGCATGCATCTGCCCTCCAGAAGGTCCTGCCCGCTGAGTCTGTCCTTGCCCCTGCCCTTGCTTCTTTGGGCAATCCTTACTGAAGTGTCCAGACTCTTCGCAATGAAAGCACTCTCCCAACTTCCTCTTCTTCTTCCTACAATCTTTGGCTATGTGTCCAGTGATCCCACAGAAGTTGCACTTTCTTGTCTCCCTTGTCTTGTTGTTGTTGGCTTTGTTACCCTTGTTGTTCTTGTTCTGGTTGTTCTGATTGCCTCCCCACTTGGAGTCCGCCTTCTTGGTTTGGGTCTCATTAAGTTTAACTTCTTTCTTGCCACTCTTATCATCTCCTTGAAGCAAGACCATATCTACCAAGCTCTCAAAAGTGGCCCCCATGGGTATATGAGACATGGCCAATCCTTACAATGGCTCATTCAACCCTCGAGCAAAGCGTAGATCCTTCTTCTGAGGTGTGTTAACCATGTCTAAACCGAATCGAGCAAGCTGGTTAAACTTATTCACATACTCCCTTACGGTCATGTCCTCTTGCTTCAAATATATAAACTTCTCCATTTGCAGATTCTCCTCAGCAGATGATAGAAACTTAAGCCCAAATCTCCTCTAAAGTCGGCCCAAGTCTCTATAGGCCTAGTAGCGTTGGTGACTTCCCACCAATAAGCAGCTTCCTCTTTCAATAGCCACACTGCCAACAGAACTTTCTCCGGTCTTCTACTTCAAAGATAGCAAAAAGGTCTTCAGTTTCCTTTAACCAGTTTCTTGCCTCAACATAAGTCTCTATCCCAACAAAATTTTTGCCACCCATCGCCTTAAAGTCTTTGCAAATCTTCGTGAAATCCGCTTGTGGACGCTGAGGAGGAGGAGGAGGAGGAGGAACCTCAGGTACGGGAGGAGGAGTGGGAGTGTTTGCTGGGCCCGCATCGTTGGCCCTAGCTTCCAGTACCTTCGGAACCATCCGGGTACGGTTACTCCCTCAGGAAGGTTAAGATCGGCCATGCTGAAAAAGGAAAAGATAGATTTAGAACGAGGAAATGAAGGATAGTGCTAATGGCTTTTAGGGAATAGCCCTTTTAAAATAAACTAGACTTTCCTTCGAAAATTACTTAATTGGTTTTGAAAATAGTTTTTCAAAAGGATGTTTAAAACTTTTGTCCGGTCTAGTAAAACCTCATGCTCTGATACCAAAATGTAACACCCCACCTCCGCCAGGGCCACTCACGAGTGCTGGCACTAGCTTTGGAGGGGTGTTGTCAAGGTAAACATGCACAGAGATATCACAAGACAGAACATAGATAAATAAATAAGTAAAACAACGGTAGAAATTTAAAAACCATACTTAACCTTTTCAAAACCAAATAGTCAACTTACATCAAAATACTTAGTCATTATTTTCCAACTACCATAAGTCTAGAAAACATAAACTGAAAATAACATAAAGTAAACTATCCACAAGATAGATGTGGTGAAGCCATAGCAAGCTCAAGTCCAAATCGTACATGAGCTGTCAAGAAAGGAAGCCAAATGTCCAAGCTAAGCACTAGTGTTCCCTCCCTGAGAACCTAGGGGGGGAAGAAAAGAGGCGAAAGGAAAAGGGTCAGTCATAAAGACTGGTAAGTCCTACCTACTATTAGTATAAAAACTAATGAAGTTAACTAAACATGAGAAACTGAGATGAAACATAAAGATGGCAACTAACTGGCATGATAAATAGATAACAAGGTAGATCAAGTGTGGCATCGCATATACACGGTTTAATTTTGCACCAATAGTACTAGTAATCCAACCCATGTCAAGTATAAACAAGAAATGATCCCTTGGCCCAAATATCATGAGATGACCCAAGTCGGGGTCCAACTATACGGTCTAGTCAATCGGCTCCCTATAAGCCTAACTCAAGTGTCGGTGTCATACGGCCCAATCACGAAATGTAGTCAAACTGTGCTAGGTCCACCCTAGGGTGTATCAAGTCCTAGGGTGCCAACCACTGACACGAATCAAGCACGCACAGTCTGAACCTACGGGTGCCCGTGCCTTCTTTTTCAACTCCGGACTATGTGCACGACCATAGTCCGCCTGAACCTACACCGGCGCACCTACTCAGCCGCCGTTCTGGACGCTTACAATCAGCCCAGTAATCGTGCCCCACCCTAGCCTAGTCCCTAGGATATCATGATACATCCAAGAGGGTTACTGCTGAAAAGGACCTCGTGACTAGGGTTTCTAACGAGTTGAGTGTGGTTAACCCTATCCAGTCATGTATCAAGTTGGTTAAGTGTATCCAAGTGGTTTATGACTTAACCCTAACATGTGACATTAATTAATTTAATGCACCCAACCTCTCACATTAGACTTTGTTGTGGTTACTGGATATGCCGGGCGGGTCGGGGCAGCTTTACACCATAACCTAGTCTAACATCGGGTTTCAAGCGCGATGAGACCAACTTCTCACATTGGGTCCTATTGTTTGTAGCCACTGGATTTGCCAAGCGGTTCCGGGCAGATTTACGCTACAAACTCAACCCAACCTTGAGTAAGCCACTTTATGGTTTTCTACATGTCATGACCATATTCAAGTTTCTAAGCATAATAAAGTTTCATGTCACATTTCAAGTCATGTTTTTCATGTTAT
The DNA here is from genome assembly GCA_030737875.1 of Allium sativum. NCBI lineage: Eukaryota > Viridiplantae > Streptophyta > Magnoliopsida > Asparagales > Amaryllidaceae > Allium > Allium sativum. The sequence goes on from CM060924.1 coordinate 486,060,295, forward strand.
TTCAAGTTTGCCTAACTACCCATAACGTATCCCCATCGCACGTAAATTCGCATCAACACAAGTAAATCAAGGAACATAAAAAATATGACTAAGAGGGGCATAAGGTTGGTAAAGTTGGTCATAAGTTAAACATGATGATATTTGAGGCAAAAGTGTTCATCACAACAAGCATATAGGATTATTGGCCACAAAACATGTATGACATCAAACTTAGCAAATAAACTTGTGGGTAGCATGTAGTTCAACATCATAGGCAAAGGTGAAACATGATAATAGTTGACATAGGGTGATAAACTTGTGGGTAGCATGTAGTTCAACATCATATGCAAGTTAACATCAAGGTTATGAGGGGTTCTATGTCGCATTATGCATAATCCCCGCATAAAGCTCATAGCTTTCTACCCAAAAATCAAGGTAAATGGTACTAGGTTCATGATAGTTCCACAATCATAAATCAAAAGAGTCATAAATGGATCTATGCATACAAATATAGCCCCAAGACAAGTATTATACCAAAAGTCCCATTTCAACTTGCTACATGATCATATTAACTTCATAGTTTAAATCTAAGAGTAGAGTGGGGCTTACAAAGCGTGGCTATGAGAACTAGAACCAAATAGAACAAGATAGAGACGTTGTAGAAGCTCTAGGAATGATGTAGCAACACAAATAGCCTTGAGAATAAGTAGCTCCTTTGATTTGATGAAGAAAGATGGCTCCTTTTTGCCTTAGAAGCTCTCAAGATGAGGATGAAGGCCATGATTAGGGAGCATTTTGGCAGAATTTAGTTGTTAGGTTGATTTGTGATGGTTTAGGCTAGGTATTAGGGTGTTTTTATAGGTGTAGAGACTAGTTTAGGCCATAGGATTAACCATAATTTAGATCTGAACCATCAAATCCCGTCACAGGCTAGCTGAGCAGACCCAAAGGAGCAACAGGTGCATCAGGAAATCATGGCCGACCAGGGAGGTCGACCCTCCAGGTCGACACCCCAGTCGACCTGGGGGGAGGGGGGGCAGGTCGACTCCCCAGTCGACCTGGGGTAGGGCGGGAAAATTTCCCGCCCAATCTGCCTGGATCTGATTTTGAATTTCAGGCTGAATTTTGAATTTTCTGAAATCTTCAATGGGTCATAACTTGGTCATACAGACTCCGATTTACGAAATTTCGGACTCGTTTTCAAGCAGAATTTCGAGACGAACGCAATGGCGTAACCCGTTCCCATTGATTCTTAACTTATAATTTAATTCTGCCCTGATTACTTGTTTTAACATGTTGTAAAAATTCGGGTTGTTACAGCTGCACTGTTTCGGGTGTCATTGAGTGCTCGTCTATTTATATATATATATATATATATATATATATATATATATATATATATATATATATATATATAGAAGTTAAGAATCAATAACACCCAAATAGTGTAGCACCCCTTTAGTCTCCCTAATTTCCACCACACAATCCCCCTTCTCTCTCCTTCTACTAACTCTCTCTCCCACTATCTTATTTAATAATAAATGAGTGGCTCTCATTAAACGGCTTTAGGGTGCTACAAATTTGGGGTGTTATGGAACCCTCCTCTCTCTCTCTCTATATATATATATATATATATATATATATATATATATATATATATATATATATATATATATATATATATTATAATATTTTGTTTCTAAACACGCGTGGAAGCATTTCTTCGTAAAACGTTCAAGTTCAATTGAAATTAAAGAAAAGCTGTAATAAATATCTTGTTGTTGAACTTAAGCATCCAAACAGTTGATTTCTCCATTACCAAAAAAATCCGCGATTATACTTGTTATGGTAACTCTTCAAAGCTTACCCCAGGCAAATACAGCAGTTTAATAATCTGCATGTTGTACCAAAATTGAGCCAACAAACGGAACACATGAACTCCGATTAAACTCCAATGTGAAAAAAATGTAGGACAGACGACAGTGATCTGTAAACCAATGAAAGCAATGGACCTATGGATCATGTTCTTGTTTCCAGGATGAGAAATAGAGAAACGACCACGAATTCTCTTTTTCATTTCTGTGCACCTCTTCATTTCACCTGTCTTTTTCTTCTTTTTCTTTCCTAAACTCGGTGCAAGATAGTACTGCTGCTCATTAATTTTTACATGTAAATCCATTTATGAGTATGACTGGTTATAAATACTGCTAGATTGTTTTCACCAGACATACTAATCTCTGACTGTGACACAGCAGAAAATTGAATTTTAATACCCAATTCATCAATAAATTTTATGTTTTTATTGATTGATATCATGGGTCTGTGGTAAAATATGAGCTTAATATGGATGCTACATGCGTGCTGTTGATAGAAAATGTGATGTGATTTCAAATGATTAAATAGCCCACATCTTTGTTTGTAAGGCACAAGGAGCAAGATTTTCCTATAATTACCGCCACTTCTGCCCCCACAGTAGAATCAAAATCAAATCAGCATCAATAAAAATCTTTTCTCTAACCTGCGCCATACATAGTCCTGCGCTTCCCCTCCTTTCCGGCGCGGGGTTAGGACTTGCTTGTCATGACAGCTTCGTCGTCGTCATCCATGGAGCCGCAACCGATCAACTGGACCTGGGACGAAGAGAAGTTGTTTGAAAACGCCGTCGCGGAGCTCGAGTTTAACAATGGAGATGAAAACGACGATTTCTACTACAGCGAGATTGCCAGCAGAGTCGCAACGAAGAGTGCGGCTGAGGTGAAGCTGCATTACGAGGTTCTGTTGGAGGATTTGGATGCGATTGAGGATGGTAGGGTTCCGATTCCGATTTACGTGGGAGAGGAAGCGAAGGAGAAGGATAAAAATGAAAATTTAGGGTATTTAGGGATGCATAGTAACGGCGGCAATGGAAGCAGTGGGAATGGATGCTCCAAAGCTGAGCAGGAGAGGAGGAAGGGGATTCCATGGACAGAGGAAGAACATAGGTATGTTAACAAAATTATTGTTTCTTGCTCATGGGCGGTTGAAAATTTTGGGATTTTGTTTAATTTTGACTGAAAACAGGAGTAAATGTTGGTTTGAAAACCTAAGGTAAGTTACGTGTTTGTCCAAATGTGGCTATATGTTACTACAGTGAAATTAGTACTTTGTCGATATCTAAGGGAAGATGCTAGCTGAAAATTTGTGATACTTGACCCTGAATCCCTAGATGACAACTGTTCTGCATACAACAATCAGAAGCTTGAAATGTATCTTCTGCTCTAGCAAAAAGGGTGATGCTAAACACAATATTATTTTCAAGCATTTTCATTATACTTCAAAAATGATTAATGGAGAACACAAATGAAATTCAATAAAAATTTGCCTTATTTATCCATGAAATTCGATTAGTACCATTGAAGGAGAAAAAAAAAAAAAACTCAAAACGATGGGTGCGTATGTCAAATTTTGTTTCTGAACGGATTCCCTTTAATCATTTTTGAAGTGTTAATAACATAGCCTTTATTCTCACTTGATGATAATAGAGTTGGTATTAGTAAGTGTAACATGAGAGCATGAAATATGTGCCATTTTAGTAAGTGAAGTAATGGACGCTTTTAATGGTGGAATATTTTGTACTACCAGTTCATTCAATGGACTGAAAGCTGGCGCTTCCAACTGTGAATAATTAAATTGAACTGAAATATTATTAGGCAGATCCTAGTACATCAAATATGCTTTTATGGTTAACATGTTGATAAATATAGACATTTTTCTTATCCATTTTTGGTAGTGTATTTCTACATGCAAATTGTGTCTTAGAATTGAATTCAGCTGCCTGCTGATTTGCTTATTTTCTGATAAATGTAAGAATGAAAGTTAAGGTCCACACTCTCTTAGGGCATGCTCCTTTTCTCTTTTGGTAAAAATTTGCTTAATTTAGAAGTTATTTATTGACATAGGCATGTTTATGTTCTGTAGTCACTTGAAACCATTAAATATTAAACATTTCACGCAACTCCAAATTTTCTAGAGGATTCGTATTCTTAGAGCATGTTCAGGAGCAATAGCATAAGTCAAAACCGGAGAAATCCACGTTTTTTTTCCCTTCCCTTCATGTTACAGCATCATGAATTCAACAGAGAAGAAAGAAATGGAGAATCTTCTAATTTGTTTTTCTGAACGTGGATTTATAAACGATTTTCAGCAATCCGTATATATTATATAAATGAATTTCTAAAGTCTGTTTATAAATTAAATGGTTTTCAGAAATTCTTTATATAATAAACGGGTTTCTTGAAAACCGTTTGTACTATTGAGTTCCAGAAACTATTCTATAAATTTATGTTTTTTTTTAAAGGTAAACAATTTTGTTCTTGTAAAATTGAAAAATAACAGGCAACATCACCAACAAAACTAACCAGAACTACGAAACATTAGTTTTTTTCTTTCTAAATGAGTAATTTATATACAAGTATATGTAGCATATATTGTACTAATTTTTTTTTGAAATTGGGTACTTGAGACACATTCTACCATGCATGGCAAGAGGGTTTGATCGAATCCATGACCTCTTACATTTTGTCCCAGCGTCTTAACTAACGGAGACAAAAATGTTGTCCTTGTCATCTAATCTTAATTAGTGATTCCACGGAAATTATAAAAGCATAGCCACGATTTTTGTGGTTATTTCTAGCTGACACAATCCAACTTAATCTTCTTAAATATGTGTAAAATGTTAGTCTTTCAGCTAATCTTAGTTTTCTCAAAATATTTTTATTTTTATTTTACTATAATATTTATATAGAAATTTTGATTATTTTTTTTTATTTGAGAAAATAGATGAATGTATTTTTTAGCGCTAGTAATAAAAGAAGTTATATGCATAGCATTTCAACTTTAGTTATCTCACTGTTTGTAAGAAAAGTCTCCACGGTAATGTTTTTGTAAGAGCATCTCCAATCCTTTTGAATTGTCATGTCATGCGGAGCCGGTGCCGGCCCTACGGTTATGGTTGTCCGAGGCCAATGAGAAAGTTCAGCGCCATGAAAAATGCCCTAAAGCAGTTTGAAATTTTGGCATATATAAAAACACATGGCAAAATTCGAAGGGGCAGCACATAGGCCTTGAACACAAGACCTGCTGAATTCAATTCTCTTCACATACCATTGCACCAACGATGACATCAAAAGCAAGTTTTTTTTTTTTTTTTTTTTTTTTTAATTACTATATTATTACCAATCACAACCTGCTGGCTGCTGCCCCTCCTCCGACGTGCTGCCTTAGGCGGCCGCCTCGGCAGCCTACCCCTAGGGCTGGCCCTGTGCAGAGCTTAGGTGGTATAGAGCATTTTTCATGCCATGAAGCGCGTCATGAAAAAATGGTCTCCAATGCAAACTGATCATTTTTCAATTTATTTAATAAAATTAGTGGTAAAACATCTCACTAAATACGAGGATGAGAGAACACCCGGACCCACAAAACATAAAATAATGCAATTAGATAAATAAAAGTAAGTATTATGCAACTGAAACGCTGTTGTGTACTACTCCAAACGTTGAAGGGAATCGTCCGAATCTAGACGTTAAGTTCAAAAATGTCTAAAAGTTCATGTGCCATGTCAGGTTACAATTCCATTTTTACAGCAGCACCGGAGAAGTCAGTTTTTCTAATAATGTCAATGCTTGTGTGTCAATGACATCACATTAGCATTGGTGATGCTCTAAATTAAGTTCGTATTTTTTAAACAAGGAAAAATGCAAAATACCTTGCATCTTATTATGCTTAAATAATAATAATCATTATTATTTATGAATAAAAATATTTAATCTTGTAATCTTTGAAAAACTTTTTGAAAAGTGCTAATTAACTTGCTTTTTTGAAAAGTGCAAGATATTCTGTGTTCAAATAGCCGTCTATATACACACATATATATATATATATATAAGGGGTTCTATGGCACTCCAAATGGCCTTCATCCTAGACCACCCATTTATATATAGATAAGTTAGTGGGAAAAGAGAGAAACGAGAATGTGTGGAGAGCACCTCAAATAGTGCAGCACCCCTTTAGCCTTCCTGATTTTCACCACACAATCCCGTTTCTCTCTCTTCCCACTAATTCTATCCCCTTCCACTAGCTTTTTAAATTATAAATGTGTGGCTAATATAGAGGTGCAAAAGGGGTGCCATGAAAGAGGGGTGCTATATAATCCTCCTATGTGTGTGCGCGCGCGCGCGCACGTGTGTGTGATACAAATTGGTATACACAAGTTTTGGACCACAAAATTTCTTTATGTTTATGTGGAAGATGAAACTCAGGGGAGATCTTCTAACGCAGAGTTAATTATAACTGAATTTACATAGCCAGTTTAGAATAACCTGGATCACATATGCAAGGGAGGTTGCATGTTTTGGTCATCATCCATGGCCACGTAGAATTGGGCAGTCCTGGCGGGTTAGCTTTGCGTCAATAGAGTTAGACATTAGATTTCAGTTAGTCCAATTTATCAATCCAGTCGGACAAAGGAAAATGTTGTTCATAACTCATCCTCTGCTCGTTCATTTGATTGCCATTCCATAAAGGCATCACATAAACTCATCTATCGCAATCACTGCTCCTCTATTGAGTTTATAAAGAAAAGTAAACTGAAGTAGCCATAACGTAATAGATATGCCTTTTTCAGTGAGCCATGGTTAGTTTTACTCGTTTATGCCTTTTTCAATGAGCCATGGTTAGTTTTACTCGTTTTGATAACCGCTGAATCGAACAAAGGACTGGTTATTAAAACGGTGAACAGTTTTCCCGTTTAAATAAAGCCGATAAGTTCGTTTGTGGAAAAATAAATAAATGATGAAGTGCTCATCGTTCTAATTAAAACAAAGAAGTTCTTGCTATTTTATTTTGTCCTCGTTTATTTTTAAATTTGTCTGCTGGTTGGTTTATATGATGAAACAGTGTCATACTTCATGCGCTAAGGGTGAGAAATTAATGTTTGATCAACGTTTTCCTATATTCGATTTTTTCAGTAGTTATATCAGTGAAAAAAGAAGCACGTCTAACTATAATGTATTCTTCTTTATAGACTCTTCCTTCTAGGTCTAGACAAATTTGGTAAAGGGGACTGGCGAAGCATATCAAGAAACTTCGTAATGACAAGGACCCCTACACAAGTAGCAAGCCATGCCCAGAAGTACTTCATCCGCCACAACTCGATGAATCGGGACCGTAGAAGGTCGAGCATACACGACATCACAACGGTGAACGGTGGAGATGCAGCCTCCCCTCAAGCCCCGATCACGGGACAAGCGGCCAATGGGAACCCGGCACCTCACTATGGGCAGCCGCCTGCCATGAAAGTGCACCACCACCACCCCGCTCATCATCATCCTCATCTATTACACCATGCGCATCCTGTGCCTGGAATGAATATATACGGTCATCCTGTAGGGCACCCTGTTCAAGGGCATGCTGCCTCTGCTATGGGTATGCCCGTTATGCTTCCGCCTGGCCACCATGGTCATGTCCCTTATGTCATGCCTCCTCCTCCTCCTCCTTATTCTGTACCTCCTCCGCATACCATGCATCAATAGCCTCTTCTTTGGTGTACATAGATAGATACCTTCTTGCAGGTTGTTTCTTTGTTTTGGTGTAACATACGATATGACCACCATTTTTCTTTGTATGTTTATGTTCAAATTGTTCATGTTTTTGCTTCCTCAGATGTAACTTATTTTATTGTTTTGTTAAATATGGGTCTGTTCTCTTTGGATATACACTTCGTGCTGAACCAACTCACAGACATGTTACCTGTTGATGCTTTTGTGTCCGCCTATGTAGGCATGCACAATATATACAACATTTTGCAAGCTCTAGTCCCCTTATAAGCTGTAATAGATATAGTAGTTCATTGATATCTTCTTTTCATAAAGCAAGTGGCTATTGGTGCTTTCTCACTTCGTTTCGTCTATTCGGGGCAAAAATTCCAAAAGAAAATCGAAATTTGCAAATATATAGTACTTATTAGCAAGATCATCTTCACAGAAATATTAACCATTTCAAAGATTTTGACACAATCAAAGTGTCAGTCCTTCCGAGTGAAGATACATTACACTTTAGAGGCCTAACTCTTTTGAAAGAAAAGGAAATTCTCTTTTTTTCCTTTAGAGACATCGATCTAATTTATGACCAGAGTGAAAGCTGTAAATACAAGACAAAAACCAAAACAAAAATTAGAGAAAAGCACAGAGCGTACCCAAAGCGTTTGCTTGGAATTGTCGGCAACGTATCAGTATACACGTTAAAATCAATTACAAATTTGTCATAGCAAACGAGAATGTTTTAAAAACGTTAGCAATATCGTTGCAAGCTCACGCAATCGATAGTAAAGTGAAAGCAGTAACAAATTACCGTATTGTGGTGTCCGACTCCAGCGATAGCGGTTTCTTGAAACAATATTGCTTCCTCTACGACACCGAAGGAATTTGAGCAATTGTTCCCCAAGATAAAACGGACCGATCTCTACAATGGAGCACTTACAATTGCAGAGCAACGACGAACACAATGTGGTTTTTAAGAACAAATATCCAGAGAAGAAGCAGAAGAACAATTGGATTTTCAGTGGGTGACTGGGTTCTGGTAGCCAGTCACAGCGGGGGGTGCCTATCTGGTCAGACGCGACTGTCCGTATGGGAACCCTGAAGGGAAACAGTCACATCCACTGACTATTCAGTGCAACGAGTAGTCAGCAATCCATCCGATCACGAGACCCCAAGAGGCCAAGGCTAAATTTGATGGATCGGGTCGTTCATTACGGCATGGATCGTTGAAGATCGGATCGCATTGATCGGTGAACACATGATGCATGAATCGGGATGGAGTGTACATTGATGGGTCGCATGGCTTAATGGGTCGGGTCAGTTTGGCATGGATCAGTGGAAGCATGGGCCGGTGCGATCCATGGAAGTGTGATGCAAGCCGATGGATCGGTGGGCGATCCATATGGATCGATGGGCGATCCATGAGTGTTTGGGGACAGTCCATCAAGGTGTATACCAAATGAAATTTTATTTTGGTTCGACGATGAGCGTAGCTTCGACCTGAGCATGGATGGAATATTCCAAGCAAAGTGAAGTATTTATTGATCGATGAAATGCAACGAAGTGAGAAAAACGACCCTCATTGATCGATGAAATGCAACGAAGTTGTGAAGACGACTCAAGGGCGCTTGAGCTCGCGAATAATGGTTTCTCAGGATGATTTGAGCTTATGCATAGTCGCCGATGATGACGATTGGAGTTATTGGAGGCTAAGGGATCGTTGTTAGTCGGAGGTTCTAGCGGACTCAAAGTAGGAGTATAATAGGGATGCCTAAAAGATTAGATGGTATAATCGAGTATCCTGAGTATCGATAAAAGACCCATATACGTATATCTGAAAGGCGTATGGAGTTTTGCTAGAACCGGAGTTATCATTAACCCTTGATAGATGTCATGTCGTGACCAGTCATAGTTTCAACGCAAGATTAGTAGTGATAGCCAGAGTCATAGATGTTGATTGCTTGTTTGTATCGTCTTCTGTGGATTATTCGACGTCGAGGAAGATATCTCTTGGGAGCTTGTCTGATGTTGGTTTATGCCTTCGGGGCTTGCGCTTGAGGGATGTTGAACTTGATCAGGATGATCTACGCTTGATAGCTGGTTGCTTTGGATGTACTGTTTGTTTCTTCTCTAATTCTAAAGGATATCACTGTCGAATGTGGAGGAGATGAGTTTGGGGTTCTTTTCTGTAATGTGTTGGGAGATTAGATGATTGGTCTACCTATTTCTTATATACTTTATTGATGACGTTAGATAGTTGTTTTATCGCTCATTAAGACTATTGTCTGACTCAAGGATTTATGTTCCCTCTTATTACCTTGGTATGTTCATCCATTGATGTTGTGGATTGGCAAACTAGGTAGCAGGTAGTAGATCTTAATGAGGATGATGATGCTGAGCGACGACGAGCTGGAGGCTGACGTATTATTTTCCTACTATGCATACTTGATGTTTCCGCAGTTATATTTGTTGTATGCTGCTCTGAGTGACTTGTAGTGAGGCTTCATGTACAGACACTTATGATGTAATCCAGTTTGAGGTATGGATACTTTTATGATGATGCGAAAGTTTAAGATTTTGTCCAATGGTGCTTCACTATTACTGCTTATTGTATATGTTCTATTATATTTTATCCCTGCATTGTGAGTTACATGACAAGTTCTACTTGTGCTATTCTACCCTGATGATCGTCCATAGCTGCCTAGCACGTCTTCCAGTGCATTATTTCTCTTGTTAAGTACATGAGTTATGGGCGGTCGTCACATTAACCCAAATTTACAGTCCATGAATCCAATTCACAATATGCCCAAAAATCTCCCAATTAAATATTACTTCAGATTTTTTCCAATTTAGGCAACTCAAACGGTAAAGGTCTAGGCTCCCATTGGCCTAGGCTCAACGCAAAACAAAGGAAAATAAGAAGAAATAGGTTTAAGCTCAAAAATGAACAAAATGAATAAATAGGCATAATAAGATTGTAATAAAACAATGTCAGAAAGGGGATTAGGAGGAAGAATGTACATATCAATAAATAATAACTGAAAAAGGAATGGGTAATTGAAAATAATTAAAATAAACAATAACGTGTAAAAGATGAACTTATAAACAATATAAATTTCAAATCCAATATATTTTACTGTCAAAATCTTTTTTATTTAAATTGCTCTGAAACTAACATAGAACTCACAAATATGTACTATATAAATCAATAAAATTATATATGTAATACATAGATATGTTAATATGCTTGAAATAATTAAAATTTTCAAACATTTGATATTGTTATAAAATATAAACTTATGTATCTTGTATACGAAGTTTAAACATATATAGTTTAACTTATATATAATTTCATAACAATTTTGGGTTATGTTATCACGAACACTACTTGTAATTTAATACTAATTTTGATTTTTTTATTAAGATTTATTAAACTTGCATATTTAACTTAATATTTTGGTGTACATATACATACATATATATATATGTGTGATTTTTATGTCTTAAATTTGTAGTTAAAATATAAAAAGTTATAGTTTTATAGTTTACTTTATATTACCAGATTTTATCAAAATATAATTTTGTTATAGATTTCTTTTAAAGATTTAACATATAAATGATTCTTTAGCAAAATAATATGTTTTGTTTTCTAAAGTTTAAATTTAAATGATTGATGTATATCTCAACATAAATTAAATTTTAAGTCCTTTTTAAATTAGTTTTCATACAATTATGAATATATTTTTATAATTTACTTCATATGATAAAATTTTATATTCTCTTTGAAAAGATCTTCAATATTTACTATATTTAAAGAACCAACCTAGTAAGACTATTTAACTTCACAGTTTTCATAGAATTATTCAAAATGTTCTACTAATTATCATGAATATATTTTTAATTACCATTAAAAGCTTATCTTTATTATTCTTTCAATCACTTTCATTAGTATCATTACCGTAAGTATAGAAATTAATGTATATCATCTTTGCTTGATTGAAATAATTTATAATATATATGTATATGCATAATAGTTAGATAGTTTGAATATCTTTTACCAAAAATAGATATCATCACCAAATCATTCTGCATATTATCATTACATGTCTTATTTCATATCATACATCATTATAATAAATTACGGTGCATCTCAAAATTAAAATCATTCGCATCACAAGTAGCATTTAATTCAATATATCATTTCATATTGCTTTGCATATGACGTACATTTCATACTGCATTATAACCAACATACTGTATTACTTTGAATTGATTAACTTGTTTGGCTTGATTGATTTATTAGACTTGATTGACTTGTTTGTATATTATTTGACTTAATTGATTTGTCTGACTTGTTTGACTTGAATAACTATGGTTGATATATTTGTTAGAAGTATACTTATGCATATGTAGTGTAACGACCTGACTTTTCGACCGCGGCAATTAATCCAACTTGAAACATTCAAAACGACATATTGTTATTTCTATGGGGTTTAATAAATCAATCACAGAATCACAAACAGATAATACCAGAATTTCTGGCAGCGGAATAAATAAAATACAATAGCAGTTCATGAAGCTACTAAATAAAATTCAAAACTTATACATAGTACAAAATTAAATATAGCGGAAGTCTAAATACAAGAATTTCTAATACAAAGAGAAATAATCAAAACCAATAGATAGAGATGATGTCTTCAGCCAGTCTCCAGCTTCGAAAGGTTAAATCTCAATACTGCAATACTCGGCCTGACCCGAACAATAATGCAAAAACAAAACATTCGAATCAGGACTAACATTCTTATATCAATAAATCAACTCAAGTGAATATTCAATGAAATGCATTAGTAACTTAAAGGATGTTTGAGATTTCCATCCTCTAGGGACCCGTCAAAGTAGATATTATATAATACAATATGCTATTATAATAGTGTCTAAGGTTAAATATAATATTGAAAATAGCGTAAACGGGATTACATTTTAACCCTCACACTGTTTGTACATTGTCGTAAACGTTGCATATAAAACATCAGTGAGCAGTAGGTGGATAGGGATGCGCCGCTATACGACAACGTTAAATCAAAATCGTAGGGGGCTCGATCAGGATAGTATGACAAGGCACACTAGGAATACCCAAAGTAGGATTCTACCGATGCATGCCTGGACCGATGGTAACACATAGCCGCAACTGCCGCCCATCTCGAACAACACCCCCATAATCAAGGGTGGACACCAGTCAAATCACAAAGTAATAGATATAGTTCGAAGAAGTGCATATGATAGGAGGTGCGACCTCACTTAATCACGGTATAACACCTATTTTAGTTATTTTAATTATGACCCGAAGGTCAAGAACATCCATCACCATTCTCATACTTCATTCCAGTAGCTTTCGTCAAACCAACCTACTTCACTCTGGATTCTCCACCACGCATATAGTTGTTAAAGTGGTTTTCGGTATTGGCAGAGAGTATGATAATATCCGATCCCGGTCTCTTTAACAACCAAACATTTACATTTTCCACACCGTGGTCATTTATTTTTGAAATCATATTTTAAAATATTATGAATCAGTTGACTCCAAATATTGGTTTTATAAACAATTAAGTTCAAATATTCAAATATAATAAATTTTATTGCAATTGAATCGTTATTTGATTTCATTCAAGGTTTCAAATTTCGTATTTACAAATAGTTCGTTAACAAGAATTTCATTGGATTTCAAGTTTCTTTCACGATTATCGTTATTCAAAAATCTTTATACTAAACGTTTCAGATCTAATAGCTCGGATCGGAAATAGACTTTTATTTAAAATAGTTAATTTGATATAAAATAGTTAATTTAATATAAAACAGTTTAATTCAAGAATAAGTATGTTATATTAAATAATTTGGTTAAATAATTATTAAATAGATAATGGTATAATATTTAAACAAACTAATTTTAAACAGTTATAAAATCTTTAATAGTTAAATTAAATATATGTAGTTATAAAGTAATAATTATGTAATATAATCTAAATTGGTTTTTTATAAAATAATACTAATTTTAAAAATCAAGTTTTAAATATTAATCCAATCCGAACCATATATCCATATGCTCAAGTTCAACTTATAATCGATTCGGTTATCAGAACTTCACTTCAAATTAATTTCAACTTAATATTATATTCTAATTTCAATACATTTCAACTATTATTCAGGTTGGATTTACATTTTATTATTTCAATAAAATTCTTTAAATTTCAAATTTACTTTACATCTCATTTTAACAACTTCAAGCTTGTTAAATCTAAAATTTTCAATTTTATTCAATTCTAAATGTTTAACTTCAAGTATACTTAGATTTAAAGCATTTACTTAACAACTATTATCAAATCGACTTATTTAGTTTCATTATCCTAACCAATTTCATATAAACTCATTTCATCATTTTCTATATCATATCTTTAATAAATTTAGCTTCATTTTTAAAATTCATTTCAATTAATTCAATAAACAAATTAATTAAGTTACAATTAAATTCCAAAACTCTCTTTTACACCTTTCTTAATTTAAAGTATTAAGAAAAGTTATATTTATATTTTACGAAATCTATATTTGTATATTAAAATTTAAATAATATTAATTATAACAAAATATTTATTAAATTACTTTTGAAATAATTTAAATTATTTAAATTTTAAAAATAATATTATATTTAAAATAGCTTTGAACTTCAAAATATATTTAAACTCAGAAACTATTTTTAAAAATAAACCAATGGTGTCCGTATATAATTTTCTTCCTAGGCCAAGTAATACGGATATATATCATTTCAATCCGTAAATTAAATTCTTACGGGTATATATCATTTCAACTCGCAATCCCAAATTCAGTAAAATCATTGAGGTCTATCATTTCAACCTATAACGTTTTTTCCCTAATCTAATGTTTGTTCGGGTATGTATCATTTCAACCCATAGGGAACTTGTAATATGAGAACAAATAAATAATATAAACTCCACAATCAAACATATACAAATCATATGTGCACATCCATATAATACATATCAGTAGTGTCAATAATGAGTACCATAAGTGCATAACATATAATAAGATTTTCTAAAACAATCCTATACATTTCATAGCATTCCAAATACGCTGAATTTCACTTCTATGAAAATGTAAGTCAAGTGTGAGATAAACTCACGTTTTTGAAACACGAAAAAAAGACAATAATCATGAAGACACAATGAAAAATATGATGCCATCCAAGCAAAACTCAAGGCTAATTCAAATGCAATACATCTAAAATCGAACCAGCAAAAAAATCAAATGGAAGCGGAAAAAGAACTCTCAAAATCCAGCACGAAAATCAACACAACTCTTTCATTTTTTTTTAACGATATGAAGATTTGTAGACGTAAAGAAAAGAGATAAGAAAAGGGGAAAGAAAGGGCATTGTTTTATTGTTGAATGAATTTTAAGGATATGTAGTAGAGAAGAAAGAGGAGAGAATAAATACATGATTTATTTCCCTAAGATGGCTCTTTGTATTATGCAAATTGCGAACAAATTAAATGTGGTTGACTAAGGCTGAGGTAGCAATACTTATTTCTCATTCAAATTCAAAAGTAAATCATAGATAAAAAGAGAATAAATTGAAAGAAATGAATGCATGATTGATTTCCTAACAGTTACTATTGGTAAGTTGTTTAACTTTTCAAATTTCAAAACATAGAATATTAAAATTTTAGAATTTAAGGAACATGTTAAATTAGGCAAACACAAATAAGGTTAAAAAATGGCTAGATATATGCATGGACAATGCTGATAGTTTTGCAGGTTTTTCGTTGTCTTTGTTTCTTAATATAAAAAGGGAAGGGAAACATGTATACATAGAGTTGGCTTGTTCTTGAAGAAAAATAATGATGGATAACAAAAGGGAGAAAGAGAAAAAAGGGATGTAAATGTAAGGAATGAAAGCACGCAAATGAAATATGATGTAAAAAAATAGACGAAGGAAAGAAATTATTAGAATAAAGGGTAATAGATTAATTGAATGAAGGAAAGAAATGAATAAATGGTTCATGAAAGAAAATAACTTGCAAGAAACGTGAATGGACAAACAAATTATGCATAATTTATTTTTCTTTGAGAAGAGTTAATCAGGAAAACGTTACTTTAAAATTGAGGAAAATTTGCATGAGATAGAAGTGAAAACAGAAAGAAGAGGAAAAGAAGGAAATATCATATAATATTTGGGAAAGGATAAATAAAAAGAATGTGTCAATTTTAAAGGAGAGGAATGGTGCAGAATTAAAGAAAAGACGAAGAGAGGAGGACACTGAAATCGAATGCAACTATTCACATTTCAAAATAAATAAATTAATGAAGGTTTGAACATGTAATCCCCATTCCAAATTCCTAAATGTTACATTTTGAACAAACAAGGAAAGAATTAAAGACGATAGACAAAGATATATACATGTATATATTGGATTTTATTTCATCTAGAATGTACACATTATTTCCAATCAATCTTTCAGTAGAAATTAATAGATTTCATTAATAACAGCATAAATTTTATTCAAAATCCATTTTAAATTTAATAATTTAATTTAATAGCTAAATTGTCGAAATTTATGGGATGTTACAATCTCCCTCACTCTAAGCTTTTCGTCTCCGAAAAGGAACGAGACAGAGAAATGGTAATTAAATAATTTACTATGTTTAAACCAAATGGTTGACATCCATCATCTTACTTATATATATATTTGAAATATATATTTTTTATCAGAAATTAATACATTTTCATACATGTCAAAATATAGTGTATGAAAATACTTGAAACATTTTTCTCTTAAAACAGAATAGGTACAAAAAGTTTCTAATATTTATTATTTTAAATAACATATTTTAGGTAATTTATTTATTAAAAATTTCAAGTACTCACCTGCACTTATTTATTTGTTAAAATTTAACTCTTATCCTTTTATAAATATCATCAACCTAAGTTTGCAAATATAAATCACATAATGTTTCAACATATTTCAAAGCAATATATGTTATATTGACATATATTTACCTTGAGGTATAACCTATTTTAATATACCAATTCATCTTTGTCAAATTCAATCTTATTTCCATATTGAAGCTCACATCAACATTTCATGTTATTTTAGTTTTTTAACTTTCATTATCATTTTAAAATACAAATCAAGTTCAAATCTATATCATAAATAACTTCAGTTTATATCTAATTCCATTTACAACAAATTCACAATCATACTATTTTTTATATCCTTAGTGTAAGCAAGTTTAAACTATTCTATCCTACCAAATCAAACCCCTTTTCAAATGCCTAACCTTAAATTAAAATAAATTTATAAGTTTTACAACCTTTTCATAACTATAGTTTACACAAAATCATACTTACAAAGTCTAATTCATCTTTATAGGTTTAATACATGTTATATACATAAATCACTATTCTTTTATAAATAATTTATATGTGATTACATAGAGTAAATTTTCCAGATTAACCTACAATCAGGTGGTATAAATAGCATTAATGGCGACCACGAAATTTATTGGCGATGCAATTGGGCTAATAGTGACATAAGCAGACCTCCAGATAGGAGGCTGAGAAAGGAGGTATCGTGGGGAGATGATGGTCTGATTGAATTATCTGCGAGAAACGCATGGATTGATGTAGGGAAGGGTGGATGACCAGTTCGGAATCCGAGATCACATAAGGTAGGTGACCTGAGGGGTGACGGGTGATCTGATGATCCCCAGAATACCACTTCTACGGTGGTGCATAACCCTATATCATAGAAATGGGGGGGGGAGCGAACGCTCGATCCAACTCTGATGATCAACGGGTTCAACGTTCAAGGAGATTTGGAAAGCAACCCACGTTTGACTGGGCGATGGTAAAGGAGGATGTGGCTGCGATGAGATCCAAATCATGGATCCAGATGGTGTCAAGAGGTACAGGACAATCAGTTAAAGAATATGTGGATTTGAGTTACATTGAACCCATGACTATCAACGCGAAGAAGAATGGATATATCCCAATGATTGCTATGTTTAGATCGGTTGATAAATGGAAGAGTTCCATCATCTTCTATGTATATGGAACTAGATCGTATCATCTACACCTTAAAAACTACGTTGAACGAGTGTGGAAACCATCAGGAAATTTTCAACTTCTATCAAAAGAGAATGGTTTTTTTATAATAAGATTTGAGAATGACTCCGATTGTGAGAAGATTCTGAAAGGAGGACCCTATCTGTTTAATAATAAAATGATAATTTAAAAAAAATGGAATATGGTTATGAGATTTAAGAAAGATCTACTATGCACTATGCCTCTCTGGGTCAAGTTTTCAAACCTTGAACTTGAATTATGGGATAAATAATCGTTGAGTGCCATCGCAAGCATTTTAGGTAAACCAATTAAAATGGATAAGATCACTACGGATGAATCCAGAGTTGCGTTTGTCAAGATATTTGAAACGACCCACCATTTTGAACCATTCAAATCGACAATAATCCACACATGTCAGACTTGAATTGCTCAAAACGATAGATTGTTGATAAAAATTGGCAAATAACAGCATATATAGTAAATAAATCAATCACAGATCACAGACACAGAGTAATAAAATACTACACAGTGGAATAGATAGAATAGTACTCCATAAGCTACTACATAACCATAGAGTCTAAAGCAAATACAATAGAGTGCCAAACATAGATAAGTCTGCTAATGCATAAGAAAATAATAGAGTCTGAAATAGGAAATAACTGAAATAACTGGAAGGCTGAAATAACTGCAACGACTGAATAAGTGATAGATAGATCCAAGCAAAGCTCCAAACTCCAGGTGAACCAAGAAAGCTGATATCCTCAAGCTGACCCGAGTATCCATGTAAAACAAACACACTCGAGTCAGGATTAACATTCCTATTTAAATGATAAATCAAGTGTATCGATTACCGAAATGCAAAGTAACTTAAAGGATGTTGGGATGACCATCCTTTAAGGATCCGTCAAACTAATACTATATATTATAATACGCTATATACAATAGTGTCTATCAGTAAAGTAAATATCAAAATAGCGTAAGCGGGATTACCATGATTACCCTTACACCGTTTATATAATCCCATAGTATATACAGTACCGTAATTCCTCCGTAAACTGGAGGGCTATCAGAGGGCACTCCATATAAAATGGTACAAAACAAAATCGTATGGGGCTCGTATAAGGCATGTGACAAGGCACACGAGGAATGCCAGGGTGGATTCACCGTTTGCATAACCGGACTGGTGGTAACGCATAGCAGCAACTACCGCCCACCTCGAGACACACTCCCATATCAAGGGTGCGCACCAGTCGAATCACAAAAGTAATAGAATGGTTTCGAAGAAGTATGCTCGATAGGAGGAATGACCTCACTTGGTCTCGGTGTAGCACCTGTTTTAGCCACATCAAGCTGACTCAAGGTAGTCAGGTTCTCGTAATTAAGATGAAATAGAAAATAGAATCGATCGCCAAGCTATCCTTCTTCATTCTGGAACTCCACCGCGTACACAGTTGTTAAAGTGGCTTTCGGAATTGGCAGAGAGTATGACAAATCCGATCCCGGTCTCTTTAACAACCAATCGCTTACATTTTTCACACCGTGGTCGTTTTATAATTTTTACTCAAAATAACTATCAAAATATCAAATACTTTAAAAATCACATCTTATACTCTTCACTATTTAAAGTTTATAAAATATATAAGTTTATAAAATAAAACATAATATAAAAAATATTAAATAATAAAATTTATAGAAATACTGTATATAAAATAGGTACTTATTTTGTTATTAAAACCTTTGTAAACTTTTACAACAATTAAAATATAAGTAAAATCTCAAATATCATTTAAATCCATACTTCTTATAAATTAGCTTTCAAAACATTTCCAAAATATAAGTTTATCATTTGAAATTTAACTATTATTATTATTATAGAAAATACTTGAATTATAATTCCAAAAATCAATAATTTCAATTAAAATATAATTATGATTTTAGAATATGACCAACGATGTCCGTATAAAATTTTCTATCCTATGGTCAAGTGATACGGATATGTATCATTTCAATCCGTTTAATTTCAAGTACGGGTATATATCATTTCAACCCGAAATCCCAAATTCAATAAAAATCGATTGGGTCTATCATTTCAACCCATAACGATTTTCCCCTATTCTATCAAGTCGTTCGGGCATGTATCATTTCAACCCATGGTGATTTTCTAAACTAATGGAACTTGCAATGTGAAAGTCAGGACATAACAAAACAATCATCGACATATAATATAGACCCGTACATGTCATAAGGACACGTTCGTACATGTTCATATTACGTCTAAATATCCGTCGTACACGTCAAATGTCATTTATTTAGGCATACATATGTAGAGTATATTCGTGCGCGTATCCGTGTGCATGTCACGTACACTATCGTGCATGTCACATTCACACGTATCAAATAACATGCACGCTACACTGAACGTATTATGTCCATATAGATTTCATTTTACGTGTCCAACATATTTACACGTCATATCAACATATATGTAACCAACACGTGTCGATTATCACATACGCAGATCAATATATATATCGTATATCACCAATTCATACAAACAACCAAATAATATCATGTGCATCAATGATGTCAATAACATGTCGATAATGTACAATAATGTGATCTCTATAGCAATCCTAGCAATTCAGATAACTAATTCACAGGTTTATACACTTAAATAAAAATGTTAATCGTGAGTGAGGGGTGTCACCTTTCGTAGCCAATAGAAATGAAAGGAATGATGAAAGCGGATGTGAAGCGGACAACAAACGGACTCTATTCCTCTTTATTACTAACTTCTCCGACTGGAAACAAAATAAAATTTTAAAAACATTATATTAATTAATTATGTACACTTTTTTTTTCAAAACCAGTAGATAACACGCTTGTCAAAACAAAATCCGAACTTGAAATTATATATATATTCGTTTGCACAACAGTGTATATGCATACAGTACACATACTTGTTTTGAAAAGCCGATGTGTACCGCAATAGGAAAAATGCGAACTTAAAACTTTTTTTTTTTTCAAACCATGTATCCAACTGACAAAACCAAAAACCAAATTTCAGATTTTTACTTTATTCCCAAAACCAACACATGAACGTGAGCATGAAAATGTTTTAAAACCAATACACTATCCGTGCATGCTGTATTTAACAAATACAAAAAAAAAACTTCTTTCTTTCTATTTTTTTTATTTTTATTAACGCATGCCAAGCAAAGAAGAGAAAAAGATAAAAAATGAAAACAAAACAAACCCAAAAAAAAAAAAAAAAAAAACTCACGCCTATATAAACTGATTTTTTTTTTTAAAAAATAAATAAATAAAAGCTTACGCATGCAATGTTTGCAGCGAAAGAGAAGAACAGAAAATAAAGGGAAGAACATACTCACGCTAACAAGAAGAAATGGAAGACAAGCTTGGCTACAGGGAGAGGTGGCTTTCTTCTTTTGAATGTTGGAGAGAATGGATGGAAAATAAGCTACAGGAAGAGAGGGAATGATGCAAAGAATTAAGGTTGGATGCCAAAAGTTGCTACAGGAGAATGGAAATATTTGCTACAGGAAGTGAGCTTTCAATTCATCTTTCATGCATGCATGGAGGCGCCTCTCTCATTCTTCCCTTATGATTTCGTTTTTTTTCTTTTTTTCTTTTTTTCTTTTCTTTTTTTTTTTTACCGAGAGGAGGACATTATATTTTTGAAGAGGCAGATAAAGTGGGGAAGATGAAATGAAGGAGTAGTATGAAGAGGACGGTATAAATGCCAAACGGTAAAAAACGAAGAGATGCCGGTGAGAAAACCAAGAGCTTATGCCATTTCATTATTTTGGAGACCGTGTGCTTGCATGGAGAGTTGATTCACAGACCCAATATTAATAGCTAAACCAGTTAGACACAAATAGGGACAGTTCATACTTAAATGGACCGGTATCAAATTTTATGCACAAGCTATTTTAATTTTTCATTGCAACCGGATACCCGAAACGGATAAATGAATATACCACGGTGATCAGCGCGACGATACGAACGCAATGGTATAAAGAACTCAGTGTCACGACACTCCTATCAAAACCCCATTACGGACACCTTTTAACGCAGAAAAACGTATAAATAAATTAAAACGAAGGTCGAAATGTACGAATTACGCGAAACGGATTGCGCCGCCGAATTCAGAATAAGCAAAAGAATTTACTAAAACTCAACCGTCAGTATTTTGGACAAAACTTTACGGACGCATAAATTTGAACTGATATGCACAAAAATTTCACAATCGACGAATTTCTTATTTTCCGATGAAACTCGACCGACTGCTATGTCTAAATGAGCGCATTTCAAATATTAAATTCTCGTTGTGAAAATTTTTATGCTAAATTTTCAAAATAAAATGAAAGTGTTTGAAAAAAAATCGAATTTTAAGTCGTTGAAAATAACGAGTTGTTACATTCTCCCCCACTCAAAACTTTTCGTCCTCGAAAAGGAACGAAAATAAGAAAGAGAATGTGCAGAACAACAAAATAGATTCGAAAGAATAAAGGTGGTTATGCTTACGTTGATCGCAAAGACTGAGATTAGTGGGACCAGCAATAGGATTTGATACACATAAGGGTTCACTTGCTACTTGTGGATGTAAGAAATGCGCAACTTATCACAATGGTTTATAGAAATAATGCTATAGGAAGCTCTAGCATTGAATAGAACAGGAATAGGAAAATGGAGTAAAGAAAAAGATACTTTAAAGGGTACCTTGGTTATCACTAGAAGCAGGAGGAGTAGCGGCTCCGGATTTATTTGGACAACTATTGGCATAATGACCCTTCTGATTGCAGTTGAAGCAGGTAATGTGAGATAAGTCGATCGACTGACTCTGAGAAGAATAACCAATACCCTGGGTCTTCTGCCAGTTCTCCTTTTGCTGCTGAAAATTAGGCTTCCTCTTCTTTGAACTACTAGAAGTACCCTGAGACTGAGATGCATGTATAGCTTGCTTCTGCTTCCCTCTAATGTTGGGATTCTCAAATCTAATAGCCATATCGACGAGATCAGTGAAAGTGCCACGCACATGGTTAGTCAAACGATCAAAATACTCTGGACGTGCTCCATAAATAAACCTCTCATTCTTCTGGAGTGGGGTCTGGATCAGATTAGGCCCATACTTAGAAAGCTCGTTGAATTTCCTCTCGTACTCAGCAAATGTCATATCACCTTGCTCAAGGTCCATAAATTCCCTATAAAGTTGAGACTTTCCTGAATCGGGTATCCACTTAGCAACAAGGTATCCCTAAAAGAGACGATTTTTTTTTTTAAATCAAGAGAGATTCAAGGAAGGAAAACAAAGATAGAAAGAACAGTCTTAAGGATTTTTACTTGAACTGCTGCCAGGTAATGTTCGTCTCGATAGTATTAGCAGTAATTGACTGCCACCAATGAAGAGCATCATCATGTAATTGCCAGGCGGCCAACTGACGCTTCTGAGCATCGGTGATCTCAAGACCAGTGAAAATTCTCTCAAGATTCTCCAGCCACTGCTCGGCTTCAACAATACCTCCAGATCCGGTGAACTTGGTACCTCCAAGCTGCGTGTACTCCTTGCAAAGTTTAGTGAACCTAATCGGCTGAACGGGCTGAACTACTGGTGGTGCAATTGGGGCACTACCACGACCTCTTCCCCTAGTATTCCTTCGGTTACTCATCTGGAAAGATTCAAACGGGTTTAGACGAATGGAAAGATAGAATATTCAAAAGAGATACTAATCGAAAGGAATCCTAATAAGGTATCTAAAGATCGAACGAATATGATTCCATAATTAATTTATCTCATTCTAGAGTATCAATACTCCATCTATAATGAGTTTTACTCTATATGCTGAAATTTGCCTAAAACCAGAGCTCTGATACCACTTGAAACGACCCACCATTTCGAACCATTCAAATCGACAATAATCCACACATGTCAGACTTGAATTGCTCAAAACGATAGATTGTTGATAAAAATTGGCAAATAACAGCATATATAGTAAATAAATCAATCACAGATCACAGACACAGAGTAATAAAATACTACACAGCGGAATAGATAGAATAGTACTCCATAAGCTACTACATAACCATAGAGTCTAAAGCAAATACAATAGAGTGCCAAACATAGATAAGTCTGCTAATGCATAAGAAAATAATAGAGTCTGAAATAGGAAATAACTGAAATAACTGGAAGGCTGAAATAACTGCAACGACTGAATAAGTGATAGATAGATCCAAGCAAAGCTCCAAACTCCAGGTGAACCAAGAAAGCTGATATCCTCAAGCTGACCCGAGTATCCATGTAAAACAAACACACTCGAGTCAGGATTAACATTCCTATTTAAATGATAAATCAAGTGTATCGATTACCGAAATGCAAAGTAACTTAAAGGATGTTGGGATGACCATCCTTTAAGGATCCGTCAAACTAATACTATATATTATAATACGCTATATACAATAGTGTCTATCAGTAAAGTAAATATCAAAATAGCGTAAGCGGGATTACCATGATTACCCTTACACCGTTTATATAATCCCATAGTATATACAGTACCGTAATTCCTCCGTAAACTGGAGGGCTATCAGAGGGCACTCCATATAAAATGGTACAAAACAAAATCGTATGGGGCTCGTATAAGGCATGTGACAAGGCACACGAGGAATGCCAGGGTGGATTCACCGTTTGCATAACCGGACTGGTGGTAACGCATAGCAGCAACTACCGCCCACCTCGAGACACACTCCCATATCAAGGGTGCGCACCAGTCGAATCACAAAAGTAATAGAATGGTTTCGAAGAAGTATGCTCGATAGGAGGAATGACCTCACTTGGTCTCGGTGTAGCACCTGTTTTAGCCACATCAAGCTGACTCAAGGTAGTCAGGTTCTCGTAATTAAGATGAAATAGAAAATAGAATCGATCGCCAAGCTATCCTTCTTCATTCTGGAACTCCACCGCGTACACAGTTGTTAAAGTGGCTTTCGGAATTGGCAGAGAGTATGACAAATCCGATCCCGGTCTCTTTAACAACCAATCGCTTACATTTTTCACACCGTGGTCGTTTTATAATTTTTACTCAAAATAACTATCAAAATATCAAATACTTTAAAAATCACATCTTATACTCTTCACTATTTAAAGTTTATAAAATATATAAGTTTATAAAATAAAACATAATATAAAAAATATTAAATAATAAAATTTATAGAAATACTGTATATAAAATAGGTACTTATTTTGTTATTAAAACCTTTGTAAACTTTTACAACAATTAAAATATAAGTAAAATCTCAAATATCATTTAAATCCATACTTCTTATAAATTAGCTTTCAAAACATTTCCAAAATATAAGTTTATCATTTGAAATTTAACTATTATTATTATTATAGAAAATACTTGAATTATAATTCCAAAAATCAATAATTTCAATTAAAATATAATTATGATTTTAGAATATGACCAACGATGTCCGTATAAAATTTTCTATCCTATGGTCAAGTGATACGGATATGTATCATTTCAATCCGTTTAATTTCAAGTACGGGTATATATCATTTCAACCCGAAATCCCAAATTCAATAAAAATCGATTGGGTCTATCATTTCAACCCATAACGATTTTCCCCTATTCTATCAAGTCGTTCGGGCATGTATCATTTCAACCCATGGTGATTTTCTAAACTAATGGAACTTGCAATGTGAAAGTCAGGACATAACAAAACAATCATCGACATATAATATAGACCCGTACATGTCATAAGGACACGTTCGTACATGTTCATATTACGTCTAAATATCCGTCGTACACGTCAAATGTCATTTATTTAGGCATACATATGTAGAGTATATTCGTGCGCGTATCCGTGTGCATGTCACGTACACTATCGTGCATGTCACATTCACACGTATCAAATAACATGCACGCTACACTGAACATATTATGTCCATATAGATTTCATTTTACGTGTCCAACATATTTACACGTCATATCAACATATATGTAACCAACACGTGTCGATTATCACATACGCAGATCAATATATATATCGTATATCACCAATTCATACAAACAACCAAATAATATCATGTGCATCAATGATGTCAATAACATGTCGATAATGTACAATAATGTGATCTCTATAGCAATCCTAGCAATTCAGATAACTAATTCACAGGTTTATACACTTAAATAAAAATGTTAATCGTGAGTGAGGGGTCTCACCTTTCGTAGCCAATAGAAATGAAAGGAATGATGAAAGCGGATGTGAAGCGGACAACAAACGGACTCTATTCCTCTTTATTACTAACTTCTCCGACTGGAAACAAAATAAAATTTTAAAAACATTATATTAATTAATTATGTACACTTTTTTTTTCAAAACCAGTAGATAACACGCTTGTCAAAACAAAATCCGAACTTGAAATTATATATATATTCGTTTGCACAACAGTGTATATGCATACAGTACACATACTTGTTTTGAAAAGCCGATGTGTACCGCAATAGGAAAAATGCGAACTTAAAACTTTTTTTTTTTCAAACCATGTATCCAACTGACAAAACCAAAAACCAAATTTCAGATTTTTACTTTATTCCCAAAACCAACACATGAACGTGAGCATGAAAATGTTTTAAAACCAATACACTATCCGTGCATGCTGTATTTAACAAATACAAAAAAAAAAACTTCTTTCTTTCTATTTTTTTTTTATTTTTATTAACGCATGCCAAGCAAAGAAGAGAAAAAGATAAAAAATGAAAACAAAACAAACCCAAAAAAAAAAAAAAAAAAACTCACGCCTATATAAACTGATTTTTTTTTTAAAAAAATAAATAAATAAAAGCTTACGCATGCAATGTTTGCAGCGAAAGAGAAGAACAGAAAATAAAGGGAAGAACATACTCACGCTAACAAGAAGAAATGGAAGACAAGCTTGGCTACAGGGAGAGGTGGCTTTCTTCTTTTGAATGTTGGAGAGAATGGATGGAAAATAAGCTACAGGAAGAGAGGGAATGATGCAAAGAATTAAGGTTGGATGCCAAAAGTTGCTACAGGAGAATGGAAATATTTGCTACAGGAAGTGAGCTTTCAATTCATCTTTCATGCATGCATGGAGGCGCCTCTCTCATTCTTCCCTTATGATTTCGTTTTTTTTCTTTTTTTCTTTTTTTCTTTTCTTTTTTTTTTTTTTACCGAGAGGAGGACATTATATTTTTGAAGAGGCAGATAAAGTGGGGAAGATGAAATGAAGGAGTAGTATGAAGAGGACGGTATAAATGCCAAACGGTAAAAAACGAAGAGATGCCGGTGAGAAAACCAAGAGCTTATGCCATTTCATTATTTTGGAGACCGTGTGCTTGCATGGAGAGTTGATTCACAGACCCAATATTAATAGCTAAACCAGTTAGACACAAATAGGGACAGTTCATACTTAAATGGACCGGTATCAAATTTTATGCACAAGCTATTTTAATTTTTCATTGCAACCGGATACCCGAAACGGATAAATGAATATACCACGGTGATCAGCGCGACGATACGAACGCAATGGTATAAAGAACTCAGTGTCACGACACTCCTATCAAAACCCCATTACGGACACCTTTTAACGCAGAAAAACGTATAAATAAATTAAAACGAAGGTCGAAATGTACGAATTACGCGAAACGGATTGCGCCGCCGAATTCAGAATAAGCAAAAGAATTTACTAAAACTCAACCGTCAGTATTTTGGACAAAACTTTACGGACGCATAAATTTGAACTGATATGCACAAAAATTTCACAATCGACGAATTTCTTATTTTCCGATGAAACTCGACCGACTGCTATGTCTAAATGAGCGCATTTCAAATATTAAATTCTCGTTGTGAAAATTTTTATGCTAAATTTTCAAAATAAAATGAAAGTGTTTGAAAAAAAATCGAATTTTAAGTCGTTGAAAATAACGAGTTGTTACATTCTCCCCCACTCAAAACTTTTCGTCCTCGAAAAGGAACGAAAATAAGAAAGAGAATGTGCAGAACAACAAAATAGATTCGAAAGAATAAAGGTGGTTATGCTTACGTTGATCGCAAAGACTGAGATTAGTGGGACCAGCAATAGGATTTGATACACATAAGGGTTCACTTGCTACTTGTGGATGTAAGAAATGCGCAACTTATCACAATGGTTTATAGAAATAATGCTATAGGAAGCTCTAGCATTGAATAGAACAGGAATAGGAAAATGGAGTAAAGAAAAAGATACTTTAAAGGGTACCTTGGTTATCACTAGAAGCAGGAGGAGTAGCGGCTCCGGATTTATTTGGACAACTATTGGCATAATGACCCTTCTGATTGCAGTTGAAGCAGGTAATGTGAGATAAGTCGATCGACTGACTCTGAGAAGAATAACCAATACCCTGGGTCTTCTGCCAGTTCTCCTTTTGCTGCTGAAAATTAGGCTTCCTCTTCTTTGAACTACTAGAAGTACCCTGAGACTGAGATGCATGTATAGCTTGCTTCTGCTTCCCTCTAATGTTGGGATTCTCAAATCTAATAGCCATATCGACGAGATCAGTGAAAGTGCCACGCACATGGTTAGTCAAACGATCAAAATACTCTGGACGTGCTCCATAAATAAACCTCTCATTCTTCTGGAGTGGGGTCTGGATCAGATTAGGCCCATACTTAGAAAGCTCGTTGAATTTCCTCTCGTACTCAGCAAATGTCATATCACCTTGCTCAAGGTCCATAAATTCCCTATAAAGTTGAGACTTTCCTGAATCGGATATCCACTTAGCAACAAGGTATCCCTAAAAGAGACGATTTTTTTTTTTAAATCAAGAGAGATTCAAGGAAGGAAAACAAAGATAGAAAGAACAGTCTTAAGGATTTTTACTTGAACTGCTGCCAGGTAATGTTCGTCTCGATAGTATTAGCAGTAATTGACTGCCACCAATGAAGAGCATCATCATGTAATTGCCAGGCGGCCAACTGACGCTTCTGAGCATCGGTGATCTCAAGACCAGTGAAAATTCTCTCAAGATTCTCCAGCCACTGCTCGGCTTCAACAATACCTCCAGATCCGGTGAACTTGGTACCTCCAAGCTGCGTGTACTCCTTGCAAAGTTTAGTGAACCTAATCGGCTGAACGGGCTGAACTACTGGTGGTGCAATTGGGGCACTACCACGACCTCTTCCCCTAGTATTCCTTCGGTTACTCATCTGGAAAGATTCAAACGGGTTTAGACGAATGGAAAGATAGAATATTCAAAAGAGATACTAATCGAAAGGAATCCTAATAAGGTATCTAAAGATCGAACGAATATGATTCCATAATTAATTTATCTCATTCTAGAGTATCAATACTCCATCTCTAATGAGTTTTACTCTATATGCTGAAATTTGCCTAAAACCAGAGCTCTGATACCACTTGAAACGACCCACCATTTCGAACCATTCAAATCGACAATAATCCACACATGTCAGACTTGAATTGCTCAAAACGATAGATTGTTGATAAAAATTGGCAAATAACAGCATATATAGTAAATAAATCAATCACAGATCACAGACACAGAGTAATAAAATACTACACAGCGGAATAGATAGAATAGTACTCCATAAGCTACTACATAACCATAGAGTCTAAAGCAAATACAATAGAGTGCCAAACATAGATAAGTCTGCTAATGCATAAGAAAATAATAGAGTCTGAAATAGGAAATAACTGAAATAACTGGAAGGCTGAAATAACTGCAACGACTGAATAAGTGATAGATAGATCCAAGCAAAGCTCCAAACTCCAGGTGAACCAAGAAAGCTGATATCCTCAAGCTGACCCGAGTATCCATGTAAAACAAACACACTCGAGTCAGGATTAACATTCCTATTTAAATGATAAATCAAGTGTATCGATTACCGAAATGCAAAGTAACTTAAAGGATGTTGGGATGACCATCCTTTAAGGATCCGTCAAACTAATACTATATATTATAATACGCTATATACAATAGTGTCTATCAGTAAAGTAAATATCAAAATAGCGTAAGCGGGATTACCATGATTACCCTTACACCGTTTATATAATCCCATAGTATATACAGTACCGTAATTCCTCCGTAAACTGGAGGGCTATCAGAGGGCACTCCATATAAAATGGTACAAAACAAAATCGTATGGGGCTCGTATAAGGCATGTGACAAGGCACACGAGGAATGCCAGGGTGGATTCACCGTTTGCATAACCGGACTGGTGGTAACGCATAGCAGCAACTACCGCCCACCTCGAGACACACTCCCATATCAAGGGTGCGCACCAGTCGAATCACAAAAGTAATAGAATGGTTTCGAAGAAGTATGCTCGATAGGAGGAATGACCTCACTTGGTCTCGGTGTAGCACCTGTTTTAGCCACATCAAGCTGACTCAAGGTAGTCAGGTTCTCGTAATTAAGATGAAATAGAAAATAGAATCGATCGCCAAGCTATCCTTCTTCATTCTGGAACTCCACCGCGTACACAGTTGTTAAAGTGGTTTTCGGAATTGGCAGAGAGTATGACAAATCCGATCCCGGTCTCTTTAACAACCAATCGCTTACATTTTTCACACCGTGGTCGTTTTATAATTTTTACTCAAAATAACTATCAAAATATCAAATACTTTAAAAATCACATCTTATACTCTTCACTATTTAAAGTTTATAAAATATATAAGTTTATAAAATAAAACATAATATAAAAAATATTAAATAATAAAATTTATAGAAATACTGTATATAAAATAGGTACTTATTTTGTTATTAAAACCTTTGTAAACTTTTACAACAATTAAAATATAAGTAAAATCTCAAATATCATTTAAATCCATACTTCTTATAAATTAGCTTTCAAAACATTTCCAAAATATAAGTTTATCATTTGAAATTTAACTATTATTATTATTATAGAAAATACTTGAATTATAATTCCAAAAATCAATAATTTCAATTAAAATATAATTATGATTTTAGAATATGACCAACGATGTCCGTATAAAATTTTCTATCCTATGGTCAAGTGATACGGATATGTATCATTTCAATCCGTTTAATTTCAAGTACGGGTATATATCATTTCAACCCGAAATCCCAAATTCA
Source organism: Allium sativum (assembly GCA_030737875.1). Taxonomy (NCBI): domain Eukaryota; kingdom Viridiplantae; phylum Streptophyta; class Magnoliopsida; order Asparagales; family Amaryllidaceae; genus Allium; species Allium sativum. The sequence goes on from CM060924.1 coordinate 486,091,125, forward strand.
ATAAAAATCGATTGGGTCTATCATTTCAACCCATAACGATTTTCCCCTATTCTATCAAGTCGTTCGGGCATGTATCATTTCAACCCATGGTGATTTTCTAAACTAATGGAACTTGCAATGTGAAAGTCAGGACATAACAAAACAATCATCGACATATAATATAGACCCGTACATGTCATAAGGACACGTTCGTACATGTTCATATTACGTCTAAATATCCGTCGTACACGTCAAATGTCATTTATTTAGGCATACATATGTAGAGTATATTCGTGCGCGTATCCGTGTGCATGTCACGTACACTATCGTGCATGTCACATTCACACGTATCAAATAACATGCACGCTACACTGAACGTATTATGTCCATATAGATTTCATTTTACGTGTCCAACATATTTACACGTCATATCAACATATATGTAACCAACACGTGTCGATTATCACATACGCAGATCAATATATATATCGTATATCACCAATTCATACAAACAACCAAATAATATCATGTGCATCAATGATGTCAATAACATGTCGATAGTGTACAATAATGTGATCTCTATAGCAATCCTAGCAATTCAGATAACTAATTCACAGGTTTATACACTTAAATAAAAATGTTAATCGTGAGTGAGGGGTCTCACCTTTCGTAGCCAATAGAAATGAAAGGAATGATGAAAGCGGATGTGAAGCGGACAACAAACGGACTCTATTCCTCTTTATTACTAACTTCTCCGACTGGAAACAAAATAAAATTTTAAAAACATTATATTAATTAATTATGTACACTTTTTTTTTCAAAACCAGTAGATAACACGCTTGTCAAAACAAAATCCGAACTTGAAATTATATATATATTCGTTTGCACAACAGTGTATATGCATACAGTACACATACTTGTTTTGAAAAGCCGATGTGTACCGCAATAGGAAAAATGCGAACTTAAAACTTTTTTTTTTTCAAACCATGTATCCAACTGACAAAACCAAAAACCAAATTTCAGATTTTTACTTTATTCCCAAAACCAACACATGAACGTGAGCATGAAAATGTTTTAAAACCAATACACTATCCGTGCATGCTGTATTTAACAAATACAAAAAAAAAACTTCTTTCTTTCTATTTTTTTTTTATTTTTATTAACGCATGCCAAGCAAAGAAGAGAAAAAGATAAAAAATGAAAATAAAACAAACCCAAAAAAAAAAAAAAAAAAACTCACGCCTATATAAACTGATTTTTTTTTAAAAAAAATAAATAAATAAAAGCTTACGCATGCAATGTTTGCAGCGAAAGAGAAGAACAGAAAATAAAGGGAAGAACATACTCACGCTAACAAGAAGAAATGGAAGACAAGCTTGGCTACAGGGAGAGGTGGCTTTCTTCTTTTGAATGTTGGAGAGAATGGATGGAAAATAAGCTACAGGAAGAGAGGGAATGATGCAAAGAATTAAGGTTGGATGCCAAAAGTTGCTACAGGAGAATGGAAATATTTGCTACAGGAAGTGAGCTTTCAATTCATCTTTCATGCATGCATGGAGGCGCCTCTCTCATTCTTCCCTTATGATTTCGTTTTTTTTTTTTTTTTTTTTCTTTTTTTTTTTTTTTTTTTTTTACCGAGAGGAGGACATTATATTTTTGAAGAGGCAGATAAAGTGGGGAAGATGAAATGAAGGAGTAGTATGAAGAGGACGGTATAAATGCCAAACGGTAAAAAACGAAGAGATGCCGGTGAGAAAACCAAGAGCTTATGCCATTTCATTATTTTGGAGACCGTGTGCTTGCATGGAGAGTTGATTCACAGACCCAATATTAATAGCTAAACCAGTTAGACAAAAATAGGGACAGTTCATACTTAAATGGACCGGTATCAAATTTTATGCACAAGCTATTTTAATTTTTCATTGCAACCGGATACCCGAAACGGATAAATGAATATACCACGGTGATCAGCGCGACGATACGAACGCAATGGTATAAAGAACTCAGTGTCACGACACTCCTATCAAAACCCCATTACAGACACCTTTTAATGCAGAAAAACGTATAAATAAATTAAAACGAAGGTCGAAATGTACGAATTACGCGAAACGGATTGCGCCGCCGAATTCAGAATAAGCAAAAGAATTTACTAAAACTCAACCGTCAAGTATTTTGGACAAAACTTTACGGACGCATAAATTTGAACTGATATGCACAAAAATTTCACAATCGACGAATTTCTTATTTTCCGATGAAACTCGACCGACTGCTATGTCTAAATGAGCGCATTTCAAATATTAAATTCTCGTTGTGAAAATTTTTATGCTAAATTTTCAAAATAAAATGAAAGTGTTTGAAAAAAAATCGAATTTTAAGTCGTTGAAAATAACGAGTTGTTACAATATTAATTGAGATGGATGCAAAATCTGACTTTGCAAATAAGGTTGATGTTTTACTACACACTGGAGAAGAACTGAAAGTTAAGGTGGAATACCCCTGCAAACTGATTTGTTGTAAAGTATGTCGATTTTTGGGAACTCTAATGTATAATGCAAGGTCAAACCAAAAGAAGTGTGGGTGCAAAAATCAGGACACAACACTAAAAATACAAATAACACCGCGTTTGAAAACAATGTTGAACTAGAGATGGGTGATACCTAGATCGCTGGCGTGGATATAACAGATGACTCACTTGCAGTGGAGAATGATAGAGATGGTGGGGGACTAAATATGTCGGGTACAATTGAGAATCACCATAATGTGATAGATCATTCTAATGCCGTAAATAATGGAATGGATAATAGCACACATAACATAGTAGAGAAAAAAAATGCATGTGCAACTGCTTCTAATTCGCTGGGAGAAGATGCCACAAGAGTTTCTACAAATACATCCAATGTAACATTCATAGAAAAATATGATGCATAACATAATAATTCTGTCACCAATTGTAATAACCCGAAAATCTGGGCCAGTTTAAAATTTTTATTTTGGCAATTTTAGCGAATTTTGAATATTTAAAATGAATTATTTTAAATAATATCGACGAGAAAATTTATTTTGAATATATTTAGAATGTATATATTATATACGCCGTCGTTAGAATATAAATATTTATATATAATTATAAATAGAATTGAAAATGGCGCGGTAGTTCGATAATTCGATTTCAAACTTCAATTGAACGTACCGGGTGCAAAACAATCCGGATTTTAGTGAAACCAAAAACATTAGGATCTAATTGATGATATCTTTCCAACGAATCCGAAAAATTGGAATTTCATAGCGGTAATCAAAAGATATGTCCAGTTGAAAATTCTGAATAGTCGCTATGGAATTCAAGCCCTTAAAAATAGACATTTTGCAAACGACCTCGGATTTCGACGAAACCACTTTTGTTGGGTCCGTGATGTCAAATTATTGCTAGATTCCAAATTTCATAATTTTTTGAATCAATATGTGAGCGTGGAAAAGGAAAACGCGTTTGACCAGTTTCAGTTGATTTTAATCGACTGGAAAATGACCATTTTTCTAACGGTCTCAGAATTCGACGAAACTAGTTTTGTTAGGACCGTATCGTCAATACGAAGCTAGAAAATATTTTTTGGGAATTTTTAGAGTTAGTATGTGACACCGGTAAATTGAAATGCGCGTTCAAAATCAATATATAGAGCTATATGTTGATTTTAACGGAAACTGATCTAAATAGTCGAATCAGCCTACGATACATATCCCATTGTGTTCGGAATGGGGGTAATTAGCTATGGAAGATAGGCGGTGGGCCTCGTTTAGAGGTCGTATGTAAAAGTCAACTTTTTGAAAGTAAAATAATAATAATAATAATAAAACCTCTCTCTTCCCCCTTAATTCCCTCTGGCCCCCCCTTTTATTTCAAAACCGATTTCAGAAATAAAAAAAAAGAGGATCGACGGGGGGGGGGGACCGCCGCCGCCTCATCGCCCCCCCCCCCCACCAATATCCGACGCGCCGCCAGTAGAAGACCTCCGCACCCCAACCGCCTCTCTCTCCTCTTCAGCGATGCAAAGCCCCACTCCCCCTCAACCCGCGATGCAAAGCCCCACTCCCCCTCAACCCGCGATGCAAAGCCCCACGCCCCCTCAACCCGCGATGCCACATTAGAACCCCCCCCATTTGCACTGAAGCGCAAGACACCACTGGAGGAGCTCGAGCCACCCATCCTCGGCCACCGTAGACCGCGACCCCCCCCTCTCAGCCACTGATGAACGCAACCCTCCTCCCTCCTTGAATAACACTGTAAGTTCTTAGTTTAATTTATTTTCTTTTTAGGGTAATTGATTTAGAAATTATGGTGATAAAGATTAGATTTTTATTTACATAAAGCTGAGATTTTGAATTTAGGAAAGTTCATATTTTTAATAAGGAAAAGATCAGTATTTTAGTTAGAGAAAGATTTGATTTTTATTATATGAAAATTTAGATTTTTATGAATAGAAAAGATTAATTTTTTTTATTTATAAAAATGCTTTGGTTTTAATTTCAAATGTCGATATTTTTTAAAATAAGAAAGACGATATTTTTAAAATGGAGAAGACGATATTTTTATATAGAAAGTAGAGATTAAAAAAAAAATAGAATTTTTATCTATATAATAGCGGTATAGAAATGCGATTTTTATCCATATGGATTTGAGATAAAAATTCGATTTTTATATATTGAATAGCGAAGTAAAAATTCGATTTTTATATATTGAATAGCAAAGTAAAAATTCGATTTTTATATATTGAATAGCGAAGTAAAAATTCGATTTTTATATATTGAATAGCATAGTAAAAATTCGATTTTTATATATTGAATAACATAGTAAAAATTCGATTTTTATATATTGAATAGCATAGTAAAAATTCGATTTTTATATATTGAATAGCATAGTAAAAATGCCATTTTTATATATTGAATAGCGAAGGAAAAATTCGATTTTTATATATTGAATAGCATAGTAAAAATTCGATTTTTATATATTGAATAGCATAGTAAAAATTCGATTTTTATATATTGAATAGCGAAGGAAAATTCGATTTTTATATATTGAATAGCATAGTAAAAATTCGATTTTTATATATTGAATAGCGAAGTGAAAATTCGATTTTTACATATGTAGAGAATACGGGCAACGAAGGTGATAAAAAGGCGAGAACAATGAAGATTTCTATCAATGAAGAGTCGTGGTATTCGATAGCTATTGGTGAGAACTTCTCACTCTTCAATTTCTTTTTCTAATTATATATATATACTAGGATGCAGACGGTGTTTAGTAGCACCCGACACAATCGTCCACAGACCATGGACTTGTTTGTTTGGCTGTGTAGTTGGTTAGATTATTTGGTTTGAATTGAATTGTTTGATGAAATGAATGGATTTGATTGATGTGTGAATGACGTGGGCCTTCACTAGACCGAGGATAAGGCTAGGCCTCGTCCAGTTTCTAGTATCGGGCCGTTATGCCGCCGAAATTTTCTAAAATATGTTAGAAAAATAAAGATATCATTTTATTTAATAAATGAACTGAATAGAATATTTTCGTTGGTTGAATAAAATGTTTTATCGTTAAAAATATAATTTTTAACGTGAAAGTGAATAAATAAATATTTATAAACAAATCGGCCGATTTGTTTATATACACTGATTTGACTGATATTGATTGGGTCGATAAATTTTACACATCGCCCAACTGCACAACTAAAATCTGTGTTTGATTGTTTGAAACCCCACACGGGTGTTGGGATGAAATTTGAAGTTCACTCATCCTGATTTATTAAATATGTCGATCGATTGATTGACAGGCTGTTATAAGCGTTAGGTATCTATATTTGAAGCTTATACAGTGTACTGCACTTTGGTTGATGGTTGATTATTTTTCAATGCTATTATATACAAGTGTTGTATGGAATCCATATAATTAACTTTATATGGTAATTGATTGGGCCTCATTCCAATCGGGAAAATAAAGAATATTATAAGATAAAGGTTCATGTGTTGACCATACTCATCCATTGAGATTAGTCATGTGTTGAACGAAATATTTTAATAATAAAATTTACTTCTTTATCAATATAAAATAAAGGTTCATGTGTTGACAGTACTCATCCATTGAGATTAGTCATGTGTTGAACGAAATATTTGAAATAGAAATATTTGAAATAGAAATATATGAAGCCGTGTTGATTAGATTGACGCCATTATGACGTAAACGATATTTATATCGATTTTATTCATTTTAAAATGAATATTGAAAAGTGATTTCGAAATCGAATATTTTGAAATGAAATTTGAATTAAATTTAATTGAATCGAATAGAAAACCAATTTGAATTGAATCGAATAGAAAACCAATTTGAATTGAATCGAATAGAAAACCAATTTGAATTGAATCGAATAGAAAACCAATTTGAATTGAATCGAATAGAAAACGAATTTGATTTGATATATAACGAATTTGATTTCAATTGAATATAAAACGAATTCGAATTTGATTTGAATAGAAAACGAATTTGATTTGAATAGAAAACGAATTTGATTTGAAAAGAAAACGAATTTGATTTGAAAAGAAAACGAATTTGATTTCAATTGAATATATAACGAATTTGATTTCAATTGAATATAAAACGAATTCGAATTGAATTGAATAGAAAACGAATTTGAATTGAAATGAATTCGAATCGAATTGAAATCAATTTGAATTGAAATCAAATAGAAATGAAAGTAAAAAGGATTTGTAATAGAAAATTCAATTTTGATTTGAATTTGAAATAAAGGTTGAAATTGTTTTTGAAACGAATTCAAAACTATTTATAAAATTCGTTTTAAATAGAAATCGACGAAATATATATTATATACATAATATAATGGCCTGAATAGAACGCGCCGCGTCGCGGCAGTTCACGAATTTCGACCATTGATTTCGAACGGACATTACGGGAGATCCGACCGTCGGATTCTCCTAAAACCGAAACCGTTGGGTTCGTATCGAAAAGAGCTTTCTAACGAATATTAGAAATTTGAAATCTAACGGTTGGATTTGGAGATACGTCCAAATCAAATTTGGAAAAGGTCGTTGTAAGTGCAGTTCGATGGCCGTTGTTGGAAATCGACTGTACGGGCCTTGATAAAATTATTAAAAATAGTAATAATTTGTGAAAAATCATAAGAAATGATTTGAGAAAAATTGGGATGAAAAACTCCATATTTGAGAAGATAAAAATAGATTTTTATCGAAATGAACTAGTTTTGAACTAAAATTAAAACCCATTTATTTTTAAATAAATAAATTGGATTTGAAATGGGTTGTAAATAAAATTGATTTGTGGGTTTATCGTGAAGGGTGTTTTAAATGACACTTGTTCTTTAACCCGATAAATAAATAGAATGTGATTTGGGTTTGTTGTGGACTGTGTTTTAAATGACATTAGTTCTTTAACCCAGTAAAAGGAGCTTTAATGAATCTTCAATTAGATTGAAATGTGAATTGATAATTTAAATTATCAAATTTAGAAAATGAGCGAGAATGGAGTGTCACCAGTTTTGCTCCAAAGCGATAGTTAAATCTTTAATTAGATTTGAACGTGAAATGGTAATTAATTTTACCAATAACACCGTGGTATTAGATATGGAGTATTACCAGTTTTGCTTCATGGGATGAATAGGTTGGGATTGGGAAATAAAATAAATAATTACTTCGGTGTGGTTCGCTAATCTCGACTAGTTTAGAAAACCATAATTTGGTTTGAAACGACATCCAAAGGGAGATTAAAGGATAAATTTTAAAGAATTTATCTTGGATAAAATTAATGGGAAACCTTCCCTAAGAATGTGGAATTTAGAAACTAGCTGTAGGTTAGTTAAGATGAATGGTTTCCTGGATATTGATCTGATGTTGGTTTCGGCCTTCGGGGTTAATATTTGGGAAATTGCTCTCTTACTGATTTACGGTTAGTGACTAATGAATTGGAATGAGGCATATGTTGTGTTTGTGTAACATTTGTTTTTAATATACGCGGGTTGTTCGGAAAGGCCGGGTTTATACCCATTCTGAATAATCGATTCGACGATATGTCGAAGATGAAGACGGTGGTCGATGACCGGAAGTCTTCACATCGTTTGGGTGATTACTGATGATCTTGATTGGGCTGTACACCCAAGATGAGGGAATCAGTTGGTGGTCGTCCAGACGTACTTGGAGATCGATGGATATGCGAGGAAAGTGCCTCCGGTTTCGTTCAAACCCAGAACAAACTTGTAAATGGATTGTGTGTCTGACATTGGATTTTATTCTATGTTGATTGATTTCTGTTAAATATATATATGTTTGGCGGCGGAGAATTTATTCTCTTGCTTAATGCCCTTCTCTGAGATGTACGAGCTTAGAGGTTATATATCGATAGATATCAATCGCATGGCATGAATTGCCTGTGTGGCATGCTGAGTTGCCTGGATCAAGGCTTCTGTTGAAAAGCAAAGTCTTGTGGTTGATGATCAAAGAATGGCCTTCGTGGCGTAGCTTTGTGTATAGCATGGATTCGCGAGGCTCACACCTCGGTATGAGTTAAAAACGGGATAATGACTGCAGGGAGAGCACGACGTTTCTTTCTAGCTTTGGTGGTGTCAGTGACTTACCAGCCCTGACATTTATATACTTTTCACCTATGTGGTTGTTGGATGAGGCGCCTCGATTTTAGGTCTGTAAGGACCGAGAAACGTGTGTTCAGGAATACTAATCCTCAAACGTAAGAGAGGACCGGCCCTGAAGATCCAAGGGTTGCCCAGAGTGCGTAGCCTTGGGACATTTGCTAGAGTGTCTCGAAAGCGGAGAGGAGCTTTCCCCTTGCCTCGACTCATGACGGAAATCAAATTTCCAATACGTGTATTGCGGTTTTATTTGTAGAACTAGTAGGGCGACATGATAGATGGTACCCATGCCGCCTATGATTGATATTTATGATTGAAATTGTTTTGACACTATACACTTATTATAGTATCAAATGATTTGTTTTAAACGTACCAAGCATGTTTGGCTATTATAAAGGAAAACCCTATCCTCCGGCTTGCATTGCATTGTGTTATGGGACCTGGGTCTTATAATAGCTTCATTTTTCGAAAAAGCATTGCGCTGTTTATTCTATGCACTAGTATTCTTGGGAGGAAACCCGTTCCGTGTTATACGGCGTGGTCCCTTGAATTACTATCTTTAAAGTAAAGTTTTAAATAACTGTTTTAGTTCTCAAACCAGTCACATGACTGGCCTGGAGTTTATTGTTTTAACCTAAACTCTGGGTGCCCTCATTTTCCGCACGGGAAGCTAGTAGTTTTGGTTTTGCAGATTTATATTCACATGATCCTGGTTTACAGCTGGAATGATATCCGGAAAGCTCTATATCTGTATATCACCTTCAGATGTGCTTTGTATTATTTTTCCACTGCTATGTAATTTATTGTAATCTATGATATTTATCGAATGTAAATTATTCATTTATACTCTGTATATTCTTGTATCTGATGGAATTGTTGTAATAGCAATGAAATGTTCTTTCGTCTGCGTTCCGATTTGTCTTGTCCTCACAGTAATTCGTTCTTTCTCATCTCTTCGGAGACCGGGGAAGTTCGGGTCGCTACACCAATTACCCTCAGGAGAATACATGAAGGCTAATTATACAAAAGAAATTTACTTTCGTGAATGATAATATTTCTCATGCTAGTAACAGTATTTCACAAAATTGAGAAGTGCAGTTGAGTACTGTAAACCCCAACAATCTTGACCGGATAACTGGAGATATCCCACCAATTCTGGAAGGCAATGTGGATGGCCTGGTTAGAGATTGGGAAGACTTGGATGACGACAAGCTCATAGAGCATCTTACAACAAATGAATGTGATGCGATCCTACCTGAAAAGTAGAAAGATGTTTCATAATACATTGATGAAAACTGCAAATTTCAGGAAGAATTTGATAACATCAACAAACAAAATAAAAATAAAAACCCCATAATCACTCATCTTGCTCCTCCTAAAGTTTCAACAAGGAGCTAGAGTAAAATTAAATGAATTTAGTTGCCTAGAACATTAGGGTTTTGATTGCTCCAAACAAACAGTTTGAAGTTCTCAAATTCCTTAACAAGTTTAGGCCGTCAATCGTGGGCCTCCTAGAAAATAAATTGAGTGATGATATGGTATATAGATTGAAATCACAATTACATGAAAAATGGGTGTCTATTGATAATAATAGTTGTGGCAGCAAAGGTCGTATACTCATTTTTTGGGACTCTAAATGTTGGTCTATTTCTATTGATCCTATATCTGTGCAACACTTTACTCTCACTGTAAAACAATTATGGGGGGAGGGGGTTAATGTAAACTAAACTTTATTTATGCAAGCAATTTTCTTCTTGATCGTGAGAAGCTATGGTGTGATTTATCTTTGGAAGCAACCAATGTTAATATCCCTTGGCTTGTTCTCGGGGATTTTAACATCATTTTATCCAATAATGACAAGAAAGGTGGATCCTTTGTTCCTTTCAGACATATGGCAGGCTTAATCGACTGCATTGCTAACTCAGTTCCGATGAGCATCCTTATCCTAGGGTTGAAGTACACATGGAGGAAAAAAGGTTTGGTTACAAAAATTTATCATGTGTTTTGCAACCACTTATTTCTCAATAACTTCCTAGATTTAATTGCATTTGGTGCTGCAAATCCCATGAGTGGCCATATAGCTATATGTGTTAATTTTAAATCTGAAGTGCCCAAAAGTAAAAATATTACTTTCAGATTCATGAACTCTTGGTGTTATAAGAGTGGATATAAAGAGACTATTGATATGGTGAGATATATCATGACTTTTGCTAACATTCAAGGCTAAAAAAATTCAAATTTCAGCAATTTCTTAAGATGAGCAAATTCTACCTGAAAACTGGAATTATAACAGTTTAAAAGACATCGAGCTTCTAAAGATAATGGGAAGAAAATATGAATATTATTTAGCAGAAGTTGATAGATTTCCAGTAGATTGCAGGCTGTATGATATGCTTAGTGAGGCTTACTACAACTAGAAAGACCAATGCAACACAAATATGATGAATGCAAAACAAAAAGAAAAAATCAATTGGCTTACATAGGGAGACTCATGCACAAAAAAATTTCAGGCTAAGATGTCCCTAAGGAAGAACATAAATAACTGGAGCAATCTTTTTAAGGGCAACGGGGATCTTTCTTATGATGTTGTGCAGATTGAAAGGAAAGTCGTTAACTGTTTCACCCAGATTTTTAATTCTGACACCCCTATGATTATTAATTTTCCTCAAATCAATTGCAGGTATATTATTAATAAAAGAGGTGGAAGGCATATTTCCTCATGTGTTACTTTGGATGAAACTCATAAGGCGGTTTTTTCTATTCCGGGGGACAAAAGCCATGGTCCGGATGGATTCACTTCAAAAAAATTCAAATTTCATTAGGAGAGCCTCAAAGAGGGTATTTTGGAGATGGTGGAAGAAGTGTTCAATACAGGAAGAATGGCTAAGGGTATTAACCACACTTTTCTAACCCTCATTCCAAAAACTGATAGTCCTACCGATATTTCGGATTATAGAACTATTTCCTGCTGCAATGTGATTTACAAAATCATTTCCAAAGTTATTGCAACCGAGTAAAACCTTACCTTAAACATTTAATTTCTGAAAATCAGTCTGCCTTTATTCCGAAGAGGTATATTGCTAAAAACATTTTGTTAGCTCATAATCAAATCAGATTTTTTGTTAGAAAAGGAAGCAGGAAGATTTGCATTAAACTTGATTTACAAAAGGATTATGATATGGTTAATAGAGATTTCATTTGTCACATGCTCCTAATGATGGGATTCCCTTGACAAATTATTAAAGTCATTAAAACATGCATTACGTCGCCTACCTTCTCGATTCTGGTTCAGGTAGTCCAAAAGGTTTTATTTTCAGTAATAGGGGACTCAGACAAGGGGACCCTCTACCACCTTACCTTTTTTGTCTTGCCATGGTGTATTTTTCTATTTTAATGTTTAAGGTTGTAGAAACTAACCGTGTTCATCCCATATACAAGGAGGAGCCTAAAATTACACATCTGATACACACGGATGATTTAATGATTTTCTGTAAAGCTTCGATTGATGGGGTGGAGGATGTCGAGAAAATTTTGGACCAAATGTCAAAATACGTTGGTTTTAAAGTTAGTGGGTTGAAATCTAAAGTTTTTTCAGTAGAGGGGTAAACATCAAAAATCAGATTCTTAATGTACTTAGCATGAAAGAAGGTAGTTTGCTTGTCAAATATCTAGGTGTCCCACTATCATATAATTATTTACATTTTTCTGATTGTGTATTGATAAAATCAGAAAGAGAATGGATAGCTGGGATAATAGGCTTATATCTATGGCTGGTAAGATCGAATTAGTGCAAACTATCATCACACCTATAGCGTTGTTCTGGATGCTCACATATCAAATCCCATATGCTACAATTGATAAAATTAACAAATTGTGTTTTAATTTTATATGGGGGGAAGCATAAAATTGCATGGGAAACTTTGTGTACTCCAAAAGAAGAAGGGGGAGTCGATCTGTGAAACTTTAATGATATTAAAACGGCTGCGGCCCTTAAGTTACTATGGCACTTTTGTTAATGGAAGTAGTCTTTGGTAAAAATGGATGGTCAATAGATATTGCTCGCGTGACTTTTTCTGGGTGATGAAGATTGATAGTAACACTTCATGCACATAAAAAATATCTTATAAGACATAGACAAAAAAGTCTCCAATGCATCAAAAGGTGTATTGTTAACAGACACAACACTATGCTTTGGTTTGATCCGTGGCTGAATAATAACATGATGGTTCTGGGGCGGGACAGTCTAAGTCTTTTCGGAGGAGACAGTCATCTTGTCGATAACATTATACAGAATGGGTTTTTTAATCCTAATCTCGTACCAGCCACTAGATTACTTATGAACCAAATTAAGGAAGTTCAAATTCACAACAACATGAATGAAGACTATTGCAGTTGGAATGATTCTTCAAACGGATTTACTTTTTCCTCAGCTTGGGACATTTGCAACACGCATCACCCGTATCTAGATTGGTGTAAAGTTATTTGGCATAATATCAACTGCCCTAAGATGTCAGTGTGTGCATACAAAGCCTTTCTTAACCGTCTAAGTACCAAAGACACAATGATCAGTTGGGGCTATGAAATTAATCCTACATGTGTTTTATGCAACGAAGATTCTGAAAACAAAAACCATTTATTTTTTCAGTGCACATACTCGGCATACCTGTGGACTAGATGCATCAGTAACTAACATTATTATATCGGTAAAGCAACTCAAATAAAATATTCAATGAAATACATCAGTAACTTAAAGGATGTTTGAGATTTCCATCCTCTAAGGATGCGTCAAACTAGATATCATATAATAAATACGCTATTATAATAGTGTCTATGGTTAAATAAACTTGAAATAGCGTAAGCTTACCCTTACACCATTTATACATTGTCATAAACATTGCTTATAAAACACTAATAAGTCGTCGGTGGATAGGGATACACCGTTATACGATAACGTTAAATCAAAATCGTAGGGGCTCGATCAGGATAATATGATAAGGCGTACGGGGAATACCCATGGTAAGATTCTACCGATGCATGACCGGACCGATGGTAATGCTTAGCCGCAACTACCGCCTATCTCGAACAACACTCCCATAATCAAGGGTGCCACCAATCAAATCACAAAGTAATATATATAGTTTGAAGAAGTGCATCCGATAGGAGGTGTGACCTCACTTAATCACGGTATAACACATGTTTAAGTCATTTTAATTATGACCCGAAGGTCAAGGATATCCATCATCGTTCTCTTACTTCATTCCAGTAGCGTTCATCAAGCCAACGTACTTCATTCTGGATTTTCCACCACGTACACAGTTGTTAAAGTGGTTTTCGGTATTGGCAAAGAGTGTAACAATATCCGATCTCAGTCTCTCTAACAACCAAACATTTATATTTTCCACACTGTGGGCATTTATATTTGAAATCATAATGTTAAATATCATGAATCAGTTAACTCCAATTATTGGTTTTATAAACAATTAGTTCAAATATTCAAATGTCATAAATTTTATTTCAACTGATTCATTATTTGGTTTCATTCAAGGTTTCAGATTTCATATTTACAAATAGTTCATTAACAAGAATTTCATTAGATTTCAAATTTCTGTCATCGTTATTCAAATATCTTCATACTAAACATTTCGGATCTAATAACTCGGATCGGAAATAGACTTTGATATAAAATAGTTAATTTAATATGAAATAGTTTAATTTAAGAATAAGTATGTTATATTAAATAATTTGGTTAAATAATTATAAAAATAGATATAATGGTTTAATATTTAAACAAAATAATTCTAAGTAGTTATAAGATGTTTAATAGTTAAATTAAATATATGTAGTTATAAAATAATAATTATGTAAAATCATCTAAATTGGTTTTCTATAAAATAATTCTATTTTAAATAATAATCCAATCGAACCATATATCCATATGTTCAAGTTCAACTTATAATCGATTCATTTATTAGAACTTCACTTCAAATTAATTTCAACTTAACATTATATTCTAATTTCAATATATTTCAACCATTATTCAAGTTAGGTTTACATTTTACTACTTCAATCAATTTCTTAAAATTTCAAATTTACTTTGCATCTCATTTTATAATTTTAAAGCGTGTTAAATCTAAAATTTTCAATTTTATTCGATTCTAAATGTTTAAATTCAAGTATACTAAGATTCAAAGCATTTACTTAACAACTATTATCAAATCGATTTATTTAGTTTTCATTGTCCTGACCAATTTCATATAGACTCATTTCATAAATTTCTAAATCATATCTTAAATTAATTTAGTTTCATTATGAAATTTCATTTCAATCAATTCAATAAACAAATTAATTAAGTGATAATTAAATTCCAAGACTCTCTTTTACACCTTTCTTAATTTAAAGTATTAAGAAAAATTATATTTATATTTTACTAAATTTATATTTGTATATTAAAATTTAAAATTTAAATAGTATTAAATTATAATAAAATATTTATTAAATTACTTATAAAATAATTTGAATTATTTAAATTTTAAAAATAATATTATAATTAAAATAGCTTTGTACATCAAAATATATTTCAACTCAGAAACTATTTTAAAAAAATAGACCAGCGGTGTCTGTATATAATTTTCTACCTAGTCCAAGTAATACGGATATATATCATGCCAAATCGTAATACATATTCTTACGGATATATATATATATATATATATATATATCATTTCAACCCGAAATCCCAAATTATGTAAAATCGCTCAGGCCAATCATTTCAACCTGTAACGATTTTTTCCTAATCTAATGTCTGTTCAGGTATGTCTCATATCAATCCATAGGGAAACTTGTAATATGAGAACAAATAAATAATATAAAATAAACAATCAATATATACAAATCACATTTGCATATCCATATCATACATACCAGTAGTGTCAATAATGAGTGTTATACGTGCATAACATATAATAAGATTTTCTAAAACAATCATATACATTTCATAGCATTTCAAATAAGCTGAATTTCATTTCTATTAAAATGTAAGTCAAGTGTGAGATAAACTCACCTTTTCGGAACATAGAAAAGAAGACAATAACGATGAAGACACGATGAAAAATCTTACGCCATCCATACAAAACTCAAAGTTAATTAAATGCGATAGATCTCAAATCAGATCAACTAAAAATCAAATGGAAGCGGAAAAAGAACTCTCGAAACCCAAACAAAAATCAACACAACTCTTTCATATTTTTTAAAGATCTGAAGTTTTGTAGATGTAAAGAAAAGAGAGAAGAATAGGGGAAAGAAAGGGCATTGTTTTATTGTTGAATGAATTTTGAAAGATATGTAGTAGAGAAGATAGAGGAGAGAATAAATACATGATTAATTTCCCTAAGATGCCTCTTTGTATTATGCAAGTTATGAATATATTAAATGTGGCTGACTAAGGCTGAGGTGACAATACTTATTTCTCATTCAAATTTAGAAGTAAATTACAGTGGAAAAGAGAATAAATGGAAAGGAATGAATGCATGATTGATTGTTTGATGGTTGTTGATAGAAAGTTGTGTGACTTTTCAAATTTCATAACACAGAGTATTAAAATTTTACAATTTAAGAACATGTTAGATTAGATAGACACAAACAAGGTAAAGAAAATGGCTAGATATATGCATAGACAATGCTGATAGTTTTGCAGATTTTTGTTGTTGTCTTTGTTTTTGAATATAAAAGGAGAAACGGAACATATACACTAGATGTGGTTTGTTCTTGAAGAAAAGTAACGATGGAAAACAAAAGGGGAAAAGAGAAATAAGGGGATGTAAATATAAGGAAAGAAAGCATGCAAATGAAACATGATGTGAAAAATAGAATGAAGTAAATAAATTAATAGAATAAAGGGCAATAAATTAATTGAATGAAGGAAAGAAATGAATGCATGGTTAATGTAAGGAAATAACTTGCATGGAACGTGAATGAACAAAGAAATTACGCATAATTTATTTTCCTTTGAAAAGAACTAATCGGGAAAACGTTACTTTAAAATTGAGGAAAAGTTGCATGAGATAGAAGTGAAAAGGGAAAGAAGAGGAGAAAAGGAAATATCATGTAATATTTAGGAAAGGATAAATAAAAAGAATGTGTCAATTGTAAAGGAGAGGAATGGTGCAGTATTAATGAAACAACGAAGAGAGGAGGACACTTAGCTATTCGCATTCCAAAATAGATTAATTAATGAAGGTTTGAACATGTAATACCCATTCCAAATTCCTAAATGTTACATTTTGAACAAACAGGGTAAGAATTAAGGACGATAGACAAAGACATATACATGTATGTATTGGAATTTATTTCGTCTAGAATGTACACATTATTTCCAATCATTCTTTTAGTAGAAATTAATAAATTTCATTAATAACGTTATAAATTTTATTCAAAAACCATTTTAAATTTAATAATTAAATTCAATAACTAAATTATCGAAATTTATGGGATGATTCATGTAGGTATTAAATAATATAACTATACTCATCTTTTCCAGATTTCATTACTTTACTTTTATATGGTTCTTACAATACTAGATTAAAGAAGGAGCTTTATAGTTTATTAGGATAAATAGAAGTTACAGGAAATGTTTGGCTTTATGTTTGAACTTATTTGAATTGATGTTTTGTGACAACAAAACTTAAATTGGATGATCGTTTGGAATGCTTGTTTGGATCGCTTGTTTGTTAGGATGGCTTGCTTAGTTTATACATTGTTTATATTGATTATCCTCCTATTTAAGTTAACTTAGTAGAGTTATGTTAGTACTATCATAGAGTTAGGGGTAGTTTTAGGAAAACTATATATTTTGGGAGCATTATATATTCAGGGAGAGTTATACATTGTATTAATTACTAGGATCATTTATAGAAAAAATATAAGGGGAATGTAGTTTAGTATAGTTTTTGTTGATGACAAAGGGGGGGGGATTATAAAATAGGATATAGATATGATAGGCATAGTTTAAGGGGGAGTCAGGAAGAATTCATAGTGAAAGGGAGATTATTCAAGAAACCAGATCGACGGGTAATATCAGGTATGAATATTTTATAAATGTTGTTATCATCAAAAAGGGGGAGATTGTTGGAGAATGGAATTTTAATGACAACAACCTTGTTAACCTTATAAAATATATACTAACATCTTTTTCTACAATATATATATGTGTGTGTGTGTGTGTGAGAGAGAGAGAGAGAGTGTGTGTACACACACGTATATATATGTAGGAACTACATGCAAGAAATATATATAGAAGATTGTACAGTTAAGAGTTTTAGAGATTCAAGACTCATGAGTTTTCAAGATATCAAGATTTTAAGAGTTCAAGATCATCGAAGTAATAAAGTCTAGTTAATATGTAAAAGTTCGGTTAGCACTTTCAAATTTTGCTTTCAAATTAGTTCAAACTTTTTCAAATTGATTTCAAAATCATTTCAAACTCTTTTCTAAATGATTTCAAATTATTAAAGGTGTTAGGACCTTATGGCTACTCAGACACTAGAGATATAAACTATATCTATTCAAATTCAAACAGAAAGAAATACGTAATAAAATAAAATGCAGTAAAGTAAATGATACTAGGACTTTTATACTGGTTCGGATTAACCAATCCTACATCCAGTCCTGCACTCCACCGTGCAGAATTTCACTATAAT
The DNA here is from genome assembly GCA_030737875.1 of Allium sativum. Taxonomy (NCBI): domain Eukaryota; kingdom Viridiplantae; phylum Streptophyta; class Magnoliopsida; order Asparagales; family Amaryllidaceae; genus Allium; species Allium sativum. The sequence continues at coordinate 486,109,462 of CM060924.1, forward strand.
CGCTTGCTTTCCACAGGTGGTAAGAACACCTTTACAATCTTAATTTCACGGGCTACAAGATACACTTTCTCCTTATCAACAGCAACAAACAATAGCAAGTAGACTTATCTTCTATACAGATTCTTGCAGATTTGGTACAATGATCCTATAGACCTCCAATGGCAATATATATTTGAATTCCTTGAGGAAATAAGATTAAATCAGAGAGAGAATGATATGAATTCAATTTTAACTCTCTGATATTGTGTGGCTTGCAAATCAATGAAGAATAGGAGTAAAGAGAGTGAATTTGCAAGAGTAATAGGATAGTTTTCAATGGAATTTTGTAGAGAATAAATGGAGAAGAAAGAGTAGAAGAAAATATGAAATTAATGTGTTAAAGTTCATTAACAGCGGCCTATAAATAGTCTATGAAAGGATGTGTCTTTTGGTGAAAGGGTGGAGGGAAATAACTACTAAAATTGAATTTGAAAATCTGGAATAGTCGTTATTTGCCGACATGCAAAAAAGGGTATGTCGACATACTTGTGTTGTAAATATGCCAGCAACACTTATAAGTGTCGCAACTTTCCTGCACTTCAAATTTACTTATATTTGTGGATTTTGGTGATTCGGTTAAGGTCAATGGTTGATTATCTTAAATTATAATTTCCATGAGATCTTTAACAAGATATTCTAAGGTTCAACCAACTCCTCATCATTTCAAACACCTCTGTTCTTCAGCATTCTTTTCTAATAGGCTTTTAGTCTTCAATTGCAATGAATATTCTTCCTCTGTAATTCTTCTTTTGTATTCTTGTTTATCTTTGTAAATATCTTCATAATATATCTAATGTAACTGCACAACTCAAAGATATGTTAGTAGTAATGTTTATACATTTGTTGTCATCTAAATCAATACCTAGGAAACTTAGGGTATTAACAATCCTCCCCTTTTTGATGATGACAACCATATAAATATTTAAGATATAAAATATAATACATTTTATATTTAACTCCCCCTAACTCTTGCACTACCCCTATCATTTTGTCTTGTATATTTATACTTTTTCTCCCCTTTGTCATCAACAAAAAGGTCAAAAAGAATTGTTTAATTAACTGCTTGACAATATGTAGAGTTTGCATATAAATAAAACAAGTGGGGAAATCAAAACATGAAATAAACTAAATAATCAACTAAGTTTTAGAGTTACCGACTTTACTGATGCCAATAACAAATCCTTTTCATATTTATCCATGGTTCAATAGATTTCTCATCATATGCTTTTTGCATCGACTATTTGGTACCTGAAAAATTATAAAATATGCACACTAGTACCCTTTTTATATCGGGGTCCATTGGGTTAAGTTTTGGAATGTCAAACCCTTGAAGAGTTTGAATGCCCTTTAAAAATATAATCATTCGATAAATGAACCTTATTAATAAAATTATCAATAAATTCTTCTTTTTCTATATTATCTAACCATTTTGGAACCCATAAATTAATGAACCTATTTGGAGGATCTGTCTTTAATTTCCTAGGTTTTTGTTTTGAACTTGGTGGCTTTAACAAACTTAGTACATTGAGTACTATCTTTATTGGATTTGTCCTTAGGGGTATATCCAAGTCCATGCTTATTCCTAGTGTTTTTAGATGCAAATAATAATTTCTCTAGATTATCCTTTCCTTTTTTAAATTTATCAATATAATAATAATTTCTCTAGATTATCCTTTCCTTTGTTAAATTTACCAATATAATTTTTCATTTTATCAAAATCCTTACTATGGTTAAGAATAACGTTGTTTAGAGATGTTATTTTCTCATTCAGATCAGTGATCTGTGATTTCGTTGAAAGATTTTCTGACTTTGAGGACTCATTTTCACTTTTTAGTTTTTCAAAACTTCTAAGTGTTAAATCCTTTCCATTTTTATGACCATTAAACCTTTCAATTTCATCTTCTAGACATTGTTTTTCTTTACTCAACTTTTCATTAGATATTTTTAGTCTATCTACTTCTGCCAAACTATTGCTGTACTCTTTCCTTAGTATTTCACAACTTTGATGCATATCATTTAAAACTTTAGTAATTCCTTTATCATAATTCCATACCTGGTCATCCATTGCCATGAAGCATACATTGGCATTTTCTGTTTCTGAATCACTATCACTTGATGATGAATCATCCCATGTTGCATTGAATTCCTGTTTCCTCTCTTATTGAAAGTACTTGAAATGTGCTTTGGTTTTCTCAAGTTGGGACGATCTCTTTTCAAATGACCAGGTTAATCACATTTGAAACATCTAACAACATTCCCGTTTCTCTAATTATTGTTGTTAGTTTTTCGAAGTTTCTTTGTTATCTAGTACTTCAAGAATTTCTTGATCTTCTTGGTAATAAACTCGATATCATCATCAATGGTATCATCATCTGGTTTATCATCATCAATCAGTGCATTGTACGCCGGTGATTTCTTCTCATTTCCTTTATTCTCTTTTCTAACCTGCAACTTCACTTCGTAGGAGATTAGATTACCAATTAATTCTTCTATCGACATAGTACTAATATCATCGGCTTCTTCAATTGATAGAGTCTTATGATCCCATTCACTAGGAAGTGAATTCAAGATCTTTCTGACTTGGTCTTCTTCAGTAATTTTCTTTCCTAATGATATTAATGCATGTACAATATCTTGAAATCCAGAATACAGATCAGAAGTAAAATCATTTGATTTCATTTGACAAAGTTGAAACTGGTGGGTCAACATAGATATCTTTGTCTGTTTTACTTTATTTGTGCCTTCATGTGTGACTTTTAGTATTCTACAAATTTCAAATGCCGAATTACATATAGAAACTCGATTATATTCATTTCTATCTAAAGAACAAAATAAAATGTTCATGGCCTTAGAATTATTAAGTGCTTGTGTCTTTTGTTCTGGTGTCCATTTTGAATATTCAGTTTGAGGCTCTATGTATTCTACTTGGGTAATATTCCAAATATCTAAACCATTAGGCTGCAAAAAAAATTTCATCCTACAAGCCCAATAAGTATAATTACTTCCATCAAATAGAGGTGGTCAAGTGGTAGATTTCCCTTCTATAAAAGAATTAATAATGGTGTTACTAGTGTCACTAGCCATTATAATTTTTCAAAAATCAGAATATGAAGTTTTTGAAAGACCAGGCTCTGATACTAATTGTTAGGACCTTAAGGCTACCCAGACACTAGAGATATAAACTATATCTATTCAAATTCAAACAGAAAGAAATATATAATAAAATAAAATGCAGTAAAGTAAATAACACCAGGATTTTTATACTGGTTCGGATTAACCAATCCTACATCCAGTTCTGCACTCCACCATGCAGAATTTCACTATAATCGCTTGCTTTCCACGGGTGGCAAGAACACCTTTATAATCTTTGTTTCACGGGCTAAAAGACATACCTTCTTCTTATCAACAACAACAAATAATGGCAAGTAGACATATCTTCTATAGAGATTCTTGCAGATTTGGTACAATGATCCTATAGACATCCAATGGCAATATATATTTGAATTCCTTGAGGAAATAGGATTAAATCAGAGAGAGAATGATATGAATTCAAGTACAACTCTTTGATATTGTGTGGCTTGTAAATCAATGAAGAATAGGAGTGAAAGAGAGTGAATTTGCAAGAGTAATAGGATAGTTTTCAATGAAATTTTATAGAGAATAAATGGAGAAGGAGTAGAAGAAAATGTGAAATTAATGTGTTAAAATTCGTTAATAGAGGCCTTTAAGTAGTGTATGAAAGGATGTGTCTTTTGGTGAAAGGGTGGATGGAAATAACTACACAAATTGAATTTGAAACTCTGGAATAGCCGTTATATTTCGACATACATAAAAGGGTATGTCGACATACTTGTGTTACAAATATGCCAGCAACACTTATAAGTGTCGCAAATTTCCTGTACATCAAATTTCCTTATATTTGTGGATTTTTGTGATTCAGTTGAGGTCAATGGTTGATTATCTTCAAGTATAATTGCGATGGGATCTTTAACAAGATATTCTAAGGCTTAACCAACTCTTCATCACTTCAAACACCTCTGTTCTTCAGGATTCTTCTCTAATAGGCTTTTAGTCTTCAATTGCAATGATTATCCTTCCTCTGTAATTCTTCTTTTATATTATTGTTCGTCTTTATAAATATCTTCATAATATATCTAATGTAACTACACAACTCAAAGATACGTTAGTAGTAATGTTTATATGGTTGTTGTCATCAAGATCAATACCTAATATACCTAGGGTACTAACAAAATGTTTTTACTTTATGATTACAAATATATATATATATATATATATATATGATTATTATATAGTTATTGTAACAACTCGGTTTCGTGGATTACCTATTATATTAAATTAGAATGGAAATTTTAATTTAATATAATTAATTGATAATAAATTTGGATTTTGAAATGTTCATTTAGGGAATAATTAATAAATCTAAGAAGTTTTTGGAGAAATAAAGTTTCATATACTTTATTAGTGATTTGGGATAGGAGTAAACAAATATGATAATTAATTTGAGTCAAATGGATAATATTGGAATTTTATTCAAATAATGGCCATTTACTGAAAAATAAAAGGACAAATGAGAAGTAAATAAATTTTAAAGATGTATATTACGTGAAAATGAAGTTTTAGTATTTTAAGAGTGGTAAAACACTTTTGTATAAGTTTTGAAAGTGGATAATAATTTTTATATGATGAAAATATGTCAAAATTAGAGATTTTTGGGCGTAAATGACAATACTGTTAAATAATGTTTAAATAAAAGATTTAGAATTTAAAAATTATTTTTAAAAATTGAAAATAAAATTTTATTGTTGTTAAAGTGTTCTTTTGATAAAATAAACAGAATACAATTTGTTTCATGTTTGAAGATGTTAATACGTGAAAATTGTGTATAAATTAGTAAAACATGAACACATACTAATTAAAATTGTTGATTAATTTTTGGAAATGGACCATATAGTTTTAATTAAGATCCATTAGCCCTCATTAAAAGTTTCTAGTCTCATTCCATCTCCTGTACGTACTCCATCTCCTTCTTCTTCCAAAAAGAGGAAGATCCAAAAGTGAGGAGTAGCAAAAACCCTAGCTGCTGGAAAAAATATAAAAAATCAAATAAACTCTCAAAAATTCTCAAATTTGGATATGTTATTGCTAACACATTCCAGTAACACTCACCAAATTTTGCGGCTATTGATTAAGGTTTAATGGGTCAAAAGTCTTTTTCTCTCAAGTAATTTCGGGTTAAATTTGAGCTAAAAACGCAGGTTAGTAGGAAATTCATAATTAATTGTAGAAAAATCAAAAAAAAATTGAAATTTGGATATGTTATTCTTAACTCAAAACTAAGTCTTCTGTAAAAATTTCGTAGGATATTACTTAGATTTGCTATGTTAAATACTTGTTGCTACAGATGTCAAAAATGCAGTTTTTCCTGAAAATCATGATGAATTGAGGCATGCATGGTTGTTCAAGATGTAAATGTGAGTAATAACACTCACACATGCTGGTTAAATTATAATCGGTGATTATTTTCCCTATGTATGAGTCTCTTGAATCTATTGATAGTATTTTGTTTGATCTTATGCCATTTGGTTGCACTCTGAATTGTTTTGATTTTCGTCCATTGATGAAGCAGAAACGAATTTAACAGTAACTTTTTCGTTTCTTAACCAAATGTAGTAATCTTAGATGTTTTGGAAAGCCCAAATCATAATCTATAAGTTTCATGTTTTGAGTTTTTTGAAATGTTGAAATTTTCTTAGTCGAAATTGCATTTGTTTTCCGTTGTCCTGAGATTGAAAGACAAGATCCGTAAATTCAGACCTGAAAACTATTTTAAACATAACTTTTGAGGTGTAAACCCAAATTCAATAATTTTGTATGTTCTGAAAATCTTAGATACAGAGCTAGAACTTTTATGTTTTGCGAATTAATGATGTTAATATGGTTGAATTTGCACTTCTTTGTCGTTGTTCCGAGGGAAAAAACGACAGCTGCAAAGAATTTAGATCTAAGAATTGTTTTGGGGCATAACTTTTGATCTGTAAATTCAATTTTGATGATTCTATTTTTTTGGGAATTCAAGCTAAGTAAATTATCTTTAAATTTCATGTTTTATGTTTTGACAATTGTGAGAGATTTATTGAGGTCAAATTGCTTTTTACTCTACAACCCTGTTAATATTTTTAATCATTCAAAGGGTTGTAATTTTATACCCTAAAATGAAATTGTCATAACTTTTGATTTAAAAGTCCAAATAGGATGATTCCTTTTCGGTTTTCAAGTTATGATAATTTTCTTCAATTTTTATCTTAATGTTTTAGCGGATCTTGAGTTTTAAGAGGGCAAATCAGCTAAATAAGCTGCAGCCTTAAGTTATACTGTTAAGTTTCTTATGGTTTCTAATTGTTGATTCTATGAAATTTTTGTTGATTTCATGTATGTGTTTTCTAAAATGTTTTTAGTATGGGTTTAAAAATAAAGAGGTTTTGTAACTAAATATTTTTGGAAATTTCAAATGATTTTTTTAGAACCTATTTATATATGGTATATATTTTTATAGTAAAAAGAATTCATACAATAATAATTTTCAGAAATCATTTTAGATTCATGCTTTCCCTAGCAAAAAATATTATTTTATAAATAAAACTACTTATTTTTTTGAATTTGGATCGTATGAGAAAGACAATTAAACGTTAAAGTAAAACATGTGGTATAGGACATATGAATTTGCTTTATCGCTTAATATTATACTTAGATGATCGAAACCCTTTCGATGAATTATTTGAAATGATTCATGGTGTTACAAAATTTTGGATAAAATTATATGGTTCAAGGGATCATGTTTAGGAGTATAATCGATGAGGAACCATTTTTAATGTATTTCGTAAAGGCTGATGAGATTGATTTGGGAATTACGGTTATACATTATTTTACTTGCCGATGAGACGAGGCAAGCTTCTTTATGATGATTTCACGACGTTGTGATGTTTTAGGATGATTTTTCACTTGTCGATAAGATGAGAAGAGTCACGATGTTAGTAGTACTCGTTGGTGAGATGAGACGAGTATGGTCTGTTTACTCATCAATGGGATGAGGGTAATATATATTTCATGTTATTTTTGATGCTTTATGGTGTGGTATCGACTAACAATTAGTAAACCATTAGGTGGAAACATATGGTATGGGACATATATTTATGCCTTATGGGTTCCTATTCAAGAAGTTGTGGCACATTCACGATGTTAATAGTGCTATTGACCGAGTACTCGAATAGAGTCATCATGATGTTCACGATGTTATTGCTTGACTCCAATCATCACGATGTTATTACTCGGGTTTTTGTGACTGGGTGTCATTAAGATGTTTTCGACTACAGTCAATCACGATGATCACGATGTTATGATGTTATGTGACCCCAAGTCATCACGATGTATGTTACCAAAAAGTATAATACTTGTCAAGATGTAAGTGGGTGCTGTATTTCTTGATGTTTTAATTTCACCATTTCAATTACGATACTTTATTATTTGCCTTATGTAAGAAAAAGGCTTATTTTTATGCATGTTTTATGTTGGTTTCTAATATGCTGTTTTGAACTCCTTCCAAGTTCTATTAAAATGGATTTGAGATATATTTATAATTGTACCGATGAGATAAGGTATAATTTATGGATATTCTTTTATGATGAATTTTAATGTTGGATTTGGGATATATTCATATTTATACCAATAAGATGAGATATAAATTATGGTAATTCTTTTTAAATGAGTTTTAACGATTGATGCAAGATGTACTTATGTTTATACCGATGGAATGAGGTATAAATTATTAAGAGATTTATTTATAATGAGTTTTGTGATAGACATGTGATTTTTCTATATTTATACCAATGAAAAGAGATATAAATAATTAAGAAGATTCTAGCTTGTTTTTATGATATGTTGAATGATATTTTGAGATTGTAGCATATGCCAATGACATAAGGCATATCTATATGTGTTCATCTTTATATGAAGGGTACGTACTTGGATGTATAGTTATGCTAATCCCTCCTTTAGGGAGATGAACCTTTCCTTTGAAGTCTTTATCTGCATTTAATTCACACTGCCCATGATGTGAGGTGGAAGCTACATTAATTAAGCCTTACCTTTAAGACTTAGCATGTTGACGTTTTATTTATTAAGTGTAGTTTTTCCACTTGAGTGTAGCCTTATTCTAAGTATCTCTTCTACTTCCAAAGAAGTGATGTCATTCTTTCTTAGAAGGAAGTAACCTCTTTATGACATGGTAACCTTTGAGTAAAAGGATATCATATCTTTTATTTACTTAATCTTATTGAGTGCTATGTTTTCTGATAAGTTTAGCTAGCCTGACCCGTGTGTTTTCACTCGGGTCAGACCGAGTTTGTTTCAGGTATTATTCTCTTTTTTGGTTGTAGTGGTTACATGATGTTTCCGTTTGGGATCAAGTCATTTACTTGGGATTGTCAGCTTTCTTTTGAGCATTATCAAATTGTATATTCTTTGCTCCATGTATATTGAGCGGTCGTCATACCACTCTTGTACTATATTAAGATGTTGCCTTGTTTGTGTAAAATTTTGTATATCTACATTGTTCTGCGATGAGTTATTGTAACGTCCCGCCTTTTTGACCGCTTCAAATTGGTATTTAGACCAATCTAAAGCGTCCAAATCGACGGATCGTTATTTAGCTTATAGAGTTTAGAAACAGAATCAACACATAGAATACAGAATAATAAATAACACAGTATGGGATATAAAAATAAAAACTTTCATTTATAAATCATGATTTTTGAATACAAGGATTTTTCTATAGCGGAATATAAATATACTTTGAATACAAGAAAATCTTTACTGTATAAATCTTCAGAGCGCGCCAGCTTGGAATCCCCATCTTCGTCGATCTTCGAATCCTGACTGAAATCTTTAAATTCTGTATTGCTCGGGTCTGACTCGAGCATTTCATGCAAAAACATAAAAATACTCGAGTCAGGATTAATCATAGTTCAAGTAAATTAACTTCGATAGAAAACTGAAACATAATAGCTATCCTAATTTCTGAAATATACACAAAATATAAGTGGGGTAGTAGCTGCCCATATCAATTCTATATTAACGACGAGATCAAATGCGGTATCTGTTTATATCAGTGACTGATTCAAATGTAATATCTGTTCAAATCAATTTTTAATTCAGGGACTAACGGTCACGGGAGTCTGCACGTACACACGTGTTCATGTACATGTGTGCACTGCCTCAACATCCTGGAACCATGATACATAGAAATGCAAGTATAAGATACAAGACCGCATATATTTAGGCAACAACAGGTAATAAAGACATTACAACTAAATGCATGTGCAGGCAACTACAAGTTTTAATTATTAGTATTATTATTTTCCGATAACAAATTCTTCTACAGGAATGCTAAGAAATTACAACCATACTGTAAGGTGCAGCTAGACACATATGCTACATGAGACTTCAATTTGAAATGATTAGCTTTTCTACCAACAGACCAAAGTTCAGAAGTAGGAAAATATTATAACTCCCGTAATTGAACAAAAGATGAATACCCTACTTTTACTTTGAAGGAGCTTCTTAATCTATATGAACAGCAGTACACGGTTTAGGCAAAAATATTCAAACGCATCTGATTTGGCAACTGGACCATAAGACTAATGCTGGTAGCTAGCTAAACCCCAATACCCATATACATGATTATATATGAACACATATTCACGCAACTTTAACACACAAATGCAAAATTATATAAACACACCCTCATGCACACAAGAGAAAACGCTGCAGGCCCCTTACAATGGTGCACAATCTAGTTTAACTATAGGCTGTAACTTAAATGTTCAAGGTAAAATATGTGCACCCATACATACAAGTATATTCAATAATGAAGATGTTACACATAAAGGTGCATACAAAGGTTCACAACAACTTTTAAATGTTACATATTTCCAAATATGATTACTGAGAAAGAATAGGGTTATGTTTCAATTTCAATTAATATATTGGTCATAAGGAAAGCTATATGAAAAACAACATAATCATGTCTGTAACGCTAGTATGCTTCGGAAAAATAGTATTATGGGTAATGCCTCAATATAAAAACTTAACATGAAACTTATCCAGCACACCATTTAGCAAGGGGGTGTTCAGAATATAGAAAGATGAAACTGAGATTAATAGGAAGATAAGCGGCTGTAGAAATGACATGCTACTGCTTAGTACATGATCATGTATAAATTTACAGTGCTAAACTCATGTATAATTTTTGGTTGGTTGAGAAAGATGATATGCGATAACAAAATACAGTCACCACCATCCTTAGATTATTGCTAAAAATGATGGTCATGAAAATAAACTTTATTCAAATGGGATTGAATATATTAAACAGCAGCAGGGAAGTATAATTTCCGGGTGTATTAGCAAATAGTCTTGTTATAGGAGCAACAATAAATTTATAATAACATAATGTTATTGTTTAAACACATTTTCATTGCATCGACAAATGAACACAGAAACAGAAAAGGGTATGTGGGTAGTTAAAATAGACTAACCATATTCGTTAGAAATATCGCTCATTATATGGGACAAAAGTGTAGAAATGTACAAGCTATTTCAACAGTTTCAATACCGGTCTTAATGTCGAAGAAACTCCAACTGAAAAGGGTATGAACTTTGGGCACTTACAACAAAGTATCCAAATTAAAAAGAAATTTCAACCAAGACTGTGCAACAAAACCAGACATAGTTTCAATGGCAGTAACAAGTAGACAAGAACAAGACAGCAGATGAAATGCAGAGGACAGTATATGTCTAGATCCCCACATATAACCCATATTTATGGCCAAGAATCAATATATATAAATATATATTGACATGCATTTCTTCAGGGGTAATTCAAATACTCAAACCATTTATGAAATGGTTACTCAAGTGCACAGAAGGGAATAACAACTCGAACCAGTGACGCACGGCAAGGGTTCACTATCATGGCAAGTGGTTTACTCAAAAGTATGGCAAAACTGAGGTGGTCAGCTCAAGCAAGGGTTTTCCAGAACTTGCAAATAATACTGGGCAAGAAATAAACTGTTCGCTTCCTCATTTTTTTCCCTCTATAAAAATAAATAAATTCAATGTTCCACAAAAGCATACTGGAATTTCGCAAGCCCAAAATTAACCGGTTTTTTTTTTGTCTACACTTTATACTAGAGGTCTTTAACTACTTTCAGTTTTGGAAATAGGCCAAAAGAATTTATCTCTCAGGAATAGGTCACTAAAATATATATCAACTTATATCCCGTTTTCACAATCGAGTGAAAGTCACTTAGACCCAGCATGTGATTTATTTTAACTAGATAACTTGAGATGCTAATAGTTATACAATCATACACGCCGGAGCAGTAATGACAGAGAAATCATGTGTGTAACAGCAACACAACAGGCCAAACAAGCAGTTCAATACCAAAGATCATGTATTCATGTGTATATACACGTATCAGCTCACATGGAACCGCATTTCTATCCTCAAAACAAACGGAAATGGAAACACAGTAAGATGATATTCACTGAATCACGCAAACCGAAATCAACACCCAAAATCACTATTATACTTAGTTAATATTGATGTTAAAACGCTTGAATCAATGATCAATCATGAGTGAATGCTCACCTTAAACGCAACCACAAGAAGAAGACGCAGGCGAAGGCTTGGGCTTGGCAATGACGGTCTAAGGCTTCGACTGGAGACGAACTAAAGGTGGTAACTTGGAGGCTTTGACGAGTTGGGTGGAGCGAAGCTTGCGCGAGGGGATGGTGGCCAAATCACAAAGCGTTGCTGAGCTTCGATTCGCGCTGATTTAGGGTTCGATTGTGGGTTCTTATGCGGCGCAAACTTCAGCCTTTGGGGAGGGAGGCGGCTTCAGAAGACCGAAGAACAGCAAAACGGAAAGGCCGACTTTGATTATGCAGCCATTATTGGGTTTTGAGGAAAAATTGATTTCAGATGAAGGAAGTGGGGAAGAATTGATTTGTGTTTGGGACAAGCTTGATTTTATAGAAATAAAACCGTGGCCATCAAGGAATCGAAATAGCCTAAAACTGGGGTGGGTGGTTTCTGCGAATTACTTGACGCTGAAGGAATTTAACGTTACTCCAAACGTTACACAATTTGCTGAAGAAATTTAACGTTATATCGAAATAAACTGTGGACCCTTATTTAATTCTCTGAACTTTACGTTACACAATTTAATTTTTTTTTTAACCTTCTGACTCAAATAAAAATTTATCTAGTTATACTTTACGACGTTGCTCAAATCTTTAAATTATTTATCAGCATACCGATTTTATCCCGTTTGTCCACCAAACACTCTGTTTGATTCCCAATCTAAAATGTTAAATTCTATCCTTTTTATATATACCAACGCGCACATATCGAAACCAATTCCCATATATTTTAACAAAATAAAATCTTCAATTTTATTTGACATCGATATCGTTTATCTTAAAATTTAACAATTTATATTTTCCCGTCGAATTTAAATTCAATTATCCAACCAAATTCGAATCAACTATTCAAAATAAATATTTGTTTCTCAACCAATGTTCTGAATCGAATTAAATCCGTACAACAATATATTTGATTTATAATTCCAATATCAATATAAATTCTTTAATTGATAGTATATTCCAATCGTCGAAATTTCTGGGTCATTACATTCTTCCCCCCTTTAAAACTTTTCGTCCTCGAAAAGGAGAGATCGTTAGAGTTATACCGTCGTATACTTCAAATTTCCATATCTGTGTGGAATTCCTTCACCACTGATTATATATCGATATTTAGGTCATCGATTGTCCTTATTTATCGTATCCCATTAACTCGGGAAATCAAATTTCTTTACAAAATCAATCACTTCTTAAATTTCAAATTTTGCATAAGTTGCATCTCGGATTATTCCAGATTTCCTTACAACCTCATCTGTCAAAGTTTACTTATCCATCATTTCGATTGAAATAGGTCCAGACTTAGCAGCCCTCAACCCAATCCCCTTACATTCAATCATTTAATCTTTCTCAACACTCATTGAGGAGTGTAAATAACACCTTGTCTTCAAGTTACCAATTGACGACTTGGAAATTTTCAAAATCCGAAATCTTTTTATAATTTTTATACATAACACGAAATCTGTACAAACCTATTGGTGTTATTTCTCCAAAGCTATAAAGTTGAAAATACTTTGAAATCTTTTTCTTAATTTATCCAGTTAAGTACATTTTAATTTCAACTTATTTGTTTGAAAATATTTAATAACTCGAAGTCTAACAAGTCTATTGTCGTTCTCACAGATGTTAGGCATACGCTGGCCAGGCGCATGACTATGATCTCCAAGTACTAACTATCCTTGCTACAACTCCCAGTGAAAATATATTTCAAAAATTCTCTTTAAAATAGATATGGAAAGTACCATTGTGATATCGATATTGTTGATTGTTCATGAATCGCAGATACACAATGGTTTCGTCTGGATCTCCAAGAAAACATCCGTACCCGTAGGAAATCACTTCCCTGCGAATTTCGTCATGGACAGATCAACAGAAGATATTTACGAATCAACAGAGAAACTGAGGTCACTGAGCGTTAACTGCTCTATCTCAGAGTCACAACACAATCATGGAATTATGAAGATACTTCAAGTCACAAGGACAAATCAAGTCACACAGACACATCAGGTCACGGAGACCAATCAAGTCACGAAGACTAACTGCTGCATCAAACGGGTGGCTCACTATCACTAAAATATCTATATGGACCGCAGGTATACAATGGTTACGCCTGGGTCCCCCAGGAAACATCCATACCCGTAAGCTTTCACAGCTCTGCGGATTACGCCCTTACAATTCGACTGTAGATCGCAGTAGTCACAATGGTTACGCTTGGTTCCCCCAAGAAACATCCGTCCGCCATAGGCTATCTGCAGCCCTGCGAATTTCGCTACACGGTCGAATTTCCAACGACTCTAGATCGCAGCGATCACAATGGTTACACCTGATTCCCTCAAGAAACATCCGACCGCCGTAGGCTATCTGCAGCCCTGCGAATTACGCTAGCAGTCGTGCTCAATGGCAACTCATGAGTTTTATGTCCGGACAACCTACTTCCACCAGCAGCATATCTCAACCAAGCTCGAAATTTAAGAGAAGGAAGGTACTTTCCTTATCTTTACTTTGAAAAACATACCATACTATATACATATAGTATTTTATTTCATAAACCATACTTATGTCATTTACATAAGATTTTCTTCCCAAATCATATTTCAAACATCTCGTCTTATATAAATTCCGTTATATAAGATTTTATTTTAATCGATTACCTTTCAATCCAAAAAAAAAAAATTCAATTCACTATATTTTCCCATACAAGTTATGAAATCTTATTTCTCTAATAACCAAAATCGAATATTCTCAAAATTCATACCGATTTCAAAATCTTAGCTTTGATCTATTAACTATTTCAAATACTTGATGTCCTTTCCAACTCGGATTTATAGATCTATCGGTTATAAACCAATTTTTCTTCCAGATTTCCAATTATTATGTTTATCACCAAAATTTTGTGTTTTCAAAATTCCAGAATTTTCACTCTTGTAACAAAATTTTCATTCACACAATTACTCTTTCACATCCATCGACTGTAAATTAGCAAGCGAACAATTCCCAAAGTATCAACCCCGAAGGCCCAGAACTAACATCAGATCAGTACTTAGAACGTCATCCATTTGACCAATCTCCAGTCAGCTTTCAACATTCTAGACCTCATTTTCTTAATTCCTTACCAAATCATTTTACGTGATACTCGAATTCAGTTTACAGATCTACTTCTTTAATGAAAAAAATATTGATTATAAAAATATCATTATAATTTCTTCTTAGAAATAATTCACTTCCAAGATTTCAAATAACATCATACAAATGAGATTAAACCATTAATAGCAATTTCAAAGAGTTCAAGATTTTTCATACCATTCTATTTAAATAATTATACATAGTCTTTATCTATTCAAAACACGTACATAGGAAATTTAAGATTACACACGATGGTACCACAAAACAGAGTTAACTTAATTAGGATTCACAAACTTCGATATTTGTCTGCTTTTCGATCGATGATCCATATCTTTGCGTAAACTACTTCCACGATATTCATTATTCTGAAGTCTCCACAAAAAGATTTGTGCATTCCTTATCCACATGACCCCACTCCTTGCAGTCCTTACAATAATACGATATGGAGCCATCTTTACCTACGTACTTCACAGTTTTCTCCCTAGCAGCGCGCAACACTGCCTGTTGTCCTTGTTGTCTCTCGGAACAGTTTCGAGCTATATGTCCAACTTGTTTACAATGATAGCAAACGATTGGTTCATCGGGCTTCTCAGCGATGGCCGACTTTTTCTTTTTCATCTCAAGACAACGACTGGGGAAATGTCCCTTCTCTCGACATTTAAAACAGAAAATCTCAGATCGGTAAGTCTTTCCTTCTTTCTTCTTTCCCTTGTATCCGCACGTAGCGGCGTAATGTCCCTTTTTCTGACATCTGTAACAAACGACATTGTCATAGGAGTCAGCGGTCTGTTTTCCCGTAATCCTCGTCTCGTATTCCAATATTAATTCTTCCCTCCTTTTTCGTTCTGCTGCCCTTCGTTCTCGACGTGCAGCTTTTTGTTCTTCAGTTCTTGCCATTCTAATTTATCAAGACTCGTTAGCTTCTTGCGGTTCTTTTGAAAAACATTTCAATTATCATATTCTTTTTAATTCTAGAAAATCTCTTATCACTACTGGAAAACATTTCCATATATTTGCAAATCTCAATAGAAATATACTTTATTCTCAAGGGGGAATATTTCTAAATATTAAATATATGCTGCTATTTCAATTAACTGCTAACACTCATTCATTTATTTTTTTTCTCTATTCAACCACTTTGGCTATCGAATCTTATCCGTCTCTTAGTCAACAACGAAGTTAATCAAGTTGGCGTACGATTACTTCTCCGACCTTAACTGAACAACATTATTAACTTTGAAACAGATAAGTTCGCAACTTTCCTTCTCATAACTTTCAAATTCAAATTTTACTTTTTAACGAAAATCGTTGATTGTAACAATCATTCATGCCTCGAAATATTTAACTTTAAAATATACTTTATCCATTGAATACATAATTAAATAATATTTTCCTGAAACCCGACATAATCGTCTCCCATAAATAACTTCTTTTCGAATAATCTATTATTCAATACCATATTCCGAACTTCGGAAAATATTCTGAACTTCAGAACAATCTCACCGTACTGGTTAACTTTATCACCTCCATCTCCAATTTCAATCGCAACATATTCGTTTTCAAATGTTATTTACTTCAAAAAAAAGTAAATATTTCTTTTATCAAAATCTAAACTCGTCACATCCAATTAGCTTTCATTTCACTTGAACCTCGATTCAAATCTTTATTCATATTTTGCTCCATTTACAACTCTCGTTCATACTTCGCTTCTTGATAATTAATTAACAAGTTTGTACCTCACTATCGAATCCATGTATTCGATTATACTAATTATAATTTATCTTGCCAATAAACTTCGACACAATTGAATTATAATTATACCCTTTTCAATTTTATTATTCTATACTCCAAATTCAAAATAAAATTCATCGTCTCATTTCCGAAACGATTTCCAATTTCCTCTCCTCGATCAAATTCTTATCTGAAATTTTATTCCAATAAATTTCAATTATCTTTGATCGCTAAAAACACACAATTAATTCATCGATTCTATTATACTTATCTTCCTTAAATGTCGTTCGATGATAGGTTCGAGATTCAAATACAAAGGAATCTTATCGAAGAATAATTCTTGCAAACCTGGATTCGAAGACTGGGGATTCTGGAAAAATTTTAAATCTCAAAATAAATTTTTGTTTCCGCTGTATTATTTCCAAAATACTAAATTTCAAAATATATAATATTTCCAAAATATTTTTCCATCCAAAATTTATTTAAAAATTGTCTACACTTTTCAAAAATTATATTTTGAAATCTTTTTTTTTTCTTAAAATCCGCTTTTCCAGTGTCGATTCCATTTCAAACTCGATAAGCTATGCTTTGAATAAACCAAAGCTCTGATACCACCTGTAACGTCCCGCCTTTTTGACCGCTTCAAATTGGTATTTAGACCAATCTAAAGCGTCCAAATCGACGGATCGTTATTTAGCTTATAGAGTTTAGAAACAGAATCAACACATAGAATACAGAATAATAAATAACACAGTATGGGATATAAAAATAAAAACTTTCATTTATAAATCATGATTTTTGAATACAAGGATTTTTCTATATCGGAATATAAATATACTTTGAATACAAGAAAATCTTTACTGTATAAATCTTCAGAGCGCGCCTGCTTGGAATCCCCATCTTCGTCGATCTTCGAATCCTGACTGAAATCTTTAAATTCTGTATTGCTCGGGTCTGACTCGAGCATTTCATGCAAAAACATAAAAATACTCGAGTCAGGATTAATCATAGTTCAAGTAAATTAACTTCGATAGAAAACTGAAACATAATAGCTATCCTAATTTCTGAAATATACACAAAATATAAGTGGGGTAGTAGCTGCCCATATCAATTCTATATTAACGACGAGATCAAATGCGGTATCTGTTTATATCAGTGACTGATTCAAATGTAATATCTGTTCAAATCAATTTTTAATTCAGGGACTAACGGTCACGGGAGTCTGCACGTACACACGTGTTCATGTACACGTGTGCACTGCCTCAACATCCTGGAACCATGATATATAGAAATGCAAGTATAAGATACAAGACCGCATATATTTAGGCAACAACAGGTAATAAAGACATTACAACTAAATGCATGTGCAGGCAACTACAAGTTTTAATTATTAGTATTATTATTTTCCGATAACAAATTCTTCTACAGGAATGCTAAGAAATTACAACCATACTGTAAGGTGCAGCTGGACACATATGCTACATGAGACTTCAATTTGAAATGATTAGCTTTTCTACCAACAGACCAAAGTTCAGAAGTAGGAAAATATTATAACTCCCGTAATTGAACAAAAGATGAATACACTACTTTTACTTTGAAGGAGCTTCTTAATCTATATGAACAGCAGTACACGGTTTAGGCAAAAATATTCAAACGCATCTGCTTTGGCAACTGGACCATAAGACTAATGCTGGTAGCTAGCTAAACCCCAATACCCATATACATGATTATATATGAACACATATTCACGCAACTTTAACACACAAATGCAAAATTATATAAACACACCCTCATGCACACAAGAGAAAACGCTGCAGGCCCCTTACAATGGTGCACAATCTAGTTTAACTATAGGCTGTAACTTAAATGTTCAAGGTAAAATATGTGCACCCATACATACAAGTATATTCGATAATGAAGATGTTGCACATAAAGGTGCATACAAAGGTTCACAACAACTTTTAAATGTTACATATTTCCAAATATGATTACTGAGAAAGAATAGGGTTATGTTTCAGTTTCAGTTAATATATTGGTCATAAGGAAAGCTATATGAAAAACAACATAATCATGTCTGTAACGCTAGTATGCTTCGGAAAAATAGTATTATGGGTAATGACTCAATATAAAAACTTAACATGAAACTTATCCAGCACACCATTTAGCAAGGGGGTGTTCAGAATATAGAAAGATGAAACTGAGATTAATAGGAAGATAAGCGGCTGTAGAAATGACATGCTACTGCTTAGTACATGATCATGTATAAATTTACAGTGCTAAACTCATGTATAATTTTTGGTTGGTTGAGAAAGATGATATGCGATAACAAAATACAGTCACCACCATCCTTAGATTATTGCTAAAAATGATGGTCATGAAAATAAACTTTATTCAAATGGGATTGAATATATTAAACAGCAGCAGGGAAGTATAATTTCCGGTTGTATTAGCAAATAGTCTTGTTATAGGAGCAACAATAAATTTATAATAACATAATGTTATTGTTTAAACACATTTTCATTGCATCGGCAAATGAACACAGAAACAGAAAAGGGTATGTGGGTAGTTAAAATAGACTAACCATATTCGTTAGAAATATCGCTCATTATATGGGACAAAAGTGTAGAAATGTACAAGCTATTTCAACAGTTTCAATACCGGTCTTAATGTCGAAGAAACTCCAACTGAAAAGGGTATGAACTTTGGGCACTTACAACAAAGTATCCAAATTAAAAAGAAATTTCAACCAAGACTGTGCAACAAAACTAGACACAGTTTCAATGGCAGTAACAAGTAGACAAGAACAAGATAGCACATGAAATGCAGAGGACAGTATATGACTAGACCCCCACATATAACCCATATTTATGGCCAAGAATCAATATATATAAATATATATTGACATGCATTTCTTCAGGGGTAATTCAAATACTCAAACCATTTATGAAATGGTTACTCAAGTGCACAGAAGGGAATAACAACTCGAACCAGTGACGCATGGCAAGGGTTCACTATCATGGCAAGTGGTTTACTCAAAAGTATGGCAAAACTGAGGTGGTCAGCTCAAGCAAGGGTTTTCCAGAACTTGCAAATAATACTGGGCAAGAAATAAACTGTTCGCTTCCTCATTTTTTTCCCTGTATAAAAATAAATAAATTCAATGTTCCACAAAAGCATACTGGAATTTCGCAAGCCCAAAATTAACCGGTTTTTTTTTGTCTACACTTTATACTAGAGGTCTTTAACTACTTTCAGTTTTGGAAATAGGCCAAAAGAATTTATCTCTCAGGAATAGGTCACTAAAATATATATCAACTTATATCCCGTTTTCACAATCGAGTGAAAGTCACTTAGACCCAGCATGTGATTTATTTTAACTAGATAACTTGAGATGCTAATAGTTATACAATCATACACGCCGGAGCAGTAATGACAGAGAAATCATGTGTGTAACAGCAACACAACAGGCCAAACAAGCAGTTCAATACCAAAGATCATGTATTCATGTGTATATACACGTATCAGCTCACATGGAACCGCATTTCTATCCTCAAAACAAACGGAAATGGAAACACAGTAAGATGATATTCACCAAATCACGCAAACCGAAATCAACACCCAAAATCACTATTATACTTTAGTTAATATTGATGTTAAAACGCTTGAATCAATGATCAATCGTGAGTGAATGCTCACCTTAAACGCAACCACAAGAAGAAGACGCAGGCGAAGGCTTGGGCTTGGCAATGACGGTCTAAGGCTTCGACTGGAGACGAACTAAAGGTGGTAACTTGGAGGCTTTGACGAGTTGGGTGGAGCGAAGCTTGCGCGAGGGGATGGTGGCCAAATCACAAAGCGTTGCTGAGCTTCGATTCGCGCTGATTTAGGGTTCGATTGTGGGTTCTTAGGCGGCGCAAACTTCAGCCTTTGGGGAGGGAGGCGGCTTCAGAAGACCGAAGAACAGCAAAACGGAAAGGCCGACTTTGATTATGCAGCCATTATTGGGTTTTGAGGAAAAATTGATTTCAGATGAACGAAGTGGGGAAGAATTGATTTGTGTTTGGGACAAGCTTGATTTTATAGAAATAAAACCGTGGCCATCAAGGAATCGAAATAGCCTAAAACTGGGGTGGGTGGTTTCTGCTAATTACTTGACGCTGAAGGAATTTAACGTTACTCCAAACGTTACACAATTTGCTGAAGAAATTTAACGTTATATCGAAATAAACTGTGGACCCTTATTTAATTCTCTGAACTTTACGTTACACAATTTAATTTTTTTTTTAACCTTCTGACTCAAATAAAAATTTATCTAGTTATACTTTACGACGTTGCTCAAATCTTTAAATTATTTATCAGCATACCGATTTTATCCCGTTTGTCCACCAAACACTCTGTTTGATTCCCAATCTAAAATGTTAAATTCTATCCTTTTTATATATACCAACGCGCACATATCGAAACCAATTCCCATATATTTTAACAAAATAAAATCTTCAATTTTATTTGACATCGATATCGTTTATCTTAAAATTTAACAATTTATATTTTCCCGTCGAATTTAAATTCAATTATCCAACCAAATTCGAATCAACTATTCAAAATAAATATTTGTTTCTCAACCAATGTTCTGAATCGAATTAAATCCGTACAACAATATATTTGATTTATAATTCCAATATCAATATAAATTCTTTAATTGATAGTATATTCCAATCGTCGAAATTTCTGGGTCGTTACAGTTATAATGTTTTGTTCTGATAGATCATAGCAACCTATAGCTTTGTATTACTTATTTGTTGAATATTCCGACTCACTTATGTTGAGAAAAAAAATAGATAACATTTGTCGACGTGTTAAATAGATAGTTGGGACTAAGTTGTAGTTGGTCGCCTTTAACCAGCTCTATTCTCCGCATTAGCAGATGGGATTACTATTTAATTCTCTTTGTTAATGTGGGTCTTGGAGTGGGGTGTTATAGTTGGTATCAGTGCGAGGATACATAACAAAATATGATAAACGCAGAATAGAAACATATACAATGATACACTGAAATGTAGTACGAGTGTTATTAATCCTTCACCTTTGAGTTTTCGTCCTTTTTTTAGATTGATGGGTTGATGATTTGGGACATGTCCTGGAATGTTTTGATTCTGTAGTATCCCAAATCTATCAATGATATCTTTTTTAAGAATAGTTCTTTGAAATTAATTTAATTGAGTCCATTTTAGTTTGTCACCCATCAGGCGATTGGATGTTGCATTTGAGTTATGCCTTTGGTTGATCATTCTGACATGAGATTGTTAACCACGTAAGTGAGGTGATGTTCTGAACTTTTTCGTTTGTGCCATTCTTGCATCCTTTCGGTTGTTTCCCTTGAATACTTACACGAGGAAGTGCTACGAAACATTACTTCAGTTCGAGTAATGAAATGTTTTAGAGGTCCTTTTTTCTCTTAGCCAATGCCTAACTTTTATTGTATGACTCATAGATTCCTTTCAATCCATGAGAAGTGTTGGATTGTTATTCTAGCTTGATTCTTTTTTTTCGACGATTATTATAGACTACAAGTTATGTCGAATTGCATGGTCTTATACTTCGTACTCGAGTGATTCTCCAATGTCTTTCATTATACCGTGCGGGATGGCAAACATTAAGCTTTATTCTATCAATCTTTGAATCGAGTATTCAAACAAAATCTTGATGACTGCCTTTATATCTGATTTTATGATGATTATAAACTGAGATTTTAGTATCTATTAAAGTGAATATTTTTTTAAAGAGAATTAGAATTTTATTTTGAGATAAGAAATGTATGAAGTATTACAATTATGAAAGAATCTCTTGGATATTAAAAAATTCTTCGTGTGGGGTTGTCCCTCAAGTATTTATGGATTCTGGTCGATATGCCTAATCAACATTATCGATAGGAATTTTCTAAACACTAGGATGAGACAATCAGACATGAAGTATAATTTAATGAGATTGAAGTGGAAATTTTTATTTCTTTAAGAATTGATCCAAAAGTTTATGAGTGACTTTTGTAATATCTTTAGAAATTTCAATTAAATTTCAAAATCTTACTTTTGGAATAGACTTAAAAGAATTGTTTGAAGAATTAATTTTTATAAACTAAAAATATATAAGATTAAATTTACTCCTAAATTAAGAAGTTATAAAAGATTAAGAATTTTTCTAGCAAAGGAAAATTGAGGTATTATTTTTCTTAATGGATTTGAATTACCATAATTTTGAGTCCATACTCATCTTTCTAGGGTACCTTGAATCCTTGAGCTTCTAGTGTCCTTATGCAATAATCTAATGACTCGCATTTTAGCGGTTGTAGAGGTTAATGGCTTACAAAGTAACCACCTTCTTTTGAGTTTCTTTATCCTTTTTGGTGTTCTTTCTTTTATTATAATTGTTTTTCCATTGTAGAATATGAAAATTTTGGGTTGTTAATCTCTTTGATTTCTTAAATTTTGGATGAAGTCGAGAAATTTTGAGGGACCTTTATTTTTAGATTGATTTTGAGGCCTTTGTATTCTTCTACTAAAGTGAGGTGCCATCAAAGTTTTGAGATATCGTTTGGAAATTTTTGGAAAACTACTTGTCCCATATAGATGTTCTTGGAAATTTATAGAATTATTAATCAATTATCTTCTTCTTTTCCATTATCATGAACGGGAGGCGAGGAAATCTCAGTTCCATGCTTGTATAGTTTTTCTTTGAATGATGCGATTAAGACGTTGAGTGCAATATCTTCTCTAGCAATTGCGAGGACGCAATTTAATTAAGGGGGAGAGTCTGCAATAACCCGGTTTCGTGGATTATATGTTATATTAAATTAGAATGGAAATTATAATTTAATATAGTTAATTAACAATAAATTGGGATTTTAAAATGTTCATTTTGGGAATAATTAATAAATCTAAGAAGTTTTTGGAAAAATAAAGTTTCAAATACATATTAGTGATTTGGGATAGGAGTAAACAAAGATGATAATTAATTTGAGTCAAATGGATAATTTTGGAATTTTATTCAAATAATGGCCTTCTACTGAAAAATAAAAGGACAAATGAGAAGTAAATAAATTTTAACAATGTATATTACACGAAAATGAAGTTTTAGTATTTTAAAAGTGATAAAACACTTCTGTATAAGTTTTAAAAGTTGACAATAATTTTTATATGATGAAAATATGTCAAAATTAGTGACTTTTGGCCGTAAATGAGAATATTGTTAAATATTGTTTAAATAAAAGATTTCGAATTTAAAAATTATTTTTAAATTTTGAAAATAATTTTTTATTGTTGTTAAAGTGTTCTTTTGATAAAATAAACAGAATGCAATTTGTTTCATGTTTGAAGATGTTAATATGGGAAAATTGGGCATAAATTAGTAAAACATGAACACATACTAACTAAAATTGTTGATTAATTATTGGAAATGGGCCATATAGTTTTAATTAAGATCCATTAGCCCCAACTAAAAGTTTTTGGTCTCATTCCATCTTCTGTACGTACTCAATCTCCTCCTTCTTCCAGAAAGAGGAAGATCCAAAAATGAGGAAGTAGCAAAACCCTAGATGTTAGAAAAAAAATATAAAAAATCAAATAAATTCTCAAATTTGGATATGTTATTTCCAACACATTCCAGCATCTCTGCACCAAATTTTGTGGTAACTGATTAAGGTTTGATGGGCCAAAAGTCTTCTCCTCTCAACTAATTTCGGGTTAAATCTGAGCTGAAAACGCAGTTTAGTAGGAAATTCATAATTAACTGTAGAAAAATCATAAAGAATGAAATTTGGATATGTTATTCTTAAATCAAAGTTACATCTACTGTAAAAAATTCGTAGGATAATACTTAGATTTTCTATGTCAAATACTTGCTGCTACAGAGGTCGAAAATGCAGGTTTTCTTGAAAATTGGTGATGAATTGAGGCATGCATGGTTGTTCAAGATGTAAAGGTGAGTAATAACACTCACATATGTTGGTTAGATTATAATCAGTGATTTGTTTTCTATGTATGTGTCTCTTGAATCTATTGATCGTACTGTGTTGGATCTTATGCCATTTGGTTGCACTTTGAATTGTTTTGGTTTTCGTCCATTGATGAAGCTGAAACAAATTTAGCAATAACTTTTTCGTTTCTTAACCAAATGAAATAATCTTAGATGTTTTGGAAAGCCCAAGTCATAACCTACAAGTTTCATGTTTTAAGTTTTTTGAAATGTTGAAGTTTTCTTAGTCGAAATTGCGTTGTTTTCTGCTGTCCTGAGAATGAAAGACAAGATCCATAAATTCAGACCTAAAAACTATTTTAAACATAACGTTTGAGGCGTAAGTCCAAATTCAATAATTTTGGATGTTCTGAAAGGCTTAGACATAGAGCTAGAACTTATATGTTTTTAGTTTTGTGAATTTATGATGTTGATATGGTTGAATTTGCACTTCTTTGTCGCTGTTTCGAGAAAAAACGACAACGATAAAGAATTTAGATCTAAGAATTGTTTTAGGGCATAACTTTTGACCTGTAAATTCAATTTTGATGATTCTATTTTTTTAGGAATTCAAGCTAAGTAAATTATCTTTGAATTTCATGTTTTATGTTTTGACAATTGTGAGAGATTTATTGAGGCAATTGGCTTTTTACTCTACATCCCTGTTAATATTTTTAATCATTCAAAGGGCTGTAATTTTATACCCTGAAATGAAATTGCCATAACTTTTGATCTAAAAGTCCAATTTGGATGATTCTTTTTTGGTTTTCAAGTTATGACAATTTTCTTCAATTTTTATCTTAATGTTATAGCAGATCTTGGGTTTTAAGAGGGAAAATCAGCTAAATAAGCTGCACCCTTAAGTTCTAATGTTAAGTTTTGTTGGTACCGTTGGATTTGCACTTCTTTGTTGTTGTTTTGGAAGAAAAAAAATGACAGCGGCAAAGAATTTAGATCTAGGAATTGTTTTGGAGCATAACTTTTGATCTGTAAATTCAATTTCGATGATTCTTTTTTTTTTCTTCTGAATTCATGCTAAGTGAATTATCTTTAAATTTCATGTTTTATGTTTTGACAATTGTGAGAGATTTATTGAGGTCAATTGGCTTTTTTACTCTATAACCCTATTAGTATGTTATGATTCTTTTTTGGTTTTCAAGTTATGGCAATTTTCTTCAATTTTTATCTTAATGTTATAGCAGATCTTGGGTTTTAAGAGGGAAAATATGCTAAATAAGCTGCAGCCTTAAGTTCTAATGTTAAGTTTTGTATGGTTACTAATTGTTGATTCTATGACATTTTTGGTGATTTCATGCATATGTTTTCTAAAGTGTTTTAGAATGGTTTTAAAAATAAAGTGGTTTTCTAACTAAATATTTTTGGAAATTTCAAATGATATTTTTAGAACCTATTTTTATATATTATATATTTTTATAGTAAAAAGAATTTATACAATAATAATTTTCAGAAATCATTTTAAATTCATGCTTTCCATAGCCAAAAAAATTATTTTATAAATAAAATTACTTATGTTTATGAATTTCGATCCTACGAGAAAGACAATTAAACGGTAAAGTAAAACATGTGGTATGGGACATATGAATTTGCTTTATCGCTTAATATCGTATTTAGACGATCGAAACACTTTAGATGAATTATTTGAAATGATTTATGATGTTTCAAAATTTTGGATAAAATTATATGGTTCAAGAGATAATGTTTAGGAGTATAATCGATGAGGAACCATTATTAAAGTATTTTGTAAACGCTGATGAGATAAGGCATATTAGCTAGATCCTAAAATTCATGATTTGGGAATTACGATTATATATTATTTTACTTGCCGATGAGACGAGGCAAGCTTCTTTATGACGATTTCATGACATTGTGATGTTTTAAGATGATTTTTCACTTGACGATAAGATGAGACAAGTCACGATGTTAGTAGTACTCGTTAGCGAGATGAGACGAGTACGGTCTTGTTTACTCATCAATGAGATGAGGGTAATATATATTTCATGTTGTTTATGATGCTTTATGATGTTTTCTGATGTGGTATCGACTAAGAATTAATAAAAAATTAGGTGCAAACGTATGGTATGGGACATACGTTTATGCCTTATGGGTTCTTATTCAAGAAATTGAGGCACATTCACGATGTTACTAGTGCTATTGACCGAGTACTCGATTGAAGTCATCATATGTTCATGATGTTATTACTTGGGTTTTGTGATAGGGTGTCATTAAGATGTTTTCGACTATAGTCAATCACGATGATCACGATGTTATGATGTTATGTGACCCCAAGTCATCACGATGTATGTTACCAAAAAGTATAGTACTATTCAAGATGTAAGCACGTTCTGTATTTCTTGATGTTTTGATTTCACCATTTCAATGATGATACTTTATTATTGCCTTATGTAAGAAAAATGCTTATTTATATGCATGTTTTATGTTGGTTTCTAATATGATGTTTTGAACTCCTTCCAAGTTCTATTAAAATGGATTTGAGATATATTTATAATTGTACCGATGAGATGAGGTATAATTTATCGATATTCTTTTATGATGAATTTTAATGTTGGATTTGGGATATAATTATATTTATACAAATAAGATGAGATATAAATTATGGTAATTCTTTTAAAATGAAATTTAATGATGGATGCAAGATGTACTTATATTTATACCAATGGAATGAAGTATAAATTATTAGGAGATCTATTTATAATGAGTTTTGTGATAGATGTGTGATTTTGCTATATTTATACCAATGAAAAGAGATATGAATAATTAAGAAGATTCTATAGCTGATTTTTATGATATGTTGAATGATATTTTGAGATTCTAGCATATGCCAATGACATGAGGCATATCTATATGTGTTCATCTTTATATGAAGGGTACGTGTTGGATGGATAGTTATGTTAATCCCTCTTTTAGGGAGATGAACCTTTCCTTTGAAGTTTTTATCGACATTTAATTCACACTGTCCATGATGTGAGGTGGAAGCTACGTTAATTAAGCCTTATCTTTAAGACTTAGCCTGTTGACGTTTTATTTTCTTAAGTGTAGTTTTTCCACTTGAGTGTAGCCTTATTCTAAGTATCTCTTCTACTTCCAAAGAAGTGATGTCATTCTTTCTTAAAAGGAAGTAACCTCGTTGTGACATGGTATCCCTTGAGTAAAAGCGTATCATATCTTTCATTTACTTAACCTTATTGAGTGCTATGTTTTCTGATAAGTTTAGCCTGCCTGACCCGTGTGTTTTCACTCGGGTCAGACCAAGTTTGTTTCAGGTATTATTCTCCCTTTTGGTCATAGCCGTTACATGATGTTTCCTTTTGGGATCAAGTCATTTACTTGGGATTGTCAACTTTCTTATAAGACATTATCAAATTGTATATTCTTTGTTCCATGTATATTGAGTTTACAATATTAAGATGTATCATAATATGTGTAAATTTTTGTATATCTACATTGTTCTACGATGAGTTACAGTGTTTTGTTTTGATAGATCCATAACAACCTATAGTTTTGTATTAATTAATTATTGGATATGTCGACCCACTTTTATGAGAAAAAAAAATAGATAGCATTTGTCGACGTGCCAATTGATAGTTGGGACTAAGTTATAGTTGGTCGCCCCTGACCAGCCTTATTCTCCGCATTAGTAGACGGGATTACTATGTAATTCTCTTTGTTAATGTGGATCTTGGGGTGGGGTGTTATAGTTATATACATTATAAAGTTTTATAGTTACATTATATATATGTTATATATATATATATACATGTTTATATGTTTAAATTACATACCAATATGTTTTTATACTTTAGAAAATTCATTTTAACCAACTAGTTTTGATTCAAGAGTTTCAAGTATATATACATTCGTTTAAACACTTGAAAATTGATTTTAAAAAATTCAATATATATATATATATATATATATATATATATATCGACATGTATATACTGGTATGTCAACATATAACCGTCATAATTTTTAAATTTCAAAAAAAGTGACTTTTCATTTTTTGAAACGTTTCAGAAATGTTCCAACCTTTGGAACTCTATATAAAGGGGTGATTTTCGAATTTTTAACCAAATTTTCTTCTCCTTCTTCATTCGTACTCTTACCACCATTATTCTAACTTAATTTCCTGATTTCTACACTTATTCTTTGCCGATTTCAATACAAATTATATCATTCCTTTTCTCTTCTCAATCTCTATCAAATACTCTCTGTTTGTGAGTGCTATTCACGGGTTCCAGGGCTGTTTGTAGTTGTTAAAGAAAGGGTGTATTCCTTGTAGCATGTAAAACAAGGAAAGGAAGCGGCGTGAACCTTGTAGTCGTGAAATCAAGGGCGTTGAATCGGTGTGAACCTTGTAGCCGTGAAATCAAGGGTATGGAATCAGTGTTAACCTTGCAACCGTGAAATCAAGGGTGTTGCAAGATTTATACTAGTATTAATAAAACTTTTCGCAATTGAGCTTTGCGTGGGACTGAACGTAGGAGTAATATAAAATTTGGTGTTTTCTTTCCTTTTCTGCATTTTTATTTATGTTTATATTTGCATATGTGAATGTTTCTGTTGTGATATTTAGTCAGTAATTCAAATAGTTGTTTGAATAACCGATAATTGTTTAAGTTTTCCATAATCTCTTTAAAACACTATTCACCCCTCTCAAGTGTTAGTTTTACCGTAAGATCCGTGATTCTCATCCCTAACAGTCTCACTCCCTAATTCAGTAACTTATACAACACAGGCCTATTTATTGGTGTTACATCGTCTTAGTTTCCCTAATCGGACTCACACGCACTTATGACTCCGCCGGAACGCGCCTGTACCCGTCTTCCTCGTTTGAACTTATTACTATCCAGTTCATTAAAGCATGACCTAGTCCCTACCTAGTATGAGGCCCTCTAACAAAATACCAATAGGGATACTAGCTGATATGGGTTCCACACAGCAAGATTGGCCCAAACTAACCCCCCTAAGCTATTTCTCACAAGTAACTAGGATTTAAGAGTCCCCAAAACCCGATACGACATCAGAACGAGGGACCTCTTTGCTTATCCATAATCAGGTTTAACTTAGCAGATTTAATTTCATTAATAAGCATGGTTGTAATATTACATTTTTCTGTGAATGTTATTATGTGTACAACCCTTTCCTCAAAAACAAGCACATGCCAATATGTACATATATAATATAATAATTCAGTTTACTAAGCTACATCTGGTACCTACTTTTTATGACATGTTCTTTACTTAATGCTTGCATTACGTCAAACCTAGCATGTTTACACGTATGCATATTATTCCTTTCAATTATATACCCAAATTACAGCATGTACAAGTATATGCATATTATATTTCCAAATTATAGCAAGTATGCATATTATCCATTTTTACCATATTCCCAAATTACAGCAAGTACGTATATTTTCCCTTTTTATCATATTCCCAAATTATAGCAAGTATGCATATTATCCCTTTATATCATATTCCCAAATTATAACAAGTATGCATATTATCAATTTTCATCATATTCCCAAATTGCAGTCAAAAGTCCTCAATTTATGATATTCCCCCCAAATTCCCCTTTTCATGTCTTTTCATATTATCCCAATTTCGGTTATACGCAATCTTAAATTGGAAATAGCCTAGGCTCTCGAAGGCCTAGGCTCAACATAAATAAAAGAGGAAAATAGAAAGAGAAACAATATCAAATTAACTAAATGAAATAGGCATATAAACATGACTATAAATAAATAAAATAGCAAAATAGGGATAGGGAAGTTAGATAACTAATAAATCAAATGACTGTAAAAGAACATATATTACTGTAACAACTGCATAGATGAATAACAGTAAAAGAACAGTATAGAAAAAAACTTATAGGTACTGTATGTTCTTGATTCACTTTTATTTACTGTCATAATACTTGTCTAAATATCAGATCTAAAAATAACTTGAATTCACAGGGCTAGGTATTAGGTTCAGAAACAGTTCTTGAACAAGTATGTATGCAGATCTTGAATTATCTTTATGGTTCTAGGCTTCAGCAGCATCTCCCCATTTCATATATTTATTTAGAATATGGTCATGGTGGAAGAGGGTTGAGAATAATCGTGTGCATTGAAATAGGAGAGAGCCTACTCTATTTAAAGATTTACAAAGCTAATTCTTAAACTTTAGATCTTAAGGTTTCAAATCTAGCCATACAAGTCATCCAACGAACCTAGCATACAAAACAGTCCAGAAACAGAACTCAGATCGGGCCTACATGCGGGTGGGTTGACCCACCGACATACTGGGTCGACCCATAGGTGGACCCAGTGCTTGGTCAGGTCGTCCCACAACCATAAATTTTCTGCGTTGTTTCTAGTTTGAATTATTTTGGTTATATATATATATATAACCTCCTTATATATATATATATATACAAGCCTCTAAGGATTATTACTTCTTCATACGATATCTGTTTTACGCAAACTTAGGGTCTATCTGAACTAGAATTTTAAGATGAACATAATGGTAAATTTGGTTTTATGTAATTCTAAATATTTAATTATATAATATTCATTTTATTTTCTTTACTTTATGGTTATAATGTATTAAATTTTGGGGTGTTACATTCTCACCCTAAAATCTCCAAGTCAAGGAGAATGTTATATTTTAACAACCGCCTACAACCATCTACTCATCCGTCATCCACAGACATCCATTGTCCTTAAAAATTTATAATGCTTGTGTGAACATATGCACAAGGTGTTGTGGGTATATGTCACTATAATAATGCAAAAATTAGGCGGTCGACTGATTCAGTTGACCTCCTTAATGCAATATATGCCTTTGCCATGTATCCAATATGTATGCAAAAGAGTTCTAGTATAACATATAACTTCTATATGTGTGCACAATAATTCACCAAAATGCTACATCCATATGATGATTCAATCATTTCCATTCACTAAAAATTTATAATGTGTACACATCCATATGCAATATATAAGTGTTTGAGCCGATCTAGTGCCTAGTGTGTGTATTTGCATCCATGAGCAGCCACTAGTAAACACTTACATCCACTGGCAACCATCAATCATGAAATGCCTCAAACACATGTTTCCAACCATTGAATTTCTACCTAAGCATAGAAGGTTCGAACGATAGGATAAACATACTTCAATGATAGAAGCAACTGCGAATTAAAAGCTTGGAAAATAAATTAAGAATGTACTCCCAAAAAGAAAAGGGTAAGAAGCACGAATCTTGTCTTTGGGTTCTCATGTTACATCTTCACGATCTTCTCCCCACTGTATCTTCACCAATCTGATTTCTTCGTTGTGTAACTTCTTAATTTATGATCCAAGAATATGAGTAGGAACTCTTCTCACTGATGCTTCCTTCTCAATCTCTTCATCTTCAAGTGTACTTGGCTCCACTACCTTTGTCATACCATGTAGACATTTCTTAAAATGGGAAACATGGAACGTGTCGTGTACGCCCGCCAATCTGTCCATAGGTCTAAGGGTGGTATGTTGTGCTCAAGCGTAGCTGTGTACCTAGTGCCTCTTGTAAGCTCTTCCAAAACTCACTAGGAAAGATGAGGTTACAGTCACTTACTATACTTGAAGGAACCCCATGAAGTTATACTATCTCTCGAAGGTATACCGGCGCTAGCCAATCTGTCGTCCTGTTTATCTTGATAGGAATAAAGTGAGCGCTCTTCATAAGTCTGTCTACTATCACCCAAATACTGGTGTTGCCCTTCCTCAATCTAGGCAGTCCATCAATGAAGTCCACAGAGACGCTCTCCTACTTCCATTATGGGACAACCAAGGACTGAAGCAATCTGCTAGGTTTTCTTTGTTCAGCCTTTACTCGCTGGCAAGTCAAACATCGAGCCACATATTCCTCCACATCCTTCTTCATACCAGTCTAAAACAAAACTCTCTTCAGGTCTCGATACATCTTATCATCTCCCGGATGGATAGTCATCCGAGAACAATGAGCCTCCTCAACCAATCACTATCTTAGGGAACACAGAGGCTTCCATCTCATCGTAGCCACCCTTTATCATCCACATAGTATCTACAAAGGTGACTAGAGGTCTCTCCTCTACTAAACCTATCCAAGATGTCTTCTATCTGTGGGTCCTCTTGCTGTATGGATCCAATACTCCCCATGAGAGTAGGATGTACTGTTATCAATGCTAATTAGTCATGAATGAAGTCAGTAGATGGCCTAAAATTGAAGGTTGATATAAACTCCAAGCTCCGCTGCTCTACGAATAGAGGACTCAACATAATCCTCTGTCTACTTAACGCGTCTGCCACTACAATACCCTTGCCCATTGTATAAGCTATCTCAAAGTCATAGGACGCTAGGAACTCCATCCACCGTTGCTACCTCTGGTTGAGATCCTTCTGTGTGAACAAATATTTGAGCGACTTATGATTCGTATATAGCTCAAATCTCTCTCCAAGTAGATAATGTCGCCAAGACTTCAATGCGAACACTACAGCAACCAACTCTAGGTCATGGGTATGGTAGTTCTTCTCATGAACACTCAACTGTTTGCTACTATAGCATACTACCCTCCCTTCTTGCATTAATATGGTATCAAGTCCTATGCCACAGGCATCGATGCAGACTATAAACATCTTGCTTCTATCAGGGAGAGTTAGGACTGGGGCTGATGTTAGAGCCCTCTTCAACCTCTGGAAAGCATCCTCCCAACCTATGCTCCAAGAAAAAAACAAAGTTTGTAACAACCCAAATTCCAACAGACCATTTTTTTTTGAAATTCTAATCTGTCGAAACCCATGTTGGTTTGTTTGGTATCCTGCAGAAAAGACAGAAAATAAACATATAGAGCTCAGAAAACCTCTCACAGCGGAATGGAATAAATTATAATATAATTAAAATATAGCCTTACCCAAATAATAATACTACCTAACCAGTATTCAAAGCTATCCCATCATATCTCTGCCACAAATCTAACTTGCGAGTATGTTATAAGGAGGGGGTCAGAACACAAGTTCTGGTGGCTGGATTTAAACTATACATTTTGGATAACCCTAAATATACCGTTCAGTTACATTTTCTTATTTATTAGGTTACTTGGGTTAACAGCACTCAAGGTTTACACACACATCGTACCCATCTACTCCCCATTAGATCAATCTAATACATTATATGTAACTACCCGTAGGGTACACCCTATGGTACCCCCACCCGCACAGTCCCCGCTATAATGCCATAGAAATATATGTAGTCCCTTATCTTACACTTGAATGACATACAGATCTCTGTATAACAATGCTATGTTCCGCATAGAACCACCATCACGATGTTACGTAAGCATATGGACTGCCACCTTCGAACCATTCGATTGAATCAAGATTCCATCATAGAGAAATTCCCTAGAGTCTACGTTACACCACCCATAGCAGACATGCATGTACTAGACTTTCTCACGTATGTATCATCAATCGTACTCAATGCCTTAACTTCAACGATACACCATCCAGAAACGGTATGCATGTATCTTCATGTATTACCTATGTGTACTGAGTTCCGTAACAAGGTTGTGCTAGAAACACGGAACTCGGTCGGGAGCCTTTCGAAATATCTGTATACATAGATGCTATGGTCTGCATTTCCCGTGGCTATGGTCCCACCCGACCCCTCCCTCAACTAGTGAAACACAAACAAAATTGAGAGCTAGTGACGTGGCACAGAAAAGAAACAAAGAACATCCTAATTGGCCTATCCCACAACCAAAGTCTTGATAGCGAAAGGTCGATGATATGTAGGTTTAGCTCTCCGTCTTTGCGCATCACGCTGACTGTCAATGGTTGGTACCCGATGACTGCTATCAAACAGATGGTTAGATCCGCCGAAGGCAACTTGATAAAATGGTCATAACCCGCATAATCACAAGGCAACCGGATCGTCGAATCACCTATGCTACCGTACAACCTTCTGACTGCCCCTTATTGTGGCAGTAAAGGTATACTCACCGAGTAGTAACGCACAGACCTAACCTCTACGAGTACAGCCTGAATGTTGTCACCGCACAAAGGACTACCAGGAGTACCCTCCACTTCCCAAGAAGCCACGTACTTCCCCTTCCAGTCCTACGGAACCAGTAGAATATCAGCTGAACATGCAAAATAGTTAGATGGACGTGCGCTCGCCTCGTGCCTCATGACACCATGATGATATACCCCATTGGCTTATTCACCTTCAAAGATACGGACTGGTCAAAGCGCCTCGGGTTAATATGTTATTAGACCTTATGTCTAATCATTTAATTACGTGCTTGCTCTACCTTTTCAGATTTACATTTAACTTGGTTATTTCAAGTCATATTGACTTCTTATCCAAGTCACCAAGCTCCTCTTGCTTATTAATTTCAGTTATATAACTTAACCTATTTAAATTCATTAATAAGCCTTTAATATGTTATTCTTATCAGTAGATTTCAGATTCCCAAGTTTAAAGATAACATGTTCTTCTTATCAACAGGGTTCAGGTTCTCAAGTTTACAGATTAATTAATTTTAAGTACAACTTATTGCATTTCGTAAGTTTTCCCCCTTTTCTCTACTTAATACAAAAAACAGGTTTCAGGTTTCCAAATTTACAGATTACTTAATTTATAATTAAGTACAACTTATTTCATTACATAAGTTATCACATTCCCCCTATCATTTATTATAACCAAAGATATAATTTCCACTTGTCCATAGGACAAGCCTAGCTACTATCTTTTTTTCCCTTTCAGGTTTATTCATAATAGGTTATTATCATTCCTCGTTCATTCCAATTCTTTTACTGTTGTAACTTTCATTCATTTCCATTAATTACAATTAATGCCACTTATTTCTATCTTGTTATATACATATATTCATATATATATATATATATATAAGTTTATGCACCAAACCTCTTACATTAAGCCGACCACTTGTAGATGTTGGATTTGTCGGGCGGTTCTGGGCAGAATCTACCACAAGTTGACTTAGCCTCATATCTTAACACCGTTATATGCATGTTTACGCACTAGACCCCTCACATTAAATTAACCACTTATGGATGCTGGATTTGCGGGGCGGTCCAGGGAAACTTCTACCACAAGTTGAATTTAACCTCATGTCTTAGTGCGTTTACAATTTTCTATTTATTGTAAGTTTAGGCATATTCATTTTTCTAAATTAACTGTAGTTATTATTTATAGCCTTTTGGCACAATAATGTTCTTAGCAAATGTTTATTGTAAATTTCATAATTACAGTGTTCACAGAAATTCCTAATTCAGACCGGTGATTAATGGAAATAGGCTTTTATATAATGCCAATAGATTAAATAGGTTAAGTATTACAGGTTAACAGGTTCATATAACCCTAATATATTGAACATATTTACTTAACCCTACAGATCCCCTAGATTCCACTGGTTACTTATAGTTTCATTAACATGTTCCACTTAATTTTACATTAAGCCTACAGATTCACATATTCATACGATCCTAAATTTCCTGCCATATTACACGGTACTTAATTTCAACAAATTTCAGTATGTTTACAGTTCAACAAATTAACCATTTCAGCAGATTACAACAGGTTAAACATTACATTGAATTTATTATATATATTAACAGGGAATGCCAAATGATAAATATACCATTATCAAAAAGGCATAACTTAAATCCACTCACCTAAAGGCTATACAATTCAAGAATCTGGTTCAGGCCTAGGATTCCATGGCTTTCCTACTGGATTCAGAATCTAAAGAGCCATGGATTCATAATTCTCAGACTAACAGAAAAGGAAAAAAAAAAGAGAAATTCAAATTAACCAGATTCAAGAATTTACCGTACTTTGACTAGAACTCTGGACTCCTATTTGCAGATATGCATTCTCTTCCTCTAATTCCTTGATTAGAACTCCCTAGAACTAGTTATTCTATTTTCTGAAGATATATGAGGAAGAAGAATGAGAAAGCCTTGGCGTTATTTCAGATTTTTTTAGAATAAGACTAGGCTCTGCTAACATATTTATTGTGCCAGAAGAATGAGATCCATCGGATTTCAAGTCATCAAAATCCGAAACGTACAACTCAGTCAAAACACGTCACGAATGCTTATTGGATCCCTCTTAGGTCGACCCGTGGATCGACCCACCCTCTAATGGGTTGACCCATGGGTCGGCCCATCCAAGCCGGGGTTGACCCAATTGGGTCCAGCGGCGCGTTCTTTTCATTGCTTCCTGTTTTGATTTTTCTTCTAAATGGTAACTCATTCTGATTTATTTCTTTGATTAATTTCATAAAACTATATCTTTCAATTAATTCTGAATTTCCTTATGAATATATTTGTATACTAATATATACAGTTTTCTTAGTGTTCTAATTTTATTATCGCTAAAAAATGTGGGTGTTGCAAAGTTCTTCGTCAAGTGGGTGAGTGGTGCTGATATCCTCTTAAAGTCTTTGATAATCTTTATATAATAGCCCGAAAACCCTAGAAAACTTCTCACCTCCGTCGCATTCTTCAGAGCTCTCCAATCTTGAGCTACGACGACTATAGCGGGGTCCACCGCTATCCCATCCTTGGAGACTACATGCACTAGGAACCTTACTTCCTTTCTCCAAAGGTGACACTTAGAAATTTTGCCTTAAGCTGATACGATTTGAGAATGCATAGAATCTCTCCTAAGTGTACGCCACATTCCTCCTCATTCCTTGAGAAGATTAGAATATCGTCAGTGAAGACCACCACAAACTTGTTCAGAAACTCTCTAAACACCCTACTCATCATGTCCAAAAAATATGTGGGTGCATTGGTGGAACCAAAAGGCATGACCAGCCACTCAAAGAGACCATCTGGAGTTCTAAAAGCAGTCTTATCAACACTATCCTCTACCACCCTCAACTAATGAAATCCCATGGCCAAATCCATCTGTGAGAAAACTGATGTGCTTACTAGCTGATCAAAAAAGTCATCAATCCTCGGAAGTGGGCGATTGTTCTTCTTGGTGAGCTTATTCGTCTCTCTATAGTCCACGCATAGACAAAGTGAGTCGTCTTACTTAGTCGCAAAGGCGACTGGAGCTCTCCACTATGATATGCTCCATCTCGAATAGCTCTCCTACTTTCTTGCTGAGTTCCTCCAATCTTTAGGAGCAATGTGATGCAATGGTAGAGAGAATATCTTCGCACTCTCTACCAAGTAAATCTGGAAGTCTATCTCACGATTCGGAGGTAATCCTCTAACCTCATTAAACACGTCCGGATAATCTCTTACAATGGGCACTGATCCCAAATCGTCAACAGAAGTATCAAACGAATCTAGAAAACGGAGCATAACTGACCCTCGTGGGTCACACAAAATCTCGAGAGTTCTTCGTTGGCACGTCAGAAGCCTAACCACTCTCTTCTCACAATCTAGGATGGCACCATACATGGCTAGCCTGTAATGACCCGTATTTTTAGCAATATAATAATTAATTAATTTAATTAGTTAAATAATGATTTGGAGATTTAAATGGTCGTTTAATTAAAGAATACTGAATATTGAATGAATATAAGTAATAGAATAATATATTTAAATTCCGAAATAGTCGGAAATAGTGGAATTCACAATATTGTGTGAATTGGATCATATATAATATATAATTCAGTTTAGAGTTGAATTATATTAACAAATATATTATATAAACGATAGTTGAACATATAATTATATTATAATTAAAATCGAGCTCGAAATGGCGCTGCAGTTCGTAATTTGGCGATTCGAACTTCAATTGAATATACATAATCCATTTTAAACCGGATTTCTATGAAACAAGAAACGTTCGGAGCTGGTGAAGTATTTTTTTCTAATGGAGGAGAAAAATCGAGATTTCGTCGTGTAGATTTTGATTTATGTCAAAATCAAACTATAAAATAGTCGCTATGTAATTCTTTTATAATTTATAATGATTTATAAAAGGATTTAAATATAAATCGCATATAGATTTAACTGGGAATTCTAGAATATCGAATTATAAATCCCGATATATTTATTTTGGAGCTAGAAAATATTCTATGTGAATATATACGATGATACAAAATTATTTATATTTACTTTAATTATTTCTAAATATATTAATGTTTGAATGGGTTTATTTAGAGCTTTAAAAATAGCCATTTTTATAAACGAACTCTATTTTCAATGAAACCAATTTTGTTGGATCCTGAATATTAAATTATTGTTAGATTTCAATTTCCGTGATTTTTGGAGTCAGTATGAGGCCGTACGGATTTTTAATGTGAAAAACAGTTAGTATTTTGATTTTTTAAAATATGCTATGTCAGAAAACGGAATCGGAATTCGACGAAACAAGTTTCGTTGGGTCCGTAATGTCGAACTATAGCTGCATGCCCATTTTCATGATTTTTGGGTATCATATGTGACTGTACAGATTTTTAAATGATAAACGCAAATAGCGAGAGGCTAGAAACCAATACAATAATAAATTAAAAAAATATAAAAACTACCCTATAAATAGTCCTCATTCCTTCTAATCCTAAGATATCCTCATTACACAGTCAAACACCCAGCCGCCATCATTTTCTCAGCAAACACAGGATAGTGGCTTTTGTAATTCATAAAAATTCCTACAAAAATCTCTAAATCCCAAAACTATTATCCTCATAACCCTCAGGGCTTGCTTCTCATTTCTATAACCCAATTGTTGGGTGTGATACCCATTCTGGCGTTCGACTTCGGAAGACAGTAGGTTTAGGGTTGAGGATTTCAGCATACGTGTGCATCGATTTGGATTTTTGAGGGTAGACTTAGATTCATCGCTGATTTTGGAATACGGGGTGCATTTCCTGATGAACTAGGTGGACAAAAGTGACGAGGTCACTATAGAGGGAAGTGACCAATAGTGCTCACGAGCTCCGCGAAATGGGTATAGGGTGTTGCGGTTTTGGATGGGGAGTGGTCTGGAGGTCTTCGCTTTGAAAATCGTGAAAGAAGAAGAATCATTTGAGGAATGAAAGACTGAAAATGAAGGAGATGTTCTCTGTGAATTCAAATGATAGGAGATGACGAGTGGATTGTTGGAGGTTTTAAACATGGATTTAAAGGGAGTTAATCAAGGTTGAACATGAAATGGAAATGGCTTATGAGAGTTGAACAGTTTTGGTATTTTTTTTTTTTTGATTTTTAGTAGAAGACGAAGGATGAATTGGTTAGGAGAAGATACCGCTGTAGCATTTTCACCGTGAGGAGTAGTATTATTTACGGGAAGAAGACGAGGACACGGTCAAGCTTTTAAAGAGGGTATTAAAGGGTAATTAGTAGGTTAAGTATATTGTTAATGACCATTATATAGACTATAAATTGTAAAACTAATATCTTACGTGTACGTTATTAGAAATTGATGAAACAAGATCCATTGGGATCGTATGGACAACAACTATGCAATGGAACTGATTGGGAGTGAATTGGAGCTCGTTACAATTTATAGCGAAATAAATTGTCTGTCAGAATCAACTGACAGTTAACGTTATTTAACGATGATAGTCCAAGGTGAGTAAAACTCACTAACTCTGTTTAAATTATATTTTTATAAATATAATCTAGTACTGATAAATGATAATTAATTTCTGTGTGATGATTATTTGGTTGAATTGTTGTTTGATTGGTTGAAATAACAGTTAACGATATACACACATATAGTTAAACAAACATTTATTCTGTCCATCAGAATATGTTATATTGAATTGGAATTGATATGAATTATACTATGTAACATCTGTGAATGCAGGAAAACAGGTCCTAGGGATCCACCTGGATTCCTCAACATTAATTTTACTGTTTTCATATATTGTGATATATGATGTGATATATAATCTGTTGTTGATTATGTGTGTTTGGATGATATAAATCATTGTTATATGGTATGTTAAATACCATAAGAAATACTGGAATGTAGGAAAGGAATTTTCAAAGTGTATATTGAAAATGAAATATATTTATATAAAATCAAATGATTTTATAAAAAGGAATTTTAAAGTTGATATTGAATTTAAGGATTTTATAAAATCAATGGATTTTATAAATATAAATATTTATATGAAATAAATAGAGTTGGAAAAGGAAATATTTATAAAATCATACGATTTATAAAGGGAAATTTATTTAGAAAATAAATAGAATTATATAAATGAAATATTTATACAACATAAATAGAATATTATAAATGAAATATTTATATGAAATAAAGAGAATTATATAAAGGAAATATTTGTAAAACGAATAGAATTGAAAAGGGAATCTTTGTAAACATTTACAAATAGAATTGAAAAGGAAATATTTGGAATCATTTATAAATAGAATTATAAAGGGGATATTTATTCAGAAATTAAATAGGAGTTATAAAAGGGGAGTATTATATAAAATGAATAGAACTTTATAAAAGAAAATAAGCGGGAAATAAATATTAAATGGAAATCTGTTTTAACAGATAAATGGAAAAGATTTATTTAAAGTAGAATTAAATAGAAATCTGTTTTAACAGGTAAAATTGAGAAGAATAATTTATAAACGATGTTTGTAAATTAAGAAAAATATTTATCATTGGATAAATAAAAAAAATAAAAGTCTGAATTTATATAGAGAAGTAGAAATCGGTTTTAACACCGATATTTTTAATAGGACGCGAACTCAGCATTTATAAAGGTAATTGTAAATGAAATTTAAGTGTTGGAGTAAAAAGGAGATTTCGTATGAAAAATTCTATAAATAGAAGTATAAATAGAAATTGGAAATGGAATATTATTTTAAAATACGAAATCAAACTTAATGGATTATATAAAAGAAATATTTTTTTCACATTCGATGTGAATAATGGATTAAAAAGAATATTTTATAAATTAAAACATGTATAAGGAAAATTGGGTTTTGAAATAGGAATTTAAATGAAAATTTGAAAAAGATAGGAAAAAGAGTTAATCAAATATTTGTTATTCGAATATAGAGTTAATCGAATATATTTATTTGAAAAAGAGTTATCGAATATAGTTCATTAGAAAGAAAGATAATCATATATAGTTATTCGGAAGAGAATTATCGAATAGAGATTATTCGAGAGAGCATTATACATTTGGGTTTCGACTATATCGAATGTAGGAAAGTACTATTTACTTTTCAGTTTTTAAATCAAGATTATTTAACTAATAAATCATTTATTTTATTTATTTAAATTAAGGTATAAAATTTATTTAAAGTTAATTATTTTCGAAAAGTAAGGATTATAATGTTATCATTATAATTAATGTTTTTCATAAAAGAAGTGTATTCATAAACAAAATCCGAGAGTTACGTAAGGAAATGAAGATTTAAAATGTGAACTTTGTCTATTTTGAGGTTAAAAATGTTGTTCAGTTAAGGTCTGAGAGGTAGTTATAACCCAACTTGATTGATTTCATTTTTAGCCGAGGAATGGTTAAGGTTCGATAGTGAAGGTTAGTTAATCAAATTTAGTTAATAAGTGTTAATGGTTCAAGTTAGCATAGCGATGTTTTATTTAAACATGTGTCTAAGTCCAATGAAGGAGTTTTGGAAATGTTTTCCAAATTAGAATCAGAAATGGTTTCTAATATGGGAAATAAGAAATATGAGAAAATATTGAAATGTTTTCCAATGCTTAATAACATATATTTTCTAATATAAAAGATAAGGATTTACGAATATATGGAAATGGGAAATCGGGAAATGAATAAATAGATGATAAATTAATTTAAAAGGGGGTCAGTGTTAATTGATGATTGGTCGGTAAGTTTTCCATTTGGAAATACAACTGTTGTTTTCACAATTGTTTTTCTTTGATAGTTAAATCACCGACTATCAAAGATTTTTGACCATTTCCGTTGTCAAAATGGAGAGATCGGGATCAGATTCATTATCTGAAACCACTCCGTATGGCATTTGCGTTGCGAATCAAATATGATGAAGGTAATTTAAAACGGAATTGTGCAAGGGATGTTCTGGCGATCCCATGTAGAAATTGCCTACGATGGATTTATAGAATAATTCCTTCGGTTTGTCCAGACCCAGGACAACGTGAATTGACGAATGACTGACAGAGTATACCTAATGGATCATGTAAGTTGATCGCTTCAAATGTATCCATGTTTGGTGGCGGAGGAATTCGTTTCTCTTAGCTTTATACCCGTGGTATTTTTGTGGAAATCAATTTGTGATTTGGCGGGTATGACGGTGTGGCATTCAAAGTAAATGAATGTATGATCTGTCAAAAGATACGTTATGAACTCAAGCCTCATCAGCCGAGAAATGACAAAAATCGGGCAGGCAACGTAGCTAAGTGGGTCGCCCCCATTAGGGTGTATTGTCACCGTTTAGAGAATATTCATATTTGTTACTTCTTTCCGCTTCTGTATCTCCCGAGAACGGTTATGTTGCCTGCAACCGTATGTGACAATATGTTCGATACACACAAGAGAAATGAGTGGTCTGTCATGTGTGGGCCGGGTTGCAAGACGTTCTTGTTGAACCCAGTGTATTCCTCTCTATAGATACACTATCGGCAGGCGGTTCCATACCTTGTCATAGTCGGAATCCAATCTCCAATAAGCGCCTGCGGTTTTGATTGTATACTATATATATATGGAGCGTGAGATGCAAGCGTTCTGCTAGATTGTTAATTATTTGTGATTAGACATTAATATAATATCAGAATGTTATTGAATTTAAAAAACGTTTTGGGTTATCGTAAGGTAAAAACCATCCGTATTTATGTGTGGATCGGTCTTACGATTATCTTTTCTTTTGAAAAGGATTTTGAAAAGTTAAACAAATGGTTGGAGTTTACTCACACCAGTCCCATGACTGACCCAGAGTTTATTTTGTTTTGTTTTCCCTAAACTCTTGGCGCCCAAATTTATACGGGAAGACAAGTAGTTGGGATTTACAGGTACACTAGATTGAGCTTGGAGCAGGAGGCTTCAGCAGTATTTTATAGCTATTGTTTATTTCCGCTGTGATGTAAGTATTGTACTCTAATATACAAATATAGGTTTGTTTTTTCAAATGTTACTCTGTATACTATATTTTTTGTTCCGCTGTGAGATTCGTGTTACTCTGATGTCGTTGTGTTCTTCTTCTTCTATTCTAATTTTCTATCTTATCTATTCTCACCCTCTATCTTCTTTCTTTTAACTATCCAGTATTTCCGATGTCTGAATAGTCGATAATGGTATTTGTGTCGATTTTCGGAGTCAAAATCCCCGGGTCGTTATAGTGGTATCAGAGCTAAAGGTTAAGTAATTACCCTGGCTCTGTGGCGTGACTCAGTAGAGATGGGGTTAGTAATGCCCTAGATTGGGTTTGAGTGTATATATACGAGTGAACATATTTGTAGATTCTATAAAAATAATAATTGTAACAACCCGTATTTTCAATAACCTGTTATAACATAAATCGAGGCAGAATTTAATTTAAAAATCTGAATAAAGGGAAACGGGCTATGCCATTGCGTTCGTCTCGGAAAAATACGCAAAATAGAGTCCGAATTTTCGAAAATCGGAGTCCGTATGACCCGATTAAGGCCCAACGAAGTTTTCAGAAAATTTCAAAATAAAAACAGATTTCAAATTCAAGTTTGAATTTGGAAAATTAAGTCAGATTGGGCCAGGCGGGAAAATTCCCGCCAGAGCACCCAAGTCGACAGCCCTGTCGACTTGGGAGTCGACTTGGTTGGACCCAAGTCGACAGCCCTGTCGACTTGGCTGTCGACTTGGTCCAGCCGGGCAGTTTTGCCTGGTGCACCATTTTG
Organism: Allium sativum; assembly: GCA_030737875.1. Taxonomy (NCBI): domain Eukaryota; kingdom Viridiplantae; phylum Streptophyta; class Magnoliopsida; order Asparagales; family Amaryllidaceae; genus Allium; species Allium sativum. The sequence continues at coordinate 486,154,008 of CM060924.1, forward strand.
GGTTTGTGTTGAGTTTGGGGGCCAGATTCGGTTTTAAGGGCTGAGATTGGAACTAGGGTTTAATCCTAAGGCTAGAACTAGTCCTAATCTCTATAAATAAGGCCCTAACCTAACCCTAAATCATCATTATTCATTCATACAACTAAACTATGGCAAAATCAATCCTCTCATGGCCTCCACTCTCTTCATAAAATTCCTAAATAAATTTCTATGAGATTTTCCATGCATACAAGTGTTTTCAAGCTTGTATGAGCATCATTAGCTTGCATTCAAGTCAAGTTTCTATATTTGCATCATAAAGCAAGGGTTTTGATCATTTTGGCTTAAGGGTTTTTCTATTGAAGCTTGCATTTTGGGTTTAATTGGTTGCATAAGGGCTTTGTCATATTTTTGTGTCTTCATAAGCATTGTAAGCCCTTTTCTACTTTCATACTTAAACTCTAAAGTTAATGAATGATGCAAGTTGTGTTTGATCATTATGAAATGATATGCAAGTTTATCATATTATGCAAGTATGCTATGATATGATATGCAAGTTTATCATGATATGTTATGCAAGTTTACTATGATGTAATATGCAAGTCTATCATGTTATGTATGCAAGTTTGCTATGTTATGATATGCAAGTTGCCATGTTATGTATGCAAGTTTTGGTTGATCATCTCACTCATGTTATCATGTTATGCAAGCTTATCTTGGGTTTATGAGCCTAAAGCTTCAAGCTTTATGCTAAAAGGTTGCATTTTGGCAACATGTAAGTTATCATATCTCTTATGATAACTTGCATGTGAGGCTAAATGCGAACTTATGGCCATTTCTACATGTCATTTATCACTATGTATCACCAATATGCTAAGTTTGGTTTTATGCATGCTTTTGAGGCCTAAAATGTAATATGCAAGTATATGAACATATGTACATTTCATATGCCACCATGTTAAACTTGTGGCTTCAACACCTTTATGTCATGATTATGCCAAGTTCCCTCTTTCTATCCTTTATGTGCTATTGCTATATGTAAGCGATGGGATTGCGTTTGGGGTTGGGTAAACTTAAAAGACATAAAAACATAAGCTTGGGAATTTACCTATTAAGTTAGGTCTACCCTTTGGGAATTTACCTATTAAGTTAGGTCTACCCAAATGCTTGAAAACTTGTAACATGTTTTGAAAACATGATGGACATGACACTTTGAAAAGATAAGTGTGACCAACTCGAGGTTGGGTTGAGTTTGTAGCATAAACCTACCCGGAACCGACCGGCTTAACTAGTTGCTACAAACAATAGGACCCAATGTGAGAAGTTGGTCATGTTGTACCTGGAATCCGAGGTTAGACCAAGTTGTGGTGTAAAGCTACCCGGATCCGACCGGCTTAACTAGTAACCGCAACAAAGTCTAATGTGAGAGGTTAAGGTGCATTAAATTAATTAATGCCTCATGATTAGGGTTAAGTCATGGTCCGCTTAATAATTAACCAATTTGGGCTTGGTAGATTAATCGGGGTTAAGTCGTGAACTCATCGTTACACTTAACCAAGTTAATCCATGATTAGCAAGAGGGTTAAACCGTACTTAACCCACTAGAAAAATCCTAGCAATGGGGTCCACTCCAGCAGTAATCCCAAGTTTGTATCATTAAGGCCCTAGGGTCTAGGCTAGGGAGGGAGCACGATTACTGGACTGGAGGTAAGTGACCAAAAACGACGGTAGAAGGGTACGCCAGTGTAGTTCCGGGCGGACTATGGTCGTGCACACAGTCCGAAGCCGGGGAAAACATGCACGGGTACCAGTAGATAGAGACTGTGCACTCATGTTTATGGTGTCCAAGGGTTGACACCCTAGGGCTTGATACACCCGACGGGAGACCCTGCACAGTCTGACTACAATTATGTTTGGGCCGCATTGACACCAACACGTGACGAGTTAGGCTTAGGGAGCCGATCGACTAGACCGTTTGGTTGGACCTCGTATTAGTGTCAAACCATGTTATTGGACCTCATATTAGGGTCGCTTCATGTTATTGGACCTCGTGTTAGGGGCACTTCATGTTTTTGGGCCAAAGCTTGGGCCAAGGGATCAATACTTGCTTATTCAAGTCATGTTAGTTTGCTAGTACACCTGTGGTGCAAAAACCTTAAACCTGATTATGCGATGACACCTTTATCTACCTTGTTAGTTAATCATCATGCCAGTATGTAGTTATCCATATGTTCATCTCAGCTTTCATCATGCCAGTTAACTTTATCAGTTTACATTGATTGTAGTAGGGCTTACTCAGTCTTTTTGACTGACCAGTTTTCTTTCGCCTCTTTTCTTCCGTTTCCCCCCCAGGTTCTCAGGGTGGGAATATTGGAGCTTAGCTTGGATTTCTGATCGCTTGCTTGTGGGATTTTAGCTCATGTACGGTCTTGACATGAAGCTAGCTATGGTTATCACTTATTTTGGGGATAGTACTTATGTATTTCAGTTTTTGAGTAATGTTGTTTTTATCTAGACTTGTGTATTTGGAAAGTTGACATTATGTTGTACCAGACCTGTTTTGAAATGGTTTGAAATCTTCCGCTGTTTTATCTATGTTATTTACTCTGTTTACATATATACATATGTTCTTGTTCTGCCTTGATATATCATTATGCATGTTTACCTGATTCAAACGCCCCTCCAAAGTCAGAGTGCTTGCAAGAGCCACCCTAGCGGAGGTGGCGTGTTACATTTGGTATCAGAGCATATGGTTTACGAGAAGGGACAAAAAGGTTTTTAAAGCTTTTGGAAAACTATTTTCAAAACCAAGTATAAAGTATTTTCCAAAGAAAAGTCTAGTTTATTTTAAAGGCTATTCCCAAAAAAGCCATTAGCAAAATTCCTTCGTTTTTCTCCATTCAGAATCTGTCTTTTTCTTCATTTTCAGTATGGCCGATAACTTTGCTATTCCGGAGGGAGTACACGTACCTGTTTGGTATAGGAGACTTTTGGAGGCTACGGCGACCGAAGCCGGCCCCGTAGATGTTCCTCCTCCTCCTCCAGTAGTTAATGTTCTTCCTCCTCCTGTTGCTGAGGTTCCTCTTCCTCCTCCCCCTCAGCATCCTCAAGCTGACTTTGCAAAGACTTGCAAAGATTTCAAAGCAATGGGTGGCAAGAACTTTCAAGGCACCGAGACTTTTGTAGAGGCCAAAAATTAGTTGAAAGAGACCGAGGATTTATTTGCTATCTTTGGGTTAGACGATCAGAGGAAGATCTTGTTGGCGGTTTGGCTCATGAAGGATGAAGCCGCTTATTGGTGGGAAGTCACCAATGGTACTAGGCCTGTTGAGACTTGGGCCGATCTCAGGGCAAGGTTCGTGCTTAAGTTTCTATCTTCTGCTGAGGAGAATCTGCAAATGGGGAGGTTCATAACTTTGAAACAAGGAGATATGTCTGTCAAAGAATATGTGAACAAGTTCAATCAGTTAGCTCGTTTTGGCTTGGATATGGTGAATACTCCTCAGAAGAAGGCTCTTCGTTTTGCTAGAGGATTGAATGAGCCGTTGCAGGGATTGGCTATGTCACATATTCCCCATGGGGCCACGTTTGAGAGCTTGGTTGATATGGCGTTACTTCAGGGAGATGTCAAGAAAGAGATCAAGATGAATGATACTCAAGCCAAGAAGACTGATCAGGGTAATCCAGGTGGTCAGAGCAGTCAAGGAAATCAGAACAAGAACAAGAACAAGAGTCAAGGCAACAAGGGGAACAACAACAAGGGCAAGAACAACAAAGGGAAATGCCATTATTGTGGTTCAATTGGGCATCTTATTAAGGATTGTAAGAAGAGGAAAAGGAAGAATGGTGAATGCTTTTTCTGCGGTGAGACTGGACATTTCAGTAAGGATTGCCCGAGGAAGCAAAGGCAAGGCCAGGGTCAGACTCAGCGTGCTGGACCTTCAGGAGGGCAAGTTCATGCTCTCAATACCGCTCCAGTTCCCGATCGAGGTAGTATTTCTGTTGAGAGCCTTGTATATATTTCTGATTTTCCAGTTCGTACCTTGTTTGATTCTGGTGCATCGCATAGCTTTATCTCATCTGATCTTGTTGATAGTTTGCACCTTAGTACTAGCTTGGTAGATGATCCCGTCTGTGTCTCAAATCCTATTGGGGGTTCCGCCCATCTGTCTATGATATGTGGGGATTTGAGGATCTCTATACTGAGTGTAGAGTTCTTGTGTAGTGCTTATGTTCTTGGTTTTAGAGGATACGGATTGATATTGGGCATGGATTGGTTGTCCAGATATGGAGCCATCCTTGATTGTGAGCATAGGGTTGTGAGGCTCGTGACTCGCCTCGGAAACACCCTAGAAATTTCTTGTAATCCGAGACGTCCCGTCATGTTGTGCTATCTTGAATCACTCGACTCGTCAATGGAAACTCTTCAGTCTGTGAGAGTGGTTCGAGAGTATCCGGATGTTTTCGATGAAGTTAGGGGGTTGCCCCCTAAGCGAGAGATTGATTTCCGCATTTATCTGGTGGATAATGCAAAGCCGGTTTCTTTGCCCGTTCGGCACATGGCTCCGCGTGAAAGGCGGGAGCTAAGTAAGCAAGTGAAGGAGTTGCTTGAGAAGAACTTCATTAGACGAAGTATATCTGAATGGGGAGCGCCTGTGGTATTTGCTACCAAGGCAGATGGTTCTCTCCGACTTTGTGTTGACTATCGAGAGTTGAATAAGCTGACTAAGAAGAACAGACACCCGTTACCGAGGATTGATGATCTCTTTGACCAGCTTATCGGTGCTTCTGTTTTCTCTCAGCTTGATCTTGCTACTAGATTCCATCAGCTCAGGGTAGCTGAAGATAGTATAGACAAGACTGCGTTCAGAACGCCAGATGGATTCTTCGAATGGCTTGTCATGCCGTTCGGCTTGACTAATGCACCCGCATATTTCGTGGACTTAATGAGTAGGGTGTTCAGGGAGTTCTTGAACAAGTTTGTCATGGTCTTCGTAGATGATATTCTGATCTTCTCTAAGGATGAAGAAGAGCACGCAAGGCATCTCGTGGAGGTGATGGATACGCTTAGAGCGCATCAGTTGAAGGCCAAGTTCTCCAAGTGTCACTTTTGGAGAAGGGAAGTTAGATTCCTTGGGCATATAGTATCTAAGCAAGGCTTAGCGGTGGATCCCGCTAAGGTAGTTGCAGTTCAGGATTGGAAGACTCCAAGGAATGCAACCGAAGTGAGAAGTTTTCTAGGTCTTGCAGGCTTTTACCGGAAGTTTATCAAGGACTTCGCGAAGATTTCCGCTCCTCTCACTAAGTTGACGAAGAAGAATTTAGTTTTTGCTTGGAGCATAGAATGCGAGCTTGCTTTTCAGAGGCTCAAGAGAGCTCTCACATCAGCACCTGTTCTAGCTTTGCCCGATGGAGGGAAGTTATTTACAGTATACACCGATGCATGTGGCACGGGGTTAGGAGCTGTTCTGATGCAAGAAGGAAGAGTGATATGCTTTGGCGGTAGACAACTCAAAGTGCATGAGAAGAATTATCCCACTCATGACTTAGAGTTGGCAGCAATAGTATATGCACTCAAGGCTTGGCGCCATTATCTTTTGGGAGAAAGATTTGAGCTTTATACCGATCACAAGTCATTGAAGTATCTCTTTTCTCAGAAGGATCTGAATCTGAGGCAACAAAGATGGATGGAATTCTTGGCGTCCTACGATTTTGAGATAGCTTATACCCCTGGCAAGGGGAATGTGGTAGCAGATGCATTGAGTAGAAAAAGGTTGACTCTGAGTCCTCTATTCGTTGAGATGAAGAATTTAGAGTATGTGGCAACCTTTGATTTCTCTTTGGCGATTGAGTCGATGACCGGTTCTTTAGCATCTCTGGAACTCATACCTACCCTTCTTGATCAAGTTGGGGCTTCGCAGGGAGAAGAGCCTCAAATAGTTGAGATTATGGATAAGCTGATTCGAGGAGAGGCGTCTAGTCATCTCGCTCGATATTCTATTGATGACAAGGGTTGGCTGAGGAGAGACGGAAGGTTATGTGTTCCAATGGTAGAAGATTTAGTTAGAAAAGTTCTTGAAGAAGCGCATCGCTCTAAGTTGACCATACATCCAGGCGGAGATAAGATGTATAAAGATATGAAGCGCATTTTCTTTTGGCCTGGGATGAAGAAGGATGTGGCAGAGTTTGTCTCTAGATGTATCATTTGCCAGCAAGTTAAGGCCGAGTCGAAGAAGCTCGGTGGGCTATTGCATCCTCTAGACGTTCCACTTTGGAAGTGGGAGAGTATTTCCATGGATTTTATCGATGGGCTACCAAGGTCAAGGAAAGGGAATACGAGCATTTGGGTTATTGTGGATAGACTTACGAAGAGTGCTCATTTCATTCCGGTGAAGAGCAAGAGGACCGCATCTTGGCTAGCGTCTGTATATCTTCGTGAGATTGTGAGACTACATGGAGTCCCTTCTAGTATAGTCAGTGACCATGACCCAATCTTTACAAGTCAATTCTGGAATAGCTTGCAAGAAGCTATGGGCACAAGGTTGAATCTAAGTACGGCTTATCACCCACAGACGGACGGTTAAACCGAAAGGGTGAATAGGGTACTCGAGGATCTGTTGAAGCTTTGTATTCTGGACTATGGTGGTACTTGGGAAGACCATCTTCCTCTTGTTGAGTTTGCATATAATAACAGTTATCAGGCAAGCGTAGGGATGGCACCATTTGAAGCTTTATATGGGAGGCCGTGCAAGTCGCCTACATGTTGGTGGGAGACTACAGATGAGCTTATACTTGGGCCTGATATGATCAGAGATACATCCGAGAAGGTCGAGTTGATTCAGAGACGGATGAAAGCGGCCCAAGACCGACAGAAATCCTATGCTGATAAGCGAAGAACTGATTTGGAGTTTGATGTTGGGGATATGGTTTTCGTGAAGGTTTCTCCTTTGCGGAATGTGGTCCGATTTGGAGCCGTTGGGAAGTTAGCACCGAGGTTTGTTGGACCATTCCCTATTATAGAAAGGATCGTGCAGATGGCTTATAGAGTGGAGTTGCCCGAGAAGCTTGCCGGAGTACACGATGTTTTTCATGTCTCGCATCTCCGGAAGTGTTTACATGATTCAACAGAGGTTGTTGAGCCAAGTGTTCTGAAAGATGTGGAAGTGGAGAAAGAGGCTACTTTGAGGAGAGCTCCGATTCGTATCTTGGAGACGGAGACCAAGAAGCTAAGGAATCGAGAGGTCAAGTTGGTGAAGGTTCAATGGGGTGAAGCCGAAGAAGACGCAATTTGGGAAACCGAGGAGAAGATGCGTGGGCTTTATCCATTCCTTTTTGAGGGTACACTCTCAATCTCTTTTCTTTGTTAGCATATCTTTCTCTTTGCTATCCATGTTTGTCTAGTTTATCGTGTTAATCTTGTCATGAGAACCTTAGGTAGAAACCCTTTGGATGAAACATGTGTTTGAAACATGTTATGCTTGATGGTTGCAAGTGGTTGCAAGTGTTTGCAAGTGGTTACTCGTGGGTGCATTATACACGTTAGGCACTAGATCGGCTCACACACTCCTCATATTGCATATGCATGAGTGTTTATGCTTATTCATGGATGAAAATTTTTGTGTTATCACATGGATGTTGCATATGGATGTATGTTATGTGCACGCATATAGATGTTATACATTATGTTAGGAATTGCATACATATGGATTCATTTCACTAACATAATTTGCATTGATGATATTTGCATTAGATAAGTACATATACACACACCTTTGCATATGTTCATGCAACATTTAGAATCTTGTAAGGACAATGGTTGCTCGTGGATGATGTTTTGAGTAGATGGATGTTGGATGGTAGGATACGTTCTTCCTAACTTGAAGATTTCGGTGACGAAATCCTTTAAGAAGGGGAGAATGTAACAACCCGTATTTTCAATAACCTGTTATAACATAAATCGAGGCAGAATTTAATTTAAAAATCTGAATCAAGGGAAACGGGCTATGCCATTGCGTTCGTCTCGGAAAAATACGCGAAATAGATTACGAGTTTTCGAAAATCGGAGTCCGTATGACTCGATTAAGGCCCAACGAAGTTTTCAGAAAATTTCAAAGTAAAAACAGATTTCAAATTCAAGTTTGAATTTGGAAAATTAGGTCAGATTGGGTCAGGCGGGAAAATTCCCGCCAGAGCACCCAAGTCGACAGCCCTGTCGACTTGGGAGTCGACTTGGTTGGACCCAAGTCGACAGCCCTGTCGACTTGGCTGTCGACTTGGTCCAGCTGGGCAGTTTTGCCTGGTGCACCATTTTGGGTTTGTGTTGAGTTTGGGGGCCAGATTCGGTTTTAAGGGCTGAGATTGGAACTAGGGTTTAATCCTAAGGCTAGAACTAGTCCTAATCTCTATAAATAAGGCCCTAACCTAACCCTAAATCATCATTATTCATTCATACAACTAAACTATGGCAAAATCAATCCTCTCATGGCCTCCACTCTCTTCATAAAATTCCTAAATAAATTTCTATGAGATTTTCCATGCATACAAGTGTTTTCAAGCTTGTATGAGCAGCATTAGCTTGCATTCAAGTCAAGTTTCTATATTTGCATCATAAAGCAAGGGTTTTGATCATTTTGGCTTAAGGGTTTTTCTATTGAAGCTTGCATTTTGGGTTTAATTGGTTGCATAAGGGCTTTGTCATATTTTTGTGTCTTCATAAGCATTGTAAGCCCTTTTCTACTTTCATACTTAAACTCTAAAGTTAATGAATGATGCAAGTTGTGTTTGATCATTATGAAATGATATGCAAGTTTATCATGTTATGCAAGTATGCTATGATATGATATGCAAGTTTATCATGATATGTTATGCAAGTTTACTATGATGTAATATGCAAGTCTATCATGTTATGTATGCAAGTTTGCTATGTTATGATATGCAAGTTGCCATGTTATGTAAGCAAGTTTGGGTTGATCATCTCACTCATGTTATCATGTTATGCAAGCTTATCTTGGGTTTATGAGCCTAAATCTTCAAGCTTTATGCTAAAAGGTTGCATTTTGGCAACATGTAAGTTATCATATCTCTTATGATAACTTGCATGTGAGGCTAAATGCGAACTTATGGCCATTTCTACATGTCATTTATCACCATGTATCACCAATATGCTAAGTTTGGTTTTATGCATGCTTTTGAGGCCTAAAATGTAATATGCAAGTATATGAACATATGTACATTTCATATGCCACCATGTTAAACTTGTGGCTTCAACACCTTTATGTCATGATTATGCCAAGTTCCCTCTTTCTATCCTTTATGCGCTATTGCGATATGTAAGCGATGGGATTGCGTTTGGGGTTGGGTAAACTTAAAAGACATAAAAACATAAGCTTGGGAATTTACCTATTAAGTTAGGTCTATCCTTTGGGAATTTACCTATTAAGTTAGGTCTACCCAAATGCTTGAAAACTTGTAACATGTTTTGGAAACATGATGGACATGACACTTAGAAAAGATAAGTGTGACCAACTCGAGGTTGGGTTGAGTTTGTAGCATAAACCTACCCGGAACCGACCGGCTTAACTAGTTGCTACAAACAATAGGACCCAATGTGAGAAGTTGGTCATGTTGTACCTGGAACCCGAGGTTATACCAAGTTGTGGTGTAAAGCTACCCGGAACCGACCGGCTTAACTAGTAACAGCAACAAAGTCTAATGTGAGAGGTTAAGGTGCATTAAATTAATTAATGCCTCATGATTAGGGTTAAGTCATGGTCCGCTTAATACTTAACCAATTTGGGCTTGGTAGATTAATCGGGGTTAAGTCGTGAACTCATCGTTACACTTAACCAAGTTAATCCATGATTAGCAACAGGGTTAAACCGTACTTAACCCACTAGAAAAATCCTAGCAATGGGGGTCCACTCCAGTAGTAATCCCAAGTTTGTATCATTAAGGCCCTAGGGTCTAGGCTAGGGAGGGAGCACGATTACTAGACTGGAGGTAAGTGACCAAAAACGACGGTAGAAGGGTACGCCGGTGTAGTTCCGGGCGGACTATGGTCGTGCACACAGTCCGAAGCCGGGGAAAACATGCATGGGTACCAGTAGATAGAGACTGTGCACTCATGTTTATGGTGTCCAAGGGTTGACACCCTAGGGCTTGATACACCCGACGGGAGACCCTGCACAGTCTGACTACAATTATGTTTGGGCCGCATTGACACCAACACGTGACGAGTTAGGCTTAGGGAGCCGATCGACTAGACCATTTGGTTGGACCTCGTATGTGGGTCAAACCATGTTATTGGACCTCATATTAGGGTCGCTTCATGTTATTGGACCTCGTGTTAGGGGCACTTCATGTTTTTGGGCCAAAGCTTGGGCCAAGGGATCAATACTTGCTTATTTAAGTCATGTTAGTTTGCTAGTACACCTGTGGTGCAAAAACCTTAAACCTGATTATGCGATGACACCTTTATCTACCTTGTTAGTTAATCATCATGCCAGTATGTAGTTATCCATATGTTCATCTCAGCTTTCATCATGCCAGTTAACTTTATCAGTTTACATTGATTGTAGTAGGGCTTACTCAGTCTTTTTGACTGACCTGTTTTCTTTTGCCTCTTTTCTTCCGTTTCCCCCCCAGGTTCTCAGGGTGGGAATATTGGAGCTTAGCTTGGATTTCTGATCGCTTGCTTGTGGGATTTTAGCTCATGTACGGTCTTGACATGAAGCTAGCTATGGTTATCACTTATTTTGGGGATAGTACTTATGTATTTCAGTTTTTGAGTAATGTTGTTTTTATCTAGACTTGTGTATTTGGAAAGTTGACATTATGTTGTACCAGACCTGTTTTGAAATGGTTTGAAATCATCCGCTGTTTTATCTATGTTATTTACTCTGTTTACATATATACATATGTTCTTGTTCTGCCTTGATATATCATTATGCATGTTTACCTGATTCAAACGCCCCTCCAAAGTCAGAGTGCTTGCAAGAGCCACCCTGGCGGAGGTGGGGTGTTACAATAATTTTATATTATGGAGATTTATTGGTTGAGTAGTTTGTAAATTCTGGTCGATCAGTTTGATCCACTTTATCGATGGGGTTACTAAACACTTGAATAAGATGAACCAACACAGTATGTTTTGAAAAGAGGGTAAATGAAATAATTTTACCCAAAATTATATTTTGATATGAAAGAAAGTATAGATATTGGAAATATTAAAGTATATCGGATGTGTTCGTTGTTATTATAATCAGATAAGGTTATAACTGAAATGGTTATATACAACCAATCAGGATTCATATAAGTGTAATATGTGAAATCAGATGAAGTAAATCTGAATTTAAATCAGAACTGGAATTAAAATTTTGGGAATTTGAATAAGTGTTTATAAAAGGGACTTGGATTAAATATATGAGAATTTTAGAATCCTGGGAGATTTTAAATTGTTTAATAAGAATTGTGAACGATATTTTGAAATAATTTCAAAATACAAATGATTAAGAAATGGTTTGAAAAGTGGTACAGCATTGAACTCACTTTGATAGCTGGGAAATAACTCTGATGATGCTGGCCACATCATTAGTGTTCATTTTCGAGCTCTAAGTGACATGTTACTACCAAAGCTATTGTTTTGGAAATATTTTGAGAAAATAAGTTGTTTTGATTCCGAGAGGGAATATTTGATTTTTGATAGGGTAAACTGTTTAAAACTCCCAAGAAAAACTGTTTGAATTAAAACCAGATTGAAAAGAAATTTGTGAAAGCAAATATGAATTGAATTGAAATCAATTAACTGGAAATTGAATTGGAATATAATGTATCAAGTAGAATCAGATTTTGAATTGTGAAATAGGAATCTGAAATGTTATTGGATTGGTGAGTTAGGAGTTGGGAATCGAAAATGGAACTCGAGTTGAAAATGATATTTAGCTTGTTTGAGCGAATAGCTGTGTTGAGGGTAATTTGTCTAAGTTGATTGGAATGATATTGGTATATGCAGAATTGGTGACAGATGGAAACAATATAATGATATGTCCGACAAAAAGGTACATGTTTACTTTAAATGAGTTTGGTGAATTATGAGCCGAATTGGCAAGCCGCTTGGCTCTTTGATTTTCTTTTGGGTTGGAGAAGGCCTAAAGAGGCGAGTTGTAGTTGCACCGATTGAGTCGTACAAAGGAGGTGTTGGCGAAATTTTTCCAAAATTTTGGATGTTAGAAAATTTTCAGGGTTTTTGAAAATTTTCGTTGATAAGAATTAATTAATATTTTAATTGAAATCAATTTATTCAGTTAAAACTGATGTTGATAAGTAAACAAATAATTTTCAACCCAGTTAATAGGGTTTGTTTTCTACCTTAGCAATTTCGAGGACGAAATTATTTTTAAGGGAGAAAGAATGTAATGACCCGTATTTTTAGCAATATAATAATTAATTAATTTAATTAGTTAAATAATGATTTGGAGATTTAAATGGTTGTTTAATTAAAGAATATTGAATGAATATAAATAATAGAATAATATATTTAAATTCCGAAATAATCGAAAATAGTGGAATTCACAATATTGTGTGAATTGGATCATATATAATATATAATTCAATTTAGAGTTGAATTATATTAATGAATATATTATATAAATGACAGTTGAACGTATAATTATATTATAATTAAAATCGAGCTCGAAATGGCGCTCCAGTTCGTAATTTGGTGATTCGAACTTCAATTGAATGTACAGAATCCGTTTTAAATCGGATTTCTGTGAAATAAGAAACATTCGGAGCTGGTGAAGTATATTTTTCTAATGGAGGAGAAAAATCGAGATTTTGTCGTGTAGATTTTTATTTATGTCCAAATCAAATTTTAAAATAGTCTATGGAATTCTTTTATAATTTATAACGATTTATAAAAGGATTTAAATATAAATCGCATATCGATTTAACTGGGAATTTTGGAATATCGAATTATAAATCCCGATATATTTATTTTGGAGCTGGAAAATATTCTATGTGAATATATACGGTGATATTAAATTATTTATATTTAATTTAATTATTTTTAAATATATTAATATTTGAATGGGTTTATTTAGAGCTTTAAAAGTAGCCATTTTTACAAACGAACTCCATTTTCAACGAATCCAATTTCATTGGATCCAGAATATTAAATTATTGTTAGATTTTAATTTCCATTATTTTTGGAGTCAATATGTGGCCGTACGAATTTTTAATGTGAAAAACAGTCAGTATTTTGATTGTTAAAAATACGCTGTGTGAGCAAATGGAGTCAGAATTCAATGAAACAAGTTTCGTTGGGTCCGTAATGTCGAATTGTAGTTGCATGCCCATTTTCATGATTTTTGGGTATCATATGTGACCTTATGGATTTTTAAATGATAAATGCAAATAGCAAGAGGCTAGAAACCAATAAAATAATAAATAAAAACAATATAAAAACTACCATGTACATAGTCCTCATTCCTTCTAACCCTAAGATATCCTCATTATGGTCAAACACACAGCCGCCATCGTTTTCTCAACAAGCATAGGATAGTGGCTTTTGTAATTCATAAAAATTCCTACAAAAATCTTTAAATCCCAAAACTATTATCCCCATAATCCTTAGGGCTTGCTTCTCGTTCCTATACCCCAATTGTTGGATGCGATACCCATTCTGGCATTCGACTTCGGAAGACAGTAGGTTTAGGGTTGAGGATTTCAGCATATGTGTGCATCGATTTGGATTTTTGAGGGTAGATTTACATTCGTCGCTGATTTTGGAATACGGGGTGCATTTCCCGATGAACTCGGTGGACAAAAGTGACGAGGTCACTGTTGAGTGCCACGACCAATAGTACTGACGAGCTCGGCGAAATGGGTATAGGGTGTTGCGGTTTTGGATGGGGAGTGGTCTGGAGGTCTTCGCTTTTAAAATTGTGAAGAGGAGAAGAAGCATTTGAGGAATGAAAGACTGGAATTGGAGGAGCTGTTCTCTATGAATTCAAACGGTATGAGATGATGAGTGGACTGTTGGAGGTTTAAAACATGGATTTAAAGGGGGTTAATCAAGGTTGAACATGAAATGGAAATGGCTTGTGAGAGTTGAGCAGTTTTGGTATTTTTGTTTTGATTTTTAGTAGAAGGGGACGGATGAATTAGTTAGGACAACATTCGGCTGTAGAATTTTCACCGTGAGGAGCAGTATTATTTACGGGAAGAAGATGAGGACACGATCAAGCTTTTAAAGAGGGGATTAAAGGGCAATTAGTAGGTTAAGTAGATTGTTAATGACCATTATATAGACTATAAATTGTTAAACTAATATCTTACGCATACATTATCAGAAATTGACGAAACAAGATCCATTGGGATCGTATGGATGACGGCTACGCAATGGAACTGACTGGGAGTGAATTGGAGCTCGTTACAATTTATAGCGAAATAAATTGTCTGTTAAAATCAACTGACAGTTATCGTTATTTAACGATGATCGTCCAAGGTGAGTAAAACTCATTAACTCTGTTTAAATTATATTCTTATAAATATAATCTAGTATTGATAAATGATGATTAATTTCTGTGTGATGATTGTTTGGTTGAATTGTTGTTCGATTGGTTGAAATTACAGTTAACGATATACACACATATCGTTAAACAAACATTTATTCTGTTCATCAGAATATGTTATATTAAATTGGAATTGATATGAATTATACTGTGTAACATCTGTGGATGCAGGAAAACAGATCGGAGGGATCCAACTGGATTCCTCAACATTTATTTTACTGTTTTCATATATTGTGATATATAATCTGCTATTGATTATGTGTGTTTGGATGATATTGATCATTGTTATATGGTATGTTAAATACCGTAAAAAATACTAGAATGTAGAAACGGAATTTTCAAAGTGTATATTGAAAATGAAATATATTTATATAAAATCAAATGATTTTATAAAAAGGAATTTTAAACTGGATATTGAATTTAAGGATTTTATAAAATCAATGGAATTTATAAGTAGAAATATTTATACGAAATAAATAGAGTTGGAAGAGGAATTATTTATAAAATCATTGGATTTTATAAAAGGGATATTTATTTAGAAAATAAATAGAATTATATAAATGAAATATTTATATAAAATAAATAGAATTTTATAAATGAAATATTTATATGAAATAAAGAGAATTATACAAAGGAAATCTTTTTAAAACAAATAGAATTGAAAAGGGAATCTTTGTAAACATTTACAAATAGAATTAAAAAGGAAATATTTGGAATAATTTATAGATAGAATTATAAAGGGGATATTTATTAAGAAATTAAATAGGAGTTATAAAAGGGGAGTATTATATAAAATGAATAGAACTTTATAAAAGAAAATAAATGGGAAATAAATAGTAAATGGAAATCTATTTTAACAAATAAAAGGAAAAGATTTATTTAAAGTAGAATTAAATAGAAATCTATTTTAACAGATAAAACTGAGAAGAATAATTTATAAACGATGTTTGTAAATTATGAAAAATATTTATCATTGGATAAATAAAAAAATAAAAGTCTAAATTTATATAGAGAAGTAGAAATCGGTTTTAACACCGATATTTTTAATAAGATGTGAACTCAGCATTTATAAAGGGAATTGTAAGTGAGATTTAAGTGTTAGAGTAAAAAGGAGATTTCCTATGAAAAATTCTATAAATAGAAGTATAAACAGAATTTGGAAATGGAATATTATTTTAAAATACGAAATTAAACTTAATGGATTATATAAAAGAAATACTTTTTTCACATTCGATGTGAATAATGGAGTAAAAAGAATATTTTATAAATTAAAACATGTATAAGGAAAATTGGGTTTTGAAATAGGAATTTAAATGAAAATTTGAAAAAGATAGGAAAGAGAGTTAATCGCATATTTGTTATTCGAATATAGAGTTAATCGAATATAGTTATTCGAAATAGAGTTATCGAATATAGTTTATTAGAAAGAAAGATAATCGAATATAGTTATTCGAAAGAGAATTATCGAACAGAGATTATTTGAGAGAGCATTATACATTTGGGTTTCGACTATATCGAATGTAGGAAAGTACTATTTACTTTCCGGTTTTTAAATCAAGATTTATTTAATTAATAAATCATTTATTTTATTTATTTAAATTAAGGTATAAAATTTATTTAAAGTTAATTATTTTTGAAAAGCAGGGATTATAATGTTATCATTATAATCAATGTTTTTCATAAAAGAAGTGTATTCATAAACAAAATCCGAGAGTTACGTAAGGAAATGAAGATTTAAAATGTGAACTTTGTCTATTTTGAGGTTAAAAATGTTGTTCTGTTAAGGTCTGAGAGGTAGTTATACCCCAACTTGATTGATTTCATTTTTAGCCGAGGAATGGTTAAGGTTCGATAGTGAAGGTTAGTTTATCAAATTTAGTTAATAATTGTTAATGGTTCAAGTTGGCATAACGATGTTTTATTTAAACATTTGTCTAAGTCCAATGAAGGAGTTTTGGAAATGTTTTCCAAATTAAAATCAGAAATGGTTTCTAATATAGGAAATAAGAAATGGGAGCAAATATGGAATTGTTTTCCAATGATTAATAACATATATTTTCTAATATAAAAGATAAGGATTTACGAATATATGGAAATGGGAAATGAATAAATAGATGATAAATTAATATAAAAGGGGGTCAGTGTTAATTAATGATTGGTTGGTAAGTTTTCCATTTGGAAATACAACCATTGTTTGCACACTTGTTTTCCTTTGATAGTTAAATCACTGACTATCAAAGATTTTTGACCATTTCCGTTGTCAATATGGAGAGACCAGAGTCAGATTCATTATCTGAAACCACTCCGTATGGCATTAGCGTTGCGAATCAAATATGATGAAGACAATTTAAGATGGAATTGTGCAAGGGCTGTTCTGGCGATCCTAGGTAGAAATTGCCTAAGATGGATTTACAGAATAATTCCTTCGGTTTGTCCAGACCTTAGACAACGTGAATGGACGAATGTCTGACAGAGTATATCTAATGGATCATGTAAGTTGATCGCTTCAAACGTATCCACGTTTAGTGACAGAGGAATTCGTTTCTCTTAGCTTTATACTCGTAGTATTTTTGTGGAAAACAATTTGTGATTTGGTGGGTATGACGATGTGGCATTCAAAGTAAATGAATGTATGATCTGTCAAAAGATACGTTATGATCTCAAGCCTCATCAACTGGGAAATGACAAAAATCGAGCAGGCAACATGGCTAAGTTGGTCGCCCCCATTAGGGTGTATTGTCACCATCTAGAGAATATTCATATTTGTTACTTCTTTTCGCTTTTGTATCTCCCAGGAATGGTTATGTTGCTAGCAACCGTAGGTAACAATATATTCGATACACTCAAGAGAAATGAGTGGTCGGTCATGTGTGGGTCGGATTGCAAGACGTTCTTATTGAACCCAATGTATTCCTCTCTAGAGATACACTATCGGCAGGTGGTTCCATACCTTGTCATGGCCGGAATCCGATCTCCAATAAGTGCCTGCGGTTTTGATTGTATACTATATATATGTGGAGTGTGAGATGCAAGCGTTCTGCTAGATTGTTAATTATTTGTGATTAGACATTATTATAATATCAGAATATTAATGAACTTAAAAAACGTTTTGGGTTATCGTAAGGTAAAAAACCATCTGTATTTATGTGTGGATCGGGCTTACAATTATCTTTTCTTTTGAAAAGGATTTTGAAAAGTTAAAAAAATGGTTGAAGTTTACGCACACCAGTCCCATGACTGACCCAGAGTTTATTTTGTTTTGTTTTTCCCTAAACTCTTGAGTGCCCAAATTTGTACGGGCAGTCAAGTAGTCGGGATTTACAGATACACTACATTGAGCTTGGAGCTGGAGGCTTCAGCAGCATTTTATAGCTATTGTTTATTTCCACTGTGATGTAAGTGTTGTACTCTAATATACAAATACATATTTTTGTTTTCAAATGTTACTTTGTATACTATATTTTTCGTTCCGTTGTGAGATTCGTGTTACTTTAATGTTGTTGTTTGTTGTTCTTCTTCTTCTATTCTAATTTTCCATCTTATCTATTCTCTCCCTCTAACTTCTTTCTGTTAACTATCCGGTATTTCTGATGTCTGAATAGTCGACATTAGTATTTGTGTCGATTTTCGCAGTCAAAATCCCTAGGTCGTTACATGGCCAATCCATTCCTAGAATCAAACCATAGCCCATAAAGCCCAGCACATATGTGTCGCATTCAAACTCGACGACCAAAATAGAAATTCTCAACCCCTACATATCATGGATAAATGAGTCGTACCTACTATGGGGTTTGAGACTACTACAAGATCAGAGACTATACTAGTATTAAGGTGCAAACTATCTACTACAGGACTGGATATAAATGAGTGAGAAGCACCAGAGTCAAAGAGGGTTCTAACGTGATAGTCAAAAAGGGAAATCAAACCTTCAACAATGACTTTCCTACCTCGATCAGGTACATTAACCTTAAGAGCAAGCACTTGCCCAGAAAATCCTGCCCCTTGTTATTGCATGCTACGACATTTCTTAGTGAAGTATCTTACTTAAGCACAATTAAAAAAGGATTTCTTTGACTTTCTACAGTCCTTCACAAAATGACCCAAAGCTCTGCAACCATGACACATGACATCTTTCTTGATATGAGCATTGTCAGGCTTTCCCACTTTCTTTTGTTTTCCCTTCTTGGGCCACCACTCCAACTTTTCTCCCATAGACTGTGTTTCCTCATCCCTGTTGTCTTTCTTCTCATCCTTGCCATCTTCCTGCATTACAACCATGTCAACCAAACTCTCAAAAGTCACCGCCTTTGGTATATGTGATATTGCTAGTCCTTGGAGAGGTTGATTTAACCCTCGCAAACCTAAGCGCCTTCTTATGGGGGCGTATTTACCAAGTCCAGACCAAATCTCGCCTGCTGATTAAACTTGTTAACATATTCCTTAACGGACATGCCCCCTTACTTTAAAGCCAAAAAACACTCCATCTGTAGTCCTTCTTCCACCCAAGATCAAAACTTCATCTCAAATCTCTACCTGAAATCATCCCAAGTAGCTATCCTGCCTGTGTTATTCCCACCAGTACGAGGCTTCATCCTTCAGTTGCCACGAGGCCAATTGTATCTTCCTATTATCATCGAGATCGAAAAGTCCAAACACATTCTCTGTTTCTCTAAGCCAAATGCGCTCCTCAACAGAACTCTTGGTACCCTGAAACGGTTTTCCTCCCATGGTGCAAAAGTCCTTACAAAGCTCAGAAAAGTTGTTTACTCATAGAGGTGGAGCTACTTCAGCTGCAGCTGGGGGTGAGGCATCTCCTTAAACTCCGGCAGGTGTCATAGCCTCTAGATACCTACGGAACCATGTCGGTTGTGGAATGACCTCAGGAAGATTGCGTGCCCCAGACTGCTGGAAAGAGAAGAAACAAAGATTCAACAAAAGATCGAGAGAATATTGAATATGACTTGAGGGGATATTTTTTTCAAAAAAGGTTTTTATTTGAAAAATACTTTGCTTTTGAAAATAATTTTTCAAAACTTTTCTCTTATCTTGTAACCTTGAGCTCTGATACCAAATGTGACACCCCGCGTGCGTTAATGTCACTCATAAGTGAATGCATTAAGTTTTGTGAAGCGCAATATGTAAATAGTTACAGAATTTCACCAGACAAATATAAGTAAGCAGTGGAAAATTCAACTTTTATTTAAAGTAAAACATTGTTTCAAATCAGGTTACATCAAAAACTAAGAACCTCAAATATGTCTAAGAATGCAAAATATCAGAGTGCAATAATACAAAACCATATCCCTTATAGCAAGCCATAATAGAGTAGAAAGAAAATTAAAGTGGTACATTAGAAAATTCCAGATCTAAGCTGAAAAAGAAAGTCCTAATCACTGAGGAGTGCTACCATTAAGATGACCTGAGGGGGGAAGGAAAAGGACGATGCAAAACATAATATATCAGACATAAAGCTTGGAGAGTTCAAGTGATTTTAAGTATATGCATAAAATAAAGGTATCAAGACAGATAAACAATTCTGGATGAGAAAGTACAGTATCAAATAAGATAACAGGTAAATAAGATAAATAGAAATAGCAGGATAAAACAGTGATCGAGTAAAGCTTGTCGTTTATATCCCTAAAACAGGTTCTCTGCACCGATGCTAGTATACCAGGATTAGGCGTTTACCTAATTACATAATGGGAACAACATGATTACGTGTTAAGCTAATTACATAATAGAAACAACAGGATTTCAGCAGGATTAGGTGTTACCCTAATTACTTAAAAGGATTAGCTGTTACCCTAACTACTACCCATGCGATCGACTCCCTAATACACAAATACCATGTGTCATCCCCGACAGTAGGGTGTATCACTCCTTAACCTATCAACATACATAACATAGACCTATTTACTAGAGTTAGTATGTCTTAATTTCTCTAATCGGACCCATGAATGCTCATGACTCCGCCGGAACATGCCCATACACACCTTCCTCGTTTGAACCTCTTACTATCCAGTTCAGTAAAGCGTGCCCTAGCCCCTACCTAGTGCGAGGCCCTCTAATAAAACACCATCCAGGATACTGACTGATATGGGTTCCACACAGCAAGATTGACACAAGCCAAATCCCCTAAGCTTGTGTCCCCAAGTAACTAGGATTTAAGAGTCCCCAAAACCCAATACGATAGCAGAACGAGGGGCCTCTTAGCATATTAATAATCAGGTTTAACTTAGTAGGTTTAATTTCATTAATAAGCATGGTTGTAATATAACATATTTTTGTAAACGTTATTACATGTGCAAACCTTTCCCCAAAACAAGCACCTGCCCAGATGTACATATATAATATAATAATTCAGTTTAACCTACATTTGGTTCCTACATTTCAGTACGTGTTCATTACATAGGTAGCGTTTGATTTGTTAACTGGGCAGTTAATGTTCGTGTCTGCGTTCGACGCGTCCGACGCGTCGGACGCGTCTACGATGGGTCCTACACTTTTGCCCCTTCAAGCTTAAAGGCTGGAAACTTAGATTTCGCGTCAGACGCGTCGGACGCGTCCGACGCGACAGTTATTTTTGGCCCCTTCACTTTTCCCTCTCCCTATACATATTGTGCTCATACCATCACTACATCACCACAATATATGTCCATTTTTCTCTACTTCTTCAACCAAATATGGCAGGTTCTGACCAATCCGATCTTGAAGATTTGCAAGATGTGCTTGATATTCAAGAAATTATGACTGTTCAAACACGACAAAGAAGCAGAATACACAATTCCGCAAGTACCAGTCTTGTTTGGGTTCATGAAATACTAGCGGGACACGCAGATCGTTGTCAAAGAAATTTTCGAATGAAGCGATTATGTTTCAGATCCTTGTGTGAACGGCTACAGAATTACGAACTGGAGCCCTCAATGCACATAACAGTTAAAGAAATGGTGGCTGTATTTCTGTATACCTCGACGAATATTACAGTATATCAAATCGCGGAAATAGAGATCGAGACCCCGTTCAAAGAACCGGAACAACATCCACCATGGCGATAGTACGAGACAATATACAAAAAGAACTAGTTGTTGCGGGAATGCATTAAGGAGTTTGTATTCGTTGTATTATGTTTTTTTTATTTCTGCAATTTGAATTCTGCATTTTGTATTCTACAATTTAAATTCTGCAATTTAAATTATGCAATTTAAATTCTGCAATTTGTATTCTGCAATTTGAATTCTGCAAGTTGTATTCTGCGATCTATTATTCTAGTTCTCAATAAACACACACAAACAATTAAAAATAATATATACAAAAAACATTTAAATAATAACTTTGCACCTTCCAAAATGCCCCTTCCGTAAAAAGAACACATTCCCCGTTCCCAACAATTCCCCTTCTGATGCCCCTTCCAAATGCCCCTTCCCGTTCAAAATCAAACGAACCCTTAATGTCTGTATTAAGTCAAATCTAACATGTTTACACATATTTTGTTTTAACCTAAAATCTGGGTGCCCATATCGATGGCCTAGTTCTCACACCAGTCCCATGACTGACTCAGAGTTTATTGTTTTAACCTAAACTCTGGGTGCCTATATTTTCCACCCAGGCAGCTAGTAGTTTTGGTCTTTGTAGATATTTCTTTACACAGGATCCTTGATTTACAGCTGGAGCTATATTCGGAAAGCTTTATATCCATATATTTCTTTCAGTTGTTATAGCTGATGTCTTCCAATGTAGATTTTATTCATGTATTATATTTTTCGCTGCTTTGCAATTTATAAATCTCTGAAATTTTATTTTTGTTGTATATTATTTATTCATCCTCTGATATATTCTAGTACTCGGATGTAAATTCTTGTAATAGCAATGAAATGTTATAGTGTTTATGTTCTGATGCGTCGTGTTCTCAAAGCAATCCGGGCTTTCCCGTATCGGTGAAGTTTGGGTCGTTTCATACTATGTCAAACATTCATTTATATACGTTGTTCTAGAATTGAAAAAACCGAAAGCACCGTTCTATCAATCCATCTTGGGAAATTTCTACCTAGGATTAACAGAACAGCCCTGGACATCATAATTTGATTCGTAATGCATGTGCCTATGTGGAGTGGTTTTCAGATAATAAACTCGATCGCCGTATCTCCGTATTGACAACAGAAGTATAAAATAAACCAAAACTTTGATAGTCGGTTATTTGACTATCAAAGGAACACCCATTCAACCAATGATCCTATTTCCAAATGAAAACTCTACCGATTAACCATCAAGTGACACCAGTCCCCTTTAAATTAAATTCTTGTCATTTACCAATTTTCCATATCTTTCCAAATATTTATTATTAGACCAATACCCAACTGCAGATCACAGAATGTAGAAAATGATAAATAAGAGGAGAAACATGAAGTTTTTATAGTGGTTCGGCTGTAGATGTAGCCTACATCCACTTTATAATCTTATTGTTATAATGATAGATTACAAGAATCAGTTACATGCAGACACACAATCTGTGTGTTAATTGAGATTACAAGAGGAGAATTTAGATGTAGAAAGGTGCAAAATCCTTGCACTCGGTAAAGGCAGAGACTGTGGAGATGTAGGAGAAAGTCCCAACCAACTATCTGAGAGAATCCTCTCAAAATTCCATGTAGTGGTGTATTTATAGCTGTAGGAGAGCCTCTGGGAGGACCGGTTCGTGATGAGCCACGTGGCACCCAATCCGGGAAAGTAGGAGTAGGAATAGACTTTATAATAGGTCAAGATCTACGCGTGTATTAGCAGGTTCGATGGTTGGTTTGTGGTCATGGGGTCGTGATGGCGAACCGAAGGTGGATCATGATGGAGTTGGTGTTGAGGTCTAGGGGTCATGACCTATATATGCTCCACGAGTCGGGGGCGGGAGGGTCACGAGCCGAGGAATGGTGTAGGAGCCGAGGGTGCATCACGAGCGAATCGTGGTCCATGGGATGTCACAAGCCGAGTGGTGGGGGGGGGGAAGCACCGTAATTGTTGTTTTCAGGCCCAAAAGAGGTCGTCTAATAGGAGTTTTGGGCATGTTTATGTGTATATTGCGATGTCGACCAAATCACTCTATGTCTTCTGATGTTGTTTCCACCGCTTAAGCGTGTTATTATCTAGGAATTCCATGTGTGATAGCTTTGACCAAAAAGTGTGTCAACAAGTTTGCCCTCAGAACATATCTTGCTGGTTAAAGGAAGATGTGTTCTGGATAATCTATGAAATCCATAATCCGTACCTGCAAAAAAATAAGAAAAACAATGCAAAAATGGTTCCGAGACGGCCTTACCGGAGTAAGATTACCAAGGAAGTGCTATGGGGTTCCAAGACGACCTTACCGAGGTAGGACGACCAAGGAAAAGCTAATGAGATTTCAAGACGGCCTTACCGGAGTAAGATGACCAACGAAAAGCAAATGAGAGTTTGTTTATACTAAACGGATCCAGTTCAGAGCTGGAGCTCAATGTTTATATAGGACGGATCTAGTTCGGAGTTGGAGCTCATGTATGTTTATACTAGATGGATCCAGTTGGGAGCCGGATCTCATCAATGATCTTTGTTGATTCATGAAAGCTAAGCGGCAGTTATTCTAACCATTAACACGATTAGAGACTACGGGGTGGTTCTGTGTGTGTGGGTCGATCTTGCCGTTTTTACTACATGCAAAGAAAACAAAGATGGGCGAGAAGTCGCCTAAAAGCCTAAATACATGAACTATGGACCGGAGTCCGATAAACTAAAGAGATCCGCTGAGTGGGATCAGAGAATGATAATCCCTCGATTGCTCGATCTAGGATCATTCCCTATCCGGGGAATAGGTGGTGGCAGCGCAGGTGTGGGCGATGTCGGTTGAGTTACATACTCGGGTAGCACTCCTCATCTAACCCGGTCCTCAATAAGGTCTCGCAAATGACGGTAGTCATCAGTGCTATGACCGTCCATGTCATGAAACATGCAACGTCTACTAGAATTGCGTTGTGCTCGCATTGGATCCCTCTTGGGAGGCCTTGGATAGAAGGTGGCACCCCCTATGTCCATGTAAATGTTAGTCAGCATTGAATTGAGTTTGGTGTACTTTTCATATCTGGGCCCTCTTCGTGGGTGAGCATTGCGGTCATTCTTGACATCGGCTTTTCTATTGCCTTTTCCAGAAGCAGACGGTTCTCCGTCTTTAAGCATGTTGACATCGAGAATGTGCTTCTCGGAAGTTGCTTCTTCTTCACATAGAAATCTATCATGGTGGATCTCGATACAAGGATTTTTTGAACTCTGAGTTATCTAGAATGTCGGATACTGCTTCCATCAATACCATGGATGGTTCAGGGCGATCAACTGATGCTGCTGCAGTGTTGAATCTTTCCAGGAATGAACGCAGAGTTTCTCTGGGCCTATGCTTAATTGTAGTGAGTGACATGACATTCTTGGGTTGTGCGATGTGAACCCGAAATTGTTCAATGAAGCATGTGGCCAACATGTTCCAACTGCTGATCGATTCTGTTTCTAGCCGTCGAATCCATATAGCGGCTATATCAGTCAGAAAGAGGGGAAAACATTTGCCATGACGTTTTCCGACATCGATTGAATTTCCATATGTCGTTTTTAGTGCATTAGGTGCATGGTAGGATCTAACATGCCATTATAGGGCTCCAGTTGTGGGAGTTTGAAATTCGGGGGATTGCGGTAATTCCTAATTTCCTAAGTGAAAGGAGTGTGGTTGATGTAATCCACGTCGCTTTGAGAAGTACGGCCTCTCAAGAGGCATTCAATCAGATCTGCTAGCCGATTTCCTTCAAAAAGCTATTTCAAATTGCCGATATCAGAGTTGGTTCCCCCAGTGTTGAGTGCAGGAGAGTGAGGAAGCAGTTGAT
Source organism: Allium sativum (assembly GCA_030737875.1). Classification (NCBI taxonomy): domain Eukaryota; kingdom Viridiplantae; phylum Streptophyta; class Magnoliopsida; order Asparagales; family Amaryllidaceae; genus Allium; species Allium sativum. The sequence continues at coordinate 486,179,440 of CM060924.1, forward strand.
GAGCTGCTGGGAGCAGGTTGTGAGGACCGGTTCGTGGGCCATGGGTGGCGAGCCGACCGGGTTGTGGATCCCCATCACGAGCCGGGTTTGGAAGCCCATCATGAGCTAGAGCTGGATGCCCATCACGACTTGGGTCTGGATGCCTACCACAAGCCGTGTCCTGGTATGGGACAGGAACTTGCATTCTGGTATTCATTCGAATCGGAGCTGAAGATGGTTGAGCCTGACCGTTTCCAAGAGTGAGGGTGTTGCCCCTGAGTCCATGTGATGCATGAGCTGCTTCATGGCTTCATTTTTGATTACTTGAACGTTGCTCGGCCTTCCATCCATCTAAGCGAAGAATCCATCGATCATCTCCTATTGTTTCTTGAGGAGATCATCTTACTTTGACATTTGGGCTCTAAATTCGGTTAGAACGCTCTCCATCTCTTCTCTAGTCAAGTATGCAGAAGGATCTCCATGAGAGGATGCCCCTGGCTTGCCTCGTTCCTTGCGCCTTCAGCATCAACATCCTTGGCATGAGAGGAAGTTCCAGTTTTCTTCCTTTTGATTGCCATTGAGTTTCCTATCAAGCTAGATGTTGAAGTTGTCGTGTGCCCCTTTCTTGGCATGCCAAAACGTTAGACCAAAAAATGGCACTAACACCAAATTTCAGACCATAGATCACAGAATGCAGAAAATGATAAACAAGAGGAGACGCACGAAATTTTTATAGTGGTCCGACTGTAGATGTAGCCTACATCCACTTTATAATCTTATTGTTATACTGACTGATTACAAGAATCAGTTACATGCAGACACACAATCCGTGTGTTAATTAAGATTACAAGAGGAGAATTTAGATGTAGAAAGGTGCAAAATCCTTGCACTTGGTAATGTTAGAGACTTTGGAGATGTAGGAGAAAGTCCCAGCCAACCGCCCGAGAGAATCCTCTCAAAATTCCATGTAATGGTGTATTTATAGCTGTAGGAGAGCCTCTGGAGGACCGGTTCGTGATGAGGCACGTGGCACACGATCGGGGAAAGTAGGAGTAGGAATATCCTATAGAATTGGTCAAGATCTACGCGTGTATTAGCAGGTTCGGTGGTCGGTTCGTGGTCATGGGTCGTGATGGTAAACCGAAGGTGGTTCGTGATGGAGTTGGTGTTGAGGTCAAGGGGTCGTGACCCATATATGCTCCACGAGTCGGCCGGAGGGGGGGTCATGAGCCGAGGAATGGTGCAAGAGCTGAGGGTGCACCACGAGCGAACCGTGGTCCATTGGTGTGTCACGAGCCGAGTGAGGGGGCGAGCCCTAGGGGGAGAGCCAGTGCTAGGATCCAAGTTCTCGATGGTAGTTTACACCAGTTCACGGAAACAGGCATAACTTTCAAACCGTAAGTCCGGTTGAGACAAACCAAAGCTCTACCTGGAGCTAATTCAGAGGGCTACAGGTTTTGCAAGGCAAAGCACTGTAATTGCTATTTTCGGACCCAAAATAGGTCGTCTAATAGGAGTTTCGGGCTTGTTTATGTTGCGATTTCGACCTAATCACTCTATGTCTTCTAACGTTGTTTCCACCACTTGAGCGTGTTATTATCCAGGAATTCCATGTGTGACATTTTTGAACAAAAATTGTGTCAACATTTCTCCAAACTTGTTTTTCCTCACATAATTATTGGAAAACATTTCATTTTATTTAAACTCTTCGTTTTCTATATTCAAGAAAATATAGGCTATTAACGTTGAAAAATATTTCCATCTCTTCACATTTCTTATTTTCTCTATTTAGAAAATATACGTTATTAACATTGAAAAAATTTCCAATTCCCATTTCTAAACTTCTCATTAAACAAATCATTTTCTATACTTAGAAACATCTCTGAGTATATTTGGAAAACGTTTCCGGATTCCATTTATATGGATTTAAACATTGTATAAAATCCCGTTATGATAACTCAACCCATCAATCACTCGTTAACAAATCGTATCACTAACCAATCCTTGCTACCGAACCTTAACCATTCCTCATCTAATCAAGTTAGGGTATAATTACCTCTTAGACCTTTACCGAACAACATTCTCAACTTCGAAATAGACTAGGCTCACAACTTCAAATTCCAACAAAGCATTGCTCATGCAACTCTCGGATTTAATTTAAGAATCCACTTTCTTTTACGAAAAACATTGATTATAACGATAGTGTTATAATCCCTGCTTCTTAAATATTTAATTTAAAATACAACTTTAATTCATTAATTTGAATAAATAAATAATGCTGATTAAAACGAAAAGTAGAAAGTATTTTCTTGAATTCGATAGAGTCGAAGTTCAATAAATAACTCACTTTCAAATAATCTATATTTGATTAATATTCCAAACTTCAGAATAAATCTTCCATTTCAGATTAACTCAAATTGCCTTATAATTATTTCATTCATAAAACGTTTGCTTTTAAATCGTTATTCACTTTCAATCGTGAATAATATCTTTATATATATATATATATATATATATATATAATCAAACCCAATTGATTTTTATCATCTCAAATCCGAATTCCATTTATAATTTCAATCTAGAATTTTCCATTCAAATTCTCATTTTATCCCAACCATTTAAAATCTCATCATAATTTCCTTTATAATTGCTAACTTCAAATATCGGTTTCAAAACTGATTTCCACTTTTCTATATAAATTCAAACTTGAATTTATATTTCAATTCATCTAATAATAAATAATTCACTTAATTTATAAACTCAATTATAAACAACTTCTTGTCTTATCCATTAAACAGATTTCTATTTTCGACTCTATTCGAGATTAAATTTCTATTTTTGGAAATAAATTTTCTTTTTAAATCTCAAAATTCCTTCTTTATATCCAATTTTTTTTACGGTTTTTAAATACCAAAATTCTAGGGCTAGTGATATTCACACCTAACATAATCAATCATATAATATATATCACATCATATAACGCAATATATAAAAAATAATAATATAATTGTTGAGGAATTCAGCTGAAACCTTTCAACCTATTTCCCTACATCCATAGATGTTAATCAACGTAGATATCATTAATTTCACTTCAATATAACATATTATGGTAGACAAAACCAATATTCAACCAATGATTAAATATATATATATAGCTAATCAATAATTTCAACCAATTAATCAACCATTCATCCAAACAAGCATCACACAACATAAAAATCATTATATTTTAATTTAAAACTCATTTATATAAAAATATAAACGAGCCAGAGTTAGTGAATTTACTCACCTTGGTTGTTTTATCTTGCCATAAATTGTAATGAGTTCCAAATTGGTCCAAACCAATTTTATAATGTAGTATTCTTTGATATGATTTCAACGCCTCCCATTCCATCCAACAGTTTTCTTCCCCCTAGCAAACATTCCGACCCACCATGTTTTAATTTTAACAGTCCCGCTAGCTTACTATCACGATAATTTTCTCAAGCCTTCACTTTTTTTATGGGCTTATGTAATGACCCGAATTGTCGGAGGTATTATAATTAATTTATTTAATTATATAAATAGTGATCTAGGGAATTAAATCGTCGTTAATTAAATTATAGTGAATATTTAATTAAATTAAATAATAGAATAATATATTTAATTCAGAAATAATCAAAATGTTGGAAATCACAATATTCTGTGAACTGGGTCATCCCTAGGATTTAGTTTAGCATAGAGTTGAATTATATTGACGAATATATTCAATCGACGTTAGTTTGAAACGTAGAGTTTTAATATAATTAAAATAGAGCTCGAAATGGCACGACAATTCACTATTTGGCGAGTCGAACTTCAACTGGATATACAGAGTTCGTTTTAAATCGGATTTCTGTGAAACAAGAAACGTGTGGAGCTGGTGGAGTATATCTTTCTAGTGGAAGAGAAATATCGGGATTTCGTCGTGTAGATTTTGGGTTATGTCCAAATCAAATTATCATAAATGCAGCGCCCTGACCATAATGATTTTATCATAAATTGGAATGTAGCCGATGATATTGTTCTTTCGAACAATTTCGATCTGCTAGAAAACTTTGAGACTGAGCCTGCTTTTCCTTTCACAGAGTTGATCTCTGCTAATTCCAAGAATTTGTCTCATGCTTTAAAAGGCTTTAGAGTGGGAAAGGTTAAGGTAGGGAGGCAAGTCAACCAATCAGCTAGGCGTGGAGATCATATTGAGGAGTTTAACAAGAAAGTGTTGAGTACGTGGGATGATTTTCCTTCTGATCTCGCTGGTAATCATGTATCGATTGGGCGTGGCTTATTTGGAAGTAAGGTTGGTATGGATGAAGCAAAAGCTGTAGATAATGTTGCAAAGAATGTAGTTGAAGTTTGGCCAGGCGTTGAATTTATGGTGGACCATTCTGCGTTGTGCTCTGTGTTGAGTGGACCATTGTTTATGGGGGGGAGTGATTCTTCTTCAATACTTATTAGCAAGCAGGGGACAAGTCTATGCTCTTTGATCTTGTGGCCGTGTCTTGATGAGGTCTCTTTGGAGTTCGATTTACCTAGTTCAGTATTTGGTTCTGTTGTCGATACTCGTCCAGCAATCAGCGATAGCTCAAGGGTGGTTAGTGAAGAACATTATCAGTGTAGTAGTGGGGCATCAATTACTCCCTTAGGAGGAGGAGACGTAGGAGAGAGTCTCCCGTATCAGGTTTGGTTCGTCGTAGTGCGAGGATTAGATATGGTTCGTCTTCCTCACATGGTAAGTTCCCGAATTCAAATGCTAACAGTAGCAGTTTGGATTCGGGCTCAGGTATGACTCCGATTTTGGGTAGTGATTATTCTCCTTATGCCTTAGGTAATCTTTCGACTAGGCAGCTATTTCAGCTTGCTAATGATACATCCTTTATTTTTACGGATATTGAGCTAGATTCTGAGTTTATTAGGAGTAGGGAATTAGAGAGAGTTTCCTCCTTGTGTAGATGAGGATTGTTAGTTGGAATATTAGGGGTTTAAATAAACCTAAAAAATGTGCTAAGGTCAGGACTTTTTTTGTTGATCAACATATTGACATTGTATTGCTTCAAGAGACTAAAATTGATAGCCCTGATTATAGTTTTTATGCGAGAATAGGGGGATCCCTTTTTCGCAATTGGGCCTGCCTACCTGCAATTGGTAGTGCAGGGGGTCTAATGATTGGTTGGAAAGATAGTCAGTATAGACTTGTGCAGGAATTTTCTATGTTACATTCATTACATGTTATATTAGCTTCTCTTAATGATAACTCTATGTTGGGCATTACTAATGTATATGGCCCTCACACTAAGACTGAGAGGAGACTTTTGTGGAACGAATGTTCGGACTTTAGGAGCCTTGCCCCAAATCTTTGGATTATGGGGCGACTTCAACGTTACTAGGTTTTTAGGTGAGAGATCTCCTCGAGAAGGTGATTTCTCCGATATGGAGGAATTCAATAATTTTATTATTGATAATAATTTGATAGAGATCCCGCTTAACAACAGATCATTTACTTGGTCCAATGTTAGGGACAGTCCGTCTTATGCATTATTGGCTAGATTCTTTATAAGTACGGAGGTTGATGAGAGATATCCTATTTGTAAAGTAAAGGGATTACCTTTTTTATATTCGGATCATTTCCCTTTAATCCTCACTTGTGATTTAAATATTTTAATTAGTAATAGTTTTAAATTTGAAAAGATGTGGCTATTAGAGACCAGTTTTATTAATCTTGTTACTGTTAAGTGGAATTCGTTATTCTATTTTAATAATTTGTACGATGGCAATTCTGCTAAGATTTTCGTTGTAAAACTCGGCAAATTAAGATTTTTTCTTAAGAGGTGGAATAAATTTGTTTTTGGTGGTGTTAGAGTTAAGAAAGATAAGATTTTATGTGAAATATTAGAGTTAGACAAGTTGAATGAGTCAAGATCACTAAATTCAGTAGAGAGAGATAGACTTTCAAATCTTAGGAATGATTTTAATTTGATTCTAGAAAAAGAAGAAACTATGTGGAGGCAAAGATCCAGAGTTCAATGGATCAAGGAGGGTGATAATAATACGAAATTTTTCCATAGTGTGGCTAATAAGAAGAGACGAGATAATTTGATTCACTCTATTTTTATTAATGACACGGAGCTGACAATTCAGCGGGATTTAAACGAAGCTTTCACTAGTTATTATAAACAAATTTTTGGGACTAATATTAAAAGAAGAATTAATGATAATTGGAAGGAAATCTTTCCCAATGATGATAAGGATGAAGTTGTAGATTTAGATAAGCCTTTTACAGAGCAGGAGATTTGGAAGGCAATTTGTGATATGCCTAGTGACAAAGCTTCGGGGCCTGATGGTTTTTCTGTTCTGTTTTATAAACAGTTTTGGGAAATTTTGAAATTTGATATTATTAAACTATTTAACGATTTTTACAATGGAAATTTGTGTCTAGGTAACTTTAATTTTGCTAATGTTATTCTTATTAAGAAGAGAGAGAACGCTAAATTTTTAAAAGATTTTATACCAATCTCTTTAATTAATGTTTCTGTTAAGATTATTTCTAAAGTTTTAGTGAATAGGCTTGGTATGAAGATGAATGTACTCATAGACAATTCTCAAACTGCTTTTATTAAAGGTAGACAAATAGGGGAGGGAGTTGTAGCTGTTCAGGAATACATTAATTTATGTGTTAAAAATAATTTTACTTGTGCTATTTTGAAATTAGATTTTGAGAAGGCTTTTGATTCTATTGACTGGGATTTCATCTGTGACTTAAGTCTTGCCAGAGGATTTAGTATTAGATGGATTAACTGGATTATGCTTTTGCTTAGGTCTGGTAGTTCTAGCATTATTGTTAATGGGGTAATTGGAAAGAAGATACAATCTAAGAGGGGTCTTAGACAGGGTGATCCCTTGTCACCGTTTCTATTCAATTTAGCGGTTGATGTCTTTTCTAGAATAATTAAGAGAGCGGTGAGATTAGATGTTTTAGGTAATGTTGGAAATGAGGATTTTAACAATGAAGTATCTATACTTCAATTTGTGGATGACACTTTACTATTTTCTTCTCATTTACCTAAACACATTATCGCTCTTAAATTTATCCTTTATTGTTTTGAGATGTTATCGGGTCTTAGAATTAATTTTGATAAGAGTTCAACTATGGTTATTAATGATTTTGATAATATAGAAACTATGGTTGCAAGTACCTTAAACTGCTCAGTCATGAAATTTCCTTTTGAGTATTTAGGTTTTAAAATTAGGCCTGCTAAACTTAAGAAGGAGGATTGGATAGTCATCATAGATAAGATTAATAATAGATTATCAAGTTAGAATAATAGATTTTTGTCTAGAGCAGGTAGATTAGTACTAGTTAATTCGGTTTTATCTGGTATCCCCGCTTATTGGATGTCTGTACATAGATTTCCTCAATGGGTTATTGAAAGAATTGACAGAATAAGACGTAATTATCTATGGAGTGGGGGAAGAGATCCCATCTGTAGAGGTTTTAAATGTTTAGTGAATTAGGAAGTGTGTTGCAAGCCTAAGAAAGATGAGGGGTTGGGGATTATTAACTTATATAATTTTAACTCATCCCTACTAGCCAAATGGTTGTGGAGATATAGATGTCCTGAAGTGTCGTCAACATGGAAGGTTATTATGTCAAGATTTTATTATTCAGAAGGTGAGTTTATTGTCGAATCTAGTGGTAGTTGGTATAATAGACTTCCTTATTTTTGGAAATCTATATTAAAGTGTTTTGAGTTTTTTAATGTAGGTTATAAGGTGCTTGTTCATTCTGGAAATAGTACGTATTTTTGGCATGATAAGTGGATATCTCGATTACCGCTTAAAATTGAATTTAGTGAGCTCTTTAATAACTGTAGATTTAAAAATGCATTGATTAAAGATGTTTATAGGAGTGATTTGGATCCCCCATGGGTTTTTTCCTTCGATAATTTATTAGATGGGGATTTGATAAGACAATTTGCTTTACTTAAAGCCAAGTTATCATTATATCACATCGATGAGTGCATGGATACTATTAGCTGGGAAATGGATAAAAGCCAAGTGTATTCGGTTAAGTCCATGTATAACTTTATTAATTTCTCTGGTATATCACTTAGATCTTATAATTTTATTTGGAAATCTAACTCTCCTCCTAAAGCTAAATTTTTAATGTGGTTAATTGTTCATAAGAAGCTCAATACAGTTGAGCATCTAAAGTTGAAAATTTTCAATTTTGATGCAAAGTGTTTTTTTTGTAATCTATTGAATGAAGATGTGGATCATTTATTCTTCTCTTGTAATATCACTAATTATATTTTTAATATGGCTCTAAGGATATTTGTTTTTGATTGTCCTAATTTATACAGGGGATGTGTTGAATATTGGGAATCTTTTAGATATGTTAATAATGCTAGTAAGAGATATGTTAATAATGCTAGTAAGAGATATGTTTTAGACTCTTTAGTCATAATCATATGTTGGTTCATCTGGTTGGAGAGAAATCAAAGATTTTTTAATTCTATTACTGTTTCTATGGATAATTTAGTTATTAAGATAGTTTACTTTTGTTTGGATTGGATGTCTAATTCAAATTACAAGTTATTTGGGAAATTATGCTTTAAGAATTTTTTGATCAAGGTTGGATTTAATTTGAGCCTTTTCATTACAATCAGCAGATTTTTTTCGTAATAAATTTCGCATTAGTTATTAATCTCTTGTCTTTGTTTTCCATGCATCTTGCTTTTACATATATGTATGGTATATGAATAGATATGTATATATATATGCTTTGTAAGATATATATATATCTATTCTAATATATATCCATATATATATATATATGTGTGTGTGTATTAAAATATTAATTGTTTGTAGAGTTTATTGCAGAATCAGGTTGTTGATTAAGAGGTAGATCAAGTGTTTAGCTGTTTGGATTAGTAGCAGAGCTCAGAAGATTGCTGTTTGGATTGAAGATTTGCATATCTGTTTGTAGTCTTTTGGGTTTATTGTTAGAGAGTCAGTTGTAGTTTCACTATATTATTCTTGTTTTTACATAGATAGTATGGGTTATTGTATTGGAGTAGATATACTTCAATATCGGGTGGTGGCCTTGCTGGAATTCGATATTGGAGTAGATGGGTGGTGGTTTATCCGAAACTCATCTATCTACTATACTTTACATCCCTAGAGCTAAGTTAGGTTGTATTTTTATGTACTATTATCGGACTCTGTATCTTTGGTTTTTATTATATATGTGTGTGCTCTCTTCTTTTCAGAAGATCACACATTTTTGGTTCAAAAAAAGGATTTAAATAGAAATCGAACATCAATATAACTCTGACGATGTAATATTGAGTTGTAAATACATACAGGAATATTCTGGAGCTGTCTGGTACTCCATGTGAATATAGATTTTAATATTTATTTTTAAATAATAAATTTAATTATATTTAAATATATTTATATATTTAAATAGGCTATTTAGAGCTTTAAAAATAGCCACTTTTGCAAATAAAGTCGGAATTCGACGAAACTAATTTTGTTGGATCCACAACATCAAATTATTGCTAGATTCCAAGTTCCGTGATTTTTAGAGTCAGTATGTGGCCATAGGACTTTTAGAGTGAAAAACAGTCAGTATTCTGACGGTTATAATTACGCTGTGTGAGCAAACGGAGTCGGAATTCGACGAAACCAGTTTCGTTGGGACCGTAATGTCGAACTGTAGCTACATGACCATTTTCATGATTTTTGAATACTATGTGTGATCACACGGATTTTTAGAAGGCAAAATGAAATACAAAAATGAAAATATCCTAAAATATCTAACTAAAATATCTAATTCTAATTCCCTATAAATACCACTACCTCTCCCTCTTTCTAACCTAATTCATTTCTGGTCAACGTAGAAATTTGTAGCTGCCAGTTCTCTTTTTTTTTTCTTCCAACGTGAGTTCCTCATCCTAAAAAAAATCATAGAAACCCAAACAAAATCCCTAAAATCATAAAACTTGTGTATAGTGATCCCCATTGAGTTCTCGTCAGTTTCATATGGGCTCGGGAATGTTTGGGTACATTTTAGCATGGTGCGATTGGTACAGCGTGGGTTCAAGAGTGCCTAGGGTTCAATATTTTAGCGAATCGGTTGAACAATTGTTGAATTTGAGTTTATTTTCAGGTTTGTAATGAAAAATCACATTTGTTGGAGAATTTTGGTGGAGTTCGACGCCTGAAAGGATCGGTGGTTGCAGGCACAGTGGGATGAGGGTTCGAACGGACTATCCGCCGAGTTGAGTGAAAAGCGTGTGGATTGGAAGAGAGCGTGGAGAGGTAAACGATGGTGTAGTTGGTTTTTGTTTATCTTGAATCATGAGGGAGGTTTGGGGATTTAAAGTGGTTCGGGTTTGGCATGAAATGGGTCTCGAGCGATTACTGGAGCTCGCGTCTGATGAATTGGGGAAGACAAAGGGTACGGGTCTGGGCTGAATTAAATGAGGGTGGGCTGGAATGAAGGTATAAGGCCCATTAATTAAATAATTTAGTTTTATTTTTAAAATCTAAATAGTATGTTAACTTTAAGTGGTCATAACTTATTCATATGAAATCAGAATCACGAACCGTAAGTTGCGTTAGGACCGTATGGATGAGAGCTTCACAATGAAGCTGACTGGAAATCGATTGGAGCTCATTTGAATTTATGGCGAAATAAATTGTTTGATTCAAATCAAATAACAGTTTATCATTCTTTAACAATGAACTGCCAAAGTGAGTAAATCTCACCAACTCTGAACAGTTTATAATTTCATGTTGTATTTTTAGAACTATTGAATATTGGCTGATTTACTTTGTGTTGACTGTTTGATTGAACTACTAATCAGTTAGTTTAATTTCTATATTGATTCTGTTTAACAAAATATATCATATGGAACTGAAAGTGATGTTATCTATATTGTTTAACATCTGTGATGCAGGGAAACAGGTTGGAGGGTTCCAACTGGACTCCTCAATATTTATGATACTATTCTGTATATATATTATAATATATGATGTGATATATAATCTGCTTGATTATGTGGGTTTAAATGATATCGATCATTGGGGTTTGCTATTTTAAATATCATAAGAGACCTTGGGATGTAAAAAGAATTATTTCAATGTATATTGAAATAAAGGGATTTTATAAAATCAACAGATTTTATAAAAGGAAATATTTCGAAAGTAAATAAAAGGAAAATATTTATAAAATGAATAGAGTTTTATAAAAGGGAAAATGTTGATAAAACAAATAAATAGGATAAAGGGATATTTATTTAGTAAATAAATAACATTATAAAAGGAATATTTAGTTGGAAACTAAATAGGATTATAAAAGGAAGTTGACGAGAAAAAAAGGAGTTAATCAAACGTAGTTTATCAAAAGGAGTTAATCAAATGTAGTTTATCATAAGGAATTACTCAAACATAGTTATTTAGGATAAGTTACCATTTAACACGACTGCTAGCGTAATTCGCAGGGCTGCAGATAGCCTACGGCGGTCGGATGTTTCCTGAGGGAATCAGGCGTAATCATTGTGATCGCTGCGATCTAGAGTCAAGCAAATAGAGTTAAATTCAATATTAGTTATTCGAATAGGAGTTAAACAAATAGAGTTATTCAATTAGAGTAAATCAAAATGGAGTTAAACAGAAATTAGAAACTGACTAGAGATTAATAAGTTGAATAGTTTTCTGGGTATCGATCTGATGTTGGTTCCGGCCTTCGAGGTTTGTACTTGGGAAGTTGTTCTCTTGTTGGTTATAGTTAGAGTCTGATAGATGTAGGATGATAGTGATATGTAAATAAACAAATGGAAATGTTTTCCAGTGTAAATAACGTATATTTTCTAAACATAGAAATGAGGATATATATATATATATATGGTTGATGATCGATCGATATAATTTCCAATTGGAAATAATATCGTTGTTTGCACACGTGTTTTTCTTTGATAGTTAACTCATCGACTATCGAAGTTTTTGACCATTTTAACGTTGTTAATATGGAGAGACTGGTTGGATTATTATCCGAAGAACCACTCTGTATTGGCATAAGCGTTGCGAATCATATATGCCAACGATAATTGAAGACAGAGTTATGCAAGAGCTATCCTATTTACAGAATAGTGCCTTCGGTTTGTCCAATCCCAGGACGACCTGTATAGAAAAATGTCTGACAGAGTATATCTAATAGATCGCGTAAGTTGATCTCTTCAAACGTATCCATGTTTGGTGGCGGGGGAATTTGTTTCTCTTAGCTGTATACCCGTGGTATTTTTAAGGAAATCAATTTGTGATTTGGCAGGTATGACGAAGTGACATTCAAAGTAAATGGAGATGTGACATGTAAAAGATAACCGTAGCCTCTAGCCTCACATCCGGTAAATGACAGAAGTCGGGCAAGCAACATGGCTAAGTCGGTCGCCCCGAAGTAGGGTGTATAATCACTTATCTAGAGAATATTCATTTGCTTCTTTATTCTATCAATGCTGTCCCATATATATATGGGAAACGATTGCTGATCCCAACCATTGGTGACATACATTCGATACACTCAAGCGAAATGAGTGGTCGGTCATGTGTGGCCGGTTTGCAAGATGTTCTTGTTGAACTCCGTGTATCATTCCTAGAGTACACTGATCGGAAGGTGGTTCCATACCTTGTCATAGTTGGAAATCCATTACCCAATACGTGCTTGCGGTTTTGATTGTATACTATATATGTAGAGCATGAGATGATTATTATATTGTGGTTGATAGACATTATTATAATATCAAAAGGTTTTTGATATAAAGATATTTTGGATTCTCATAAGGGAAAAACCCCTTCCATTATACAGCGTGGTCTTATGAGATATCGTTTAATGGCTCAATCTGTTTTAAACTGTTTTAGTCATACCAGTCCCATGAATGACCCGGAGTTTATTTTTTGTTTTCCCTAAACTCTTGGGTGCCCAATTTTGTACGGGCAGTCAAGTAGTCAGGAATTTATAGATATACTGGAAGAGCTTGGAGCAGGAGGCTTGAGGATTATATAGCTATAGTTATTTCCGTTGTGCTGTAAGTGTGTACTCTGATAATGTTATTGTAAACATATACTAATTTTATTTCAAGGATATGTTATCTATTATATGTTGTTCATTCCGCTGTGAGATTCGTGTTACTCTGATATTGTGTTCTTCTTCTTCTTCTTCTTCTTCTTCTTCTTTTCTATTAGTTCTATCTTATCTATCCTCACCCTCTGTTTTCTTTCTATTAATTTCCTGATATTCAGTTTAATTTGGGGTTGGACTTGTGTTTTTGGTCAGCTCAAATTGGACCGGATTTTTGGGTCATTACAATTGGTATCAGAGCTTAAGGTTAAGTTATTACCTTGGCTCTGTGGTGTGACTCAGTAGAGATAGGGTTAGTAACACCCTAGATTGAGTTTGAGTGTATATATACGAGTGCATATTTATAATTTGATATAAAGTGGTTTTATATTGTGGAGATTCATTGGTGGAGTTGTTTATGGGTTCTGATCGATCAGTTTGATCCACTGTGTCGGTAGGAGTTTATAAACACTCAAATACGATGGGTCGACACGGTATGTTTTGAAAAGAGGGTAAATAGAATAAATTTACCTAAACTATATCATGATATAGATGAAATATATATATTAGATATATTGGTTGTAAGTATAATCGAGTAAGATTATAAAATAAAAGGGTTATGTAAATAACCAATCAGAATTCATATAAGTGTAGTATATGGAATTAGATTAGTTAAATCTAAAATTAAGGTCAGAACTAAAAATTCAAACTCTAGAAATTTGAATAAGTATTTGAAAATAGATTTGGGTTAAATATAAGAGAATTTTAAAATCCTGGGAGATTTTAAATTGTTTAAAGCATTTCAAATGATATTTGAAATATATTTCAAAGTGGAAATGTTTAAGAAATGGTTTTAAAGTGGTATAGTATTGAACTCACTACGGTCGCTGGAAAGTAACTCCGATGTAGACTGCGGAGCATCATCGGTGTGATTTTCGAGTTTCTAGGTGACGGATTACTACCAAAGATTTTGTTTTTTAATTTTTTTGAGAAAAACAATTTGGTTTGAAATTCCAGGAAAGGATATTTGATTTTTGGGAAAAGCCAAGCAATTTGAAACTCGCAGGTAAAGGCTGTTTAAGATAAAAACAAATTAACGTAAAATTTGTATAATCCAATAAAATTGAGATGGAATTAAAAGCCAGTTAAGTGAAAATCGTATTGAAATAGATTGATGTCAAGTGGAATTAGACTTGATTAGAGATAATCTGGAATTATATTGGGCTGGTGAGTTATGGATTGGAAATCAAGAATAGTGCTTGAGTTTGAAATAAAATTCGACTTAGGTATAAGCGAATGGTTGTGTTAAAGATAAATTGATTTGAGATCAAGTTGGAATGACATTGGTATATGCTGAATTGACAGCAGGTGAAAGTGATAGAGTTGATATGCCTGACAAAAAGGTACAAGTTTATATTTGATATAAGCATGAGATTTATGAGCCGAATTGGCAAGCCGCTTGGCTGTTTGATTTTCTTTTGGGTTTGAGAAGGCCTAGAAAGGAGAGTTGTGGTTTTACCGATAGGGCTGTACAAAGGAGGTTATGGCGAAATTTACCGAAAATTTATAGTGTTAGAAAATTTTCAGAATTTTTGAAAATTTTAGTTAGTCGGAATGAATAAATATTTTACTCGATATTAATTGTTCAGTTGAAATCAGAAATAAGGGGTTAACAAATCTTAGGAATTCAAATAGATAGGGTTGTCCTCTACCTTAGCAATTTCGAGGACGAAATTATTTTAAGTGGGGAAGATTGTAATGACCCGCATTGTCAGAGGTATTATAATTAATTTATTTAATTATATAAATAGTGATTTAGGGAATTAAATCATCGTTAATAAAATTATAGTGAATATTTAATTAAATTAAATAATAGAATAATATATTTAATTCAAAAATAATCAAAATATTGGAAATCACAATATTCTGTGAACTAGGTCATCCCTTGGATTTAGTCCAGCATAGAGTTGAATTATATTGATGAATATATTCAATCGACGTCAGTTTGAAACGTAGAGTTTTAATATAATTAAAATAGAGCTCGAAATGGCACGACAGTTCGCTATTTGGCGAGTCGAACTTCAACTGGATATACAGAGTTCGTTTTAAATTGGATTTCTGTGAAACAAGAAATGTGTGGAGCTGGTGGAGTATATCTTTCTAGTGGAAGAGAAATATCGGGATTTCGTCATGTAGATTTTGGGTTATGTCCAAATCAAATTCTCAGAAATGCAGCGCCCTGATCATAACGATTTAATTATATTTTTTATAAGGATTTAAATAGAAATCGAACATCAATATAACTCTGACGTTGTAATATCGAGTTGTAAATACATACAGGAATATTCTGGAGCTGTCCAGTATTCCATGTGAATATAGACATTAATATTTATTTTTAAATATTAAATTTAATTATATTTATATATTTAAATAGGCTATTTAGAGCTTTAAAAATAGCCACTTTTGCAAACGAAGTCGGAATTCGACGAAACTAATTTTGTTGGATCCGCAACATCAAATTATTGCTAGATTCCAAGTTCCGTGATTTTTAGAGTCAGTATGTGGCCATAGGATTTTAGAGTGAAAAATAGTAAATATTCTGACGGTTATAAATACGCTGTGTGAGCAAACTGAGTCGGAATTCGACGAAACCAGTTTCGTTGGGACCGTAATGTCGAACTGTAGCTACATGACCATTTTCATGATTTTTGAATACTGTGTGTGATCACACGGATTTTTAGAAGGCAAAATGAAATACGAAAATGAAAATATCCTAAAATATCTGACTAAAATATCTAATTCTAATTCCCTATAAATACCACTACACCTCCCCCTTTCTAACCTAATTCATTTCTGGTCAACGTAGAAATTGGTAGCCGCCAGTTCTCTTTTTTTTCTTCCAACGTGAGTTCTTCATCCTCAAAAAAATCATAGAAACCCAAACAAAATCCCTAAAATCACAAAACTTGTGTATAGTGATCCCCATTGAGTTCTCGTCAGTTTCATATGGGCTCGGGAAAGTTTGGGTACATTTTAGCATGGTGCGGTTGGTACAGCGTGGGTTCAAGAGCACGTAGGGTTCAATATTTTAGCGAATGGGTTGAGCGATTGTTGAATTTGAGTTTGTTTTTGGGTTTGTAATGAAAAATCGCATTTGTTGGAGAATTTTGGTGGAGTTCGACGCCGGAAAGGATCGATGGTTGCAGGCGCAGTGGGATGAGGGTTCGAACGGACTGTCCACCGAGTTGAGTGAAAAGCGTGTGGATTGGAAGAGAGCGTAGAGAGGTAAATGATGGTGTAGTTGGTTTTGGTTTATTTGAGTCATGAGGGAGGTTTGGGGATTTAAAGTGGTTCAGTTTTGGCATGAAATGGGTCTCGAGCGATTACTGGAGCTCGCGTCTGATGAATTGGGGAAGACAAAGGGTATGGGTCTGGGCTGAATTAAATGAGGGTGGGCCGGAATGAATGTATAAGGCCCATTAATTAAATAAGTTCGTTTTATTTTTAAAATCTAAATAGTATGTTAACTTTAAGTGGTCATAACTTATTCATATGAAATCAGAATCACGAACCGTAAGTTGCGTTGGGACCATATGGATGAGAGCTTCACAATGAAGCTGACTGGAAGTGGATTGGAGCTCGTTTGAATTTATGGCAAAATAAATTGTTTGATTCAAATCAAATAACAGTTTATCATTCTTTAACGATGAACTACCAAATTGAGTAAATCTCATCAACTCTGAACAGTTTATAATTTCATGTTGTATTTTTAGAACTGTTAAATATTGGCTGATTTACTGTGTGTTGACTGTTTGATTGAACTGCTAGTCAGTTAGTTGAATTTCTATATTGATTCTGTTTAACAGAATATATCATATGGAACTGAAAGTGATGTTATCTATATTGTTTAACATCCGTGATGCAGGGAAACAGGTTGGAGGGGTCCAACTGGACTCCTCAATATTTATGATACTGTTCTGCTCATATATTGTAGTACATGATGTGATATATAATCTGCTTGGTTATGTGGGTTTAAACGATATCGATCATTGGGGTTTGCTATTTTAAATATCATAAGAGACCTTGGGATGTAAAAAGAATTATTTCAATGTATATTGAATAAAGGGATTTTATAAAATCAACAGATTTTATAAAAGGAAATATTTCGAAAGTAAATAAAAGGAAAATATTTATAAAACGAATAGGGTTTTATAAAAGGGAAAATGTTGATAAAACAAATAAATAGGATAAAGGGATATTTATTTAGTAAATAAATAACATTATAAAAGGAATATTTAGTTTCCAACTAAATAGGATTATAAAATGAAGTTGACGAGAAAAAAAGGAGTTAATCAAACGTAGTTTATCAAAAGGAGTTAATCAAACGTAGTTTATCAAAAGGAGTTACTCAAACATTGTTATTTAGGATAAGTTACCATTTAGCATGACTGCTAGCGTAATTCGCAGGGCTGCAGATAGCCTACGGCGGTCGGATGTTTCCTGAGGGAATCAGGCGTAACCATTGTGATCGCTGCGATCTAGAGTCAAGCGAATGGAGTTAAATTCAATATTAGTTATTCAATAAGAGTTAAACAAATAGAGTTATACAATTAGAGTAAATCAAAATGGAGTTAAACAGAAATTAGAAATTGACTAGAGATTAATAAGTTGAACAGTTTTCTGGGTATCGATCTGATGTTGGTTCCGGCCTTGGGGGTTTGTACTTGGGAAGTTGTTCTCTTGTTGGTTATAGTTAGAGTCTGATAGATGTGGGATGATAGTGATATGTAAATAAACAAATGGAAATGTTTTCCAGTGTAAATAACATATATTTTCTAAACATAGAAATGAGGATATATATATATGGTTGATGATTGATTGATATAATTTCCAATTGGAAATAATATCGTTGTTTGCACACGTGTTTTTCTTTGATAGTTAACTCATCGACTATCGAAGTTTTTGACCATTTTAACGTTGTTAATATGGAGAGACTGGTTGGATTATTATTCGAAGAACCACTCTTTATTGGCATAAGCATTGCGAACCATATATGCCAAAGATAATTGAAGACGGAGTTATGCAAGGGCTATCCTGTTTACAGAATAGTGCCTTCGGTTTGTCCAGTCCCAGGATGACCTGTATGGAAAAATGTCTGACAGATTATATCTAATAGATCGCGTAAGTTGATCACTTCAAACGTATCCACTTTTGGTGGTGGAGGAATTCGTTTCTCTTAGCTGTATACCCGTGGTATTTTTAAGGAAATCAATTTATGATTTGGCAGGTATGACGATGTGACATTCAAAGTAAGTGGAGATGTGACATGTAAAAGATAAGCGTAGCCTCTAGCCTCACATCTGGTAAATGACAGAAGTTTGCAAGCAGCATGGCTAAGTCGGTCGCCCCGAAGTAGGGTGTATAATCACCTATCTAGAGAATATTCATTTGCTTATTTAATCTATCAATGCTGTCCCATATATATACGGGAAACGGTTGCTGATCCCAACTGTTGGTGATATACATTCGATACACTCATGCGAAATGAGTGGTCGGTCATGTGTGGCCGGGTTGCAAGATGTTCTTGTTGAACTTCAGTGTATCGTTCCTAGAGTACACTAATCGGAAGTTGGTTCCATACCTTGTCATAGTTGGAAATCCATTACCCAATACGTGCTTGTGGTTTTGATTGTATACAATATATGTAGAGCGTGAGATGAAAGCGTTTCTGCTAGATGATTATTATATTGTGGTTGATAGACATTATTATAATATCAAAAGGTTTTTGATATAAAGATATTTTGGATTCTCATAAGGGAAAAACCCGTTCCGTTATACGGCGTGGTCTTATGAGATATCGTTTAATGGCTCAATCTGTTTTAAACTGTTTTACTCATACTAGTCCCATGACTGACCCGGAGTTTATTTTGTTTTGTTTTCCCTAAACTCTTAGGTGCCTAATTTTGTACGGGAAGTCAAGTAGTCAGGAATTTACAGATATACTGGAAGAGCTTGAGCAGGAGGTTTCAGGATTATATAGCTATAGTTATTTCCGTTGTGCTGTAAGTGTGTACTCTGATATTGTTATTGTAAACATATACTGATTTTATTTCAAGGATATGTTATCTATTATATGTTGTTCGTTCCGTTGTGAGATTCGTGTTACTCTGATATTGTGTTCTTCTTCTTCTTCTTCTTTTCTATTAGTTCTATCTTATCTATCCTCACCCTCTGTTTTCTTTCTATTAATTTGCTGATATTCAGTTTAATTTGGGGTTGGACTTGTGTTTTTGGTCAACTCAAATTGGACCGGATTTTTGGGTCATTATAGGCTTACCCCATAATTACGGCCCATATTAATACCCACGTCCCACCTTCAGATCCATCTACCTCATTTTCCCTTTGTATACTACTCCCCACTTTTACCATGCCGCCGAACGTAACAGCACTCCACGACTTCATTTCTCAATGAAAACAACCGAAACTACAACCACATTTTTACTAGTCACCTCCTCTATGCCCCCCTAACCCAAATTATTACACTCGAATGCTCCTACGTCATCTCAAGCAATGGTCACTGCCCCAGAAATAGACATCAACATTTATGGTTGCGACCTTATCCAAAACTTGCACACGGGGTGCGGCTCGCCATGGGGATCACTACTGTTAACTTGAAATCTCCTTCGGTCCCCTAAAACGTGGACTGCGGTCAGCCCTAGGTAGTTGTGACAAGCTTTAAACATCCTTATTCATTGTCGCCACCACTAAAGTGGACATCAGCATGAAGAGCAAGGTCATATAACCTTAATGTATCCAAAAATTTATTCAGTTTCATTAAGATTTTGATTTACAATTATCTTGTAAAGCTCAGGTTTTCATTCTTTCATCTCGACTTTCATTCTGTAAAGAAGAAGCATGCATTTTTTTTCCGGTTTTGTTTATCAAGGAAAGCATTTTGTTTTTTATTTGGAAACTTGAAATGGGTTCGTGAACAATGGAGGATCACGGTGATATAAAAATAAGAGATTGGGAGGTCATTTTCCATCAGGTGCAGGTAGGCATGCAATTTTCAAACGTAGGTTGCCATATTTCCTTATTAGGCATGTGTGAAGCCTACGTGAATTCATTTGCATGTGCTTCCATTTAATTTTTGTTTCAATCTATAGCATGTGCATGGAAAGAATAGGGGTAGCTTTCCAGTTATGCTTCGACTTAGGCTTTAGTCATATGGGAGATATTACATTCGTAAAGAAATATTAGGTCGAAGCTTGATTCTAGGCAGGTGTGTGGTGTTTGCAAAGGGTAAGTGTGTGATTGTCTCAGAACAGCATATACGATAATGCAGCTGTTAGTTTGCAGAAGGGTAACATGGTTGGCATGTGCGTGATGAAGATTAAGATAAAATTCTTAGGTAACTTTGAGGAGAAATGCATTCAGGCCGCATGCATTTGGAATAACTACTAATGAGTGAACAAACAATTGAAATTATATTGTATACTATAATGTTTATATATTAATATTCAGTTAATTTACTGTAAAAATTTAATTCATTTGGAACACATATCAAATGGTACGCATGGACAATATCTTTCACTTAAAGTAAGTAAATATGTTTAAGTTTCCTTTTTATCTTCTATAGTTATGCATATCCCGCTATATACCATTTCATTCATATATGAGCTGCTATGGACAAAAATAAAAATTTGGTTATATCGAGCAATGTGCCATGATCCTAAAAATATAATAAAATAGACAAGATAACGTATATTGTGAAATCTCAAAAATGCTGATATAGGGTGTAGAATACGTTAAACGAAAAAGTTGTTTATTTTCCAAATTAAAAATTACAATAAAATTCTATAAATTAAATTAATAATACACTAATTTAAACCTTTTCCAAATTCGGAATCCATATAATAGAATAAATAATTATAATATTAATAAATTGAGAAACAAGTTAATTTGGTAATTGTAAACTATTCTTATCATACATATCTGAATAGAATAGCACATAGCTCCAAAATAAACATTTCTGGATTTTAAACTCGAACAATTTCATTTTTAAGTTAAAACGATATTCAATCTTTATAAAATCCATTTATTTTATTTAATAAATCATTATGGTTTATAAACGACTCCATAGCGACTTTCTGAAAAATTTGATTGGGACATAACTCACAATCTATAATATGAAATTTTGATTTTTCACTTTTATTAGAAAAATATAGTTCAATAGATTTGAGCGCTTCTTGTTTCAAAGAAATCCGACTTATGTTGGATCTTTTATATTCAATTGAAGTTCTAAACGTAATATTACGAACTACCACGACGTTACAAGCTCGTTTTAAATTATACGATCGAACATATATATATATATATACACACATATATTCATTATTATAACTCAAGTCTAAACTCAATTAAATCTCTTCAGTTATCCAATTCACACAATATTGCAAATTCAACTTAATTCACACAATATTGAATTCAAACCTTTTAAATCTCCAAATCAACCCTTTTAAATAATTAAATAAATTAATGATTCGGTCACTAAAAATTCGAGTCGGTACATTCCTTCTCCTTTAAAGGAATTTCATCCTCAAAATTAAGAAGATAGAAAAATGCTACAAACCCTATTAACTAAGGTTAAAAATCTTTTATTTTTCTTTTTAACTTCAGTTTCAACTGAACCAATTAATTCCAATTAAAATATTGATTCATTTCTACTACCAAAAATTTCAAAAAATTTCTAACACCATAAATTCTAAACAATTTTCCGGCGTCTCCTTTGCATGACTCAATCGGCACAACTATAACTCGCCTCTTTAGGCCTTCTCCAATCCAAATGAAAATCAAAAAGCCAAAAATTTGCCAGACAGGCCTTATAAATCATCAAACCCAAGTAATATAAACACGTACCTTTTTTATGAGCATAAATTGCATTTGCTTCCATTCAATACCTGCTCAACATCTACTCATGTAGTCCAATTGATTTCTGGTCAGTCTAACTCTTTGTTTAACCCACTAATCAACTTTCCGATCAGTCCACTTCCATTCTATAATTAAGACTTGATTTAATCCACTAATTCTGCTTGTGTTCAAATTCATCATAACTTAATTCCAGTTAATAACATCCAAAATATATTCAACTTGCTTATGCAAAAGTCGAATTCATTTTAATAACTCAAATCTCAAACATTTCTCTCTCTCTCTCTCTTTTAACCATATTCAACCTCATTGGGAATATCTCTATCCAGTCTAATCCATTTAACTTTAGTTAAGTTAAATTCCAATCTATTTGATTCATTTTACAATTTCAATCCATTTAACTTCGTAAATTAAATTTAAATTCCAGAATTCAAATTCCCTGGGTTTTATTTCAAATTAGTTTCAAATCATATATATATTTATAATATACATATAATCGTAGCAATTCAAAACTTTTGAATATTTAAACAACTTTATCTTCTCAAACAACTTTCCATTAGCAATCTTACTGGGGAGCAATCCGTCACTTAGGAACTCAAAATAAATACTAATGACGTGGTCACCATCATTTGAATTAATTTCCGGCGACGAAGGTAGGCTCAGTGCTTTATTACTTCCAAAAACTATTCAAAGCGATTTTCATTCAAAATCTTTTCAAATTACTTTAGTAACATTTTCAAAATACTTTCAGAAATTTTTTCCAACATTCAGGGTTTTAAATTCCATATTTTGGTTTGAATTTAATCTTAGTTTATCTCATTTGTATATATTATCTATATACAAATCACATTTGGTTATACAAAACAAATCAAATTCATTTGATCGCAATAACAATCAACACATCCATATCTGTAATAATTTCAGAAAACAATTCCTTTTTACATCAGAATATAAATTTAGGAAAAAATTATTTTATTTATCCTCTTTATAATAGTACACTGTCGAGCTTCTTTGCCCGTGAGTTTAGAAACTTCTATCAATACATTTGTACACCCCATGTCGATCAAAATCCGTAAACCAGTCAACAAACCAGTCAACATAGTATAAAACTATTTTTATATCAGACAACAAATACAAGCTCATATATATATATATATATATATATATATATATACATACACACACACACTCAACTCAATATAGGGTATTACTAACCTCATATCTATTGAGCTAAGCCACAGAGCCAAGGTAATTACTTAACCTTCATGTAGTGTCCCGAAATTCCGGTACAATTTGAGCTGACCAAATAACACAAGTCCACCCACATTACACTGGAAGCCAGAAAACTAATAGAAAGAAAATAGAGGGTGAGAATAGATAAGATAGAAACTTAGAATAAAAGAAGAAGAAGAAGAACATACAACATCGGAGTAAACACGAATCTCACAGGGGAACGGATAAATATATTTCATAACATAACTTTGAAATAAAACAGTATATGTATACAATACCATTATTAGAGTATAACACTTACAACACAGCGGAAATAACAATAGCTATATAATCCTGAAGCCTCCTGCTCTAGCCCTTCAAGTATCTGTAAATCCCGACTACTTGATTGCCGTACAAAATTAGGCACCCAAGAGTTTTGGGAAAACAAAACAAAATAAATTCTAGGTCAGTCATGTGACTGGTGTGAGTAAACTCAAATCATTTGATTTAACTTTCAAAATTCTTTTGAAACAAAGGATAATCATAAGACCGATCCACACATAAACACGGATGGCTTTTACCTTATGATAACCCAAAATATTTCTAAAACGATACTTGTCTGAGATTACAATAATGTCTAGATCAAGTAAATAGAAATCTAGCAGAAATGCTTGCATCTAACGTTCTACATATATAATATACAAGAAAAACCGCGGGCTCTTATTTGGGGAATGGATTCCAACTATGACAAGGTATGGATCCACCTTCCGCTCAGTTTACTCTAGAAGCGATACACTGGAGTTCAACAAGAACATCTTGTAACTCGGTCACACATGACCGACCATTCATTTCTCTTGAATGTGTCAAATATATTGCCACCCCTCGGTTAGTATTCCAATATAACCATTCCTGGGAGATGCAGAATTGAAAGAAGTAAAAATATGAATATTCCCTAGATGGTGACAATATACCCTAATTGGGTGCGGCCCACTTAGCCATGCTGCCTGCCCGATTTCTGTCATTTCCTAGTTAATGAGGCTTGAGGTTATAACGTATCTCTATACATATCACGTCTTCATTTACTTTGAATGCCAAATCTTCATACCCGTCAAATTACAAATTGATTTCCCCAAAAATACCATGGGTACAAGCGAAGAGAAATGAATTCCTTTGCCACCAACGTAAATACGTTTGAAATGATCAACTTACGCGATCTACCAGATATACTATGTCAGACATTCGTCCATTCAAGTTGTCCTAGGACTGGACAAACCGAAGGCATTATTCAGTACATCCATCTTAGGCAATCTCTACATATGATTCATACAATAGCACTTGCACTTTACTTCGTCTTCAATATATTCAGCATACTTGGTTTGCA
The DNA here is from genome assembly GCA_030737875.1 of Allium sativum. Lineage (NCBI taxonomy): Eukaryota > Viridiplantae > Streptophyta > Magnoliopsida > Asparagales > Amaryllidaceae > Allium > Allium sativum. The sequence continues at coordinate 486,204,078 of CM060924.1, forward strand.
ATGCTTATGCCAATACGGAGTGGTTCTTTGGATAATAATCCAACTGGTCTCTCCATATTAACAATGTGAAAATGGCCAAAAACTTTGATAGTCGGTGATTTAACTATAAAATGAAAACACGTGTGCAAACAACAATCTTATTTCCAATTGGAATTTCTATTGATCATTTATCATATATATATATATATATATTCATATTTCCTTATTTTCTATATTCAGAAAATATATGTTATGAACATTGGAAAACATTCCCATTGCTTGTTTACTTATCACTATTCTTCCACATCTTTCAGTCTCTGACTGTAAACTAGTATGAGAACAATTCCCAAAGTATCAATCCCGAAGGTCATAACCAACATCAGATAGACATTTAGAAAACCATTCAACTTAACTAGTCTCCAGTCAATTTCTAATTGAGCTTAACTCCATTTCTTAATTCCTTATAAATAAAACATTCCATTTTCTATGTTTAGAAAATATCTCTGATTCTATATTTGGAAAACGTTTCCAAAACTCATTTATATGGATTTCAAACTAACGTTGTATAAAACATCGTTATGACCGCTCCATCCATAAATCGCTTATTACTTAATCGTATTTCTAGCTAACTCTCGCCCTCGAACTTCAACTATTTCTTAGTTAAATAAGGAAGTCAATCAAGTTGGGGTATAATTACCTCTCAGACCTTAACTGAACAACGTTCTTAACCTTGCAATAGACAAAGCTCACCGCACCAATTTCTACAATCATTTGCTTACGCAAATTCTCGGATTCAGGTTATGAATCCACTTCTTTTATGAAAACATTTATTATAACGCTAAGTTATAAACCCTACTTTTGAAATATCTAACTTAGAAATCTAACTTAAATTTTTATTTGAATAAATAAGCCAACAACTAATTTATTTATAAATAAACAGATCTTGATTAAAAACCGGAAAGTAAATAATACTTTCTCGAATTCGATATAATCGAATTCGACGTATAACTCTCTTTCGAGTTATCTCTGTTCGACTAACTCCTTCGAATAACTAATATTCGGTTATCTCACTTCGAATAACTTATATTCGATAATTCTATTCGAATAAATTATATTTGATTACTCCTTTCTTCGAATAACTATATTCGATTAACTCATTTCGAATAACTAATATTCGATAAATTCACTTTCGAATAAGTAATATTTGATTAACTCCTTTTAAATCTATTCGAATAACTAATATTCGATAACTCCTTTTAACTCTATTCGAATAACTAATATTTAATTAACTCTATCGATTAACTCTAACTGATTAACTCTAACTGATTAACTCTAACTGGTTAACACTAACTGATTAACTCTATCTGGTTAACTCTAACTGATTAACTCTAACTGGTTAACTCTAATTGATTAACTCTAACTGGTTAACTCTAACTGGTTAACTCTAACTGGTTAATTCTAACTGATTAACTATAACTGGTTAACTCTAACTGATTAACTCTAACTGGTTAACTGTAACTGGTTAACTCTAACTGGTTAACTCTAACTGATTAACTCTAACTGGTTAACTCTAACTGGTTAACTGTAACTGATTAACTCTAACTGGTTAACTCTAACTGATTAACTCTAATTGATTAACTCTAACTGGTTAACTCTAACTGATTAACTCTAACTGATTAATTCTAACTTAACTCTAACTTTAATCGATTAATTCTAATTGATTAACTCTAACTGATTAACTCTACGTCCGTATTCAATTTCAAATATCGATGTTGAAATCGAATCTTACTTCTCTATATAAGTCCTGACTTATATATTCTATTTATCCAATGATAAACATTTTTATTTAATTTATAAAATATTATTTATAAATTCATCTTCTCCCCTTATCTGTTAAAAATAGATTTCTATTTAAAATCTACTTAATATTTATATTCTTTATACCCGTGTGCGAAGCACGGGTCTAAACTTTCCTTAGTGGAAAATTCTCTTTTTATACACTTATTTCATTTTTCAAGTTTTTCCTTTTATAATCTATTTATTTTCTAAATAAATATTTCCTTTATAATTCTATTTATTTTCTAAATAAATATTTCCTTTATAATTCTAATTATTTTCTAAATAAATATTCCTTTATAATTCTATTTATTTTCTAAATAAATATTCCTTTTACATTTGTTTTACAATATTTTCCTTTATACTTAGTTTACAAATATTTCTTTTTCTATTTGTTTTACAAATAATTTCCTATATATTCGTTTTACAAATATTTTCCTTTCCAAATCTATTTGTAAATGTTTTACAAATATTTCCATTTCAATTCTATTTGAAATCCTTTTATATAAAATCATTTGATTTTATATAAATATATTTTATTTTCAATATACACATTGAAAATTCCTTTTTCTATATTCTAGTATTCTTTTACGGTATTAAAAATACCCAAATAACAATGATCGATATCATTCAACACACGTAATCAACACAAATTATATATCACATCATATATTACAATATATGAAACATAGTAAAATAAATGTTGAGGAATCCAGTTGGATTCCTCTGACCAGTTTCCCTGTATCCACAGATGTTAAACAATATAATTAACATCGACTTCATTTCACTATGAAATATTCTACTTAAACAGAATCAATTTATATATATATTTACATATAACCAGATCTATAATTTCAACCAATTACTTAGCAGTTCAACCAAACAGTCAATACACAACAATCAATCATCATTTATCATTTCTAAATATACGTTATAAAAATATGAACTGATAGAGTTAGTGAGTTTTACTCACATTGGACGATCATCATTAATAATGATAACCATCACTTGATTCAGACAGACAATTTATTTTGCAATAACTCGTAACGAGCTCCAATCCACTCTTAGTTAGTTCCATTTTGTAGTCATCGTCATACGATCCCGATGGATCCTGTTTCGTTGAATTTCGATAATATATGAGGAAGTTATTGCATTTCGAAGTTTATACACTATTTTAGATAAATAAAACATGAATTATTATGAAATATGGGCCTTAACTTTATTCCCGGCCCATACCAAATCCTCAAACCCCAAAACCGCACTCTTTTTCCTCCATCTTCCAAATCTAAACCCGTCGCCTGTATCAGTCCTCACCATTATCGCGCAAAGCTTCCTCCACGGCTTCTCCTTCTCTTCCCGAGCCCTTCCACTCCACAACCAGCTCACACTCCTATTGTTAAATGCGTCGTCCAGCTTTTTCCCTTACGCACAGTACATGCTGCGACCTCAACAAGCATCGTATGCCCCAAAAGTTTGCCAACCCGTGCTGCTTCACTCCCTCGACCCAAAAATAACCTCGAAACAACACATCGGTGCTCCAATAAGTAGAAATTGCAAATCCTAGTTTACTGTGTTGAAACTCGCACACACCAAAACTGAATCGCATGTATTAAAAATGATACGGGAAGGAAGAGTGATCTTCCAGGGTGCCAAATATACCCAATACAGAATTTATAACTTTTTATTTGAAATTATATAAATTTCTGAAGCTTGAATCATTCACGATAGAAGAAGTTTTAAGACGGCGTTGATTTCATTGACCAGAGAAGAGAATATTAGGTTTAGGAGGTGTAATGGGGTTTTTATAGGAAAATTTAATTATTTTATTTTATTTTTAATTGATTATTTTATTCCATTATAATCAATCGCTATGTGTATTTACTGTTTAAAAATTCCTATCATCACACATCACATCCAAAAATCACGAAAATGGACATACAACAAGAGTTCGACATTACGGACCCAACGAAACTGGTTTCGTTGAATTCTGACTCCATTTGCTCACACAACGTATTTTTAACCATCAAAATACCGACTGTTTTTCACATTAAAAATCCGTACGACCAAACATTGACCCCAAAAATAACGAAAATTGAAATCTAGCAATAATTTACTATTGCTGATCCAACAAAATTAGTTTCGTCGAAAACAGAGGTCGTTTGCAAAAACTGGCTATTTTCAAAGCTCTAAATAACCCATTTAAATATATAAATATATTTAAAAATAATTAAATTAAATATTTAAAAATAAGTATTATTGTATATATTCACAATAGAATATCATACAACTCCAACTGGATTTATAACTCGATATTTCAAAATTCCCAGTTATATCGATATTCGATTTTTATAAAAAAAATCCTTTTATAATATATATATATATATATATATACTTCAAAGGAATTCCATAATGACTTTTCTAAAATTTGATTTGGACATAAATCAAAATCTACATAATGAAATCCCGATTTTTCTCTTCCATTAGAAAAACATACTTCACCAGCTCCGAACGTTTCTTGTTTCACAGAAATCCGATTTAAAACGGATTATGTATATTCAATTGAAGTTCGAATCGCCAAATTACGAACTATAGCGCCATTTCAAGCTCGATTTTAATTATATTATAATTCAAACGTTCAAACTGTCGTTTATGTAATGTATTCATTATTCGAATTCAATTCTAAACTGAATTATATATATATTTTGAATTGTCCGGTTCACATTATATTGTCAATTCACTATTTCCGACTATTTCAGAATAACAAATATATTATTCTATTATTTAAATTAAATAAATATTCAATATTATTTAATTAAACAACCATTTAATTCTCTAAACCGTTATTTAAATAATTAAATAAATTATTTATTATATCGCTAAAATACAGGACATTACACTTCAGCTCTGATACCGCTGTAACGAATCGACCAATTCCCGATCCTAATCATCGACACAAAATACCATGTCAACTAACCCAACATCAAAAATTTACCTGATCATTAATAGAAAGTAATTAGAGGATGAGAAACAGAAAGAAAGTAAAGTTAGAATAAAAGAAAATGAAGAACACAAATTTCACAACAGAACAAATAAAATATATTATATAACATAATTTTTGAAATACAAATTTATTCTGGATTTACATACCATTATCAGAGTACAACAAATACAACACAGTGGAAATAAATAGTAGTTATCTAATGCTGAAACCTTCTGCTCCAAGCTCCTCCAAGTGTATCTGAAAAATCCCGACTACTTGACTGCCCATACAAATTTGGGCACCCAGAGTTTATGGTTAAAAAAACCAAAAAAAAATATATGGGTCAGTCATGAGATTGGTGTGAGTAAACTCCAACCATTTGATTTAACTTTTAAAAATACTTTCAAAAGAAAAGATGATTATAAGACTGATCCCCACATAGTTTTTACCTTACGATAACCCAAAATATTCTTTGATATCAAATCTAGCGATATTATAATAGTGTCTAAATCAAATTATTAACAATCTAGCGGAACACTTGCATCTCACGCTCCACATATATAATACAAAATCAAAAACCACATGACGCTTATTGGAGAATGGATTTCCAACTACGACAAGGTATGGGATCACCTTCCAATAACGTATCTCTAGAAAGGAATACACTGCGTTCAATAAGAACATCTTGTAGTCTGGCCACACATGACTGGTCACTCATTCAACTTGAGTGTACCGAGCATATTATCACCCAAGGTTGTGATCAACAATCATAATCCAAAAGCATACGTAAGCGATAAAATAAGAAGCAAACGAAATTTCTCTAGATCAGGTGATAATACCTCTAATGGGAATGACCCACTTAGCCATCCTGCCTGCCCTATTTCTTTCATTTCCCGGTTGATGAGGCTTGACGTCACGATTACCTTTCAGAACAGTTCATTCATACTTTGAATGCCACATCGTCAAATCCGTCAAATCATAAATTGACGTCCACAAATATACTTTATGTGTTAAGCTAAGAGAATAAATTCCCCTCCACCATACTTGGTATATTTGTAAAAATCAACGTACATGAGTTTTCAGGAAATACTCTATCAGACATCTTTCCATATACATTGTCTAGGGACTAATCAAACCAAAATCACCATTCTATCAATCTATCTTAGGCAATTTCTACATAGGATTAACAGAACAAAGCTTGCACTTTACTCTATCTTCAACTATCTTCAACATAATTTGATTCGTAATGCATACGCTCATAAATGGTGGTTTTCAGATAATAAACATGATCCTGGTCTCTCTGTTTGACAATGGAAGTATAAAATAAAACAACACTTTGATAGTCGGTTATTTAATTATCAAAGGAACATCCATTCAACCAAGGATCCTATTTCCAAGTTGGAAATTCTATCGATTAACCATCAAGTAACACTGGCCCCCCTTAAATTAATTTCTTGTAATTTACCAGTTTCCCATATCTTTCTAGATATTTCTCAAAACTTGTTTTCCTCTCATAATTCTTGGAAAACAACTCCATATTATTTAAACTCTTCATTTTCTATATTCCAAAAAATATAGGCTATTAATGTTGGAAAATATTTCTATCTCTTCACATTTCTTGTTTTCTATACTTAGAAAATATACGTTAATAACATTGTAAAACATTTCCAATTCCCATTTCTAAACTTCTCATTAAACAAATCATTTCATTTTCTACAGTTGGAAACATCTTTGATTATATTTGGAAAACGTTTCTAAATTCCATTTATATGGATATAAACGAACGTTGTATACAATATCTTTATGATAACTCAACCCATCAATCACTCATTAACTAATCGTTTCACAAACCAATCCTTGCTACTAAACCTTAACCATTTCTCAGTCAATCATGAAGTCAATCAAGTTCGGGTATAATTACCTCTCAGACCCCAACTGAAAAACATTCTCAACCACGAATTAGACCAGACTCACAACTTCAAATTCCAATAAAACATTGCTCATGCAACTATCAAATTTAATTTAAGAATCCACTTTCTTTTACGGAAAACATTGATTATAACGATAGCCTTATAATCTTTACTTCCGAAATATTTTAATTTAAAATATAACTTTAATTCATTAATTTGAATAAATAAATAATAATTAATTAAATAATTAAATTTTGATTAAAATGAAAAGTAAAAAAAAGTATTTTCCTCAATTCGATAGAATCGAATTTCAATAAATAACCCACTTTCGAATAATCTTTATTCGATCAATATTTCGAACATCGGAATAAATCTTCCACTTCAGTTTAACTCAAGTTGCCTTATAATTATTTCATTCACAAAACATTTCTTTTAAATCATTATTCACTTTCAATCGTGAATAATCTCTCTCTCTCTCTCTCTCTCTCTCTCTCTCTCTATATATATATATATATATATATATATATAATCAAACCCATTTGATTTTTATCATCTCAAATCCAAATTCCATTTATAGCTTCTATTTAGAATTTTCCATTCAAAATCACATTTTATTCCTACCATTTAAAATCTCATTATAATTGCTAAATTCAAATCTCATTTCAAATATCGGTTTCAAAACCGATTTCCACTTTTTTATGTAAATTCAAACTAGAGTCTATATTTCAATTTGTCTAATGATAAATAATTCACCTAATTTTTAAACTCATTTACAAATAACTTCTTATTTTATCCATTAAACAGGTTTATAATTTTAAATTTATTTGAGATTAAATTTCTATTTTTGGAAATAAAATTCTTTTTTAAATCTTAAAATTCCTATTTTATATCCAAAAATATTTTACGTTATTTAAATATAAAAATTCTAGGGCCAGTGATATTAAAACCCAACATAATCAATAATAGAATATATATCACATCATAGACGCAATATATGATAAACAGCAATATAATCGTTGAGGAATCCACTTGGATCCCTCCAACTTGTTTCACTACATCTGCAGATGCTAACCATCATAAATAACATTTATTTCATTTCGATATAAGATATCATGATAGACAAAATCTGTAGTGTCCTGAAATTTTGGTACAATTTGAGCTGACCAAATAACACAAGTCCAACCCAAATTACACTGGAACCCAGAAAACTAATAGAAAGAAAACAGAGGGCGAGAATAGATAAGATAGAAACTTAGAATAGAAGAAGAAGAAGAACATACAATATCAGAGTAAACACGAATCTCTCAGCGGAACGAATAAATATATTTCATAACATAACTTTGAAATAAAACAGTGTATACAATACCATTATTAGAGTATAACACTTACAACACAGTGGAAATAACAATAGCTATATAATCCTGAAGCCTCCTGCTCTAGCTCTTCAAGTATCTGTAAATCCCGACTACTTGACTGTCCATACAAAATTGAGCACACAAGAGTTTAGGGAAAACAAAACAAAATAAACTTTGGGTCAATCATGTGACCGGTGTAAGTAAACTCAAATCATTTGATTCTTTCAAAATCCTTTAAAAGAAAGGATAATCGTAAGACCGATCCACACATAAACACAAATGGCTTTTTTCCGAATGATAACCCAAAATATTTCTAAAATGATACTCGTCTGATATTATAATAATGTCTAGATCAAGTAAATAGAAATCTAGCAGAAACGCTTGCATCTAACGTTCTACATGTATAATGTACAGTCAAAACCACGGGCTCTTATTTGAGGAATGGATTCCAACTATGACAAGGTATGGATCCACCTTCCGCTCAGTGTACTCTAGAAGCGATACACTGGAGTTCAATAAGAACATCTTGTAACTCGACCACACATGACCGACCATTCATTTCTCTTGAATATATCGAATATATTGCCACCCCTCGGTTAGTATTCCAACATAATCGTTCCCGGGAGATACAGAATTGAAAGAAGTACAAATATGAATATTCTCTAGATGGTGACAATATACCTTAATTGGGTGCGGCCCACTTTGCCAGGCTGCCTGCCCGATTTCTGTCATTTCCTAGTTGATGAGGCTTGAGGTTATAACCTATCTCTATACAGATCACGTCTTCATTTACTTTGAATGCCACATCATCATACCCGTCAAATCACAAATTGATTTCCCCAAAAATATCACGGGTATAAGCTAAGAGAAACGAATTCCTCCGACACCAACGTAAATACATTTGAAACGATCAACTTACACGATCTACCAAATATACTCTGTCCGACATTCGTCCATTTAAGTTGTCCTGGGACTGGACAAACCGAAGGCACCATTCCGTACATCCATCCTAGGCAATCTCTACCTAGGATTTATACAACAGTCCTTGCACTTTACTTCGTCTTCAATTATCTTTGGCATATATGATTCTGCAATGCTTATGCCAATACGGAGTGGTTCTTTGGATAAGAATCCAACCGGTCTCCCCATATTAACAACGTAAAATGGTAAAAACTTTGATAGTCGGTGATTTAACTATCAAATGAAAACATGTCCGTGTACAAACAACAATCTTATTCCCAATTATGAATTCTATTGATCCATCACATATATATATATATATTCCCTTATTTTCTATATTTAGAAAATATATGTTTTAACACTGGAAAAAAATTCCATAGTTTATTTACATATCAACATAACATTTCATTTTCTATGCTTAGAAAATATCTCTGATTATATTTGGAAAACGTTCCCAACACTCGTTTATATGGATTTCAATTGAACATTGTATAAAACATCGTTATGACCCCTCAATCCATTTATCGCTTGTTAACTTATTTTATATCTAATCAATCTTCGCCATCGAACCTCAACTATTCCTTCGTTCGTTTCGAGGTCAATCAAGTTGGGGTATAATTACCTCTCAGACCTTAATTGAACAACAATCTTAACTTTGCAATAGATAAAGCTCATCGCTTCAATTTCTACAATCATTTGCTTATGCAAATTCTCGGATTCAAATTACAAATCCACTTCTTTATAAAAATATTTATTATAACATCAACGTTATAAATCCTACTTCTGAAATACCTAACTTAACTATCTAACTTTTATTATTACTTTGAATAATTAACCTAACAACTAATTTATTTGTAAATAAATAAATCTTGATTTATAAACTGAAAAGTAAATAATACTTTCCCGAATTCAATATAATCGAATTCGACGAATAACTCCCTTTCGAGTTATCTCTATTCGATTAACTCTCTCTCGAATAAACTATATTCGATAATATCTCCTTCGAATAAACTATATTCGATTAACTCTTTCGAATAAACTATATTTAATTAACTCTTTCGAATAAACTATATTCGATAACTCGTTCTCTCGAATAACTAATATTCGATTGACTCTAATTGACTAACTCTTATGGTTAACTCTATTTCGTTAATTCCTATCGAATAACTAATATTTCATTAACTTATATTTGAATAACTATATTTGTTTGGACTCTATCTCGAATAGCTAATATTTGATTTAACTCCATTTGATTGACGCTAGATCGCAGCGATCACAATGGTTACGCCTGATTCCTTCAGGAAACATCCGACCGCCGTAGGCTATCTACAGCCCTGCGAATTACGCTAGCAGTCGTTCTAAATGGCAACTCATACTGAATAACTATGTCTGTTTTAACTCTATCTCGAATAACTATACTCGACTAACTTGCTTCGATTAACTTGGTTTGACTAACCATACTCAACTAACTTGGTTTGACTAACCATACTCAACTAACTTGGTTTGACTAACCATACTCAACTAACTTGGTTTAACTAACCATACTCGACTAACCATACTCGACTAACTTGGTTCAATTATATCCTTTCGAATACCATATTCGACTAACTCCTTTCGATAAAACATATCGGCACACCCTCGTTCTAATAAGCCCAGACCTCTCCTTTCTTCTCCAATTGATCAGGAGCGAACCGGTACCCTCTTCATACCATTGCCGCAAATATCATCATCCCCAAATTCCCTTCTGGTTCACGATAATTCCTACAAAAATCATTTTAATTATCATCATCCAAAACTCTACTTTTCCATGCCAAGAATACAAATCTCGAACAGTCTCTTTCTTCTATACCCAGCGTTTGAACACCACGCCATTTCCACTACATTCTACCTCCACACGCACCGAAAACCAACACTGTTGAACTCGCCACCTTACCTTCTTTTCTGCCAATACCAGCACCACCACTCAGAACTCTCCTTGAACAACGCGACATGAAATCGGTGGTTCTTCTTACAGTGAAGCATCGCGACAGCTTTTCTCCTCTTTCAATACATATCCACTACGCTCCATGATTTCCAAAACTACAAACACCAATTTTTCTCTCCATCGAATTCTCTAGCTAGACATCACCATCGCATTCATCTCGTCCCCAAAAACCAAATGCGATTTGCAGCTATGTCGGCTTTCAACAGGAACAGGATGCGAATTCTTTTGAAACCAAATCCCCCTTAAAATCCTCACGCAAGAGCCAAAACAACCCACAAACTCCATCACATCATCTGATTCCTCAAACTCCTTCGATTTCTAGTCCAGGTCACAGTGGTTCTAAAAACACAATAAACCAAAAACAAGGTCGATCTTGGTGAAAAGCTTACCAGCTTGAAGAGGATGCGATGGGGTTTACAAATGTAAGTGTTTTGGTGATTTATAGGAATTTATATGGATTGTTTTGATTTATTGAAGCCGTAGGAAACATGGTTTGGAAGAACGAAGATGACGGCTCCTTTTTCTATTGACTAAGGGATGGAAATCAGGTTTTAGTGAAGTGTAGGATGGTATATATAGTGTAAGGGTTAGCTTAAATGTTAAGCTACAATTTTATTATTAATTTATATTTGGTCATTTAACACTCTAAAAATTTCTATGATCACATATATTATCCAAAAATCAGGGAAATGGACATACAGCTAGAGTTTAACATTACGGACCCAACAAAACTAGTTTCGTCGAATTCCGATTCCGTTTGCTCACACAGCGTATTTTTATCTGTCAAAATACTGACTGTTTTCACATTAAAAATCCGTACGGCCACATACTGACTCTAAAAATCACAAAAACTGAAATCTAGCAATAATTTAATATTGCGGATCCAACAAAATTAGTTTTGTCGAAAACGGAGGTCGTTTACAAAACTAGCTCTTTTTAAAGCTCTAAATAACCCATTTAAATATATAAATATATTTAAAAATAATTAAATTAAATATTTAAAAATAATTATTATCATATATATTCACAATAGAATATCATACAACTCCAATGGGATTTATAACTCGATATTTCAAAGTTCTCAGTTATATCGATTTTCGATTTATATATAAAATCCTTTTATAATATAAATATATATTTATAAATTTCAAAGGAATTCCATAGCGACTTTTTCTAAAACTTTATTTGGACATAAATCAAAATCTACACAATGAAATCCCGATTTTTCCCTTTCATTAGAAAAATATACTTCACCAGCTCCGAAAGTTTCTTGTTTCACAGAAATCCGATTTAAAACGGAACCTGTACATTCATTTTAAGTTCAAATCGCCAAATAACGAACTGCAACGCCATTTCGAGCTCGATTATAATTATAATATAATTATATGTTCAAACTTTCGTTTTTTAAATATATTCGTTATCGTAATTCAATTCTAAACTGAATTATATATTTTGAATTTGCCCAATTCACACCATATTGCCATTTCAGCTAATTCTGATTATTTCAGAATTAAATATATTATTTAATTGTTATTTTAATTAAATATTCAAAGTTATTTAATTAAACAACCATATAATTCTCCAAATCATTATTTAAATAATTAAATTAATTAATTATTATACCGTAAAAATACGGGACATTACTCAATATTCAATTAACGATTAAATATATATAACTAATCAGTCATTCCAGCCAATTAATTAACCATTCATTCAAACAAAAATAACACAACACAAAAATCATTTTATTTTAATTTAAAATTCGTTTATATAAAAGTACAAACGAGCTAGAGTTAGTGAGTTTACTCACCTTGGTCGTTTATCGTTAAATAATGATAAATGATTGATTGATCCAATCAGTCGTTTTATCTTCCCATAAATTGTAACGAGCTCCAAATTGCTCCAAACTAGTTTTATAGTGTAATATTCTTTGATATGATTTCAACGCACCTGATCCATTCAATAGTTTTCTTCCCCCACCAAATATTCCGACCCTCCACGTTTTAATTTTAACAGTTCCGCTAGTTTACTGTCGCAATAATTTTCTCAGACCTTCACTTTTTTTGATGAGCCCACCCCATAATTATAGCCTACACCAATACCCATGTGCCACGCTTTAGATCTATCTTCCCTGTTCTTCCTTTGTATACTGCTCCCAAATTTCATCATGCCGCCAAACATAAAAACACCCTACGACTTCATTTTTCAACGAAAACAACTGAAACCACCACTACCATTTTCCTCTTCACCTCCTCTATACCTTCATACCCAAATTACTAACTCGAACCCCCATGTCATCTCATTCTCAGGTAACGATCGCTGCTCCAGAATTAGACATTATCGTTTATGGTTGTGACCTTATCCAAAGCTTGCACACAAGGAGCGGCTAGCCACGGGGATAACTACTCTCAACTTGATAACTCCTCATGTGTAACGACCAAGAAAATCTGAACCAATTAAAAAATTTTAAATTGGCTAAAATAATGGAGTTTAAATGTTTAAAATAAATATTTTAAATAATAGCAATGAAAAATGAGTTTGAATCTACAATTGAAAACGAATATAATTAATTATAATTATAAACAAGGCCTGAAATGGCGCTGCAGTTTCAAAAATTGAATTCAAACTTTATCGGACTATACCGGGTGCAAAACAAAACGGATTTTAGCAAAACCAAAAATATTTAAATTTGTTAGTGAATACCTTTCTAACGAATCTGAAAAATCGAATTTTCATAGCGGAAAGCAAAAGTTATGGCCGAATGAATTTTCAGAAAGGTCGCTATGAAATTTATATAGCCCGTGAAATTGGCCATTTTGCATACGACCTCGGAATTCAACGAAACCACTTTTGTTGGATCCGGGATGTGAAGTTATTGCTAGGTTTCAAATTTCATAATTTTTTAAGCTAGTATGTGAGCGTGGCAAAGGAAAATGTGTTTTTGGTCAATTACAGTTAAATTGGATCGACCAGAAATGGGCCTTTTTGCAAACGGGCTCAGAATTCGACGAAACTGGTTTTGTTGGGACCGCATCATCAAAACATAGCTAGATTTATTTTTCTGGAATTTTTCGAATCAGTTTGTGGCCCTGGAAAATTGAAATGTACGTTCAAATTGTATATTGAATAAAATATATTTTTATTTGAAGGAAAACTGACTGAAACAGTCGAATGGGCCTTCGAAACATATTCCATTGTGTTGAAATAGAAGTGAATTATTATATATATATATATACGCCCCTCGTCCACAAACCATGGACGATAATATTGGTTATGATTGGTGTGAAAATTGATTGATAGCGAATGGTTGTTTGGAATTGTTTGTGGTTGATATTGATTGATTGTGGTTGAAAAATACCCATTTGTGGTTGAGAAATATTTGGTTGAAACCACATAGGATTAGTTTGTGGAAATGAAATAAATATATACATGCCGCCTGCGTGCGAACTAGATGCATGATCCCCATTGTCAAAAACCGCGAGGTTTTAAGGTAGAGCGAGGAGCCGTACTAGGGACGGTCCCGGTTTTAACTACCCTGCCGTTATGCTGCCGAAATTTTGAATAATATTCATGTGTTTGAATTATTTTCATTTGCTGAAACCATATTCATTCATTGAATAGAAAACCTTCATGTGTTGAATCGATATTCATTCGTTGATTAGAAATTCATGTGTTGAATGGTATTCGTGTTTAAAAATCACATTTTTATCTATATATAGAAACTATAGAAAACCTTCATGTGTTGAATCCATATTCATTCGTTGATTAGAAATTCATGTGTTGAATGGTATTCGTGTTTTAAATATAAAAATCACATTTTTATCTATATATAGAAACTATAGAAAACCTTCATGTGTTGAATCGATATTCATTCGTTGAATTGAAATTCATGTGTTGAATGGTATTCATATTTTGAAATAAATTGTTTCATAATAAAAATCACCTTTTATCAACTATATGGACTATGTAAAATAATCTCGTTTTAAAAGAAATTGTTTTATAATAAAAATCCTATTTTTATCACCATATAAACTATATAAAATAATAGTGTTTTGAAATGAATTGTTTTACAATAAAAATCACATTTTTATTTTATACACGATTTGTTGAAATGTGAAGTGTTAAAAATAGCAACTCGTTCGAATAAATATGCATGAGTCGAAATATTCATTAATTTGCTAATGATATGATTTTTGCCTATGCATGCAACATTAGAATGAATGGTGTCTTTAAACCAAATGGAATCAAATATGAAGTTGAATGGAAAATGATAAGTGATAAGAACTGTATATATGTACATGCATATTTATTGAACAGGTTATAGCAAAAGGGGCTAGAGAAGAGGAATAAAATTTTGTGCCCGACAAATAGGTACACATTTACTGTTTTGTTTGGGTGATGATTTTATGAGCCTGTTGGCTAGCCGCTTGGCTAGCCGCTTGGCTTTTTCTTTTTCTTTTTGACATGAGACGCCCGTGTGGCTATTTGGGAATTTTCCCAGCCCCTCCCGTACAAAGGAGGTTATGGCGAAATTTTCCAAAATTTAAAGGCGTTAGTGAAATATTTGAAGTGAAAACGATATTGAAATTGTTGAATGAACTATATTTATATAAATATATAAATATAAATAAAATTAAAACGTGGCCGTGCAGTTCATGTTTTGAAACCGTGATTTCAAACAACTAGTGCGGGAAATCCGACCATTGGATTTTCCTGAAACCGCAACCGTTAGGTTCGCCTTGGAATAATCTTTCCAACGGCACCAACTTTGTAAAAATCCAACGGTTGGATTGTCTGGAATGTTTAATTTAAATCTGAAGGAAAACAGCGCCAGAATCGATTATATATATATAAATATAATTATATTTAATCGAATAACGACGCTGCAGTTCGTATTTTGAAATCGAAACTTCAAACGATTGTACCGGGAGATCCGACCGTCGGATTTTCCCGAAACTGGAACCGTTGGATTCGTTTTGAAAAGATCTTTCTAATGATGTAAATTGTGTGAAGATCCAACGGTTAGATTTTCAGATATGTGTAAATCAAACCTGAAGAAAAACAGCGCCACAGCCGCGTTATGGCCCGAAGCGTCGTTTTGAATAAATTGGCTATTATAAAATAAATAAAAATAGCAATAAATCGTTATAAAATATCATAAACGATATGGAATGGAAATAATCTGAATTTGCTCGATTTATATGGTATTTGATGGTTGAATGTGTTTGGTGTTAAAATTACATTAAAGAACAAAATTGGTGTTGTCGAATGATTTAACCATTGAAATAAATTGATTTGAAATTCTAAATATACGTTAATTATTTGAAAAGGCCGAGTTAATTCTCATTTCAAATAATTGACCGACAATTGAAATTCGAAGATGAAGACGGTGGTCGAAGACCGGAGATCTTCACCTCGTTTGGATGGTAACCGAGGTCCTGATTGGGAGGCATCCCAAAATATGGATAATGAGTGGTGATCGTCCAGGCGTACGTGGTGATCGATGGGTTTGCGAGGTATTTAGTGCCTCCGGTTTCGTTCAGACCCCGAACGGACTTGTAAATGGACTGTGTGTCTGACATTGGATTTTATTCTGTGTTGATTGATCTCTGTTAAATATACATCTGTTTGGCGGCGGAAAATTTATTCTTTTGCTTAACGCCCTTCTCTGAGACGCACGAGCTCAGAGGTTGTATATCGGTGGACATCAGTCGCATGACATGAATTGCTAGTGTGGCATGCCTAAGTGGCAAATGATCAGGGCTTCTGTTGAAAAGCAAAGTCTTGTGGTGATGATCAAAGCACCGCCTGTGTGGCGTAGCTTTGTGTATAACGTAAAATCGCGAGCCTCACACCCCGGTATGAACCAGAAACGGGAGAAGGACCTCAGGGAGGGCATGCGTTTCTTCCTAGCTAGGGTGGTGTCAGTGACCTACCAGCCCTGGCATTTATATACTTTTCACCTATGTGGTTGTGGTTGTTGCTGTTGCGAGGCGCCTCGGTTAGATCGGACGATCCGGGTCCGATGGAGTCACTTGTTGGCTCGCTTACGCCCCAAAGGGTGGCAAAACGTAGTGCTCAGGCATTTTAATCCACTCCGTGTGGACCGGCCCTGTCCAAGGGTCGATGCGTTCTGATCCTGAGACTCGGGCTAGGCAGTCTCGAATTCGGTAAGGACTATCTTTTGCCTTGGTTCATGATGGAAATCCAATTTCCAAATACGTGACTGTGCGGTTTTGATTGTATACCTATATATGGCGACATAGTGGTATGGGGCATTAATGTCGTCTATGATTGATAGTTATGATTTGAAATTATTTTCAAAACATATAAACACTAGCAATAATATCAAATGCCTTTGTTTATTTCGTATCAAGCATATTTTGGCCGTTATTAGGTAAAAACTCTATCCTCCGGTTTGCATTGCATTGTGTGATGGGAACTGAGTCTTATAATGGCTTCATTTTTATAAAAAGCATTGCGATGTTTAAACGAAAGACTTGTTTTAAAGCACTGGCAATCCGATGGAGTAAACCCGTTCCACGAAAGTGGCGTGGTCCTGTGATTAGCCAATTATATATGTGTTGAGTGGATTTCTCATACCAGTCCCCTGACTGACTCGTAGTTTGTTTCACTTTCAAACTCGGGTGCCCCTTCTTCTACACGGGTAGCCTTGTATTCAGGTTTAGCTGGTTCTTTTTGGATAGCTGGAGCTGAAGGTGGATTCTATCATTTATCTCTTTTTATGTTGTTCAGCTCCTATTGTACATATTTTGTTTATTTCCGCTGTAGACCTTTATGTATAGCTGAACTGTATTTGTACTAAGTAAGATCCTATATACTGTGTAACTCTGATGATTACGTTTATCCAGTATATTCTATTATTCATTATCTGGTGTATTTAATTATTCTGTTCTGCTATTATCTATTTCTGTGTTATATTCCAAAGATAACCCTTGTCTCCGTCAGAACGGGATTTGGGGTCGTCTCATCATGTCCCCTAAATTGTTGACTACGGTCATCCATATGTGGTTGTGAAAAACTTTGAACATCCTCACTCATCTTTGCCACTACTAGAATGGACATCGACATGAAGAGCAAGGTCATATAACCCTAATGGATCCAAAAATATTCAGTTTCGTCGAGATTTCGATTTACAGTTATTTTGTAAAGCTCTAGTTTTCATTCTTTCTTCTTGAGTTTCATTTTGTAAAGACGAAACATGATTTTATACATATATATATATATATATATATATATATATAGGAAAGCCATTTTGTTTTTCATTTAGAAGCTTGAAATGGGTTCGTGAACAATGGAGGATCTCGGTGATATAAATATAAGAGAATGGGAGGTCGTTTTCCATTAGGTACAGGAAGGCATGCAAATTTCAAAAATTAGGCTGCCATTTTTCCTTGTTATGCATGTGCAAAGCATGCGTGAATTTATTTGCATGTGCTTCCATTTAATTTTTGTTTCAATCTATAACATGTGCTTGGAAAGAATTGGGGTAGCCTTCTAGTTAGGTTCAACTTAGGCATTAGGCATGTGGGATAAATTCGAAAAGAAATATTAGGTAGAAGCTTGATTCTAGGCAGGTGTGTGGTGTTTGCAAAAGGTAAGCATGTGATTATCTCAGTATAGCATGTATGATAGTATGGAAGTTAGTTTGCAGAAGGCTAACATGGTTTGAATGTGTGTGATGAGGATTTAATTAAATTCTTGGGCAACTTTGAAGAGAAAAGCATCCAGGTTGCATGAATTTGGAATAACTACTGGTGAGTGAACAAATAATTGAAATTATATTGTGTACTGTAATGTTTTCATACATATTCAGTTAATTTATTGTAAAAAATTAATTCAT
The DNA here is from genome assembly GCA_030737875.1 of Allium sativum. Lineage (NCBI taxonomy): Eukaryota > Viridiplantae > Streptophyta > Magnoliopsida > Asparagales > Amaryllidaceae > Allium > Allium sativum. The sequence goes on from CM060924.1 coordinate 486,222,946, forward strand.
TTGGAAAAGGTATTAAACAGGAAGCATGTACAATTTCTTTCACTTAAAGTATGCAAATATGTTTAAGTTTCCTTTTTATCTTCTATTATTATGCATACCCCGCTACATACCATTTCGTTCACAAACAAGCTTTTATGGACAAAAATAAAAGTACATTTATATCGAGCAACGTGCCACGATCCTAAAAATATAATAAAATAGAAAAGATAACATATATAGTGAAATTTCAAAAATGCTGACATAGGTGTAGAATCTGTTAAACGAAAAATTGTTTGTTTTCCAAATTAAAAATTGCAGTAAAATTCTATAAATTAAATTAATAATACGTCATTTAAAACCTTTTCCATATTCAAAATCCATATCTTAGAATAAATGTTAGAATATTAATAAATTCAAAAACAACTTAATTTGGGAATAATAAACTATTATTATCGTACATATCTGAATCATATAGCTCCAAAATGAACACTTCTAGAGTTTAAACTCGAACAATTTCATTTTTAAGTTAAAATGTAATAACCCGGAAAATCTGGGCCAGTTTAAAATTTTTATTTCGGTAATTTTAGCGAATTTTGATTATTTAAAATGATTATTTTAAATAAAATCGACGAGAAATTTATTTTGAATATAATTCGACGTATATATTTATATACGTCGTCGTTAGAATATAAATATTTATATATAATTCTAAATAGAATTGAAAATGGCGTGGTAGTTCGATAATTCGATTTCAAACTTCAATTGAATGTACCGGGTGCAAAACAATCCGGATTTTAGTGAAACCAAAAACAATAGGATCTAATTGATAATATCTTTCCAACGAATCCGAAAAATCGAGATTTCATAGCGGGAATCAAAAGATATGTCCAATTGAAAATTCTGAATAGTCGCTATGAAATTCAGGCCCTTAAAAATAGACATTTTGCAAACGACCTCGGATTTCAACGAAACCACTTTTGTTGGGTCCGTGGTGTCAAGTTATTGCTAGATTCCAAGTTTCATAATTTTTCGAATCAATATGTGAGCGTGGCGAAGGAAAACGCATTTGACCAGTTTCAGTTGATTTTAATCGACTGGAAATTGGCCATTTTTCTAACGGTCTCAGAATTCGACGAAACTAGTTTTGTTAGGACCGTATCGTCAATACGAAGCTAGAAAATATTTTTTTGGAATTTTTCTAGTTAGTATGTGACCCCGGTAATTTGAAATGTACGTTTAAAATTCAATATACTGATTTATATTTTAAATTCAACGGAAACTGATTCAAACAGTCGAATTGGCTTGCGATACATATCCCATTGTGTTCGGAATGGGGGTGAAACGCTATGGACGACAGGCGGTGGGTCTCGTTTTGAGGTCGAAAATAAAAGTTACTTTTTGAAAGTAATTAAATAATTAAATATATATATATATATATATATATATATATATATATATATATATATTCATATAACTCCCCCCCTTCTCGTTTTCATTCAACCGTTGACCAAAATTAAAAAAAAAAACCCCGTCGCCTGTGCTCCAGGCGATTACCATCGCCGCCACGCCCTCCCTCCGCCGCCTCGACGTTCGCGCCACCTCCTCCTCCAGTTGCTGTGCCGCCATCGCCCCCACTCTCCCTCCAAATCGCCAGAACCCGCTCCCTCCACAAACCTCCAGTCGCCACCCCCCCTCTACCAGATCGCCGCCGCCTTCGAGCCCCTCCGCCTCCCCTACACCAGCGCCGCGACCCCAGCCCCATCGCCTCTCCTCCCTTAGCGCGAGCCCCGAACCACAAACCCGAAAACCTTGAAACCGACAGGAACCGCCCCCCCTCTGTAAGTTTTTTTAATTTATTTATTTTATTTTTATTTTATATAAATAGAGGATTTTTAAACTGATTTTTTCTTTAGGATTTAAAAACTGATTTTATTTTTTAGATTTTAAATAGAAAAAGATTTAAACTTTAAAAAGAGAAAGGTTTGAACTTTAAAATAGAAAAGACGGAATTTTTATTGAGTAGAAGAAGTAAAAATATGATTTTTATATTTTTAAAGTATTAAAAATATAATCTTTACTATATAGAAGTATTAAAAATATAATCTTTACTATATAGAAGTATTAAAAATATAATCTTTATAGGATAGAGAATATAAAAATATCATCTTTGTATATGTAGCGAAATAAAAATCTGATTTTTATTTTATATACGTTGAGATAAAGTGGTAATTTTTATAAAGGAGAAAACTTTATTTTTATAAAGGCGAAAACTTTATTTTTATAAAGGCGAAAACTTCATATTAGTAAAGGCGAAATCTATATTTTTATAAAGGCGAAATCTATATTTTTATAAGGGCGAAATCTATATTTTTGAAATGGAATTTTTATCTATATAGTAGCAATGTAGAAATAGAATTTTTATCCATAGAGCGTGATAGTAAAAATATGATTTTTATATATTGAACATCGTAGTGAAAATTCGATTTTTAAATATATGAAGTGATTATAAAAATATGATTTTTAAATTGAAAGTGAATAAATAAAAATGTGATTTTTATTTTAGAGACATCGAAATATAAAATGTGCGATTTCTATATGTAGTGGCTACGGGCAACAAAGGAGAAGAAAAGGCGAGAACGACGAAGATCTCTACAATAGGAGTGTCGTGGTATTGGATAGCTTTCGGTGAGAACTTCTCACTCAAAATTCTTTTTCTAGTTATATATATATATATACTAGGATGTAGACGGTGTTTAGTAGCACCCGACACCCGTCATCCACAGACCATGGATGGCTTGTTTGTTAAATTGTTTGGTTGTGTGGATGGTTAATCTATTTGGTTTAAATTGAATTGTTTGGTGAATTGAAATTGATTTGATTGATGTGTGAATGGCGTGGGCCTTCACTAGACCGGGGATAAGGCTAGGTCTTGTCCCGTTTCTAGTATCGTGCCGTTATGCCGCCGAAATTTTCTAAAATATGTTAGAAAAATAGAAATATCATTTTTATGGAGTAAATGAACTGAATAGAATATTTTATCGTTAAAAATATAATTTTAACGTGAAGTGAATAAAATAAAATATTCATTTACAAACCGGACGGTTTGTATATGTTCACCTATTTGAAGGACATTGATTGGGACGATAAATTTTACACATCGCCCAACTGCACAAATAAAATCTGTGTTTGATTGTTTGAAACCCCACACGGGTGTCGGGATGAAATTTGATGTTCACTCATCCTGATTGATTAAATATGTCGATCGATTGATTGACAGGCTGTTATAAGCGTTAGATATCTATATTTGATGCTTATACAGTGTAGTGCACTTTGGTTAATGGTTGATTATTTTTCAATGCTATTATATACATGTGTTGTATGGAATCCATATAATTAACATTATATGGTGATTGATTGGGCCTCATTCCAATCGGGAAAATAAGGAATATTATAAAAGAAGATTCATGTTTTGAATATAAAAATAGTCATGTGTTGACGATGTTCATGTGTTGAGTGAAATATTTTATACAATGAAATTTACATCTTTATCATATTTAAAATTAGAACTACTTCTCAGTAGAAGTCTAATTGAAAATCAAACGATAGATACCATAGTTTTATAAAATATTTTACATAATAAAAATAGTGATGTGTTGACAGTACTCATGTGTTGAGATTAGTCGTGTGTTGAAAGAAATATAGATTCATGTGTTGAATGAAATAAATATTCATTTGTTGAATAGAATAACGAATTTATTGAAATATATAAAGCCGTGTTGATTAGAGATGCGTTATTTTGACGCGAACGATGTTTATATCGATTTTATTCATTTTAAAATGAATATTGAAAAGTGATTTCGAAATCGAATATTTCGAAATGAATTGAATTGAAAACGATTTCGAAATGAATTGGATTGAAAACGATTTCGAAATGAATTGAATTGAGAACGAATTCAAATTGAATTGAAAGTGAATTGAAATGAATTCAAATTGAATTAAAATTTGAATTGAATAGAAATGAATTTTAAAACGAATTTATAAAGAAGAATTCAATTTTGATTTGAATTGAAATGGAAGTTGAAAGGGTTTTGAAAACGAATTTAAAACGATTTATAAAATACGTTTTAAAAGGAAATCGACGAAATATATAATATATATATATAATATATACTTAATGGCCTGAATAGAACGCGTCGCGCCGCGGCAGTTCGTGAATTTCGACCATTTATTTCAAACGGACATTGCGGGAGATCCGACCGTCGGATTCTCCTAAAACCGGAACCGTTGGGTTCGTATCGAAAAGAGCTTTCCAATGAATATTAGAAATTTGAAATCTAACGGTTGGATTTGGAATTATGTCCAAATCAAATTCGAAAAAGGTCGCTGTAAGTGCAGTTCGATGGCCGTTGATGGAAATCGACTGTACGGGCCTTGATAAAATTATCAAAAATATCTATAATTTGTGTAAAATCATAATATGTGAATTGGAAAGAATTGAGCTGGAAAACTCCATATTTGAAAGGATAAAAATAGATTTTTATCGAAATGAACTAGTTTTGAACTAGAATTAAAATCAATTTATTTTTGAAATGAAAAAATGAATTTGAAAATGATTTTACAAATAATCAATATTCCCAATACGTGGATTGGACTGGAGTTGAATCGAAATTATCTACGGGATGTTTCGATGTTGGATTTCGTGACTATACAGATATTGTCATGGGGATTTGAAAGATATATTGTATATCGTTATTTCCAATACGATATATGTTGGTTTCAGAATTTGATATTGAATATAAGCCGATATATTTTCTATTCAGAGCCTGGTATTTAATATCAAATGTGATTTGGGTTTATCATGAATCGTGTTTTAGATGACGTTGGTTCTTTAACCCAGTTAAAGGCAAGATATCGATTTTTGAAAAGATTAAAATTAAGTGGAGTTTTAATGAATCTTTAATTAGATTAAAAATGTGAATTGATAATTTAAATTATCAAATCTGAAAGGTGATCGAGAATGGAGTACCACCAGTTTTGCTCCAAAGCGATAGTTAAATCTTTAATTAGATTTGAACGTGAAATGGTAATTAATTTTACCGATAACACCGTGGTGTTAGATGTGGAGTATTACCAGTTTTCTCCATGGGATATATAGGTTGGGATTGGGAAATAAAATAAATAATTACTTCGGTGTGGTTCGCTAATCCCGACTAGTTAGAAATGATATCCAAAGGAAGATTATAGAATAAATTTAGAAGAATTTATCTTGGATAAAATTAATGGGAACATTTCCCTAAGAATGTGTTTTTGTGAATAAAAGAATATTCTGAATTGGAATGAGGCGTTTGTTGTGTTTGTGTAACATTCGTTTATTATATGCGTGGGTTATTCAGAAAGGCCGGGTTTTACCCATTCTGAATAACCGATTCGACGAGATGTTGAAGATGAAGACGGTGGTTGAAGACCGGAAGTCTTCACATCGTTTGGGTGATTACTGATGATCTTGATTGGGCTGTACACCCAGGATGAGGGAATCAGTTGGTGATCGTCCAGACGTACCTGGAGATGGATGGATATGCGAGGAAAGTGCCTCCGGTTTCGTTCAGACCCAGAACGAACTTGTAAATGGATTGTGTGTCTGACATTGGATTTTATTCTGTGTTGATTGATCTCTATTAAATATACATCTATTTGGCGGCGGAGAATTTATTCTCTTGCTTAACGCCCTTCTCTGAGACGTACGAGCTCAGAGGTTGTATATCGATGGACATCAGTCGCATGGAGTGAATTGTCAATGTGGCACGCGTAAGTGGCAATTGATCAAGGCTTCTGTTGAAAAGCAAAGTCTTGTGGTTGATGATCAAAGCATGGCCTGTGTGGCGTAGCTTTGTGTATAACGTGAATTCGCGAGCCTCACACCTCGGTATGAGTCAAAAACGGGATACGGACCCAAGGAGTGCACGACGTTTCTTTCTAGCTAGGGTGGTGTCAGTGACCTACCAGCCCTGACATTTATATACTTTTCACCTGTGTGGTTGTTGGATATGAGGCGCCTCGGATATAGGTCTGTAAGGACCGGGAAACGTGTGTTCAGGAATAACTAATCCTCAAAAGTAAGAGAGGACCGGCCTTGGAGGTTCCAAAGGATCATAGTGGGGTCCTGAGGCATTTGCTAGAGTGTCTCGAACGCGGAGAGGAGCTTGCCCCTTGCCTCGGCTCATGACGGAATCCAATTTCCAATACGTGATATTGTGGTTTTAATTGTAGAACTAGTATGGCGACATGATAGATGGTACCCATGCCGCCTATGATTGATATTTATGATTTGAATTGTTTTGACACTATACACTTATTATAGTATCAAATAATGTGTTTTAAACGTATCGAGCATGCTTTGGCTGTTATAAGGGAAAACCCTATCCTCCGGCTTGCGTTGCATTGTGTGATGGGACCTGGGTCTTATAACAGCTTCATTTTTCTTTATTTAGCATTGCGTTGTTTGTTTTATGCACTGGTATTCTTGGGAGGAAACCCGTTCCGTGTTATACGGCGTGGTCCCTTGATTTACCAAACTTTAAAACCAATATTAATAACTGTTTTAGTTCTCACACCGGTCCCATGACTGACCTGGAGTTTATTGTTTTAACCTAAACTCTGGGTGCCCCTATTTTCCACACGGGCAGCTAGTAGTTTTGGTTTTGCAGATTTATATTCACAGGGTCCTGATATACAGCTGGAACGATGCTCGGAAAGCTCTGTATCCGTGTATTACTTCTAGTTGTGTTTTTGTATTATTTTCCGCTGCGATGTATTTAAATGTAATTTAAATCTCTGATATTTGTTGAATGTAATTTATTCATTTATACTCTGTATATTCTTGTATCTGATGGAATTGTTGTAATAACAATGAAATGTTCTTCCGTCTGCGTCCTTTTGTGTGTTGTTCTCAAAGTATTCGTGCTTTCCTTTACGGGGAAGTTACGGGTTCTTTCATAAAATGATATTCAATCTATTTAAAATCCATTTATTTTATTTAATAAATAATTATGGTTTATAAACGATTCCGTAGCGAGTCTTTGAAAAATTTGGTTGGGACATAACTCACAATCTATGATACGAAATCTCGATTTTTCACTTTTATTAGAAAAATACAGTTCAATAGACTCGAGCGCTTCTTATTTCGAAGAAATCCCACTTATATTGAATCCTTTATATTCAATTGAACTTCAAAACGTAATATTACGAGATTTCGCGATGTTACGAGCTCGTTTTAATTTATATTATAAATTATACGTTCAAATATCATTATATATATACATATATATATTCGTCATTATAACTCGATTCTAAACTCTTTTAAGTCTTTTCAATTGTCCAATTCAAACAATATTGCAAATTCAACTTATTTCCAACAAATTTCGAAATTAAATTTATTATTCTTCTATTTATATTAATTTAATATTCAAAATATAGAATTCAAAACTTCTAAATCTCCAAAGCAACCCTTCTAAATAATTAATTATATTAATAATCCAATCACAAAAAATTTGGGTCGTTACATGCATAATACTTTATTCTTTTTCTATTGCATGTATATATAACTTACCAAATGCTTAATAAGTTAAAAATGTTATAGTAATAAGCAATTGAATAAACTACAAGTATTGGTATGGATAACGAAGGTGAAATAAAATTGATGGATTATAAATATGAGTGAAACTTAAGTTACGACAGTAAGTGATATGTATCTAGTTATGTTATGAAATCTAATTCAACCAAATAAGGAAAATAAACCGAATCAATGAAATAATCTAATAATGTTAATTGTCTGGTTATGAATTAAATGTATTGGTATTGATGGTTGAATATTCGATGATTCAGGATAGTCGATATTTCCATGTTGAATATGAATGTTTAATAAATTATATGGAAATATAAAAGAATAGGTTTATAATTTATAAACTTAGCAAAGGTTGAATGAATTAATTAAATTAATTAAAACGAGCTCGTCGCATAGTGGCAGTACATAATTTTCCGCACTGAAGTTTAAATGAATGCGTTGGATCTAAAATAAGTCGGAATTCTTTGAAATAAGAATCTGTTGAATCTATTGGAATATAGTTTTCTAATGAAAGATAAAAAATTTATATTTTAACTTGTAGATTTTAAGATATGTGTAAATCAAATATTTAGAAAAATCACGGTTTGGTAATTTGCAATTTAGAACTAAAATATTAATAAAATGCATGTTTAGAATACATAATTTGAGAAATAATAAGTTAAAACTAGTTTTGAAATTATTAAACCAGTTGAGTTGAGTAAAATGAGCATGATAGTGTTTACACATATATCTAATATTATGGTACGTATAAATTTGGAATAACTGTTGAATGAATTATAAACGCATATGAAATAGATCATGCTTATAACCAGGTTATTAAACTAAAATATTGACAGTTGGAAATGTGAATTGTATACAGATGGAATGAACCAAATGATACCGTACAGATAATATATTAACACTTAAAACTTGAAATTGTGCTTGGTTGGATGAATATGATTGTTTGAAGTTTATTTGTTTCTTTGGTTGTATTTGTTATTCGAATTATTTCATATATATATATATATACATATGTTTTTATTTGGATGATGAGGGTTTTTGTCGATATAGATGTCATATGCTTGCTTTTGGAGTCACTGCACATCATATTACTTTTGCCTGCTTAAATAGAATAAATTGCTAATAATGCTAATGGGAGGTACGTTTATCGGTTTATATATCATTTTTGGGTTATATATATTGTTTCCTCATTGTTTGGGATGTCTCAGCACTGAGATGAGATGTATATGTGTGGCTGTATGTGTATTGTTGATTTTCCGGACCTAGTAGCGCAATGGAGACTTTACCGAAATTTTTCGAGAATTTACGACTAAGATTTTTTTTATGGAAATTGATTTTCAACTATATATAAAACTATTGTATAAGTTAATGTTTCTAAGTTGAAATAAAATTGTATGGTTAAATATATTAATTAATAACTTCCTTACTATACCCTTTTCAAGAGCGAAAAGCTTTGAGTGCGGGGAGAGTGTAACAACCCGTATTTTTCTAACCATGTAAATTATTGAATTTAATATGATTTTTGAATATTTTATTGTTATAAATAAAATTTTATAAATTAACTGTGTACATTTATTTGTAAACTTAATTAAATTGATTATGCAATGAATTTCAACTACTTGTAGCATTGATAACTAGTAATTATTGTAAATGAAATTATGATTGGTTTATATTTATAAATATTGAACTTTGAATTTAATACTAAAATATTTGAATCAAATTGATTTAATTTATTTAAAATTGAAATTTAAAATTGAACGTGGTTAAAAATCAAAAAATTGGAATTCAAAACAAACAAAAATTTGATTTGAATTCTATTTTGATTTGAATAATGTAAACTTTTGAATTTAATTTGAAGTGAATAAACGTAAAACGAATATAATATATTAGTTAACCTGTTAAAATATATCTATTTTGCAAACGATCTTGAAATTCAGTGAAATCGGTTTCAATGGATCCGGAATTGCAAATTATTGTAAGATTTCAAGTTTCATGTCAGTCGAAGTTATTATATGATCGTGCCCAATATAGATCCGTGTGGATAAACATTTTGAGATTTAAAAAAGCCATTTTCTAAACGAATTCGGATTTTGATAAAAACTGTTCTGTCAAGTCCAGAATATTAAAATATAGTGGAATGTTAAGTTTTATGGCAATTGGATTTTCGATGGGGCTATAGGAGCTGAAAATGCTCGATGACATTATAATTGACTAAAACAATAAAATACCTAAGAAATGCTCAACTATAAATAGTCTTTTATTGTAACCTAATCATTTATTTTTCTCTTAAAAGATACATAAGAAGCCGCACCTATTCAAAGAAAATCCAATAGCCGACACCATGATTTAATCTTTAAAAATTAAATTCGATCAAAATACTTAATGAAATAAAATGAATTTTGATTCATTAAACTCGTATTTATAAGATCTTCGCATCTATAATCTTCTCCAGAGGTGTAAAGATGTTTGAGCAAAGGCCATTGTATGGGCCATGACCTAGGGTTGAGGCTAGGCAGAGTGTAACAACCCGTATTTTCAATAACCTGTTATAACATAAATCGAGGCAGAATTTAATTCAAAAATCTAAATCAAGGGAAACGGGCTATGCCATTGCGTTCGTCTCGGAAAAATACGCGAAATAGAGTCCGAGTTTTCGAAAATCGGAGTCCGTATGACCCAGTTAAGGCCCATTGAAGTTTTCAGAAATTTCCATGTTAAAAACAGATTTAAATTTCAAATTAAAAACAAGGATTAGGGCTAACTGGCGGCAGGCGGGAAAACTCCCTCCAGGGCCCCCATGTCGACAGGCATGTCGACAGGGGTCTTAGGGTGTCGACTGCCCTGTCGACAGCCCTGTCGACATGGGGTGGCCAGGCAGTTTTGCCTGGCGCACCATTTTGATTTGGAGCTTGGTCTTGTGGCTTGGTTCTAGAGAATTCCTAAATCTGACGGACCTAAACTAACCTAGGGTTAGTCCTAGGGCTAAAAACACTCTAATCTTCTATAAATAAGCCCCTAATCCTACCCTAAAACCTCATTATTCACTCTAGCAACCAAACTATGTCAAATTGAATTCTCAAATGGCCTCCACCTAAGAACCCTAGCCTCCACCCTCTTCAAAAATCAATTCTAGGAAGATTTTGATGTTCATACAAGCTTTTCTAAGTTGTATGAATGATCATTAGCTTGCATACATCATCAAGTTGCAAGCTTTATTTTCTAAGCTAGAGTTTTTGGGATTTTTGTTAATTGGAGCTTTGTTTTGGGTTTTTATATGCTTGCATAAAAGGGCTTCTCAATCTTTATTAGTAGATTTGTGTCTTCATAATATTTGTAAGCCCTCTTACCTTCATTTTAGAAACTCTAAAGTTAATATGTGATGAAAGTTGGGATTTATGCATGTTTAATAAGTTATGCATGCTTATGCGAGTTCACTATGCTATGTTATGCATGTTTAATGAGTTATGCATGCTTACCCAGTTCTAACGCCCCCCAGAAGCTAGCGCCCCCGAAAGAGTGACCCTAGCGGAGGTGGGGTGTTACAAATTTGGTATCAGAGCATATGGTTTACAAGAAAGGACAAAAAGTTTTTTTAAAAGACTTTTGAAAAACTATTTTCAAAACAAGTATAAAGTATTTTCCAAAGAAAAGTCTAGTATTTTAAAAGGGCTATTCCCCAAAAAGCCATTAGCGTTATCCTTCGTTCCCTGGACCTAATCTTATCTTATCTTTCGTTTCAGTATGGCTGAGGATCTTGCCATCCCGGATGGAGTAAATGTGCCACTCTGGTATAGGAGACTTCTAGAAGCTAGGGCGGCAGCCAGCCCCGCAAACCCTACTCCCACTCCTCCTCCTGTAGTTGAGAATCCTCCCCCTAATGTCCCTCCTCCGGTGGTTCCTGTTCCCCCTCCTCCAGCAGTTAATATTCCTCCTCCCGTTGCTAATGTTCCTCCCCCTCCTGTTGCTGAGGCTCCTCTTCCTCCTCCTCCCCCTCACCATCCTCAGGTTGAGTTCACGAAGGTTTGTAAAGACTTCAAGGCGATGGGAGGCAAGAATTTCCTAGGCACGGAATCTTTTGTTGAAGCTAGGAATTGGCTGAAAGACACTGAGGACTTGTTTGCTATCTTTGGGATTGATGACGAGAGGAAAATCTTATTGACAGTGTGGCTTTTGAAGGATGAAGCAGCCTATTGGTGGGAAGTCACCAATGGGACGAGGCCCGTTGAGACTTGGGCCGATTTGAGGGCTAGATTTGTGGCCAAGTTTCTATCTTCTGCTAAGGCGAATTTACAGATGGAGAAGTTCATTGCATTAAAGCAAGGTGATATGTCTGTCAAGGAGTATGTGAACAAGTTTAATCAGCTGGCCCGTTTTGGTTTGGATATGGTGAACACTCCTGAGAAGAAGGCTCTTCGATTTGCTAGAGGGTTGAATGAGCCGCTGCAGGGCTTGGCGATGTCACATATTCCGCATGGGGCTACTTTTGAGAGTTTGGTCAATATGGCTCTACTTCAGGGAGACGGAAAGAAAGAGGTCAAGACGAGTGATACTCAAGCAAAGAAGACTGATTCTCAAGGTAAAGGAAATCAAGGTGGTCAAAGCAGTCAGGGGAATCAGAGCAAGAACAAGAAGGGGAGCAACAACAAAGGCAAGGGAAAGTGCAATTACTGTGGTGTGCCTGGACACTTTGCTAAGGATTGTAGGAAGAAGAAAAGGAAGCTTAGTGGTGGATGTTTCTCTTGTGGTGAGACTGGACACTTCAGCAAAGAATGCCCAAAGAAGAAAGGACAGGCTGGGCCTTCAGGAGGGCAAGTTCATGCTCTCAATACCGCTCCAGTTTCCGACCGAGGTAGTGTTTCTGTTGAGAACCTTGTTTATGTTTCCGATCTTCCAGTTCGTACCTTGTTTGATTCTGGTGCGTCACATAGCTTTATTTCATCTGATCTTGTTGATAGCTTGCACCTTAGTACTAGCTTAGTGGATGATCCCGTTTGTGTTCCGAATCCCATTGGGGGTTCTGCTCATCTATCTATGATATGTGAGGATCTGAGGATCTCTATACTCAGTGTAGAGTTCTTGTGTAGTGCATATGTTCTTGGTTTCAGGGGATACGGATTGATACTGGGCATGGATTGGCTGTCCCGATATGGAGCCATTCTTGATTGTGAGCATAGGGTTGTGAGGCTTGTGACTCGCCTTGGCAACACCTTAGAGATTTCATGCAATCCGAAGGATCCCGTCATGTTGTGCTATCTTGAATCTCTCGACTCGTCAGAGGAAACCCTTCAGTCTGTAAGGGTGGTCCGAGATTATCCAGATGTTTTTGAAGAAGTTAAGGGGTTGCCCCCTAAACGAGAGATTGATTTTCGCATTTATCTGGTGGATAATGCTAAGCCTGTTTCTTTGCCCGTTCGGCACATGGCTCCACGTGAGAGACGGGAGCTGAGCAAGCAAGTGAAAGAGTTGCTTGAAAAGAACTTCATCAGACGAAGTATATCCGAATGGGGAGCGCCTGTGGTTTTTGCTACTAAGGCAGATGGTTCTCTTCGACTCTGCGTGGATTATAGATAGTTGAATAAGCTGACTAAGAAGAACAGACACCCATTACCGAGGATCGATGATCTTTTTGACCAGCTTGTTGGGGCTTCTGTTTTCTCTCAGCTTGATCTTGCTACTGGATTTCATCAGCTCAGAGTGGCTGAAGATAGTATAGACAAGACTGCATTCAGAACTCCAGACGGATTCTTTGAATGGCTTGTTATGCCGTTCGGTTTGACGAATGCACCCGCGTATTTCGTGGATTTGATGAGTAGGGTGTTTCGGGAGTTCTTGAACAAGTTTGTCGTGGTCTTTGTGGATGATATTCTGGTCTTCTCTAAGGATGAAGAAGAGCACGCGAGACATCTTGTAGAGGTGATGGATACGCTTAGAGCGCATCAGTTAAAGGCCAAGTTCTCCAAGTGTCACTTTTGGAGAAGGGAAGTTAGATTCCTTGGGCATATCGTATCCAAGCAAGGCTTAGCGGTGGATCCCGCTAAGGTGGTTGCAGTTCAGGATTGGAAGACTCCAAGGAATGCAACCGAGGTGAGAAGTTTTCTAGGTCTTGCGGGTTTTTACCGGAAGTTCATCAAGGACTTCACGAAGATATCCACTCCTCTTACTAAGTTGACGAAGAAGAACTTAGTTTTTGCTTGGGATATGGATTGTGAGCTTGCTTTTCAGAGACTCAAGAGAGCCCTTACCTCTGCACCCGTTCTAGCTTTACCCGATGGTGGTAAGATATTTACCGTGTACACTGATGCTTGTGGCACGGGATTGGGCGTCGTTCTGATGCAAGAGGGCAGAGTTATATGTTTTGGTGGGAGGCAACTTAAGGTGCATGAGAAGAATTATCACACTCATGATCTAGAGCTGGCAGCGATTGTATATGCACTCAAGGCTTGGCGTCATTATCTTCTGGGAGAGAGATTTGAGCTGTATACTGATCATAAGTCTTTGAAGTATCTCTTTTCGCAGAAGGATCTGAACTTGAGGCAGCAGAGATGGATGGAATTCTTGGCGTCCTATGATTTTGATATAGCCTATACCCCTGGCAAGGGGAATGTTGTAGCGGATGCGTTGAGTAGAAAAAGGTTGACACTAAGTCCTCTATTTGTTGAGATGAAGAATTTAGAGTTCTTGGCAACCTTTGATTTTTCTTTGACAATTGAGTCGATGACCGGTTCTTTGGCATCTCTAGAGCTCAGGCCTACCCTTCTGGATCAAGTTGGGGCTTCGCAGAAGGAAGACCCTCAGATAATTGAGATCATGGATAAGCTGATTCGAGGGGAGACATCTAGTCACCTTGCTCGATATTCTATAGATGATAAGGGTTGGCTGAGGAGAGACGGAAGGCTTTGGGTTCCGATGGTAGAAGACTTGGTGAGGAAAGTTCTTGATGAAGCACATCGCTCCAAGTTGACTATACATCCGGGTGGAGATAAGATGTATAAGGATATGAAGCGCATTTTCTTCTGGCCTGGAATGAAGAAGGATGTGGCAGAGTTTGTCTCTAGATGTGTTGTTTGTCAGAGAGTAAAAGCCGAGTCGAAGAAGCCCGGTGGGCTATTGCATCCTCTAGAGGTCCCGCTATGGAAGTGGGAGAGTATTTCTATGGACTTTATTGATGGGCTTCCAAGGTCAAGGAAGGGGAATACGAGCATATGGGTCATTGTAGATAGGCTTACGAAGAGTGCTCATTTCATTCCGGTGAAGAGCAAAAGGACCGCATCTGGACTAGCATCAGTATATCTTCGTGAGATAGTACGACTACATGGAGTCCCTTCCAGCATAGTCAGTGACCGAGACCCCATCTTTACTAGTCAGTTCTGGAACAGCTTGCAGGAAGCTATGGGCACGAGGTTGAACCTGAGTACGGCCTATCACCCACAAACAGACGGCCAAACAGAAAGGGTGAATAGGGTACTTGAGGACTTGTTGAGGCTTTGCATTCTGGATTTTGGTGGTGCTTGGGAAGACCATCTTCCTCTTGTTGAGTTTGCATATAATAACAGTTATCAGGCGAGCATAGGGATGGCACCATTTGAAGCTTTATATGGGAGGCCATGCAAGTCACCTACATGTTGGTGGGAGACTACAGATAAGCTTATACTTGGACCCGACATGATTAGAGATACATCCGAGAAGGTTGAGTTGATTAGAAGACGGATGAAGGCGGCCCAAGACCGACAGAAATCCTATGCTGATAAGCGAAGATCCGATTTGGAGTTTGATGTTGGGGACATGGTTTTCGTAAAGGTCTCTCCTTTGCGGAATGTGGTCCGATTTGGAGCTGTTGGGAAGTTGGCACCGAGATTTGTTGGACCCTTCCCTATCATAGAGAGGATTGGGAAGATGGCTTATAAAGTGCAATTGCCCGAGAAGTTGTCCGGAGTGCATAATGTCTTTCATGTCTCGCATCTCCGAAAGTGCCTACATGAGTCCGCTAAGGTGGTTGAACCTAGCATTCTTGAAGACGTGGAAGTAGAGAAAGACGCAACTTTGAGGAGAGCTCCGATTCGTATCTTGGGGACAGAGACCAAGGAGCTAAGGAATCGAGAGGTTAAGCAGGTGAAGGTTCAATGGGGTGAAGCCGAAGAAGACGCAACTTGGGAAACCGAGGAGAAGATGCGTGGGCTTTATCCATTCCTTTTTGAGGGTACACTCTCAATCTCTTTCCTTTGTTAGCATATCTTTCTCTTTGCTATCCATGTTTATCTAGTTATCGTACTAATCTTGTCATGAGGACCTTAGATAGAAACCCTTTGGATGAAACATGTGCTTGATACATGTTATGTTTGATGGTTGCAAATGGCTGCAAGTGTTTGCAAGTGGTTACTCGTGGATGCATGATACACATTAGGCACTAGATCGGCTCACACACTCCTCATATTGCATGTGCATGAGTGTTTATGCTTATTCTTGGATGAAATTTGTATGCAATCACATGGATGTTGCATATGGATGTATGATTGAGCACGCATGTAGATATTATACATTATGTTAGGGATTTGCATACATATGGATACATTTCACTAACATATTTTGCATTGATCTTTGCATTAGATAAGTACATATACACACACTTTTGCATATGTTCATACAGCATTTAGAATCTTTTAAGGACAATGATTGCTCGTGGATGATGCTTTGAGTAGATGGATGATTGGATGGTAGGATACGTTCCTCCTAACTTGAAGATTTCGAGGACGAAATCCTTTAAGGAGGGGAGAATGTAACAACCCGTATTTTCAATAACCTGTTATAACATAAATCGAGGCAGAATTTAATTCAAAAATATGAATCAAGGGAAACGGGCTATGCCATTGCGTTCGTCTCGGAAAAATACGCGAAATAGAGTCCGAGTTTTCGAAAATCGGAGTCCGTATGACCCAGTTAAGGCCCATTGAAGTTTTCAGAAATTTCCATGTTAAAAACATATTTAAATTTCAAATTAAAAACAAGGATTAGGGCTAACTGGCGGCAGGCGGGAAAACTCCCGCCAGGGCCCCCATGTCGACAGGCATGTCGACAGGGGTCTTAGGGTGTCGACTGCCCTGTCGACAGCCCTGTCGACACGGGGTGGCCAGGCAGTTTTGCCTGACGCACCATTTTGATTTGGGGCTTGGTCTTGTGGCTTGGTTCTAGAGAATTCCTAAATCTGACGGACCTAAACTAACCTAGGGTTAATCCTAGGGCTAAAAACACTCTAATCTTCTATAAATAAGCCCCTAATCCTACCCTAAAACCTCATTATTCACTCTAGCAACCAAACTATGTCAAATTGAATTCTCAAATGGCCTCCACCTAAGAACCCTAGCCTCCACCCTCTTCAAAAATCAATTCTAGGAAGATTTTGATGTTCATACAAGCTTTTCTAAGTTGTATGAATGATCATTAGCTTGCATACATCATCAAGTTGCAAGCTTTATTTGCTAAGCTAGAGTTTTTGGGATTTTTGTTAATTGGAGCTTTGTTTTGGGTTTTTATATGCTTGCATAAAAGGGCTTCTCAATCTTTATTAGTAGATTTGTGTCTTCATAATATTTGTAAGCCCTCTTACCTTCATTTTAGAAACTCTAAAGTTAATATGTGATGAAAGTTGGGATTTATGCATGTTTAATAAGTTATGCATGCTTATGCGAGTTCACTATGCTATGTTATGCATGTTTAATGAGTTATGCATGCTTATGCAAGTTCACTATGCTATGATTTGCAAGTTTAACAAGTTATGCATGTTTATGCAAGTTCACTAAGTCATGATTTGCAAGTTTAACAAGTTATGCATGTTTATGCAAGTTCACTATGCTATGATTTGCAAGTTTAACAAGTCATGCATGTTTATGCAAGTTCACTATGCCATGATTTGCAAGTTTAACAAGTTATGCATGTCTATGCAAGTTCACTATGCCATGATTAGCAAGTTTAACAAGTTATGCATGTTTATGCAAGTTCACTATGCTAAGTTATGCAAGTCCAACATGTTATGCATGTTTATTATGGTATGTGAGATTCATCATGTATGTTGTGCCAAGTTCCCTCTTTCTATCCTTTAGGCGTTATGACGAATATGTAAGCGATAGAATGACGTTGGGGGTTTTTGGGGTAAAACTTAAAAATACATGAAAATATAAGATTGGGAATTTACCTATTAAGTTAGGTCTACCCCTTGGGAATTTACCTATTAAGTTAGGTCTACCCAAGTATTTGCTAAACTTGTAATTATGGTTTGAAAATAAAGTGGACATGACACTTAGAAAACACGTGTGGCCAACTCGAGGTTGGGTTGAGTTTGTAGCGTAAACCTACCCGGAACCGACCGGCTTAACTAGTTGCTACAAACAATAGGACCCAATGTGAGAAGTTGGTCATGTGTACCTGGGACCCGAGGTTAGACCAAGTTGTGGTGTAAAGCTACTCGGACCCGCCCGGCTTAACTAGTAACCGCAACAAAGTCTAATGTGAGAGGTTAAGGTACAATTAAATTAATGCCTCATGATTAGGGTTAAGTCATGGCCCACTAATACTTAACCAAATTTTGGGGATACGAGGGATTAAATGGGGTTAAGTGGTGAACTGTTGGTTACACTTAACTAATTTAATCCATGATTAGTGAGGGGTTAAACCACACTTAACCCTCTTAGAAAACCCTAGCAACGTGGTCTGTTCCAGCAGTAATCCCAGTTTGGTATCATTCACAACCCTAGAGGCTAGGCTAGGGCGGGGCACGATTACTGGATGGATATAAGCGACCAAAGCGACGGCTGAGTGGTACAGCGGTGCGGGTCCAGGCGGGCTACGGACGTGCACGTAGTTCGGTGTTGGACAAACTCGAGGCACGGGTACCAGTAGGTTTAGACTGTGCATTATTGCTTAGGTGTCTGGGGTTGACACCCGAGGGCTTGATACACCCAAAGGTGGACCTAGCACAGTCTGACTACAACCATATGTGGGCCGTATGGACACCAACACTTGACGTGTTAGGTTTATAGGGATCCGATCGACTAGACCGTTGGGCTGGACCTTGCATTAAGGTCACCTCATGCTATTGGGCCAAAGTTTGGGCTGAGGGATCAATACCTGTTATGTTAGTTTGCTAGTACACTATGGTGCAAAGCTTAATCTTCTTTATGTGATGACACCTTTATCTATTGCCAGTATATTCATCTCAGTTTCCATCATGATGTTAGCTTTATTAGTTTATAGACTGATCGTAGTAGGGCTTACCAGTCTTTTTGACTGACCTGTTTTCTTTCGCTTCTTTTCTTCCGTCCCCCCCCCCCCCAGGTTCTCAGGGAGGGAACAGTGGTGCTTAGCTTGGATCGCTTGCTTGTTCGCTGGATAGCTCATGTATGTCTGGACATTGAGCTCGCTATGGTTTATCACTTTTATTTTTGGGGATAGCACTATGTATTTCAGTATTTCTGTTTATGTTGTACTAGACATATTTATTTTGGCAGATGACTTTATGATGTACTAGACTTGTTTTGAGATGGTTTGAGATATTCCGCTGTTTTATTCTCACTTACTCTGTTTTACATATATATTTATGTTCCTGTTCTGCCTTGATATATCATTATGCATGCTTACCCAGTTCTAACGCCCCCCAGAAGCTAGCGCCCCCGAAAGAGTGACCCTAGCGGAGGTGGGGTGTTACACAGAGTTTCGGCAAGCGATAGATGAATTAGATGTCGGATTCAGGTTCGTGGTGGAAAAAGACATCATGTGGAAAATTTTGAGGAAAATCCAAGAAAAAAGGTGATTATGTTCTGAACTAGGTCATGCATATATCTAAACGACTTGATTTTCCTCGAGTGGCCGAATTTGACGTGTTAGTAATGGAGAGACAGTGATCGCGAAGAGATGCTCATCGAATGTGTCGGTTCAAAGAATCAGTGACTATACATGGAGATTGGGTAAAAAGAAGTTTTCCTTATTTTGACCATGGACGTCTTATTTACAACTGGTTCGTACTAAAAGTGGGAAGAAGAAAGGATGAGAGGGGTGACGTGGCAGGAGTATATTAGGTGAGTTTTATTTAAGTTAACTTATGCATATTGAAATTAAAATTGTAATACGCATATAAGTTTATCATACGAACTAAGATTCACATGTGGTTTTCTCCTTTGCGATTGTGTCGAAATTCCGGACGACATGGAGCTGGTTTGTTTTGATTGGATACCGTTCAATTTTAGGACTCTAGTTGGAAATCACGTTCAAAACCTAAGGTGAGTGATTTAACTCACTCACACTTAACTGAAATATTTGATTTTTAGTTAAATTTAAATCATGTTATGATATGATTGTATTGTTTGTTGTTTAATAGTTAAAATTGTGTATTTATGTCAACTTTCATTGATAATGTAATTTAATTTGACTGTTAGTTTAAGTTTTACTGTTAAGTTAAAATTCGATGTTTAATTGCTAGTTTAAAACCCGACATCTGATAACTAGTAAATCTATATGATATTGAACTGTTTGGATGTATTGATTTAGTGGATGACTTGGATTGATATGTCTGACAGAGTCATGTTTAACTGTGTGAATTTACCCATTATTCACCTTGAATTTATATGACCATTGTTTGTGTTGATTAATCCCAATCATTTACCCTAGATGCTACAGACATCAAATAAACCTGGGATTAATCATTAAAATGAATTAAGAACGTAGGTTAAAATGATAAATATCTATGATGCCTAATTTGGATTGAAATGATATATATCCATTCCCAAAGTACCAAAAATTAAATTTTATTACTTGGCCATTGGATGGACAATTATACATGGGCACCGGTTGGTTAAATAAAACTTGTTTAACCTTAAATCTTAAAATATTGTTTTAAAGACAATATAAATGAAGTTTATAGATCGATTTTCCTTTGAATTTGAACTTTGAATTTTGAAATTTAAAATTTATAGGAAATTTGTTAACATTATTAACTGAAGTTAAAAATGAGTTGAATATGAACCAGATCTATTGGAATTGAATTATTTATCCATCTTTAAATTTTACTTTCAATTAACTTGATTTAAAGTGATATGGATTGTGAACTCGAGACTATTATAGATTAAAATAATTCAAAGTGAGAATATAATTGAAATCCAATTGAAATTTAAATTGGAAGTTGAATCATATTTAAATATCGAAGTTGAGTTGATTTGAAATAGGAATATTACTTCAAGTTTAGTTGAGATTTGGAAGGAACGATTCTAGTTCGAATTATAGCATTTTAACCATTTTATAAAACATTTTAATAAATAAATGTTTTAATTTATAAAGTATTTTAGTTTATAACTATTTTATTTTTTAACTTATATATATTAATTATTTTAAATAAACCATTTTAACAATCAACTTTATATTTTATAAAAACTTCTTTAATATTTAACTATATTTTTACTAAATTTGATAAATGCTATTTTATATTCAAACAATTTATTTAAACTTCTATATTTCTAGCTACGTGTTATCAAACTATTTCAAATATATATATCTAAACTATTTTAATATACCTTTCAACTATTTTAAATATTTTAATTATTTTAAAATTGGAGTTTTTTCATTTTCTAAGTCAGGTTTAAATTGTGATTTTATTATGAGATTATTCCTATTTTAAATATGAATGGATTTAAAGCAAATATGAAATTTTGATATGAATTACGAACCATTTGAAATGAAAAATCCAACTGGTGTGAAAAATGTAAACGTTTGGTTATTAAAGAGACGAGGATCAGATATTGTCATACTCTCTACTAACACTGAAAACCACTTTAACAATTG
This sequence comes from Allium sativum, assembly GCA_030737875.1. NCBI lineage: Eukaryota > Viridiplantae > Streptophyta > Magnoliopsida > Asparagales > Amaryllidaceae > Allium > Allium sativum. The sequence goes on from CM060924.1 coordinate 486,244,367, forward strand.
TGCATGTAGTGGAGAATCCAGAATGAAGTAGGATGGTTTAGCGAACGATTCTGATATGAGATACTAACATGACCCTAACTCCAATGAGTTAGCTTGATTGACTAAAACAGGAGCTACGCCAAGACCAAGTGAGGTCATTCCTCCTATTGAGCATACTTCTTCGGTACCTTTCTATTACTTTTGTGATGTGATTTGGTGGCCACACTTCGATTATGATTATAGGAGTTTGCCTCGAGGTGGGCGGTAGTAGTTGATATCGTTACAACCAGTCCGACTCTGCAAATGGTGTATCTACCCTAACATTCCTCGTGTGCCTTGTCACATGCCATATACGAGCCCACTACGATTTGGTTTGTACTGTATAATATGGAGTTCCCTATGATAGCCCTCCAGTTTGTGGAGGAATTATGGTACTATATATATAGTGGGAGTACATAAACGGTGTAAGGGTAATAATGGTAATCTCGCTTGCGCTATTTTGATACTTTAATGAATAGACACTTTATAATAGCGAAATTATATTATATAGTATCTAGTCTGACGGATCCATAGGAGACAGAAGTTCCCGTAACATCTTTTAAGCTATTGCACTCACAAACACGATAGGAGATGTGAATTACTGTTACCATCACTGAAACCTTGACAATCACATTGTTACATGGTTTGATTTGATTGATATGAGAATATTTTAGTTCTGATCCGAGTATTTTTGTATTTTTATTTGTGCTCAGGTCAGCTTGAGTTTTTCAGTTAGCAAAGACCATATTATATTGGAGGATGAAGACAAAGTTTTAGTATATTATCGATTATATATTCCCACTACATCATTCCTGTTTCGTTGTATTATTATATCATGTCTAGGTATGTAACTCTAATAATTATTGTAATGTAAACCAAATGTATATTTAACAGCTTCATGATTTGTTATTTGATTATTATATTTTGTCATTTCGTTATGAGATTCTGTGATTGTTTTCTTCTTTTTTATATTATACCAATAACTATATGTATTTTGGATTTGTTTGAGTCAACATATGTAGATTATTTTCAGTTTGTACGGCCAAAAATGCAGGTCATTACAACTTCGAACGAATCGTCCTATGATTCCACTGGGATAGGTAGGGAGCTTGTGACTTCTGGAGCTTCTTCCCTTTTCCAACAAGTTGGCCTGACCTGCACGCATGATCAAGAATGGCAATCAGGAGGATTACAGCACCTGATCGAGCATATCGACGTACCAGAAATCCCGGAAGATGGAGAAATGGGAGCGGGTGGCTCGCAGGAAGAAGCGGATGTGGATGATGAGCAGGAGACGTTCCTAAGGCGTCAGATATGATGGAGAATGCTTCCTTTCTTGAAAATCCGCCAGACTCAATCGTCTCATGAATTGATGAAGCTGCACTGAGATGAATGTGTAAGAACTACAACGTGTTTTGGAATGACACGTTAGTTCCTGGAAGGGAGGATATAGTGCATGCACCTTGGGAAAGGCACACTACATGGAATAGGCACATATGCGCTGTAGGATGCATGGCTTTATCTTTCATGTTCATCTGAGATGTACGTGCGCTTCTTTTGGTTAGCGCCAACGCAGCTTTATCTAAATATGTGTGCCTTCTTGTTTTCCACCTACATCATGTTCATCAAAAACTTAAGTGTGGAGCTAACTGGAGAAGACATTCGATTTATTTTCTCCATGAAGAGGAGAGCTACCGTTGCGCCTTCACTTTTTTACCTGGAGACACAAGCCATTACTCGTTTCATTGTAGGGTCATGGAATAGGCTGAGTTATTTTAAGCATGACTCATTCTTTGTTTGATACCCTATGGGATTTGCATGGAGATGGATCGCCGGACGTAAGTACTTCATACTTACATTGAGACTTAAGTTAATCGAGTCATAAGCTCTAGACTAACTTATGGTTTTAACGTGATAGGTACTCCTTGGATTCTGAGAGATGATGTTTAGTTTGAGCCTCTTGCGGCACTAAAGAAGGTTCAACCTAGGCTTCGCAATGCCTAATCTTTGCTGATAGATTGCCTCCCTTATTTGTATGGCCTTGTTTTAAAGGGATGTTCAAATGGTTGCTCGAACAGCAATGAAGAAGAAAAGGATGAGGTGGAAGCTGGGGGAGGAGTTGCTCCTCCAGGTTCGCATATGGAATTGCCCCATTTTGCGCACCCTGTCGTGACCCTGGTCGAAGAGGGAGTCATAGGAGCTCAAGGGAAAGTTAGCATCCATGATGGCGATGATGATGAGGGAACCGCAAGAGGAGATGATTCAATGCCTTCTCCCCTATCATCTCCAGAAGAGGAGATGAGGTTAAGGGAAGGGTTCACACTAAGTTCTCTAGCAGTTACCTTTGAAACCACTGCATCGGTGGAGGTTGAGCACCATTTCTCGGGCTAGGATGTAATCCCTATTGAGACTTCCACTTTCGGGTTTACCAACAAAAATATCTATAGCCTTTTACCGAGCGTTGGGGATGTTACACCATTAAGCAGGCTGACATCTGGTCCACGCAGGAAACACTTAGGAAACACACTCATAAGACTTGCATGGCACAACACTTATTTTATGCCTAGGATGTTAAAATATGACTCAATTTTTGCTTTGTGCAGGTGCAATGGCTCGATACAACGACAAAGACCGAGATCGGGGATTTAGGAGTCATCGACGACCTAAGGGTGGAACCGTGAGTAGTTTTGAAAGAAGTGCAGACTTGCAACTACACCCCCCATGACCTTATGATCACGGCGGTAGCCAATGACATCAAAACTAGCCTCATCACCCAGTATCTCCATCACCAAGTACCCAACTGGTCAGAGTTGAACAAAGGTCTAAAATAGTGATCACGAGGCAGTAGGTGTCAACAATTCCTCTTTATGTCCCACCCGTGGAGCTAGTAGGTAGAACTATATGAAAAGACAAGGCTGGAGGAAGCCTGGAATCCAGAATAAGAGATGTAAGGAAGTACGACCCGACACTGCTTGACATGTTTGTCATCCGAGAGCTGAGCAAGGAGGAGAAGAAAGAGATACTAAAGAAGTCGTTCTTAGGAAACTACTTCGATGAGTTGCTATGAGTGCCCAATATGCATTAGATTTCGCTACACGTCGACGAAGATACATGGTCCAAGGTATACGACATCTATCATCAATATCGGGAGCTGTACAAGTACGGAAGTAGGCTCTCGACCTGATTTTCCACAGGAATGCCGATATCCAAGTCCTATAGGTTGAGGACAAGGGCGAGAGGGGTTACCTACAAATTTCAAGACGTTGAAATGAGTAAGACAAAGAAATGATTCATGTCTATTTCTGTGTATTCGAGTAACATGTTTATATGCTAACTCTCTGCTACCGAAACATATAAGTTGAAGAAAGAGCTTGAAATGGTGAAAGAAGAGATGGTCCAGGCTCGGGAAGCGCACAAAGAGATACTGGCCTCGACCGCATCTCGGGCGACATCGTTCAAGAAGGATAATTAATCCATTTCTGAGGATAAAGTGTGGCTATTACAAGAAAGCAAGGAGGTACAACAGCACCGAGAAAAAAATGATGCTTTGACAATGGAAAACGAGAAGTTGTAGAAGGTAAATAAGCGAGCACAGCTCCTGATCAAGGAAAATGAATAGCTCGGACAGCTTCTATGTTCAAATCGTGCTGATCTCAAGTATGCTAGGAAAGACAGTTAGGTCACGGAGGCCTCGAATAGAGAGGTGTTGGGCCAATGAGGCAGCGTAAAGCCCGAATTCCGAGCCCAACTCGAGAAACTTAGAGCTGAAGTGGATGAGCTCTAGGGAGAGTAGAGGCAGAGCTAGAGCTAGCGGTGTGGGAGACCCTATGTCAAGAAATTTGATTCCACGAAATCTCGTAGGTCTAAGACTATACCTACATGATGGCTCAATCTTGGGAAAAGCAGGTGGAGTACGAGACGAGGATTCAGGAGGTGGAGTTGGTCGATAAGATGGCATTGATGACTCAGTACTGAACGAAAGAAGAGCATCTGGTGTTGGTAGAAGGCAGGGAGATGATTAAAGAGGATTCCAAAGTGTAGGAGGTAGAGAAACTTACAATTAAGGAGGGAAAATCCATTGTTACTGAGAGAATGGTGGTCACTCATGCATTTGAAGTTGGTAGCTCTGAACAACACCAAGTCGTTCCTCTTGGTTCCACTGGCGATCCTGTTGGAGATGCAGATAAGGATCCTAAGACAAGTTAAACACTAGGGGTGAATAGTGTTTAATGAAATTTATTAAATTTCTTGAAATCTTTTTGGATCAAATACACATTTTACAGATAACAGATATCAACAAATATAAAATCAATCACAAAATGCAGAAAGTAAAAGTAAAAGCACTAAAAGGAAAGCACATTTTGGGATTTTATACTGGTTCAGGACTCCCCTACATCCAGTCCCTACAGCGCTGGGTTGATGCAAATTTTTATTGAACATTATCCAATTACATTCCTTGATTACAGGGCTATAAGGAAACATCCCAACTGATTCCAAGTATAGTGAGACAAAGTTGATTTACTAGGCCACAATTTTACACTCAATCGATCTCTAGGACACAGTCGCACCTAGTCACTTTAAACAAGACATGACCACGCCCTTCTCTTATCAATTGTTGTAGTATTGACTCTATAGGACTTGATCTTAAGATCTTTGATTACAAACAAACTATAATTCTTGAGAAGCACTTGATTTCAGAGAGAATTTGATTTAGGATTGAGAGAGAAGAAGAATGAAATGATTTCTATTGAAATCGGCAGAGTATAAGTGTAGAAAATCAAGAATTAAAATACTATAATGGTATAGATTTGTTATTTAATGTTTGAAAATGCTTGAAAACTCAAAGTTTATCAAGTTTACGGTCGTTCTTACAGACGTTAGGCATACGCTGACCAGGCGCATGACTAAAATCTCTAAGTACTAAATGTACTTGTTTCAACTCCTAGTGAAAATACTTAAAACATTTAAAATAGATATGGAAAATACATTCCCCTGTGGATCGTGGTTACTCGGCGGTTACGCTACTATCCTAGTAGAATCGCTTGTAACCACAGTTTTCACACCCCTCGAATTTCGCCATGGTTGTTGCAATATATCGCAGTTACACAGCGGTTACGACCACTATCTCAATGGAACCGCTTGTATTATAGGCATCATGCCCCTCGAATTTCTCTGTGCCGTCTAGATCGCAGTTACATGGCTGTTACAACCACTATCTCAGTGGAACCACTCGTAACTGTAGGCTTCACGCCCCTCGAATTACGCTAGAACAAATAAGTAGTAATAATCAATGTGATCCTACCAAGTGGGATTCCAATATCAACGGATACTCCAATCAATGGAGTACCAACGTAGGTATGATTTTCATTTTTTATTTTTCAATGGAAAGAACTTCCCATATCTTCATTTGTAAAACATACAAACTAAATATATGTACTTCATTTCACGTTTCACATATATCGCACTTACATAGGTATCAATTTACATAAGATTTTTCTTTTCAAATCATGTTTTTCCAACGTATCATTCTCATATAAATTCTATTATATAAGACCATTATTTCAATCAATTATCTTCCAAATCAGTGGTTTTCGAATTAATATTATGCTTATATAAGTCATATAAGTTTCGAGCATTTCAAATCACAATATTCATAAGTCGAAATCTTCAAAATTTTCATTTCAATATCAATTTAGTTTTGATTTCACAATTGATTTGAACATTCAATATCATTTCGAATCTAGTTCATATTGACAATCAATTCATTATTAAAACTTCACTTTCGATTTGGGCTACATTTTACAAATATCATTAATCAACTGAATATTTACATTCAATCATTTCTTATCAAGACATCACTTCAAGATGTACAATTACACTATCCAAATACATAGGATTACCATTCGACTAGACTCGAGAATCAATTCCATATTTTCTTTCAGTCATTCAAAATATACATACATACATACATACATATATATATATATATATATGCATATAAAATCATGATTAACAAACCAAGCTTCATCTAACCAAGATAAACAAGTAGCAAAGCTATTGAAGTGGTATCCCCTACTTTGAGACATGAGAATGAATTCCAATGAACAAAAATTATCACTGAAATTATTTTCTAGCGACAAAAGTGGGTTCTCCATTCATATATTTTCCTTTTTGAAAACAATTCAGAAAATACTCCAAACATTTTTATTCAAAAATACTTGTATATACTACTAGTCTTTTTCTTCAATACATTAGAAATCAATTTCATAAATTTCAGGAATCAAATTCTCAAATTTTAGTGAAACGATCTCCTTAGTTTTAGCTAAATCAATATGTCATTTTTTTCACAATATACATTTCATATTTCATCAATGGTTTAACATTTGTAATTTGTTAATCCAAATATCAGTTATCACCCATTAGTATATCTTAAATATGCTACAATAAGGACAAGCATTAATTTACCGCTACAAATATATTCTTCGAAAATTCATAACTTTCTTCATATTTAAAATCGATATCTTCTATACGCAATCTATATAATAAAACTCATTTGTTGGAATTCAAAAACAATCATTTTTCTAAACCATTAAGAGATTTCAAAATACTTAATTCAATATCAAGTTTATTAATCATACACATACTATATTACTATACAACTTACAAAACATAACTTGATTCAGTGAAATTAGTTGATACACTATACTTGCGTCCGCAAGTAATTTACAAAACATAACCTTACTTATGAAGGCTTATTTAGATTCCCATTCAATTCAAATGATATTTTATTTGATCTACAAATTCATTAGGTCTCATTTACATCCAAAAGTTTATTTGGTTTCATTTTTTTCTTCTTTTATATACTCAAATTTATTTCAAATTATTTCTCATCATAAGTTTTGAGAATTTCAAAATACTTCATATTTCAAATTAACTTATATTTTATGTTTCAAGTCAATTTATACTTCTGAACATACTTTATTTCCAAATCAATTTATACTTCTAAATACATTATATTTTCAAATTAATAAACACTTTAAAAGTATTTTATAATTTCATTTCCAAAATATCTCAAATTAATTTATACAAAAAAAATACTTCAATCTTCAAAATACGTTGTCCCTAGATTCTGGTGAAAGTTCTTGTTAAACCCCACAAGTTAAGCTTTGTATAGACCAAAGCTCTGGTACCAATTGTAACGACTTGCCTTTTTGACCGCTTCAAGTCGATAGTTAAACCAACTTAAACAGCTCGAAATGATAGATTGTTATTGCTTATGAGGTTTAACATAATCAATACATAGAATCACAGAACATAATAACATGCACTAGAATAATTTTTACAGAAATATTAGAGCTTTACAATATTTTTACGTAGAAGAAAATACATAACTTTTACATAAAATAAATTTTACAACAAAATTTTCAAATCTATGCGTGTGCATCTTCACGTGTCTCTAACTTCGATAACTAAAATCTTTAGAGGTGGAACACCTGGGTCTGACCCGAGCATTTCAAGCAAAACAAAAAAAAATCAAATTAGGATTAACTTTATTCAAGTAACTCAACTTCAGTAGAATACTAAATATAGTAGTTAAACCTAACATATGGAAATTTCTAAGTTTCAAATCTATAACCAATCTATTCGAATAAGGTAGCTGCTGCCTGTCATGCATACATAGAGTTAAATGCCCATGTTCACATATAAAATTAAGATGTACAGTTGCAAGAAATTCATGTATGGAATTCTAAAAACATGTCCACATTTCTAGCTTAAATTCTATATAACAAAAGTCAACATTTTCATTTTACTTGTTGAGTAAGAAGGGGTGATAAACATAATGTGGCAATATATAGGCATATAAGACAATCATGGCCCAGTGCATGTGCCAAAATAATATTTCCAATAATATAATATAACAGTGTGTTTTAAGCAATCCCAAATTTAAACATTTTAGGTTGATGCCCCGGTTTCATAATTGCAAAGTAAAGTAATGAGGTGGATACACTTAAATATATACATCTAGTTTGTCACCTACAGATGCATTTACAAATTTCAAACTGCCAGGCAAGGCCAGATATAAATCAAGAGTTGTCTCAACATTAATAAGGTAAGCAAACAAGCTTCTTTCATATGTCCATGTGAGCCAACACGAATACATAACTACATATTCGTACACATATATGGTTACTGCATATTAATAATTTAATGTTCAACATATATTATTCAATTCATGTGGTAGTTTCCAAGCCAAAAAAGTGAATATGTGTTTATCAATAAAATAGCCAATGTGAAAGCAGTGAAATGGCCAAATACTATGATGCTAATGAAAATATAAGCATACATATACCAGAATCAGCCTCCATAGTAAAATGTGTCAACTTATATAATGATATGAGCATGCATGAAAAAGACAGAAAACATGGCAAACTAAAAAAAAAAATTCAGGGCATGTAAGTTATAAAGGCACCAGCCTAAGGACATAAAGATTGAACGACAAGAAGGAAAATTTATAGAAAAACATTTACTATTATATTCAATTGTAAATTGAGGTTGAAACTTGCATATAGAAAATCATGAGATAAACTCACCTTAAACGCAACAGTGATGAAGGGACAACAAAGAATAGGGGCGGGCGATGGGAAAAACAATGGTGAAAGCTGCTGACAGTGAACGGTAGGCAAAGACTATGAAGTGGCGGTGCACTGGATTCGATCAGAGCTGGAGGCTCAAGCCAAGTCTGAGAGGAGCACTGGTTGCTTCGAAGGTGGCTTGCGTTCGCAATTTTTTTAAAAGCATAGAACAGATCGGATTGAAGGAGAGAGGAGGTATGGGAAGAAGAAGGGAGAGTTATGCTATTTTATAAAAGTGAGGATGGGTAAACAAGAAGAAATAGAAATGAACAATTACAATTGAAAGAAACATAAGTGTAGGCTTTAACGTTTCCTTGTCTTTTCCTTTCTCTCTCTCTCTATATACATATACATATATATATATATATATATATGTATGTATGTATGTATGTATGTATATATATATATATATATGAACGCTATAGATAATAAATGAGCAAATATTGCATGGTTCTTTCATCCATTTGAAACCAAAAGTTTCAAGTTTTTATGGCTCATTTTTTTATACGAATGTGTTAGAATTCAAAATAAGGGAGCACTTACATGCATTGAAAATAATAAAGGAAGATAGAGAGAATGGCCACACATTTTAAGAAATGTATGCATGTCTCCAACATGACAATTTAATGAAAAGAAGGAAAAAAATGAATGGGCATAAAATTGAATGGCATAGATATGAAGATATAACATATTGTGAAAAGTTTTAAATGTGAACAATGCATGAAATTTGTTGCAGTATGCCTCTATTTATTTAATGCAAATATATGATGCCTGGTCTTTTCATTTCATTTTTTTTATTTTATTCATGTGTTTCACAAATTAAAGGAATAGTTAAGGATGTGTTATGATTTTTATCTTATTTATTTATTAGCTAATGAATGTGTCAGCTTTTAATTAGGAGATGAGCAACATATGAAAATGTAATTAATGCGCTGGAATTCAAATTGAAATCTAAATAATACTCCAAGTGAAAGTTGAAATATGGAAACCACAATTTACATCACTATAACATAAAATTAACATTTATATTAATAACATTCCTTCCTTATGTCACTATAATCCAAGGGTAGTTTTATGGTATCATATTGATATTTGCAGCAAGTATATGTCATGAGTAAATTTATAGTATAAATAAAATAAAATTCAAGCATTAATTTAGATAGCTATCATTGCAGTTGTTGTCATATCATTTTGCAGCCTTTAAGGAAACTTCTTTTGGTATAGTATTTTTTCTCATAACATGCATAGCTAAAAGAAGGGATGCTTTAAATCTTAAATCGCAAAATTGAAAGAAGTAATGAACTCATACACTATTCTGCCGCATAAAATTAGATTCGTTCATTGATTCGAATTTGAGTTGCCTTTAGGCCCAACAATTACGTTCAAACTTATAATTTAACGTTAGCACTTATATGTTATTACTTGCATGAAATTTCATTAATGACCGTTATCATCCACAAATTGGTATAAACTATTTAAATGAAAGTGCCAGAAATCAAAAATCAATAAAACAAAAGTAAACATATTAAATTTATATATTTCAAGAATCGTATATGTAAAGTGATTAAGATCAGAGAACTGCTTTTTATTTTTATTGTTATTTGATTATAAATTTCAACATTAGATTTTTTGTTAACTACGCTAGTTTGAATATACGTTATTTTAGACCATTTAAACTTCCATTAGATGTAAAATTTAATAGGGACGTTCCTTAATTTATTATCAAATATCGCATTAATTCCTGTATTAACCATTAAAATAAACTTAAGGATTCAACTATTAAATTCTATCGATAATAACTTAAAGTTAGTTACTCCAAATGCACATACAATGTGATTATTTTCATTATTATGAATTATAATTTAACAAATTATAAATTGTTATTTATCACAAATAATTTTTTAAAAGTTCATTAACAGCATCATAAATTTTATTTAAAAACCATTTTAAATTCAATGATTTGATTTAGTTTAATAACTTAAATGATCATTATATACGGGATGTTACAGTTAGTGCCACATTTTGGTTCTTTCACTGAGACCGTTGAATTCTCAGTTTCCCGGATTGTCGTTCTACTATTTGGATCTTCAAGTCTGAAGAATTAGTCCGCATTTGTACCTTTTTGAAGTTTTCATTAATTTCAACGGGTTTAGATTCCATGAGTCCATAGAAAAACAAAGATCAGCAAACTTCTCGGGTGAATGAAGCAAATGAACATCAGCGCAGAGGCATGCAAATGCTCGCCACAACCAGCTCGGAGCGGACCGGGTCGGGTTCGACTCGACTCAAAAGCGCAGCAGCACTCCAACCCAGGGATGACACTATGACCCGATCTGAAGATCTGAACACGGCTGGCGACATTGCTTCGACCCGACCCATTGAGCAGAACCCAACTCCAGCCATAGTTGATACTCCTGCCTAAGCCGACCTCAATGTTTCAAATCAATCTGGTGTAGGGAGTTCAACACTCGCTGCTACTACCAGCAATCAACCTCCTGCATCTACCCCTGTCTCACAGATGGATTTTGCACGTTTGATAGCCATGACGGGGAAAATTAACAAGGCTATAGAAGCCCAAAAAACGCGACTGTGCCGCAATCCATGAGAACATGAATGCAATGAATAGGCAGATGGACGAACTTCGTAGGCAAAGGATGCCTTGCCTAACTCATCGCCTTGCAGCAGATTACTCATCTTCCTCAGAAGAGAATGTAAGACCTCCACGAAGACATCTTGGAAGGCCTGAAAACATTAAACAAATGATCTTTGGCTAGTTGGGATATCGTGAAGATGCAGCTTGTCGTTTAGGTCCTAGTGATCCAAGTCTGGAAGAGCCCATGCTACTGCCAATGCGTGGATCTCACGTCCTACTTCGGGATCCAAACATTACCAATCCTATCCAAGGCTAACTCCTTCAGCCTACTCGTCTTGTGAATGACCAGGATCGCAAGGGGCAAGGAAACTTTTCTCCCGCACCACCCGACGTAGGAGATGGAAATGCTAGAAAAGCGAGAAGTACTGAACCTGAGCCAACACTAACCAATGGTGGAGTGGAAGCTATGGTACATCAAATTATGGTTGATAGAAGAGGTTACATTAATGAAGATTGAGGCATTGATTGCGGCCATACACCTTTCACTGATGACATATTGGATGTCCAGTTCCCGAGGCAATTCAATCTTTCCACCATGGACCGATATGGAGGAAGAACCGATCCACGGTAGCATTTGATGAGATACTCCTCATATATGAACGCCGCGGCGGCCCTGATGCCGTGAAGTGCAAAGCTTTTCCAATATAACTCGAATACGTGGCAATGATGTGGTTCACCCAGCTTCCGCCTCAATCAATTTCCAGTTTCAAAGAGCTAGGCGAGAGTTTCGTGAATCAGTTTTGACTTCATGCCCGGAAGTCTAAGAACGTCATCGAGCTTTCTGTAATCAAACAAGCTTCTGGGGAAATTCCGAAATCGTAGTTAGATCATTTCAATCTGCTAGTTACGGAAGTGAGTAACCCCCACGAAAAAACCATTTTGATGGCGCTAATAGACGGAGTCGATAAAGACATTGAATTCGGGAAATACTTGGTTGGAAAGCCGCCATTGACTAGAGAGCTATTTTATGAGAAGGCTGACATCCGCCTATAATAAGAAGAGGTGTATGCTCACTAGAAAAGAAAATCTGATGACACCCCGAAAGAAGATATCCAAAGCAATATCTCCATTAAGCAATCTGGTGACAGTGTAGGAAAATTGAAATGATTATCGGCAACAACAGTGAAGGAAATGACAGCCAAGGTGGGAAGGACAACAAGAGAAGCAGGAATCGGAAAAATAATCCCAAAAATGACCTCGACTCCAACACTTTAAGAATTACACATCACTAAATGACACCTTGGAGAACATTTATCCCGACACCTTCAATGTTATTCAATACAAGAAGCCTCCACTGAGAGACTCGACTGAAAAGGAGCAAGTGACCGGGAAGATCTGTTCATTCCATGAAACTTATGGCCACTCTACAAATGAGTGTCACCACTTAAGAGGTGATATCGAAAAACTGCTTCGAGCAGGGAAGTTGGACGAGTATAAAGTTGCCACTAGAGATATGGGCAAGGAGGACTAGCTTCGAGTTAGAACCAACCTTCCCCTAGACCTCTACTCAGCAGAAAGGGAAGAGGATAGTCATTAATACCATGGTCGGAGGACCGCATCCAGCTGGATTCAGCAATGGAGCAGTACGTCAATGCCGGTAAACATCCAGAAGTGGGAGCATGTAGTTCCCTCGAGGATACTATTCCCCTGAAGCTGTAGAAGACGACATTATCTTCAGAGGTAGAGAAAGTGTGGGAGTAGAGACTCCGAGTACCGACCCATTGGTAATTACTAATACCAGTAGTCCAGCCCTTGTACGGAAATTCCTTGTTAACTACGAGAGTTCCGTCAATATTATGTTTTAAAAAGCATTCGACCAGATGAAATTGAAGCCAAGGATTTGAAGCCATGCACTAGATGGATACATGCCTTTATGGCTCAACAACAACTCCGATGGGAGTGGTGGACTTGTCTATGGATCTTGGGGAAGGATATCGCAGGAGAGTACGAATCCTTCCGTTTGTCATCATGAATATTGATTCACCGTATAACGCCTTTCTGGGTCGACCTGCTCTCGTAGATATTAGAGCATACATCGCCCCATGGTGTTTATTGCGAAAGTTCCCAACAGAAGCCCGAGTAGGGATGGTCTGTAATAACCCGAAAAAGTTGAACCAATTTAAAATTTTTATTCTGGCAATTTTAGTGAATTTTGGATATTTAAAATGAATTATTTTAAATAATGACGATGAGAAATTTATTTTGAATAGAATTAGAACATATATATTTATTTGAATCAACGTTAGAATAAAAATATTTTATTTTAATTATAAAAGGAATTGAAAATGGCGCGGTAGTTCGAAAATTCGATTTCAAATTTCAAATGAATGTACATGATTCGAAATAAATCGGATTTTAGCAAAACCAAAAATATTAGAATCTATTTGAGAATATCTCTTTCCAATGAATTCGAAAAATCAAAATTTCATAGCGGGAATAAAAAGATATGCCCAGTTGAAAATTCAGAATAGTCGCTATGGAAAATATAGCCCTTAAAAAAATGGAAATTTTGCAAACGACCTCCGTTTTCGACGAAACCACTTTTGTTGGATTCGGGATGTCAGGTGATTGCTATATTCTAAAATTCATAATTTTTGAAATCAATATGTGAGCATGGCAAAATAAAACGTGTTTTGACAGTTTCTGTCAATTTGAATCGACCAGAAAATGGCCATTTTTCAAACGGTCTCCAAATTTGATGGAACTAGTTTTGTTAGGACCCTGTCATCAATACAAAGCAAGAAATAATTTTTCTAGAATTTATGGAGTCAGTATGTGGCCCCGAGAAATTGAAATGTACGTTTAAAATTAAATATATAATGATTTATAATTTAATTTAAAGCAAAACTGATCATAACAACCAAAATGGGTTACAAAACATAGCCTATTGTGTTCGGAATGGGGGTATTACGCTAGGAACGACAGTCGGTGGGTTCGATTTTGAGTTCGAATAAAAAAGTCAACCTTAGGTGGAATAAAATATACAATATAAATTAAATTAAATAATCTATCTATAAACCCCCCTTTGTACATCGTTCAGAAATTGGAGCCCCCAATTAATATCTCGATTCTTGCCATAACCCACGATAATCGCCATCGCCCATCGTGGCCCACTCCACCGGAGCTTCACCCACCGTCCGATGCGCCGCCACCCTCCATCAGTACTCCACCTCCCTCGATTCTCCTCTACCTCGCATGCTCGAGAAAACCCCGCCCACTGCCAAATCGACCATGCACCATCGCTAAAACCCCGGGTCCGCTATCGCACTCTTCCACCTCCTGCGACGTCTCCGACCGTCCACTGACCACCTCCGGTGAGGAACAGCGACTCCCCCTCCCCTGAAATTGAATCAGCAAATTTTTCACCCCCTGTAAGTTTTTAATTTCATTTTATTTATTTATTTACTTATGTACAAGAAATGTGAGATTTCAAATTTATATTTTTATTATAGTAAAGGCGGGATTTTTATTATAGTAAAGGCGAGATATTATTATAAAGGTGAGATTTTTATTTAATATAAAGAAAGTTTAGATTTTTATCATGAAGAAAGATGAGATTTTTATATATACAATAGGTTGTAAAGGTATGATTTTTATTTATACCATAGCATAATAAAAATATGATTTTTATTATGAAAAGAGCGATATAAAAATATAATTTTTACACATGAAGTGATAATATAAAAATGTGATTTTTATATACGTAGCGAATTAAAAATATGATTTTTATATACTAGAGAATATAAAAATGTGATTTTTATATATGTAGCGAATTAAAAATATGATTTTTTTTTTATATACTAGAGAATATAAGAATGTGATTTTTATATATGTTGTAGCGAAATATAAATTCGATTCTTACATATATGAAGTAACAATAAAAATTCGATTTTATACATGAAAAGGAATGATTTTTATACTATAAACCTCGTTATCAAAATATGATTTTTATATAGGTAGCGTTGAAATAAAAATGTGATTTTTAATATCAACTTCGTGAAACAGAGGCGATGGAACGGATTGAAATCAAAAGGGAATTCAAACGGTTCAGACATTCAGAAATAGAAAATGGCGAAGTGGAACCTAAAGGTGAGAACTTCTCACTTTTATTTTATTTTCTAGTTTGAAATATATACTAAGATGTAGACGGTGCTTAGCAGCACTTGACACCCGTCGTCCACAGACCATGGATGACTTGTTTGTTTGATTGATGTGTTGTGAAAATTGATTGTGTGATGTGGAATGAATAAATATTTTATAGTTAAAAATATAATTTTTAACGTGTATATAAAATAAATATTTATAAACAAATCGGACGATTTGTTTATGTACACACATTTGACTGATATTGATTGGGACGATAAATTTTACACATCGCCCAAATTCACAAATAAAATTCATTATTTGTTGATTGAAACCCCACATGGGTGTTGAGATAATATTTGACGTATACTAATCCCAATAATTAGCTATATGTCAATCGGTTGATCGACAGGCTGTTGTATGCGTTAAATCTTTATATTTAATGCTTATACAGTGTAGAATGCACTCTGGATGATGGATTGTTGTTTTCATTGTTGTTATACACATTTGTTGTGTGAAATCCATATAATCAAATTATATGATAGTTGGCTGTGTCTGATTCTCGTTCAGATAGAATGAATATTTTAAAATAACGAATATTTTAAAATAACGAATATTTACAAATAATATTCCGAAAAGAATCAAAATCTGATTTTGATGTCCGATTTGGGATGGACACGAATATATTAAAAAATATAAAGCCGTGTTAATTAGATTAACGCCATTTTGATGTGAACGATATTTATATCAATTTTATTCATTTTTATAATGTATATCGAAAACAATTGATTTCAAAATCAAATGTTTTGAAAATATTATCATTTATATATCGATGATATGGAATATTCAGTTTTGATTTGAAATTGAGTAGGAAGTTGAAATCGTTTTGAAAGCGAATTTAAAACGATTTATAAAATACGTTTTAAATGGAAATTGACGAAATATATATATATAATATATATATATTAATATATATATATTATATTATATATATATATAATGGCTTGAATAGAACGCGCCGCGCTGAGGCAGTTCGCGAATTTCGACCATTGACTTCGAACGGACATTACAGGAGATTCGACCATCCAATTCTCCTAAAACGGAACCGTTGGGTTCATATTGAGAAGAGATTTCTAACGAATATTAGAAATCTACCAGATGGATTTGGAATTATCTCCAAATCAAATTTGGAAAAGGTCGTTGTAAGTGCAGTTCGGTGGTCGTTTATGGAAATCGACTGTGCAGGCTAAAAATAACAATAATTAGTGTAAAATCATAAGAAATGATTTGGAAAGAATTGGGATGAAAAATCCCATTTTTTGAAAAGATAAAAATAGAGTTTTATCGAAATGAACTAGTTTTGAACTAGAATTATAATCCATTTATTTTTAAAATAAATAAATTGGAATTGAAATGGTTTTAAAAATAACCAGAATTTCCAATATATAAATTGGAAATGGATTTGAATCGAATTGTTGTTGGGATATTACAATGTTGAATTTCGTGATTATGTAGATATTGTTATGAAAATTTGAAAGATATATTTATATCGTTATTTCCAATACGATATTTATTGGTTAGAATTTGATATTGAAAATAAGCCGATATATTTTCTATTCATAGCCTTGTATTTAGTATCAAATGGGATTTGGGATTGTCGTGAATGGTGTCATCATTAACACTGTTCTTAAACCCAGTTGAGAAAAAGATTAAATCTTTTATTTAGATTTAATGAAGTATACCAATTAATCAATATTTAATTGGAATTGAACTGGAATTGAATTGGAATTGAATTGGAATTGATTTTCGGGTTTATCGTGAACGGTATTTTAAATAACACTTGTTCTTTAACCGATAATTAATGGAATGTGAATTGGGTTTGTTGTGAACTGTGTTTTAACGACATTCATTCTTTAACCCGATTTACAGTGAAATGTGATTTGGAATTTATAAATCTTTTTATCAAAATTTAACACGAATTTTCCAAAGTAACGGTTTTCTAATTTGACATATTAAATTGGAATTAAATGGAATTCGATTTGGTAATAATCAAAGTAAGCTTCTGTAGAGGAAGACGGTTAATATATATGGAATTTAAAAGGCCTTTTCGTTATTCCATTTATATTATCGGTTGGATATGGAAGTTTCTATTGATTATATATATCGATTTGTCTTCCATGAAGATTCCATTGTTAATGGAATGTGATCAGTGATTTTGGGTTGTCGTGAATGGTATCTTTAATAATACTGTTCTTAGACCCAACGAAGTTAAGAAAATCAGAAACTAACTGGAGATTAGTTAAGTTGAATGGTTTTCTGGGTATTGATTTGATGTTGGTTTCGGCCTTCGGGGTTAATACTTTGGGAATTGTTCACTTGCTAATTTACTGTTAAAGGCTGATGGAATGGAACGTGATTTTGGGTTTATCGTGGGCTGTGTTTTAAATGACATTAGTTCTTTAACCCAGTTAAAGATAAGATTAATTTCTTAACCTTGAAGAAAATCATTAACTAATGATTTCTGGAAATTAAAACTGAATTAGAGTTTTAATGAATCTTTAATTAGATTGAAAGGTGAATTTGATAACTAAAATTATCAAATTCAAGAAATGATCGAGAATGGAGTACCACCAGTTTTGCTCTAGGTGATTGTTAAATCTTTAATTGGATTTAAACGTGAAATGGTAATTAACTTTACTGATAACACCGTGGTGTTAGATATGAAGTATTACCAGTTTTGCTTCACGGGATGAATAAGTTGGGATTGGGAAATTTAATAAATGATTACTTCAGTAAGGTGCGCTAATCCCGACTAGTTTGGAAAACCTTAATTTGGTTTGAAATCCAAAGGAAGATTAAAGAATATATTTAAAGAATTTATCTTTGATAAAATTAATAGGAACCTTTCCCAAAATGTAAGAATATTTGAATAAAGGAATATTCTGGATTGGAATGAGGCGTATGTTGTGTTTTATAACACTTGTTTATTATATACGCGAGTTATTCGGAAAGACCGGGTTTATACCCATTCTGAATAACTAAATCGACGATAAGTCGACGATGAAGACGGTGGTTGAAGACCGGAGGTCTTCACATCGTTTGGATAATTACTGATGATCTTAATTGGGCTGTACACCCAAGAGGAGGGAATCAGTTAGTGATCGTCCAGAGATACTTGGAGATCGATGGATATGCGAGGTATAAGGTGCCTCCGGTTTCGTTCAAACCAAGAACGGACTTGTAAATGGATGTATGTCTGACATTGGATTTCATTCTGTGTGATTGATATACATCGGTTGCATAGCGTGAATTGCCTGTATAGCATGCTGAGATGCAAATGATCAAGGATTCTGTTGAAAAGCAAAGTCTTGTGGTTGATGATCGAAGCACGGCTTTAATACAGCGTAGCTTTATGTAGCGTTAATTCGCGAGCATCACAGCCCGGTGTGAACCAGAAACGGGAGAGGACTGCTGTAATGACCCGCATTTTTCAGCGGTATAATAATTAATTTATTTAATAATTTAAATAGTGATTCAGAGAATTAAATGGCGGTTTAATTAAATAATTTTGAATATTTAATTAAAATAATAAATTAAATAATATATTTAATTCTGAAAAATCAGAATTGGCTGAAATGGCGATATGGCGCGAACTGGATCATCTGTGATATTTAATTCAGTTTAAAATTGAATTGGAATAACGAATATATTATTTAAACGAAGTTTGAACGTATAATTATATTACAACTAAAATCGAGCTTGAAATGGCACGGCAGTTCGTTAATTGGCGATTTGAACTTCAACTGAATGTACAGGATTCGTTTTAAGCCGGATTTCTATGAAACAAGAAACGTTGGGAGCTGGTGGAGTATATCTTTCTAGTGGAAGAGAAAAATGGGGATTTCGTCATATAGATTTTGATTTATGTCCAAATCAAATTTTAGAAAATTCGCTGTGGAATTCATTTATAATTTATAAAGGAATTGTTTATAGTTTAAAAAGGAATTTCAATATAAATCGAATATCGAGTTGACCCAGATTGAAATATCAAGTTATAAATCCTAGTGGAGCTGTATGATATTCTGTTGTGAATATATACGATAATATTAATTTACTAATATTAAATTTAATTATATTTAAATATATTTATATATTTAAATGGGTTATTCAGGGCTTTAAAAATAGCCATTTTTGCAAACGAAGTCGGAATTCGACGAAACTAATTTTGTTGGATCCACAATGTTAAATAATTATCTGATTTACAGTTTCGTGATTTTTGGGGTCACTGTGGGGCGTACAGATTTTTAGAGTGAAAACAGTTAGTATTTTGATGGTTAAAAATACACTGTGTGAGCAAACAGAGAAGGAATTCGACGAAACCAGTTTCTTTAGGACCGTAATGTCGAACTCTACCTGTATGTCCATTTTGGTGATTTTTGGGTATCATAAGTGAACACAGGAATTTTTAAAGACTCTTATGACAATATAAATTAAATAAAAAGTAAAATATCCTTACAAAATGGGTGAACCAAACAAAGGCCACCTACTGCCTCCTTCAACCACATAAGAAAATCTGTCCCCATATAAAGCATTCTCTTGAGCCGCCAGTGTTCTTCCCATTTTCAGTAAAACCTTCCTCGTTTTAAAATCAAAACAAATGGTAGTAAAAACCTAAAATCACGTAATACATATACATGAGCTCCTCAAAGATTTCTCTACATCACTATACTGGTTTTGGCAAGTTCGAAGTTCACTGTGGGAGTCGAGTTTTTCAGCAACGACCCTAGGTTTAGAGTTTTTAAGAAGTTCATGCTTCGATTCGAAATTCAGTCGCGGTTTTTGAGTTCAGGATAAGATTCCGCACCTTGTGTGCTAAGCTTGTGGATTTCGATGAAAATTGAGTTCGGTGATGTTTACTGGAGCGCAAGTTTTTGCTGAAAACGGGTTTCAATTGGTGCACTCGTGTTGGGTGAAACAGTAATGGGAATGAAGTGCTTGAGAAGAGGAGATCGTTGGTAAGCTTGGTTTTGGGTTTCGTTGAAGAAGTGGAGGTGCGGTGTAAGGTTGAAACCGTGGTTATGGCAGTGAACAGACATCGGGGAAGAAGAGAGGTTGGAGAGGGTTCTACGTTTAAGTGGGCTAAGGAATTTTAAAAGGTGAAAGGCTCGTTAAGGTTTAAATTAAAATTACTTGAATATTTATTGTTTATATAAACTTGTAAATGACATAGCTTGGTCATGCGTGAACAGAATTCGGTGAAACAGGATCCGATGGGATCGTATGGACAGACACTACCCAATGGAACTGACTGGGAGTGGAGTGGGGCTCATATGAGTTTATGGAGAAATAAATTGTTCGATTCAAATCAAACAAACATTTTATCGTTCTTTAACGATGAACTGCCAATGTGAGTAAATCTCACTAACTCTGAACAGCTTATAATTTCATGTTGTATTTTTAGAACTGTTAAATATGGGCTGATTTACAGTGTGTTGACCGTTTGATTGAACTGCTAGTCAGATAATTGAATTTCTATATTGATTCTGTTCAACAGAATATATCATATGGAACTGAAAGTGATGTTGATTTTATTGTGTAACATCTGTGGATGCAGGGAAACAGGTTGGAGGAATCCGACTGGGTTCCTCAACAGTTATTTTATTGTTTTTCTTATATTGTGATATATGATGTGGTTTATAATCAGTGGTTGATTATATATGTTTGGATGATATTGGTCATCGTGATTTGATGTGTTAAGTACCATAAAATATTGGAATGGGAAAAGGAGATTTTCAAAGCGATATTGAAAACAGAATAAAAATAAATTGGAATATTTATAAATAAGAAATATTTATAAATTGGAATAATTATAAAGTGAATTATTTATTTAGGATAAATAAACAAGATGTTATAAAATGGACTATTTACTTAGAAAATAAATAGGAGATAATAAGGGAGATATTTATTTGTTAGATAAATAGGATAAGATAATGGATTTATTTATTTGTTAAATAAATAGAATAAGGAAAGGACATATTTATTTGTTAAATAAATAGGGTTATTAAAGGAAACATTTAGAATAAATAAATAGGATACTAAATGGATTATTTATTTAGGAAATGAATAAGTTATGATAAAGGGATATTGACTTAGGAAATTGAATAAGTTATAAAAGAGATGTTAAGCAAAATAAATGGAATAAAGGATTTTCTATTTAGAAAATAAATAGAAGAGTTAATCGAATCAAGTTAATCGAACAGAGTAATCAAAATAGAGTTAAATCAGATTAGAAACTGACTAGAGATTAGTTAAGTTGAATAGTTTTCTGAGTATCGATCTGATGTTGGTTTCGGCCTTCGGGGTTTATAATTAGAGAATTTTTCTCCTACTAGTTTACAGTCAGGGACTGATAGTTGTGAAATGATAGTGATATGTAAATAAACAATGGAAATGGTTTCCAGTGTTAATAACGTATATTTTCTAAACATAGAAAATAAGGATATATATATATATATATATATATATACGATTGATGATTGATTGATAGAATTTCCATCTAGAAATAATATCGATGTTTGCACACCCGTTTTTCTTTGATGGTTAAATCACAGACTATCGAAAATTTTGACCATTTTAACGTTGTTAATATGGAGTGACCGATTGGATTATTATACAAAGAGCCACTCTGTATTAGCATAAGCGTTGCGAATCATATATGCCAAAGGAAATTGAAGACGGGGTAAAGTGCAAGGGCTGTTATATAAATCTTAGATAACAGTGCCTAAGATGGGTATACTGAATAGTCCCTTCGGTTCATCCTGTTCCTGGATGACTTGTACGGATGAATGTCTGACAGAGTATTTCTAGAAAGGTCACGTACATTAATTTATTCAACCGTACCAAGAGTGGAAGCGGAGAAGGAAACTTCTTTAGCTAACACGTAATGTACTGTTGTAGACGTCAATTAGTGATTTTCGATGGATCTGACAATGTGGCATTCGAAGTGAATCTGATGTGATAATAAGGCGTAACATCAAGCCTCATCAACCAGTAAATGACAGAAATCGGGCAGGCAGCATGGCTAAGTCGGTCACTCCGAAGTAGGGTGTATAATCACCTGATCTAGAGTTTCATTTATTTCTAAAAATCTATTGTCGATACTGTCCCATTCGGGAAACGGTTGTTGATCCCAACCGTTGGTGATATACATTCGACACACTCCAGCAAAATGAGTGGTCGGTCATGTGTGGCCGGGTTGCAAGATGTTCTTGTTGAACCCAGTGTATTCCTCTCTAGAGGTACACTAGCGAAAGGTGGTTCCATACCTTGTCATAGTTGGAAATCCATTACCCAATACGTGCTTGCGGTTTTGATTGTATACTATCTATGTAGAATGTGAGATGAAAGCGTTTCTTCTAGATGATTATTATATTGTGGTTGATAGACATTATTATAATATCAAAAGGTTTTTGATATAAAGATAATTTGGATCTCATAAGAGAAAAACCCGTTCCGTTATACGGCATGGTCTTATGAGATGTCATTTACCTGCTTGAACTGTTTTAAACTGTTTTACTCATACCAGTCCATGTTGCGTGCTTAGGGCATGTGTCGCATGATAGGGGGTTCTCGCTTTTTGTTAGGTGGCGAACGGGAGACTCTTACCCCTACATGTCCCGAAAATGAGGGTTGGTTGTGAAGTCGAAAGGCTGGCCATAAAACGTGGTGCTGGAGTACCAATGTAAGCCACAATGGTGTATTACCCTGCTGCTTCGGGAGGATGAGGAGAGGATGGTTGCAAAGCCTACTTGAACCCAAAACCCGGGTCATTACAGTTGGTATCAGAGCTTAAGGTTAAGTGAATTACCTTGGCTCTGTGGCGTGACTCAGTAGAGATGGGGTTAGTAATACCCTAGATTGAGTTTGAGTGTATATATACGAGTGAATGTATTTGTTATTTGATATAAAATTGTTTTATATTGTGGAGATTCATTGGTCGAGTTGTTTATGAGTTCTGGTCGATCAGTTTGATCCACTGTATCAGTAGGGATTTTGTAAACACTCGAATACAATGGGTCGACACGATATGTTTTGAAAAGAGGGTAAATAAAAATAATTTTACCCGAAGTATACTTGTTATTATAATCGAGTAAGATTATAATGGAGATGGTTATATATATATATATATATATACATAACCAAGTAGAATTCGTATAAGTGTTACGAAATGAATTAAATCTGAATTTAAACCAGAAATTGAATTAAAACTCTGCAGAATTAGATAAGTGTTTGTAAATGGACTTGGATTAAAAATAAGGAAAAATTAAGATCCTGGGAGATTTTAAATTGTTTTACAAGCACTGTGAATTATATTTTGAAATGAATTTCAAAGTGGAAATGTTTAGAAATGGTTTTATAGTATTGAACTCACTTCGATCGCTGGAAAATAGATTCTGATGATGACAGCTGCATCATTAGTATTCATTTTCGAATTGTAAGTGACGAATTACTACCAGAGATACTGTTTTGAATTTGTTTTGGGAAAGACAAGTTGTGTTGAATTTCAAAAAGGAAATTTGATTTTTGAAAAGAGTAAAACTGTTTAAAAACTCCCAGGGAAAGACTGTTTGAATTAAAAACAAATTTAACAGAAATTTGTGAAAGCAGATTTGAATTAAAGTAAAGCAAGTAAAGTGGTAACTGAGATTGAATTAGAATGATATCAAGACAAATTGGATTGTGAGATTCAAATTTGAAGTGTAATGTGATAATCAAGTTAAGAGTTGGGAATCGAGAAAAAACTCGAGTTGAAATGATATTTGGTTCAGATATAAGCGAATGGTTGTGTTGTGGATAAAAGCAGATTGGAATTCGATTGGGATAACCCTTGTATCCGCTGAATTGATAACAGGTGGAAAGGATATAATGATATGCCGACAAAAGGTACAAGTTTATATTTCTATTGGATATAAGATTTATGAGCCAAATTGGTAAGCCGTTTGGCTGTTTGATTTTCTTTTGGGATGGAGATGGCCCAGAGAGGCGAGTGGGAGTTTGACCGATTGACCAGTACAAAGGAGTTGCTGGCGAAATTTTTCAAAGAATTAAGGCATTAGAAAATTTTCAGGATTTTTGGAAATTTTCGTTGATAAGAATTAAATAAATTTTTAATTGAAATTAAATTGGTTCAGTTAAAACTGAAGTTAAGAAGGGAACAAATATGTTCTAACTGGTCGATAGGGTTTGTTTCCTACCTTAGCAATTTCGAGGAAGAAATTATTTTAAGTAGGGAAGAATGTAATGACCCGCATTTTTCAGCAATATAATAATTAATTTATTTAATTATTTAAATAGATTCAGAGAATTAAATGGTGGTTTAATTAAATAATGGTGAATATTTAATTAAAATAATAAATTAAATAATATATTTAATTCTGAAATAATCAGAATTGGCTGAAATGGCGATATGGTGTGAACTGGATCATCTATGATATTTAATTCAGTTTAGAATTGAATTGGAATAATGAATATATTATTTAAATGAAGTTTGAACGTATAATTATATTATAATTAAAATCGAGCTTGAAATGGCGCGGTAGTTCGTTAAGTGGTGATTTGAACTTCAACTGAATGTACAGGATTCATTTTAAGCCGGATTTCTCTGAAACAAGAAACGTTGGGAGTTGGTGGAGTATATCTTTCTAGTGGAAGAGAAAAATCGGGATTTCGCCGTGTAGATTTTGATTTATGTCCAAATCAAATTTTAGAAAAGTCGGTGTGGAATTCCTTTATAATTCATAAAGGAATTATTTATAGTTTAAAAAGGAATTTCAATATAAATCGAATATTGGGTTGACCCAGATTGAAATATCGAGTTATAAATCCCAGTGGAGCTGTATGATATTCTGTTGTGAATATATACGATAATATTAATTTATTAATATTAAATTTAAGTATATTTAAATATATTTATATATTTAAATGGGTTATTCAGGGCTTTAAAAATAGCCACTTTTGCAAACGAAGTTGGAATTCGACGAAACTAATTTTGTTGGATCCACAATGTTAAATAGTTATTAGATTTCCAGTTTCGTGATTTTGGGGTCACTATGTAGCCATACGGATTTTTAGAGTGAAAACAGTTAGTATTTTGATGGTTAAAATACACTATGTGAGCAAACGGAGTAGGAATTCGACGAAACCAGTTTCGGTGGGACCGTAATGTCGAACTCTACATGTATGTCCATTTTGGTGATTTTTTGGGTATCATAAGTGAACACAGGAATTTTTAAAGACTCTTATGACAATATAAATTAAATAAAAAGTAAAATATCCTAACAAAATGAGTGAACCAAACAAAGGCCACCTACTTCGTCCTTCAACCACACAAGAAAATCTGTCCCCGTATAAAGCATTCTCTTGAGCTGCCAGTGTTCTTCCCATTTTCAGTAAAACCTTCCTCGTTTTAAAATCAAAACAAATAGTAGAAAAAACCTAAAATCACGTAATACATATATATGAGCTTCTGAAAGATTTCTCTACATCACTATACTGGTTTTGGCAAGTTAGAAGTTCACTGTGGGAGCCGAGTTTTTCAACAGCGACCCTAGGTTTAGAGTTTTTAAGAAATTCATGATTCGATTCGAAATTCAGACGCGGTTTTTGAGTTCAGGATAAGATTCCGCACCTTGTGTGCTAAGCCTGTGGATTTCGATGAAAATTGAGTTCGGTGATGTTTACTGGAGCGCGAGTTTTTGCTGAGGACGGTTTCGATTGGTGCACTCGTGTTGGGTGAAACGGTGATGGGAATGAAGTGCTTGAGAAGAGGAGATCGTTGGTAAGCTTGGTTTTGGGTTTCGTTAAAGAAGTGGAGGTGCGGTGTAAGGTTGAAACCGTGGTTATGGCAGTGAATAGACATCGGGGAAGAAGAGAGGTTGGAGAGGGTTCTACATTTAAGTAGGCTAAGGAATTTTAAAAGGTGAAATGTCCGTTAAGGTTTAAATTAAAATTACTTGACTGTATAATGTTTATATAAAATTGTAAATGAGATAACTTGGTCATGCGTGAACGGAATTCAGGGAAATAGGATCCGATGGGATCGTATGGACGGACACTACCCAATGGAACTGACTGGGAGTGGAGTGGGGCTTGTATGAATTTATGGCAAAATAAATTGTTTGATTCAAATCAAACAAACAGTTTATCGTTCTTTAACGATGAACTGCCAATGTGAGTAAATCTCACTAACTCCGAACAGCTTATAATTTCATGTTGTATTTTTAGAACTGTTAAATATGGGCTGATTGACTGTGTGTTGACCGTTTGATTGAACTGCTAGTCAGTTAGTTGGATTTCTATATAGATTCTGTTTAACAGAATATATCATGTGGAACTGAAAGTGATGTTGATTTTATTGTGTAACATCTGTGGATGCAGGGAAATAAGTTGGAGGAATCTGACTGGATTCCTCAATAGTTATTTTATTGTTTTTCATATATTGTGATATATGACGTGGTTTATAATCTATGGTTGATTATATATGTTTGGATGATATTGGTCATCGTGATTTGATGTGTTAAGTACCATAAAATATCGGAAAGGGAAAAGGAGATTTTCAAAGTGATATACAGAATAAAAATAAATTGGAATTTTTATAAATAAGAAATATTTATAAATTGGAATAATTATAAAGTGAATTATTCATTTAGGATAAATAAATAAGATGTTATAAAATGGACTATTTACTTAGAAAATAAATAGGAGAAAATAAGTGAGATATTTATTTGTTAGATAAATAGGATAAGATAATGGATTTATTTATTTGTTAAATAAATAGAATAAGGAAAGGACATATTTATTTGTTAAATAAATAGGGTTATTAAAGGAAACATTTAGAATAAATAAATAGGATATTAAACGGATTATTTGTTTAGGAAATGAATAAGTTATGATAAAGGGATATTGACTTAGGAAATTGAATAAGTTATAAAAGAGATGTTAAGCAAAATAAATGGAATAAAGGATTTTCTATTTAGAAAATAAATAGAAGAGTTAATCAAATCAAGTTAATCGAACAAAGTAATCGAAATAGAGTTAAACCAGATTAGAAACTGACTAGAGATTAGTTAACTTGAATAGTTTTCTGAGTATCGATCTGATGTTGGTTTCGGCCTTCGGGGTTTATACTTAGAGAATCGTTCTCCTACTAGTTTACAGTCAGGGACTGATAGTTGTGAAATGATAGTGATATGTAAATAAACAATGGAAATGTTTTCCAGTGTTAATAACGTATATTTTCTAAACATAGAAAATAAGTAAATAAATAAATATATATATATATATGATTGATGATTGATTGATAGAATTTCCATCTGGAAATAATATCGTTGTTTACACACCTGTTTTTCTTTGATGGTTAAATCACAGAATATCGTAGTTTTTGACCATTTTAACATTGTTAATATGGAGAGACCGGTTGGATTATTATCGAAAGAACCACTCTGTATTGGCATAAGTGTTGTGAATCATATATGCCTAAGGAAATTGAAGACGGGGTAAAGTGCAAGGGATGTTGTATAAATCTTAGATAACAGTGCCTAAGATGGGTATACTGAATAGTGCCTTCGGTCCATCCTGTTCCTGGATGACTTGTATGGATGAATGTCTGACAAAGTATTTCCAGAAAGGTCACGTACATTGATTTCTTCAACCGTACCAAGAGTGGAAGCGGAGAAGGAAACTTCTTTAGCTAACACGTAATATACTGTTGTAGACGTCAATTAGTGATTTTCGATGGATCTGACAATGTGGCATTCGAAGTGAATCTGATGTGATGATAAGGCGTAACCTCAAGCCTCATCAACCGGTAAATGACAGAAATCGGGCAGGCATCATGGCTAAGTCGGTCGCTCTGAAGTAGGCTGTATAATCACCTGATCTAGAGTTTCATTTATTTCTAAAAATCTATTGTTGATACTGTCCCATTCGGGAAATGGTTGCTGATCCCAACCGTTGGTGATATACATTCGATACCCTCAAGCGAAATGAGTGGTCGGTCATGTGTGGCCGGGTTGCAAGATGTTCTTGTTGAACCCATTGTATTCCTCTCTAGAGGCACACTAGCGAAAGGTGGTTCCATACCTTGTCATAGTTGGAAATCCATTACCCAATACGTGCTTGCGGTTTTGATTGTATATTATTTATGTAGAACGTGAGATGAAAACGTTTCTGCTAGATGATTATTATATTGTGGTTGATAGACATTATTATAATATCAAAATGTTTTTGATATAAAGATGATTTGGATCTCATAAGGGAAAATTAGGAAGGATTGGTCGACGAAATATGAACCGGAGACTGAATCTTGATATACCTCAGAACAATACATTTTTGTTGCCATGAGATCTATTGGCTGCTGTGGATCATTTGATCAGAATTAAATTTGGAATGGGTGCATTTGACGATATGAATCACTTGAAAAATAAACGTATTCGTTCTGTAGCAGATATGTTACAAGATCAATTCGAATTAGCTCTTGTTCGTTTAGAAAATTCGATTCGAGGAACTATATGTGGAGCAATCCGACATAAATTGATACCGACTCCTCCCGTTCCGTTATACAGCGTGGTCTTATGAGATATCATTTACCTGCTTGAACTGTTTTACTCATACCCGTCCCATGACTGACCCGGAGTTTATTTTGATTTTTTTTCCCTAAACTCTTGGGTGCCCAATTTTGTACGGGCAGTCAAGTAGTCGGGATTTACGGATACTTGAAGAGCTGGAGCAGGAGGCTTCAGGATCATATAGCTATTGTTTATTTCCGCTGTGTTGTAAGTGATGTACTTGATAATGATATGTATATTCAAGTAAAACATTTATTTCAAGGATATGTTATCTATTATATGTTATTTGTTCCGCTATGAGTTTCGTGTTACTCTGATGTTGTGTTCTTCTACTTCTTCTATTCTAAGTTTCTATCTTATCTTTCCTCACCCTCTAATTTCTTTCATTAATCATCCGGTATTTTCGACCCTTGGATGTTCGATATGTGTTGTATATCGGATAAACAAGGTCGCCAAAAACCCGGGTCATTACAACTGCAGGGAAGGCATGCATTTTCTTCTAGCTAGGAGTGGTGTCAGCGTTTTACACGCCCTGGCATTTTACTTATGCGGATGATGGATTGCGAGCGCCTCGGTTATATCGGTCGATCCAAGACCGATGGAGTCATTTGGCTCATCAACGCCCCATAGGGCGGGGAGACGTATTGTTCAGGGTTTAAGTTTAATCCACATCGAGTGGACCGGCCCTGAAGATCCAAGGGTCGATGCGTTCTGATCCTGAGGGGCGGGCTAGAGCATCTCGAAGCGGTAAGGACGATCCCTTGCCTTGGTTCACAGATGGAAATCCAACTTCCAATATGTGATATTTGCGGTTTTGATTGTAAAGCCTAGTATTGGCGACATGATATATGGCACCCATGCCATCTAGGATTGATACATTTATATTTGAAGTTTTTTTAAACACTATGCACTTATAATAG
This sequence comes from Allium sativum, assembly GCA_030737875.1. Lineage (NCBI taxonomy): Eukaryota > Viridiplantae > Streptophyta > Magnoliopsida > Asparagales > Amaryllidaceae > Allium > Allium sativum. The sequence continues at coordinate 486,274,299 of CM060924.1, forward strand.
TATCAAATGATTTGTTTTAACGTACCAAGCATGTTTGGCTATTATAAGGGAAAACCCTATCCCCCGGCTTGCGTTGCATTGTGTGATAGGACCTGGTCTTATAATAGCTTCATTTTTCAAAAAAGCATTGCGCTGTTTTGTTATATGCACTGGTATTCTTGGGAGGAAACCCGATTTAAAGTAAAGTTTTAAATAACTGTTTTAGTTCTCACACCAGTCACATGACTGACCTGGAGTTTATTGTTTTAACCTAAACTGTGGGTGCCCTTATTTTCCACGGGCAACTAGTAGTTTTGGTTTTGCAGATTTATATTCGCAGGATCCTGATTTATAGCTGGAACGATACTCGGAAAGCTCTGTATCCGTTTATCTCTTTTAGTTGTGTTTTGTATTATTTTCCGCTGCAGTAATGTATTTAAATCTCTGTTATTTTATGATGTATAATATTTATTCATACTCTGTATATTCTTGAATTCTGATGAAATAGTTGTAATAAGCAATGAAATGTTCTTCTGTTTGTGTTCTGATTCATCTTGTTCTCAACTCAATCCGTGCTTTCCTTCACTGGGAAGTTCGGGTCGTGTCATGGTCCATGGTGACCAAGTTAACAGAAGATCTTGCTATATAGGAGAAAAAGATGCTACGCGACGAAGACAACACAGAACCAAAGAATACTTCTCCTCTTGCAAAGGAGTTTTCGGCATAACAAATAAAGAAAATATCATAGAAGGAGTAGCCCGATGATCTTCCTGAAGACACTGATCCCAGAGAGGATGAAGATGCAGAAGATCGGCGCCTAATGAAAAAACTGTTGATATCCTGATCGATGATGATGATCCGACCAAGGTCTTGATGATCGGATCTCACTTAGTCCCCCTCCAAACGAGGGTAATGACTAATTTTCTACGGGAGAATCTGGATGTATTCACTTGGACCATATGTCATCCAATGGAAACTTGATAAAGGAGCTTTCATGCTAACGACCATAAATGGTGATGAAATCTCCAGAGTGTGGAATGCCCAGCATCTGCGACACTACTTGACTTGAGTTGTAATTATTCTTTTGTTTTGTAAACTATGTGAAAAGGCACGACTTGCCTAAAACAGTCTAGTTGATATGAACAAAAGATTATAAAGTGGACGTAGGCTATGGACGAACCACTATAAAACATCGCATATCATTTACTTTCCTACATTTATTTTTCCATGCTTTGTGATTGTTTGGTCTTTAACTCGACGTCGTGATATAACTAGTTGATGTCAGATTTACGGGAAAGAGATGATTCACCCTTTTCTATGGAGCTCGTTCACCCACTGCTAGAATAAGCGAATTTAAATCTATGGTCAATCAAAATTTGATTGGCCAACTATCTTTGTGAACCAAAGTAAGGATATGATGCACAAACATCTTGCCTGACCATCTCACGATTTGACAGGATGAGAGAAGCTTGACTAAGGAAAAAAAGGGCACCTCTACCCTCGAATCGTGATTTAGAGATAGAACATCGGCAAGTGTGATACGATCGCTTTCCTGGAAATCTTTATATGCGAGTGTGAAGCTTGAAGCACGGATCTAAAGCGAGTGCGAGAACAGCACTCGAACGGGCGAAATCCCGCTCTTGGAAATATAGTGTAAAAGGGATGTTGAGGCGAATGGCATGATCGTTCGCCTGATTAACTCAAACTCTCTCGATCCAAGAGTGAGTATTAAAGTGGGTGTGACTGGTGCTTCACGATTAAAGACCACCTTAACCGAACTCTAATCTTGGCGTATGACAAGAGAGTATAAAGGAAATAAGACCAAGTGTCGAAGGAAAATAGTTCCTACCCCACTGAAGGATTGTGGGGCAAGATTGAAAGCTGAGTCTGCAATCCCCGTGGAAGGGCTGGGGGTAATATGATGTTAATTCTAATCAATCCTGAATAAGCCCTGGCCAGGCATTTTATTCAAGATTGATTGGGGACATACACATGTCATACCCTTAGGATACAATTTTGACTGCAGCGATTTTGATTTTTGATTTGCAAGGAGGCTAAATAGGAATTCTAGTTTTATGTGTGATACGATTTATTGTTTATTACTTAGCATAATGATATTCAAATCATAGTTACACTTAATTGAAATGAAATATAAAAATTGCAAATGAATGATATTGCAGGGAAACTATTTCATTAGCAATGTTCAAATTTACATAGACAACTGGTCAAAAATGCGAGGACTTCACTCGCAACAACAACCGTAGGCTAGTAGAAATCAAAAGCAACACTTTATTTGGACTTAGGGGAATGTTTGGCTTTCGTGGAATCCTTTATCTTCCGCCTCTCTTCCTTTTTAGCATCAGTGAGGATACGCTTTTTCTCCTCTTGTCAGAAGGAGGATCTTCTGGATTGACAGAGGACTTGGAAGCCAGCTCCCCAATAATCGAATGAGATGGGATCTTAATTGTTATTTTGCCAATAGAAGGGACCATTTGGTGGGGATCAACTAAGATGGGTTTTTCTTCTTTCTTGGCCTTTAAGAGTGCCTCGGATCTAGTTTTCGTCTAAGAAAGTATCAAGTTTTCAGTCTCATCCGTTGCTCCAGTAATGGTGACATACAAATCCTCTTCCTCCTCCTTGCTCTCCATATCCTTTAAAGAATCAATGATTTTACCGTCTTTGGTAGCATCATAGCTGGAGAGCATTATGGCCTTGTCGGTAGCCTCCTCCTGTTTATTTTTAGTCTACACAGCAAGACTGGTACCTAGAGAACGCAAAATAATGGTTATTAACTCTAGAGAAAACAAAGGTCTTTCAATTGTCTGCTCCACAATACGATGGCACACTAAGATAGCCATGACAAATTAAGGTGAAAAAGTGGAGATACCTTCGGTGGACTTGTCTCTAGGAGTAGCAGGAGTACGCCCCTCCTCGATGGGAGACAGAAGAGGAACCTTGGAGATAGCTGGATGTTCGAGATCATATCCCTCGGTTTCTACAGCTTCAAGGATGATAGAAGAGGAACTGGAGACGCCTTCAATTGTATCCTTCCCCTTGGCTCGGCGCTTCTCCTCCGTAGCTTCCTGGATTAGTCTCCGCCCTTCAGTTAAGCGCTCCGGCTCATCGGCTCTCAAGTATGTTTCCATCAGCTTCTCCTCATCGACGACGTCCACCTTCAGTTGCCACTTCTCGTCATTGATAAGCCGATCCTATACATCGACCAAAGTTGTCGGGTAGTCCTGAATCCAAGAGATGCCACAAATTAAAATCACTTGAGCAAAGAATTCAATCATAAGCTCACCATAGCCATCTAACTCCTTCTGGACTTCAGCGAGCTGCGCAATAGAATTGGCTGCAGATTTAACGGTGATGTTTGCGTTTCCCTCAGCTAAGACCTCCCTTGCCTAGGCCTCTGCCAACCAGGCCTCCAGACTAGCATTTTTCGTTATTAACTTTGCCTTTTTCTGTTCAAGGCGAGTGCAATATAGCTTCAACCCCATGTTTTCTGACTTGACATCCTCAACTTCTTTTTTAGGGTTATGCGCTCCTGGCAATGGGATCCAAGTTTGGTATAATAGCGCTTTTGCAATACTTCTTGTTGTTTCTTGAAGTTCTCTACATCATGTTGCATGAGAGCGAGCTTGTCCTGCGTATCCTCAAGATCTTTCTCCATAGTATCTTTGGCTTTTAAATCATACTCATCCATTTACTTCATGTTATTGATATTCGCTATTAATTTCTTGATGATTTTGGAGAGCTTACGAGAAAACTTGCATGTCTCTTTGTACTACTCAACTATGAAGTCTATTTGAGCTAGCAAGGTTGCTTCCCAATCTGAATCAACCAGCTTCAAATTTGGAATCTAAAAGTGATATTCAGGAAACTGTTCCTTTAGCACCTTGAGTCTCTTATGGGTGTTAGCATCAAGTACCACGGGCCTCATTGTAGTAATGGAGATGTTTCGACACGTAGTGGAAATGAGACCTGCTTTGCTTTTTTCTTGTTCATCGAACAAATCCTTCGATTTATCCTTAGGATCGGACTGTTTCTTTATTGATTTCTCACGGTTATGTGATTCTTTGGAATAAGTTAGAGCTCTGGGATTGTACTTATCTCCTTCACGATAAATGGGGTGACTCTTGTTCTTCTCTGAATCCGAAGGATGTGGAGACCGGGAGTAGGAGGATTGATGGTACTGAGAGTGATGACGTCTCCTGAGATTGTAACTCCGACGACGCATGGACATTCCTGAGATTATAGCTCCGACGATGCATCTCTCCTGCATAATAACACAAACAAATATTAAATATCGAAATTGACATAGTGCAAGGTGTTGTGATGTGCAGTACAAGTGCAGCACATGTCCTAAGTAATCCCCCCCTCCCCACGGACCAGGGCCCGGAGTTAGGATTGTCTGTGTAGTTCTTCCGGCTTTTTCAGGAGTGGCTTCCTCCTTAGAGGTAGGGAAGAAAGAATCCATGCCAATGTCTTTGGAAGTATAAATCTTGTCAGGTAAAGGAAGCTTAGCCAAGTCCCTGAATATGGGATCTGTGATGACCCCAAACTTCCATAGTACAAAAGCAAAGATAATCATTGGAATATAACATAATTACAATAATAGCAGATCTCAAATAACAGCATAACATATAAATCATTGCAGCGGAAATAGAAATGTCATCCACATAAAAACATCAGAGTGGCACAGTTACAGGATACAACTTAGCAAATAGCAAGTCTTAGCAAATAGAAATTGTGACGGCTCGTGTAACAACCCGGAAATCCGAGCCAATTTAAAATTTTTATTTTGGAAATTTTAGAGAATTTTGATTGTTTAAAATGAATTATTTTAAATAATAATGACGAGAAATTTACATTGAATGGAAACAGAATGTATATATTTATTTGAATCCTCATTTGAATATAAATATTTATTTATAATTATAAAAGGAATTGGAAATGGCGCGGTAGTTCGAAAATTCGATTTCAAAGTTCAAATGGATGTACAGGATTCAAAATAAATCGGATTTTAGTGAAACCAAAAATATTAGAATCTATTTGAGAATATCTTTCCAATGAATCTGAAAAATTGAAATTTCATAGTGGGGATAAAAACTTATGTCTAGTTGAAAATTCAGAATAGTCGCTATGGAATTCTGGCCCTTAAAAATGGAAATTTTGCAAACGATCTTGGTTTTCGACTAAACCACTTTTGTTGGATCCGTGATGTCTAGTTATTACTAGATTCCAAAATTCGTAATTTTTCGAATCAATATAGGAGCGTGGCGAAGGAAAACGCGTTTGACCAATTTCAATTGATTTTAATCGACTGGAAAATGACCATTTTTCAAACGGTCTCAAAATTCAACGAAATTAGTTTTGTTAGGACCGTATCGGCAATACGAAGCTAGAAATAAATTTTCTGGAATTTTTAGGGTTAGTGTGTGGTCCTGGTAAATTGAAATGTGCATTCAAATTCAATATATAGATTTATATTTTGATTTTGGACGGAAACTGATTGAAACAACCGAACTGGCTTATGATACATATCCCATTGTGTTCGGAATGGGGGTAATTAGCTATGGACGACAGTCGGTGGGTTTGATTTCGAGTTCGAAATAAAAAGTTGCTTTATGGAATAAATAAAATAAAAATAAAATAAATTCTTTTTCACTTAACCCTCCCACCCCCCCCCTCCTCAATTCCATTTTCAACGACCAAATTAGTTTTCCCAATTTAGGGAAAAATCTGATTTCCTCTTCGGAAAAAAAAATGGCGATCGATGGATGGCCATCGCCATCGCGCCTCCACTTCCGAACCGCCACACCCTTCCTCCGCCTCTTTCTCCGTCGCCAGTCCAAGCTTCGCCGCTCCCTCCTTAACTCGAGACGGCAGATCCCCTTCCGAACCCGCCAACCACCGCACCACCTTTACACCCTCCTACGCCACCTCTAATCGAACCCAGCCACCACCATCTCGAGAGCCCCACCCCTCGCGAGAGTACACCCGCGAAGTTCACCGCACCTCCAGGAAAAGAAAACTGATGCCTTTCCCCTCCTCAATGCGTCGCTGGCAGCACCATCGTCGCGCGCCATTTCAAAGCTCCAGCAATCGAAAACCATGAGTTAACAGAGAAAAAGAAAGGTAATTTAAATTAATTATATTAGTTAAAGTTAATTAAAAACATGATTCTTATATATAGTGATTTATAGAAAAAGAAAAAACATAATCTTTACATAGATCTGATTTTTTATTTAGACAAAAATATAGTTTTTAGTTTTATAAAAAAAATAGGGTCTTTAGTTATATAAAAATATAGTCTTTAGTTATATAAAAATATAATCTTTAGTCTTATAAAAATATAATTTTTAGTTAAATAAAAATACGATTTTTTAGCTTTAAAGATTCGATCTTTATGATATGAACATCGCTATAAAGATTAGAATTTTATTTATATTCATGTGGAGTAAAGATTAGATTTTTATATATATTCATGTGAATAAAAAATTTGATTCTTATATAGATAACATGGTGATAAAGATATGATTTTTATCATCGAAAGAAAATATTTTTAGCAAGTTAAAAATATGATTTTTATACTTGTAGCGAAATAAAAATATGATTTTTATTATGAAGTTAGCTAAATATATTTTTTATAATGAAGTAGCGAATATAAAGAAGTGATTTTTATATATATGAGGTAGCAATAAAAATTCGATTTTTACATATATGAAGTAGCGATAAAAATGTGATTTTTATATATGTTGTAGTAAAATAAAAATTCGTTCTTTATATAAAAAGTAGAGGTATAAAAATATAATTTTTTATATAGAAAGGAGCGTTGTAAAAATATATGAAGTAGAAATCAAAATATGATTTTTATTTATTAGAATGAAGCGATAAAAATATGATTTTTACTATGAACAGCGTGAAAGGAATTGCGATGGGACTGATGGACAACAAATCCAAATCTGAACCGTTCAGAATTAAAGACTGGTGGAGTGGATCTCGAATCGGTGAGAACTCCTCACTTTTATTTTGATTTCTAGTTGAAATATATACTAGGATGCAGACGGTGCTTAGTAGCACCCGACACCCGTCGTCCACAGACCATGGGTGACTTGTTTGTTTGGTTGCTATATTGTGAAATTTGATTGTGTGATGTGGAATGATATAAAATATTTTATAGTGGAAAATATTTTATAGTTAAAAATATGATTTTTAACGTGTATATAAAATAAATATTTATAAACAAATTGGATGAATTTTTTATATACACTGATTTGACTGATACTGATTGGGACGGTAAATTTCACACATCGCCTAACTGCACAAATAAAATCTATGTTTGTTAATTTAAAACCCCACACGGGTATTGGGATGATATTTGACGTACACTAGTTCCAATTGTTTAGTTGTATGTCAATCGATGGACTGATAGACCGTGTAAGCGTTAATTATTGATATTTAATGCTTATGCAGTTGTGTGGTGCACTCTGGATGATGCTTGATGATTTATCATTGATATTATATACATGTGTTGTAGGGAATCCATATAATTTACATTATATGGTAATTGATTGGGCCTCATTCCAATTTGGAAAATAAGGAATATTACAAAAGAAAATTCAAGTGTTGAATAAAATATATATTCATGTGTTGAATAGAAATATAAATTCATGTGTTGAATAGAAATATAAATTCCTGTGTTGAATAAAATATATATTCATGTGTTGAAAAAATATATTCATTTGTTGAAAAGAATAACGAAGTTGTTGAAATATATAAAGCAGTGTTGATAAGATTGATGCCATTTTGATGTGAACGATATTTATATCGATTATATTCGTTTTTAAAAAGAATATAGGAAAGTAAGTGATTTCAAAATATATCGTTTTGAAAATATTATCATTTGTATATCGATGTTGTGGAATATTCAATTTTGATTTGAAATTTAATATGAAGTTGAAATCGTTTCAAAAACGAATTTAAAACGATTTATAAAATACGTTTTAAAAGGAAATCGACGAAATATATATAATATATATATATATATATATATATATATATATATATATATATAATGGCCTGAATAGAACGCATCGCACTGCTGTAGTTCGCGAATTTCGACCATTGACTTCGAATGGACATTGCGGGAGATCCGACTGTCGGATTCTCCTAAAACCAGAACCGTTGGGTTCGTATCGAAAATGGCTTTCTAATGAATATTACAGATTTGAAATCTAACGGTTGGATTTGTAATTATGTCCAAATCAAATTTTGAAAAGGTCGCTGTAAGTGCAGTTCGATGGTCGTTGATGGAAATTGACTGTACGGGCCTTGATAAAATTATTAAAAATAGTAATAATTTGTGTAGGATCATAAGAAATGATTTGTGAGGAATTGGGATGAAAAACTCCATATTTGAAAAGATAAAAATAGAATTTATCGGAATGAACTAGTTTTGAACTAGAATAATAATTTATTTATTTTTTTAAATAAATAAATAGGGTTTGAAATGGTTTTGAAAATAACCAGAATTTCCAATAATTGAATTGGAATGGATTTGAATTGAAATTGTCTTTGGAATAGTTCGATGTTGGATTTCGTGATTATACAGATGTTGTTATGGAAATTTGAAAGATATATTTATATCGTTATTTCCAATACGATATTTGTTAGTCTCAGAATTTGATATTGAATATAAGAAGATATATTTTCTATTCAGAGCCTTGTGTTTAATATCAAATGGGATTTTGGGTTGTCGTGAATGGTATCTTTAATAATACTGTTCTTAAACCCAAATGGAGTTAAGAAAATTAAGAACTAACTGGGGATCAGTTAACTTGGATGGTTTCTTGGATATTGATCTGATGTTGGTTTCGGCCTTCGGGGTTAATATTTAGGGAACTGTCCTCTTACTAATTTACGGTTAGGGACTGATTGAATTGTGATGTGATTTTGGGGTTTATCATGAACCGTGTTTTAAATGACATCGGTTCTTTAACCCAGTTAAAGATTAAAACTAAGTGGAGTTTTAACGAATCTTTAATTAGATTGCAAAGATCGAGAATGGAGTATCACCAGTTTTTCTCCAGGCGATAGTTAAATATTTAATTAGATTTGAACGTGAAATGGTAATTGAATTTACCGATAACACCATGCTGTTAGATATGAAGTATTAGCAGTTTTACTTCATGGGATGAATAAGTAGGGATTGGAAAATTAAAACAAATAATTACTTCGGTAAGGTTCGTTAATCCCGGCTAGTTTAGATAAATCATAATTTGGTTTGAATTGATATTCAAAAAAAGATTAAAGAATAAATTTATGGAATTTATCTTTGATAAAATTAATAGGAACCTATCCCTAAGAATGTGAAATTTAGCAACTAAATGAAGATTAGTTAAGATGAATGGTTTCCTGGGTATTGATCTGATGTTGGTTTCGGCCTTCGGGGTTAATATTTAGGGAATTGTTCCCTTACTAATTTACGGTTAGTGACTCATTAATTGGAATGAGGCGTTTGTTGTGTTTGTGCAACACTTGGTTATTATATATGCGAGTTATTCAGAAAGACCGGGTTTATCCCATTCTGAATAATTGATTCTACGATGAGTCGAAGGTGAAGACGGTGGTTGAAGACCGGAGGTCTTTACGTCGTTTGGGTGATTACTGATGATCTTGATTGGGTTGTACACCCAAGAGGAGGGAATCAATTGGTGATCGTCCAGACATACTTGGAGATCGATGGATATACGAGGTACAAGGTGCCTCCGGTTTCGTTCAGACCTAGAGTGGACTTGTAAATGGACTGTGTGACTAACATTGGATTTTATTCTGTGTGATTGATTTCTATTAAATATATATCTGTTTGGCGGCGAAGAATTTATTCTCTTGCTTAACGCCCTTCTCTGAGACGTACGAGCTCAGGGGTTATATATTGATGGATATCAATCGCATGGAGTGAACTGCCTGTGTGGCATGCCTAAGTGGCAAATGATTAAGGCTTTTGTTGAAAAGCAGAGTCTTGTGGTTGATGATCAAAGCACGGCCTGTGTGGCATAGCTTTGTGTAGCGTTGATTCGCGAGCCTCACACCCCGGTTGTAACGTCCCAGATTTTTTTCGGCCATTTAATTCGAATATTTAATTCGAATTATTTTTAAATATTTAATTCGATATGTTTAATTGAATAGTCGCCGTGGAGTCAGTTTTAAATTATAACAATTTATTTTAAAATATAAAAGATTATCATAAAAATAAAATGAAATGTTGTTTGGAAGTCAAAACTTTAACTGCTAAGTTTGATTCCGTATCCATTTGAAATATAAGTGGTTTGTTTTAAAAATATACAATGAGATTTATTTAATTTTTCTTTAGTTTAGTATTTAAATATAAAAGAATATTTTAAAGCGACCACCTTCCGATTGGTAAATTTTACCAACTCCTTGATTCCGAAATGGTTTAGTAAATTCTTCAATTAAGTTTAACTTACTATTTTGCCGGGCTGTATCAATAAGGCTTCGGCCATACTTTGTTTTATTAAAACGGTTATTGAGGGTGTTTCACCTTTGGGTTGGACATTAAATCTGCTAATCTAACCTCATACATAAGAACATATATATACATATATCTAATCCATAATAACATACTATAGGATGAATATGCACAGATTGATTCAGTAAAGAAAAATAACTGTACAAGATGAAAACAGAAAAGGAAACTGAAATAAAACAGTACAAACAATACTGATAGAACAACTAAGAAAAAAAAAACAGCAAATGGTTTAGCATTTAAATTCATTACAATCACAGTACAAATTCAAGAATTTCTATCTTGTACAGTACAAGTTCAGAAAAAAAAAATATGCAAAACTAAAAAGGAAAGAAATCAACAAATCAACTTCAACATTGCCTCGTCTTTCCAGACCAGTGAATCGCTCGTCGGTTTGATCTGCAAGAAAAGAGAGAACCCATTAAAAGGGAAGTTTATAAACAACCTATGAGCAACACAAAAAAAAAAAAAAAAATAGAATGAGAATACATGAGAAGTACAGGCAACTAAGAAAATGCAGGCATGCATTCCCTCATCAAAAACCAACATAAAGTGTGCATGTGTTTGAAGACAGTTAAGAGCAGGTGCCAAATCTATGGCAAGGGACTCAGTTCGGGTTCGTTATACATGATCACGATTAGCATTTGTCCTAAATGGTTATTAGCAGGACAAACAATGAATACAAACATTTAAATTAATAACATATATAAAGCATATATATGTGTGATATATGCATATGGGTAGGACGACACCAATTAGTCAAAACTGGTCCAAAACAGTAAGCAGCAGACAACCAAACAATCAAAATCATGCAATAATAAACAGTGATAAGGGAGAATCCCCGTAAAACACACAAGGAAAAACGAGATCACCAAATCTATATCAAATAAACAATTCACATGTAGGAACAGTATAAACAAATGGCTAAGACAGCTATGGTAATTAGACAGTGCGTAGCATAACTATGGGTATAAGATACACTCACATGTCGGATCGAAAAGCAAGATAAGGAGCACAAATCTATGTGTATACTCCTGATCATATACATGGGAAATGAACGTCTAAGGTATAGGATAGGAGCAGCTAAGACAACACATAGCTGAAGAGATAAATTTATCAAATCAAACAAGGAAATTGACAACCCTAGATCATGAACGATGAAAACAAAATCTATGTTCAGTCTAAAATCTCTGTTTGAAACATAGCTGAACAAGCTAAGCATGTGGAGCAACAGTTAATACATATATGGGTATACAGAAAATCTAAATTTCTGTTTTCTGATATGGGAAAAATCTGAACTCAAGATCTAACATGGATTTGATATAAACCACTCAAGCAGACCATACCGACAAAATCAACATAAATATTGATGTATGAAAAATCCGTACCAAACCAGTAAGGCCACATGTGTAAACAGTAAAGGAGGATCACTGTTTTCCGTATATGTAAAAATCTAAGTACAAAATCTAAAGCCTGTAATTGAAGTAACAACACACAACGTCACTATCACGTATCCAACATCCGATCAAAATCCATTCCGAACAGGTAAATAAATATGGGAAAACCCTATACCAAAATCCAACGAAAATCTAAATTTCAGACTTGTAATTGATTGGAAAAGACAATTCATGGCCGATTGATGGACAGGTAATCCTATCTAGTTCCATACCGCGACTATAAATACGTGTGTTCATCAACCCAAAACGAAACAAATCAGAGAAGGAAAATCAAATAAAAACAGTATAGCAAAATAAAGAAGCAAGTGAAAAGGAAAGACTTAGCTTTCGGGTCTGAAGGATTGGTTCCTGTTGAAGCCGTAGTCTGCTACGGTGGAGTATCATCTGGCTGCTCTCGTTGAGCTGCTCGTCGTGGTGCGGGAAGACTCACGAGAAGGCGAGGATCGCGAAGCAGCACGCAGGCGGATGGGGAGAAGGCCGCGACGCCATGAATTGGGGATTTAGGGTTTTCATTTTCGTTCGTGGCTGATAGACTTGGAGGCGGCTCTGATCAGATGAATGGAAAAGGGACGGGTAGTGTTTTAAAACAATACGGGTCGGGTTGGAGAATATTGGGCCGAGGTTTAGAATAAAGGCCAAGGGGTTTGTTAAGGTAAAATTTAAAGTTTATTTAATTAAATTGTTTTATGACATAAAAATGATCGTATCTCGACCATACGTGATCAGATCTTCGAACGGTTGGGTTCGTTGGAACCATGAAGACAAGCACTACGTGATGAAGCTGGTCCAGACGAGATTTGAAGAGACTGGGATTTTTGATTAAATTAAAACAGCAGTTTAATTTGATCAAAACGCAGCGTTAATCGACAAATTGAAAATCAGGTGAGTTAAACTCACTCAGCTCTTCCAATTTATATTTTATATAGATTGGATTTTTATTTTCGTGTTCTGGTTGATAGTGTTTGACTGTTTGCCTGTTATATAATTTTGGATTTAATTACTGGAAGTTAAACAGTCAGTTAATTTCAGAGGAAATACAAATCATTTTGTTTTGACCCGAACAAGGGAATTTCCCTTGATTGATCGCATTTATAAAAATGCTGGAATTGGTTGCGTTGTTTGATTTGGCCGTAGATTGATTGGTTTTTTTTTATTGTTGATGATTGAATCGTACTGCAACATTTGTTCTGACATAGACAAATGGATGGTACGTGTTGGGAACTTAGCATCACCCGGTCGATAAGTAAATCGATTTCTAAAGATGAATTTTATCGACTATATGTCGACAGAGTTGCAGTTATAAATATATTTTATAACTAGAATAAGTTTTTGAAAGCTGTCATTTTAAATAAAGGTTATTAAAAGGGGAATAAATATTAATCATTTATTTGGAAAAGTTATAAGTAAATTATGGGATATGTTTTATTAAACAAATTTCTTATGTCGATGAGAATCATAAACAAATGAAATAACTTAGCAATAAGTGTCTGATTAATCGTGAGCGATTAAATGAAGTTATTTAAAATTTATTATATCTTAATAAATTTAAAGATGGGATTAATTAGAATGGGTTAAGTGAATAACCATGTTTGGTGTGTCGACCATTTAGACTAAAATAGATTTTAAATTAGTGAATTAATTTAATTAATCCAGCTTAGTAAGGTTTTAAGCAGAGGAAAGTATTATTTAAGTAAAGAAGTAAATTGTTTTGAAATGATTAATGTAAAGTTGTTATAGTAATCATTAATCAAAGGAGATATATTTAAGTAAGCAAGTGGGAAATGAAAGGGTCGAGGGTTGGAAAGGGCTAAAGGACGAGTCTTTGTTTTTGAGCTCGAGTCTTATAATAAGGCAATAAAGAGGTTTAAGTGGATACCTAGCGTAAATGAAAGTTTTCTTTTACTTAAGGTTCAAACTAAGTAAAGGAAATGAAGATGTAAAGGGTATATATATAACCTGGAATTTATAACGAGGTTTATAAATGAATATGAGTTTAAACATCGTTTTTAAACTAAAAATGCTTAATAATGGTATTAAGTTGAATAAATAAATTTAAAAGGAGTTTCCCGAAAGAGAAAAGGTAATTGGGAAAAAGGGGTTTGCTTAGAGCTCAGTAAACGAGGTTTGAAATAAGGATTAAAATGATAAAATAGGGTTTTTGAATCACGACTCGTATTTATCTGAAGGTAAGAACGTTGTTGGTCAAGGTCTGAGAGGTAATTAAAATACCCCAACTTGAACAGCTTCGGGACGACCCAAAGATGATACTAGTAGGCGATGGCGACAGTGTGTGATAAGATTTTCCGAAGTAAAGGAAATGAGATGAGGTGATATTTTCCATAGCAACGAAATAAAAAGGGACTTGAGCGATAAATTTTAAAAGCCAAGTGATACTGAGTACCAGACCAGTAATTATATTTTTATGGTTTCATGGATGTTTACTTGATAGTTAAATAATCGACTATCTAGTCTGACCTTTACGGTTGTGGGTATGGAAAGACCGGGATCGAATGTTTATTCGAAAACCATTCCGACCACCAAATACGAATATAAAGAAGAGATCAAGTGACGATCGAGATGGAGCATGTGAAGACCATAGATCTTCATGAAGCGGAAGAACCACTTACAATCTCTGATTCGACCCGGAGATATACTGGGGTTCTGTCGTGGTTGAAACTGTGGATTGCAAGGATGATCGCTACTGATCCTTGGGGTGATTCCTGTATTGGATGCAGTAGGAAAGTACCTTCGGTTCATCCTGTTCCTGGATGACTTGTATGGACGAGTGTCTGACAGAGTATTTCCAATGGGCCACGTACGTTGATTTCTTCAAACGTATCATAGTTGGTTAGCTCCCAACTAGGGTATTTTTGTAGGTGTCAATTAGTGATATCCAGAGGATCTGACGATGTGGCATTCAAAGTGAATGGTGGCCAGATGTTCTAAAGGTAATTTAAACCTCAAGCCTCATCAACCGGGAGATGACAAAAATCGGGCAGGCAGCATGGCTATGTGGGTCGCTCCCATTAGGGTGTATAATCACCTATCTAGAGAAATTCATTTTGTTTCTTAATCTATCGATTCTGCCCATTCGGGAACGGTGGTTTGAGTCCAACCGTTGGTGATATACATTCGATACACTCAAGCGAAATGAGTGGTCGGTCATGTGAGGGCCGGGTTGCAAGACGTTCTTGTTGAACCTAGTGTATTCGCCTCTAGAGATACACGAGCGGCAGGTGGTCCCATACCTGGTCATGGTTGGAATCCAATCTCCAATAAGCGCCAGCGGTTTTGTTTGTATACTATATATGTAGAGCGTGAGATGCAAGCGTTCTACTAGATTTGATATTCCTTGTATTTAGACATTATTATAATATCAGACAAGATATTGATTTCAAACTGTTTTGGGTTATCGTAAGGTAAAAACCGTCCGTGTTTATGTGTGGATTTGGTCTTACGATTATCCTTTTCTTTCGAAAGGATTTTAACTTTTAAATCAAGTTGTGTGATACCTTAATACTGTGCGAGTTTATCTCACTCTGGTTCACCAGACTGACCCGGTGTTTTGTAAATGCTCGGGTTAGCCCGGGATGTACAGGTTCAGGTTATCGAATGCTGTGAAGAGACAAGCTGGAAGAGTCCAGACGTATGATATTATATAACTACTTCCGCTGTGTATGGGACAGATTATTATAACTGTCCAGTGATGTTGATATACTCTGATGATTGTAAGTATTTTCAAAAGCTCTCAATAAAGATTATTTCTGTATTATATTTTGTTCCGCTGCGATGTGAGACTCTGTGATGGTTCTTCTTCTTCTTCTATTCTTATATTTCTTTCTTTCTTATCTCACCCTCTAATTTCTTTCTAAACGTTCCAGTGTTTTCGGTGTTTGGAGGATCGGCATGAGATACGATAAGGGTATTTATGTCGATTTTCGGGGCCAAAAATCCCTGGGTCGTTACAGTGGTATCAGAGCTATTGGTTTAGTAAAAACCTTGGCTCTGTGGCGTAACTCAATAGAGATGGGATTAGTAACACCCTAAATTGAGTTTGAGTGTATATGAGAGCGTATTTGTAAAATTTTATATAAAAATGTTTTGTATTGAGTTATTTGACAGGTTCAAGTGTTGAGAAGCTTTGAACTAGCGAATGGATACGATATTGTTTTATAAAGGGGGTAGATGAAATAATTTTACCCAAGATATATTTTTATATAGAAAAGAGAAATAATTTCCTGTACTGATAGGAGTTGTTTTGTTGTTCTGATTGTTTTGATTTGAAATCAAATTTGAAATATGATATAAAGTTGAACTGATGTGTCAATCGAATCGGATAGGAAAATAAAACTAAATCTGGTTAAGAAAAATCAAGTTAAGAATGAATTCATATTGAATGAATTCAAATGAATTGGGATTTAAAAATTTATTGGATAAATAAATTGGGATTCAAATAAAGTGGATTACCATTTGGAGTTTGAATTTTCTTTTCGAAGTTGAAGCCCAGAATAGCCGTTGTAGTCGTATCGATCGAGCCATGCAGCAGAGGTGCTGGCGAAATTCTCGAGAATTTTATAGTTCGAATTTATTTTGAATTTAATTCAAAGGTAATAATTTTAAAATAATTCGATTTGGAATATTCTTCTTACCTTACAATTTCGAGGACGAAATTATTCTAAGGTGGGAAGAATGTAACGTCCCAGATTTTTTTCGGCCATTTAATTCGAATATTTAATTCGAATTATTTTTAAATATTTAATTCGATATGTTTAATTGAATAGTCGCTGTGGAGTCAGTTTTAAATTATAACAATTTATTTTAAAATATAAAAGATTATCATAAAAATAAAATGAAATGTTGTTTGGAAGTCAAAACTTTAACTGCTAAGTTTGATTCCGTATCCATTTGAAATATAAGTGGTTTGTTTTAAAAATATACAATGAGATTTATTTATTTTTCTTTAGTTTAGTATTTAAATATAAAAGAATATTTTAAAGCGACCACCTTCCGATTGGTAAATTTTACCAACTCCTTGATTCCGAAATGGTTTAGTAAATTCTTCAATTAAGTTTAACTTACTATTTTGCCGGGCTGTATCAACAAGGCTTCGGCCATACTTTGTTTTATTAAAACGGTTATTGAGGGTGTTTCACCTTTGGGTTGGACATTAAATCTGCTAATCTAACCTCATACATAAGAACATATATATACATATATCTAATCCATAATAACATACTATAGGATGAATATGCACAGATTGATTCAGTAAAGAAAAATAACTGTACAATATGAAAACAGAAAAGGAAACTGAAATAAAACAGTACAAACAATACTGATAGAACAACTAAGAAAAAAAAACAGCAAATGGTTTAGCATTTAAATTCATTACAATCACAGTACAAATTCAAGAATTTCTATCTTGTACAGTACAAGTTCAGGAAAAAAAAATATGCAAAACTAAAAAGGAAAGAAATCAACTTCAACATTGCCTCGTCTTTCCAGACCAGTGAATCGCTCGTCGGTTTGATCTGCAAGAAAAGAGAGAACCCATTAAAAGGGAAGTTTATAAACAACCTATGAGCAACACAAAAAAATAAAAATAGAATGAGAATACATGAGAAGTACAGGCAACTAAGAAAATGCAGGCATGCATTCCCTCATCAAAAACCAACATAAAGTGTGCATATGTTTGAAGACAGTTAAGAGCAGGTGCCAAATCTATGGCAAGGGACTCAGTTCGGGTTCGTTATACATGATCACGATTAGCATTTGTCCTAAATGGTTATTAGCAGGACAAACAATGAATACAAACATTTAAATTAATAACATATATAAAGCATATATATGTGTGATATATGCATATGGGTAGGACGACACCAATTAGTCAAAACTGGTCCAAAACAGTAAGCAGCAGACAACCAAACAATCAAAATCATGCAATAATAAACAGTGATAAGGGAGAATCCCCGTAAAACACACAAGGAAAAACGAGATCACCAAATCTATATCAAATAAACAATTCACATGTAGGAACAGTATAAACAAATGGCTAAGACAGCTATGGTAATTAGACAGTGCGTAGCATAACTGTGGGTATAAGATACACTCACATGTCGGATCGAAAAGCAAGATAAGGAGCACAAATCTATGTGTATACTCCTGATCATATACATGGGAAATGAACGTCTAAGGTATAGGATAGGAGCAACTAAGACAACACATAGCTGAAGAGATAAATTCATCAAATAAAACAAGGAAATTGACAACCCTAGATCATGAACGATGAAAACAAAATCTATGTTCAGTCTAAAATCTCTGTTTGAAACATAGCTGAACAAGCTAAGCATGTGGAGCAACAGTTAATACATATATGGGTATACAGAAAATCTAAATTTCTGTTTTCTGATATGGGAAAAATCTGAACTCAAGATCTAACATGGATTTGATATAAACCACTCAAGCAGACCATACCGACAAAATCAACATATATATTGATGTATGAAAAATCCGTACCAAACCAGTAAGGCCACATGTGTAAACAGTAAAGGAGGATCACTGTTTTCCGTATATGTAAAAATCTAAGTACAAAATCTAAAGCCTGTAATTGAAGTAATAACACACAACGTCACTATCACGTATCCAACATCCGATCAAAATCCATTCCGAACAGGTAAATAAATATGGGAAAACCCTATACCAAAATCCAACGAAAATCTAAATTTCAGACTTGTAATTGATTGGAAAAGACAATTCATGGCCGATTGATGGACAGGTAATCCTATCTAGTTCCATACCGCGACTATAAATACGTGTGTTCATCAACCCAAAACGAAACAAATCAGAGAAGGAAAATCAAATAAAAACAGTATAGCAAAATAAAGAAGCAAGTGAAAAGGAAAGACTTAGCTTTCGGGTCTGAAGGATTGGTTCCTGTTGAAGCCGTAGTCTGCTACGGTGGAGTATCATCTGGCTGCTCTCGTTGAGCTGCTCGTCGTGGTGCGGGAAGACTCACGAGAAGGCGAGGATCGCGAAGCAGCACGCAGGCGGATGGGGAGAAGGCCGCGACGCCATGAATTGGGGATTTAGGGTTTTCATTTTCGTTCGTGGCTGATAGACTTGGAGGCGGCTCTGATCAGATGAATGGAAAAGGGACGGGTAGGGTTTTAAAACAATACGGGTCGGGTCGGAGAATATTGGGCCGAGGTTTAGAATAAAGGCCAAGGGGTTTGTTAAGGTAAAATTTAAAGTTTATTTAATTAAATTGTTTTATGACATTAAAATGATCGTATCTCGACCATACGTGATCAGATCTTCGAACGGTTGGGTTCGTTGGAACCATGAAGACAAGCACTACGTGATGAAGCTGGTCCAGACGAGATTTGAAGAGACCGGGATTTTTGATTAAATTAAAATAGCAGTTTAATTTGATCAAAACGCAGCGTTAATCGACAAATTGAAAATCAGGTGAGTTAAACTCACTCAGCTCTTCCAATTTATATTTTATATAGATTGGATTTTTATTTTCGTGTTCTGGTTGATAGTGTTTGACTGTTTGCCTGTTATATAATTTTGGATTTAATTACTGGAAGTTAAACAGCCAGTTAATTTCAGAGGAAATACAAATCATTTTGTTTTGACCCGAACAAGGGAATTTCCCTTGATTGATCGCATTTATAAAAATGCTGGAATTGGTTGCGTTGTTTGATTTGGCCGTAGATTGATTGGTTTTTTTTTATTGTTGATGATTGAATCGTACTGCAACAATTGTTCTGACATAGACAAATGGATGGTACGTGTTGGGAAATTAGCATCACCCGGTCGATAAGTAAATCGATTTCTAAAGATGAATTTTATCGACTATATGTCGACAGAGTTGCAGTTATAAATATATTTTATAACTAGAATAAGTTTTTGAAAGCTGTCATTTTAAATAAAGGTTATTAAAAGGGGAATAAATATTAATCATTTATTTGGAAAAGTTATAAGTAAATTATGGGATATGTTTTATTAAACAAATTTCTTATGTCGATGAGAATCATAAACAAATGAAATAACTTAGCAATAAGTGTCTGATTAATCGTGAGCGATTAAATGAAGTTATTTAAAATTTATTATATCTTAATAAATTTAAAGATGGGATTAATTAGAATGGGTTAAGTGAATAACCATGTTTGGTGTGTCGACCATTTAGACTAAAATAGATTTTAAATTAGTGAATTAATTTAATTAATCCAGCTTAGTAAGGTTTTAAGCAGAGGAAAGTATTATTTAAGTAAAGAAGTAAATTGTTTTGAAATGATTAATGTAAAGTTGTTATAGTAATCATTAATCAAAGGAGATATATTTAAGTAAGCAAGTGGGAAATGAAAGGGTCGAGGGTTAGAAAGGGCTAAAGGACGAGTCTTTGTTTTTGAGCTCGAGTCTTATAATAAGGCAATAAAGAGGTTTAAGTGGATACCTAGCGTAAATGAAAGTTTTCTTTTACTTAAGGTTCAAACTAAGTAAAGGAAATGAAGATGTAAAGGGTATATATATAACCTGGAATTTATAACGAGGTTTATAAATGAATATGAGTTTAAACATCGTTTTTAAACTAGAAATGCTTAATAATGGTATTAAGTTGAATAAATAAATTTAAAAGGAGTTTCCCGAAAGAGAAAAGGTAATTGGGAAAAAGGGGTTTGCTTAGAGCTCAGTAAACGAGGTTTGAAATAAGGATTAAAATGATAAAATAGGGTTTTTGAATCACGACTCGTATTTATCTGAAGGTAAGAACGTTGTTGGTCAAGGTCTGAGAGGTAATTAAAATACCCCAACTTGAACAGCTTCGGGACGACCCAAAGATGATACTAGTAGGCGATGGCGACAGTGTGTGACAAGATTTTCCGAAGTAACGGAAATGAGATGAGGTGATATTTTCCATAGCAACGAAATAAAAAGGGACTTGAGCGATAAATTTTAAAAGCCAAGTGATACTGAGTACCAGACCAGTAATTATATTTTTATGGTTTCATGGATGTTTACTTGATAGTTAAATAACCGACTATCTAGTCTGACCTTTACGGTTGTGGGTATGGAAAGACCGGGATCGAATGTTTATTCGAAAACCATTCCGACCACCAAATACGAATATAAAGAAGAGATCAAGTGACGATCGAGATGGAGCATGTGAAGACCATAGATCTTCATGAAGCGGAAGAACCACTTACAATCTCTGATTCGACCCGGAGATATACTGGGGTTCTGTCGTGGTTGAAACTGTGGATTGCAAGGACGATCGCTACTGATCCTTGGGGTGATTCCTGTATTGGATGCAGTAGGAAAGTACCTTCGGTTCATCCTGTTCCTGGATGACTTGTGTGGACGAGTGTCTTACAGAGTATTTCCAATGGGCCACGTACGTTGATTTCTTCAAACGTATCATAGTTGGTTAGCTCCCAACTAGGGTATTTTTGTAGGTGTCAATTAGTGATATCCAGAGGATCTGACGATGTGGCATTCAAAGTGAATGGTGGCCAGATGTTCTAAAGGTAGTTTAAACCTCAAGCCTCATCAACCGGGAGATGACAAAAATCGGGCAGGCAGCATGGCTATGTGGGTCGCTCCCATTAGGGTGTATAATCACCTATCTAGAGAAATTCATTTTGTTTCTTAATCTATCGATTCTGCCCATTCGGGAACGGTGGTTTGAGTCCAACCGTTGGTGATATACATTCGATACACTCAAGCGAAATGAGTGGTCGGTCATGTGAGGGCCGGGTTGCAAGACGTTCTTGTTGAACCTAGTGTATTCGCCTCTAGAGATACACGAGCGGCAGGTGGTCCCATACCTGGTCATGGTTGGAATCCAATCTCCAATAAGCGCCAGCGGTTTTGTTTGTATACTATATATGTAGAGCGTGAGATGCAAGCGTTCTACTAGATTTGATATTCCTTGTATTTAGACATTATTATAATATCAGACAAGATATTGATTTCAAACTGTTTTGGGTTATCGTAAGGTAAAAACCGTCCGTGTTTATGTGTGGATTTGGTTTTACGATTATCCTTTTCTTTCGAAAGGATTTTAACTTTTAAATCAAGTTGTGTGATACCTTAATACTGTGCGAGTTTATCTCACTCTGGTTCACCAGACTGACCCGGTGTTTTGTAAATGCTCGGGTTAGCCCGGGATGTACAGGTTCAGGTTATCGAATGCTGTGAAGAGACAAGCTGGAAGAGTCCAGACGTATGATATTATATAACTACTTCCGCTGTGTATGGGACAGATTATTATAACTGTCCAGTGATGTTGATATACTCTGATGATTGTAAGTATTTTCAAAAGCTCTCAATAAAGATTATTTCTGTATTATATTTTGTTCTGCTGCGATGTGAGACTCTGTGATGGTTCTTCTTCTTCTTCTATTCTTATATTTCTTTCTTTCTTATCTCACCCTCTAATTTCTTTCTAAACGTTCCAGTGTTTTCGGTGTTTGGAGGATCGGCATGAGATACGATAAGGGTATTTATGTCGATTTTCGGGGCCGAAAATCCCTGGGTCGTTACACCGGTTGTGAACCAGAAACGGGAGAGGACATTAGAGAGGGCATGCGTTTCCTTCTAGCTAGGGTGGTGTCAGTGACCTAAAAGTCCTGACATTTATATTATTTTCACATGTGTGGTTGTTGCTGTTGCGAGGTGCCTCGGTTATATCGGTCGATCCGGGACCAATCGAGTCATTCATTGGCTCATTTACGACCCAAAGGGCGGGGAAATGCAGTGTTCAGGCATTTTAATCCACATCGGTGAACCGGCCCTGACGATCCAAGGGCTTGACTGAGTACTTGTCCTGAGGCTCGGGCTAGAGAGTCTCGAAATCGGTAGAGGACTATCTTTTGCCTCGGTTCACAGATGGAAATCCAACTTCCAATACGTGACTTTGCGGTTTTGATTGTAGTGCCTAGCATTGGCGACATGATATATGATACCCATGCCGTCTATGATTGATACTTATGATTTGAAGTTGTTTTATACACTATGCACTTATAATAGTATCAAATGATTTGTTTTAAACGTACCAAGCATGTTTGGCTATTATAAGGGAAAACCCTATCCCCCGGCTTGCGTTGCATTGTGTGATAGGACCTGGGTCTTATAATAGCTTCATGTAACACCCCGTATTTCTGTTAATACTAATATTCACAAATTAAAAGAATTAATATTGAGAATTTGCACGAAATAGCCTTAAAAAGGCATATAACAAATTTGAGATATGTGAATTGCCTTAAAAGGCGAAAAATGGAATTATGACATTAATTGGAAAATTAATGTGTAGAAATGGTCATAAGTTAATTATGGATTAATTTGAATTCATGAATAGGTGCATGTGTGTGTATATATATATATATATGGGCAGTTAATGTAAACATGAATAGAAGTTTATTAATTTGCTGAGTGTTTGTTGAGTCACTTCTGACTCATTGCTGAGTCAATAAGATAAACCCCATCTTGTCTGAATGGCTGCGGTTATTTCTAGGTTAAATCTAATGGCCTAAATGAATCCTAACATCTATAAATAAGTGGGTAGACTCTAACCCTAAATCACTTGAAAAATTGGAGAGCTACTGACATGCCGTTGCCATGGAGTTCAGCATAGCCGTCACAAACTAAAGAAGAAGAAGGCCTAATCTACAAACTAAATCTACTCAAATCAAATCAAAAGCTCTCTCTCTTTCTATTTTCTTCTTTAAAATTGTGAGTATGATGAATCTCACAATATTATTATAAAATAATTTGATTAAGTTATGAATGGATCACAAGAAAGTGATATGAATTGTTATGTATTTGTAAATTATGTTGTGGATCTCTTGTTATGCTATTATGTTATCATATATATGTTGTTATGTTGTAGTGATTATGTTGTAAATAATCCTATGCTATGTCATATGTGATTAATCATGCTATGCTATGTTATAAATCATGTTATGCCATGTTGTAAATCATGCTATGCTATGTTGTAAATCATATCATGCTATGTTGCAAATTATGATATGCTATGTTGTAAATCTTATATATGTTGTAGATCTCATATTATCACATATGTTGAAATACTTATGTTATATGATAATGATGTCATGTTAAGTTGTGTTGAATCATACAAGTTGTAAAATCATGATGTTAGTATTTATGCGAATTGGATCATGTTTAAAGTTTATGTTTTTTTTATAATAGATCTTGATTATGGGAATTTGCCTATTGAGTTAGGTGTACCCATATACATGAATCTACAAATTAATTGGATCTTGAATATGGGAATTTGCCTATTAAGTTAGGTGTACCTATATACATGAATCTATGATTAAATGAATTTTGATTTTTGGGAATTTGCCTATTGAGTTAGGTGTACCCATATAAAACCATATTGTTAATGATGTTGATTCACACATGTCCTATACAAGTTTATGAAATTTGATCAAAATCATATTATGTGAATTATGAATAAGTTGACACCCTTAGATCCATGACATGTATAACCTTATGCAAGTTGTAATGTATGCAAGATTTACCCCTTGTTATGATTTATTTAGTCACATATATATGTTGTTGTTGTGAATATTTTATTTATGCTATGAGTTAGACTTATCGGGTCTAGCATACATTTTGCGAATAAACGTTCAAACGTGGGGTAGGGGTAATATTAGGAAATTAATAAATTGGGGTGCAATTGATATGATTTTGCATGCCTTAAATGGATGTCCATAATTGAGTCAATTATGGGCATTGTTAAATTTGGAATTAATTAATAATTCAAGTAGGGAATTATTAAAATTGGGGAAAGTGGGTTATTAATAATAATCAATGCTTAGGACACGAGGTTGGACCCGTTTGTGACGTAAACCTGCCCGGACCCGCCCGGCAAATCCAGTAGTCACAAATGTCGGCCCAATGTGAGAGGTCCTAGGTACAAACTAAAGCATAACAGTTGTAAAGACACGAGGTTAGACTCTTTTATGGTGTAAGACTGCCCAGACCCGCCCGGCAAATCCAGCTGCCATATATGCCAGTCTAATGTGAGAGGTCTTTATGAGGTTATGGCCTTAATGAATTAGGAAATACTTAGCCAGATAATCATGTAAGGTAGGACATGGCGGTTAAGTAGGTGCCTTGGGTGGCATGAGGAATCTAGTGGTTGCCTTTAGAGGCATTTGAAATACGATTAGACTTAACCAAATACACATGTCAATGAACATGACTAAGTGGGTTAAGTGGATGGACTAATGGGACAAGCTTAGGTGGAATGCTTGTGGGAAATAATGGGGGCCCATTTCAACCAGTATCCCAAAACGTATCTTTGTGGGCTCGACCCAAGTCGAGGACGGGACACGCATACTGGGTTTGACTGTAAGAGGCCAAAACAGGGAGCGGTGGCAACGCAAGTCCAACGGGTTTCATATGCGTGTGTGGACCCGGGCTGGTAGATAAGACGTTGTTGCATCGTGTAGGTATAAGCCGTGCATCTCCGTTATATCGGGTTGCCACTTTAGGGGAATGATACACCCCACTGTGGGGCTAGCACGGGTATCTACGAGTAGGGAGCCGATCGAAAAATGGAAAGTGGGGTACACCTAGTGGAGATAGGGGCAGGCGGCACCTATGTAGTCAGCTAGGAGTACGTAAAGCCATTAAGAAAGTTTCTAAGTGAAGCTAAGTGGAATCAATCTTTAGGGTGACTGGTGTGGTGCAGTATAGTGTTTATCCTTTAGTATTTAGGAGCGCCTATAACGTTTCCTTTAGCGATTGTCTATGTCCTTAATCTGCTCTTTCATAAACATTTCCTTGTTTTCCAGCTTATGCCTTAGTCCAGTTATTTTGATAATAGTATTGTAGAATTATCATACTCGCCAGACTTTATGTCTGACCCCCCCCCCTCTTTTTCATCTTTTTTCTCCCTTCAGGTCCTCAGGTTGGGCCAAGTTCCAGTGGAGTCTGATTGGATTGCTTATCTCTTGGAAAACTTGGACTGCTGAAGTAAAGTCCAGCTTGTTATCTTTCTTTTTAATGGCTATTTATGTAATGGGATTATGTACTTGTTTTATCAAGATAGATATTGTACTTGACTTTGATTATGGTGTTATGATGTAATCAAACATGTTTTGACTTCTGCTGCAATTAAAATAAGTTTTTTTTAATTTCCAAGTACTATTTTATATCTGTCTTGTTGAAATTTTACTATTCTATATTCACCTAAAACCTCCATAGAAGTTAATGCATTCCCTTTGTGAGTGACATTAATGGACGTGGGGTGTTACACTTCATTTTTCCAAAAAGCATTGCGCTGTTTTGTTATATGCACCGGTATTCTTGGGAGGAAACCCGTTCCGTGTTATGCGGCGTGGTCCCTTGATATATCTGATTTAAAGTAAAGCTTTAAATAACTGTTTTAGTTCTCACACCAGTCACATGACTGACCTGGAGTTTATTGTTTTAACCTAAACTCTGGGTGCCCCTATTTTCCGCATTGGTAGCTAGTAGTTTTGGTTTTGCAGATTTATGTTCACAGGATCCTGATTTACAGCTGGAATGATATCCGGAAAGCTCTGTATCCGTATATCTCCTTCAGTTGTACTTTGTATTATTTTCCGCTGCTATGTAATGTATTGTAATTTCTGATATTTATTTTATGTGTAATATTTATTTAAACTCTGTTTATTCCTGTATTCTGATGAATTGTTGTAATTAACAATGAAATGTTCTTCTGTTTGTGTTCTGATCTGTCTCGTCCTCAAAGTATCTGCTCTTTCCTTCATGGGGAAGTTACGAGTTACTACGGCTGGTATCAGAGTTTTGGTTTACAGAGCTCGGAGAACAAGACACGTTAGAACCAAACGAAAGAATTCATCAGAGATTGGATTAGTAATATCCAATGAGAATGACTCGTTAGAGATGGGATCAGTAGTATCCTAGAACGAGTGTGAAGAGTGTTGTTTTGAAAAATAAAATTAAAAATATGTTTTGTATTGAAATTTGAGTCATTTTATATGTATTTCAATATTTATTTTAAATTAATTTGGACAATCCAATATATAAAGATTTTGCATATACGCCTTGCAATCGTGTATTCAAAGTTTTAATGTACTGGATAGTTATAGAATCACACTCTAGTTGCCCGGGGATAATTCTGGTGATGGGGCACCATCGCCAGTATTTATTTTCGAGTTTCGAAAGTGGGATTTCTATATATTTCTAATTGACTGGTGTGAGAACCGAAACTAGATAGGGCTTATTGTTGTGATTTGGCATCAAAAATCTGATTTTTGGACTATGTATCAAAGTTATGAATTTGAAAAGCTAATCAACTAATTGATTGCTGGTTGTGTTGTTTGATTATTGGTTGATTAATTAAAATGTTGAACCTTTAGCCAAATTGAACCAAATAGGGGGTTGTATTGAAAATTTATCGCATTTGCGTGCATATACATGTACTTACATTGAACATGTCATAGCATGGAGGCTAGAGAAGAGGAATAAAATTGTTTGCCCGACAAATAGGTACATGTTTATTGTATTTCTTGGGTTTTTGATGATTTTATGAGCCGACTGGCTAGCCGCTAGGCTGTTTCCTTTTGGATTGATGAGTGCCATGGGAGGCTATTTGAAATATCCCGAAGTCCCCGGTGCAGGGGAGGTTATGGCGAAATTTTTCGAAAATTTAAGGCGTTAGCCAAATTTTTTGAAAAATTTGGAAAGTTCTTAGAAATTGAAAAGTTGAAGAACTTAAGTCGTAAAGAAAATAATGGAAGTTGAGTTGATTAGTTAAACAACTTCTGGCTTCGTTCCTTTTCGGAGACAAAAAGTTTTAAGTGGGGGAGATTGTAACAATCTGGAAATCCGAGCCAATTTAAAAATTTTATTTTGGCAATTTTAGCGAATTTTGATTATTTAAAATTAATTATTTTAAATAATAACGACGAGAAATTTATTTTGAATGGAATTAGAACGTATATATTTATTTGAATCGTTGTTTAAATATAAATATTTATTTATAATTATAAAAAGGAATTGAAAATGGCGCAGTGGTTCGAAAATTTGATTTCAAAGTTCAAATGGATGTACAGGATTCAAAATAAATCGGATTTTAGCGAAACCAAAAATATTAGAGTCTATTTGAGAATATCTTTCCAATGAATCCGAAAAATTGAAATTTCATAGCGGGGATAAAAAGTTATGTCTAGTTGAAAATTCAGAATAGTCGCTATGGAATTCTGGCCCTTAAAAATGGAAATTTTGCTAACGACCTCGGTTTTCGAAGAAACCACTTTTGTTGGATCCGTGATGTCTAGTTATTGCTAGATTCCAAAATTCTTAATTTTTCGAATCAATATTGGAGTGTGGCGAAGGAAAACGTATTTGACTAGTTTAAGTTGATTTTAATCGACTGGAAAATGGCCATTTTTTAAACGGTCTAAGAATTCGACGAAATTGTTTTGTTAGGACCGTATCGTCAATACGAAGCTAGAAATAATTTTTTTGGAATTTTTAGGGTTAGTATGCGGCCCTGGTAAATTGAAATGTGTGTTCAAGTTCAATATATAGATTTATATTTTGATTTTGAACGGAAACTGATTGAAACAGCCGAACTGACTTGCGATACATATCCCATTGTGTTCGAAATGGGGGTAATTAGCTATGGACGACAGTCGGTGGGTTTGATTTCGAGTTCGAAATAAAAAGTTGCTTTATGGAATAAATAAAATAAATCCTTTTTCACTTAACCACCCCACCCCTCCCCCCCCCTCAATTCCATTTTCAACGACCAAATTAGGTTTCCCAATTTAGGGGAAAATCTGATTTCCTCTTCAAAGAAAAAAATGGCGATCGATGGATGGTCATCGCCATCGCGCCTCCACCTCTGAACCGCCACACCCTTCCTCCGCCTCTTTCTCCGTCGCCAGTCCAAGCTTTGGCTCCCTCCTCAACTCGAGACCGCATACCCCCTTCCGAACCCGCCAACCACCGCACCACCTTCACACCCTCCTATGCCACCTCCGATCGAACCCAGCCACCACCATCTCGAGAGCCCCACCCCTCGCGAGAGTACACCGCGAAGTTCACCGCATCTCCTGGAAAAGAAAACTGACGCCTCTCCCCTCCTCAACGCGTCGTTGGCAGCACCATCGTCGTGCGCCATTTCAAAGCTCCAACAATCAAAAACCATGAGTTAACATAGAAAAAGAAAGGTAATATAAATTAATTATATTTGTTAAAGTTAATTAAAAACATGATTCTTATATAGTGACTTATAGAAAAATAAAAAAACATAATCTTTACATAGATCTGATTTTTTTATTTAGACAAAAATATAGTTTTTATTTTTATAAAAAAAAGGGTCTTTAGTTATATAAAAATATAATCTTTAGTTATATAAAAATATAATCTTTAGTCATATAAAAATATAATTTTTAGTTAGAATAAAAATACGATTTTTTATCTATAAACATTCGATCTTTATGATATGAACATTGCTATAAAGATTAGAATTTTATTTATATTCATGTGGAGTAAAGATTAGATTTTTATGTATATTCATGTGAATAAAAAATTTGATTCTTACATAGATAACATGGTGATAAAGATATGATTTTTATCGTTGAAAGAAAATATTTTTAGCAAGTTAAAAATATGATTTTTATACTTGTAGCGAAATAAAAATATGATTTTTATTATGAAGTTAGCTAAATATAATTTTTATAATGAAGTAGTGAATATAAAGAAGTGATTTTTATATATATGAGGTAGCGATAAAAATTCGATTTCTAAATATATGAATTAGCGATAAAAATGTGATTTTTGTATATGTTGTAGCGAAATAAAAATTCGATCTTTATATAAGAAGTAGAGGTATAAAAATATAATTTTTTATATAGAAAGGAGCGTTGTAAAAATACATGAAGTAGAAATAAAAATATGATTTTTATTTATTAAAATGAAGCGATAAAAATATGATTTTTACTACGAACAGCGTGAAAGGAATTGCGATAGGACTGATGGAGAACAAATCCAAATCTTAACCGTTCAGAATTAAAGACTGGCGGAGTGGATCTCGAATCTGTGAGAATTCCTCACTTTTATTTTGATTTCTAGTTGGAATATATACTAGGATGCAGACGGTGCTTAGTAGCACCCGACACCCGTCATCCACAGATCATTGATGACTTGTTTGTTTAGTTGCTGTGTTGTGAAATTTGATTGTGTGATGTGGAATGACATAAAATATTTTATAGTTAAAAATATGATTTTTAACGT
Organism: Allium sativum; assembly: GCA_030737875.1. Classification (NCBI taxonomy): domain Eukaryota; kingdom Viridiplantae; phylum Streptophyta; class Magnoliopsida; order Asparagales; family Amaryllidaceae; genus Allium; species Allium sativum. The sequence continues at coordinate 486,304,572 of CM060924.1, forward strand.
ATATATAAAATAAATATTTATGAACAAATCGGACGATTTGTTTATATACACTGATTTGACTGATATTGATTGGGACGAAAATTTCACACATCGCCCAACTGCACAAATAAAATCTGTGTTTGTTGATTTGAAACCCCACACGGGTATTGAGATGATATTTGACGTACACTAATCCCGATTGTTTAGTTGTATGTCAATCGATGGATTGACAAACTGTGTAAGCGTTAATTATTGGTATTTAATGCTTATGCAACTGTGTGGTGCACTTTGGATGATGGTTGATGATTTATCATTGCTATTATATACATGTGTTGTAGGGAATCCATATAATTAACATTATTTGGTAATTGATTGGGCCTCATTCCAGTTTGGAAAATAAGGAATGTTATAAAAGAAAATTCATGTGTTGAATAAAATATATATTCATGTGTTGAATAGAAATATAAATTCATATGTTGAATAGAAATATAAATTCATGTGTTGAATAAAATATATATTCATATGTTGAAAAAAATATTCATTTGTTGAAAAGAATAACGAAGTTATTGAAATATATAAAGCCATGTTGATTAGACTGACGCCATTTTGACGTGAACGATATTTATATCGATTATATTCGTTTTTAAAATGAATATGGGAAAGTTAGTGATTTCAAAATATATCGTTTTGAAAATATTATCATTTGTATATCGATGATGTGGAATATTCAATTTTGATTCGAAATTGAATATGAAGTTGAAATCGTTTTGAAAACGAATTTAAAACGATTTATAAAATACGTTTTAAAAGGAAATCGATGAAATATCTTTATTAATTATTCTCTTGGAAGCGCAAAGTTTTGGTCCAACCATGAACTTCCCAAAATGCCCTTATGTATGAATTTTAAAATATATTATATTGTTATTTAACCTAATCTCCCCAGTAAATTAGACATTTAATGTCATTAAAATTAGGATGTAATAAACTTTTTCGACAAATTCAAATTACCCCGCTAATATCGCTCAAAAAGAGGATATGTAAATAGGATTTCATTACAAATTTTAACTGCTTCTCTATATGTATTATCAAAACTTAATAGTAGATAGAATATTTAAATAAATTAAAATCCTAAAAGTTTGTTCATTTGAAATTTTCAACCATAAATTATAGTCGCAAAATGATTGATTATTTGATTGATTGATTAATTAATCTGAAATTAGTAACTTAAATTAATTATAATTAAAATTGAAAATAAAGTTTATTGGAAACAAAATGTATGTCTATACATATAATATGTATTTAAATCATTATCTTTATTAATAATTCTCTTTGAAGCGCAAAGTTTTGGTCCGACTATGAACTTCCCAAAATCCCTTATGTATGATTTTTACAATATACTAAATTATTATTTAATATAATCTCCCTAATAAATTAGACATTCAATGTCTTTCAAATTGGGATATAATAAACTTTTTCAACAAATTCAAACTGCCCCGCTAATATCGCTCAAAAAGAGGATCTGTAAATAGGCTTTCATTACAAATTTTAACCGCTTCTCTCTATATATATATTATCAAAACTTAACATTAGATAGAATATTTAAAAAAATTAAAATCCTAAAAGTTTGTTCGTTTGATATTTTCAACCATAAACTGTAGTCGCAAAACAATTGATTATTTGATTGATTGATTGATTAATATGAAATTAGTAACTTAAATTAATTATAATTAAAACTAAAAATAAAGTTTATTGGAAACAAAGTGTGTGTCTATACATATAATATATATTTATATATACGAGCGCATACATAGAAGAGGAGAAAAATAATGAAATATTTAATAACAATAAATGTACGTTGCAATTTTAATTAATGTTTGTTAACAAAGAAATTAATGCACGTTAATTAGTAAATGTTGTATTTACAAACATAGAAAAGTAGGAAATATTGTATTTACAAACTAATAGGAATATAGTCAATTCCCTAAAATTTCGCTGAACCTAAAAAAATAGCATTCGTCTAACCATGTTTTATTCAAAGCAAAAAAAATAGCATCTTCCGTATTTGACTGGTTCTGGAATACTCTAAGCCTCTACCTACAAATGCGACATTTCTAGAATAAACCATACACCCCTTTAAATATCATTCAAAATCTCCATTCATGTTCACATTTCTCTCCTCATTCTCACCGCTCTTTGTTCATCACTAATGTTTTCTCTTCATTCGCCCTTCCCTTCCTATTTTTAGGAAACACTTAAAAAGGGAACGATCGCTATACAATCAATTCGTATTTTTTTGTATTTTTTTAAATTTGATGTGAAAATTACCTCCAGAGCAGCTTCAATGTCAGTCTCATAGGAACTGAAGAGTCTGGTAGAGTCGTCATCACTTGAGACATTAGGATTGGCGTGATGCTTTTCAACATCGTATTTTAGTATTTGTGGAAGATCGCTAAAATCCCTAGGTTAGTCATTTATTTTTAGTTCTTTCTTATTGTTTAGTTGTTAAACTTTGCGAATATTTCAAAGCTTCAGGCTCCTCGGTTTTAATTTTCTCGATAGTTTGTAATTTGTGAGTTTCGACGACGCTTAGGGTTTGTAAATAGGAATAGAAAGCATTATGATTTGAAGTTCTTCTCCACTTCGACCTTTCCAGGCATATTTACCAGCTTACAATTTTATATATGAACCACCTCTACCACATCTATAAATTGTAAGTTTATTCTTTACTCTCTGCAGTGTTGTTTTTTAGCATATCTTTACTCTAAAAAAATGTTTTCTTTTTAGCATACTAGAAAAAACATATCGTGCCATAGTCATGCACGAAGCGCGTGCCATCACCACGCGCGAAGCGCGTGCCTATACGTCTCGTATATAATATATATATTAAATATATAATGGCCTGAATAGAACGCGTCGCGCTGCGGCAGTTTGCGAATTTCGACCATTGACTTCGAATGAACGTTGCAGGAGATCCGACCGTCGGATTCTCCTAAAACCGGAACCATTGGCTTCATATCGAACAGGGCTTTCTAATGAATATTAGAGATTAGAAATCTAACACTCATATTTGGAATTATGTCCAAATCAAATTTGGAAAAGATCGCTGCAAGTGCAGTTCGATGGCCGTTGATGGAAATCGACTGTACGGGCCTTGATAAAATTATTAAAAATAGTAATAATTTGTATAAAATCATAAGAAATGATTTGTGAGGAATCGGGATGAAAAAACTCCATATTTGAAAAGGTAAAAATAGATTTTTATCGAAATGAACTAGTTTTGAACTAGAATAATAATTTATTTATTTTAAATAAATAAATGGGATTTGAAATGGTTTTGAAAATAACCAGAATTTCCAATAATTGAATTGGAATGGATTTGAATCGAAATTGTCTTTGGAATAGTTCGATGTTGGATTTCGTGATTATACAGATGTTGTTATGGAAATTTGAAAGACATATTTATATCGTTATTTCCAATACGATATTTGTTGGTTTCAGAATTTGATATTGAATATAAGCCGATATATTTTCTATTCAGAGCCTTGTGTTTAATATTAAATGGGATTTTGGTATGTCGTGAACGGTATCTCTAATAATACCGTTCTTAAACCCAAATGGAGACGGTATCTCTAATAATACTGTTCTTAAACCCAAATGGAGTTAAGAAAATTGAGAACTAACTGGGGATCAGTTAAGTTGGATGGTTTCTTGGATATTGATCTGATGTTGGTTTCGGCCTTCGGGGTTAATATTTAGGGAACTGTCCTCTTACTAATTTACAGTTAGGGACTGATTGAAATGTGATGTGATTTTGGGGTTTATCATAAACCGTGTTTTAAATGACATCGGTTCTTTAACCCAGTTAAAGATTAAAACTAAGTGGAGTTTTAACGAATCTTTAATTAGATTAAAAAGATCGAGAATGGAGTATCACCCGTTTTGCTCCAGGCGATAGTTAAATCTTTAATTAGATTTGAACGTGAAATGGTAATTGAATTTACCGATAACACCGTGGTGTTAGATATGAAGTATTACCAGTTTTACTTCATGGGATGAATTGGTTGGGATTGGAAAATTAAAACAAATGATTACTTCGGTAAGGTTCGTTAATCCCGGCTAGTTTTGATAAATCATAATTTGGTTGGAATTGATATTCAAAAGAAGATTAAAGAATAAATTTAAGGAATTTATCTTTGATAAAATTAATGGGAACCTATCCCTAAGAATGTGAAATTTAGCAACTAACTGAAGATTAGTTAAGATGAATGGTTTCCTGGGTATTGATCTGATGTTGGTTTCGGCCTTCGGGGTTAATATTTAGGGAAGTGTTCCCTTACTAATTTATGGTTAGTGACTGATGAATTGGAATGAGGCGTATGTTGTGTTTGTGTAACACTTGTTTATTATATACGCAAGTTATTCAAAAAGACCGAGTTTATCCCATTTTGAATAACTGATTCGACGATGAGTCGAAAGTGAAGACGGTGGTTGAAGACCGGAGGTCTTCACGTCGTTTGGGTGATTACTGATGATCTTGATTGGGCTGTACACCCAAGAGGAGGGAATCAGTTGGTGATCGTCCAGACGTACTTGGAGATCGATGGATATGCGAGGTACAAGGTGCCTCCGGTTTCGTTCAGACCCAGAACAGACTTGTAAATGGATTGTGTGTCTGACATTGGATTTTATTCTGTGTGATTGATTTCTATTAAATATATATCTGTTTGGCGGCGGAGAATTTATTCTCTTGCTTAACTCCCTTCTCTGAGATGTACGAGCTCAGGGGTTTTATATTGATGGATATCAATCGCATTGAGTGAATTGCCTGTGTGGCATGCCTAAGTGGCAAATGATCAAGGCTTTTGTTGAAAAGCAGAGTCTTGTGGTTGATGATCAAAGCACGGCCTGTGTGGCATGGCTTTGTGTAGTGTTGATTCGTGAGCGTCACACCCCGGTTGTGAACCAGAAACGGGAGAGGACATCAGGGAGGGCATGCGTTTCCTTCTAGCTAGGGTGGTGTCAGTGACCTACCAGCCCTGACATTTATATTATTTTCACCTGTGTGGTTATTGCTGTTGCGAGGCACCTCGGTTATATCGGTCGATCCGGGGCCGATGGAGTCATTCGTTGGCTCATTTACGCCCCAAAGGGAGGGGAAACACAGTGTTCAGGCATTTTAATCCACATCGGTGGACCGGCCCTGACGATCCAAGGGCTTGACTGAGTACTGGTCCTGAGGCTCGGGCTACAAAGTCTCGAAAATCGGTAGAGGACTATCTTTTGCCTCGATTCACAGATGGAAATCCAACTTCCAATACGTGACTTTGCAGTTTTGATTGTTGAGCCTAGTATTGGCGACATGATATATGATACCCATGCCGTCCATGATTGATACTTATGATTTGAAGTTGTTTTATACACTATGCACTTATAATAGTATCAAATAATTTGTTTTAAACGTACCAAGCATGTTTGGCTATTATAAGGGAAACCCTATCCCCCGGCTTGCGTTGCATTATGTGATAGGACATGGGTCTTATAATAGCTTCATTTTTTCAAAAAGCATTGCGCTGTTTTGTTATATGCACCGGTATTCTTGGGAGGAAACCCGTTCCGTGTTATACGACGTGGTCCCTTGATATATCTGATTTAAAGTAAAGCTTTAAATAACTGTTTTAGTTCTCACACCAGTGACATGACTGACCTGGAATTTATCGTTTTAACCTAAACTCTGGGTGCCCCTATTTTCCGCACGGACAGCTAGTAGTTTTGGTTTTGCAGATTTATATTCACAGGATCCTAATTTATAGCTGGAATGATATCCGGAAAGCTCTGCATTCTTATATCTCCTTCAGTTGTGCTTTGTATTATTTTCCGCTGCTATGTAATGTATTGTAATTTCTGATATTTATTTTATGTGTATTATTTATTTATACTCTGTATATTCTTGAATTCTGATGAATTGTTGTAATTAACAATGAAATGTTCTTCTCTTTGTGTTCTGATCTGTCTCGTCCTCAAAGTATCCGCTCTTTCCTTCACGGGGAAGTTACGGGTTACTACAGCCCGCCCCGCACCAGTCGACATTTCCTCCGAAAGTGCGCTGTACACATGCTCGACTGGCCCGGAACGGTCGCCAAAGAAAGGAAAGAAGATGAAAGAACTAACAAAGAAGCCTGTAGAATGTCTCACATCGCATGGAATAAAATATAACAGTAACATACTTGACATAAAACAGACGAGACAGTGCATAAGCTGGAAACTAAAACCATCATCATCATAGCAGCGGAAATCCAAAATACAGCTTATGATCCAACATCATTATTACAAATTTTAAAACTGTCTCTAAAGCAAAAGAAAGTAAAAGAAGGAGGTACACTACTAATGCCCAAGTAGTGACCTTCAACAACACAGGGAGAATATCTATATATCATACGTGGGAGCCTCCTGCTCGTCTCCGGTACAGCTACTCGTGCATACCACCTAACCTATCTCTAGTCTGCTTGTTTAGGAGCAATCAGAGTAATAAGAAGAGACATAAAACTCTGGGTCAGACAAAAGTCTGGTATGAGTGATAAGCAACAAAACAGAACAATAACAGGTATAATCCTATCATACCTAAACCTGGACCTGCAACCAAAGAGTTAGCACTACATATTGTACAATACTCTGAGGTGCCACTAACACATGGTGTAAAGAATACGGGGGTGGGGGTGTGCATGTCATAGGGATGGAAAACAAATCAAGCATAGCAACCATCCTCACATCTCTCACTCGGTGCGTAAAGCATACGATATCCACTATTTGGTCACCTAATCCTTTGGGCCCTGACGGAGTCCAACCACGTACAACTATCACTACAAGCCCACTATTCGTCTCTCAGTGGTGAACCGAAGTTATGAATACCGACAACCCCTTTGCACACGTCCCGCAGCAAAGTCCAACCATGTAGTTAACTCATTGGTTCCCAACTGGATCCTGAGTTCTACTACCCATTTGGACTACCTTTGCATCTCGGGTTTCTGTCTTCCCCGGATCAGTCTTCATCTAGTTCATAACCCATGCCTCGCGTCCAAGCTCCTTGGATCGGTTCGTAGTATCTCCTCTGGTTCGGCCCGTGGTCATCAGCCTCATTCGGATCGGTCGTGCTCCCTCTGTCGGATCGGGTCGTGCTCCCTCCATCGGATCGTGCATGGCAGCTCCTCCTCTAACTCGTGGTTCATCCAGATCGGGTCGGATCATGCTCACCCATCGGATCGGGTCGGGTGCATCCTTCCAGGTCTTCAGGTCGTGGGCTTCTGAAGTGATTCGGGTCGGGTCGTGATCTTCTAGTTAGTGGCCTTCAAGGTGGAGTAGCTCGTGGTCTTTGCGGATGCTCGCGATCGGGTCGTTGATGTGGGGGGCGATCCGATCTAGGTCCTGCATATTTCCTACAACTCTTCCAACGACTGTTTTACGCCATACGACGGCGTTTTCGACCATTCTAACTTTTCTAATTAATCAAAAAGCATACCATACAGTCATAACAACATATAAAACTGACCATAAACACCAAAACAACAACTTGATAGGTTAAAACGGATCAAACATAGCCAAAACCCCATATTTTCCCTTAAGCATGTTTAAGCAAAACTAATGATGCGATTTAGCAAAACTTAACCAAATCAGCCAAATTTTCTAACAGAGTCCTAAAATAATATTTCGAAATTTATCAATATTTTTCCAGATTTTTAACATGTGTAAATTCGCTAATTATCACTAATTACTCTTAATTAACCATAATTAATGAGGAACTATGCAAATCACTCACCTTAGCCACAAACAACTTACCAAATCTGAAATGATTCTCTGTTTGGAGATGTTCCCAAAGCTATACAACAGTTCTACCTCGATTCTTGTGCTAATCCTCTTTGATTTGATGTAGATTTGGCGCAATTAGCGATTAGGAGGTGATTTGGGGTGTTCTAGAAAGTGGAGGCCATGGCTAAACTTGAAGGAACAAAAATTGGCGGTTGGAAAATGATAGAAATTGAATTTCCTAACCCCATCAGCCTTCCTATAACCCTAATCTCGAAATGGGTTATGGGCCCACTCACTAATCACCCAAATTAGGCCCGGTTAAGCTTTTTTTCACCATCTAAAACTTGTTTCAGCCATATCTCCCTAACGGTGAGTCCGTTTAGCTAATGTGACCACTCTACGGAAAGGTAAACCATCATCCGGATCCAACAGAAGTGGTTTCAGGTCAAAACTCCTTTCCAATCAAAAGTTATGGACGAAACAAGATCAGCCAGGGGCAAAATGATCATTTAAAAATCGGCAAAAATCATGAACATGGGAAATGACCCCAATAGTCGTCTCCAAAAGTACATGACCATACGACTTACCAGGAGAAAGAGATATATATATTCTATGATCCTTTGATGCATAGAATGCGGGTCGTTACATTCTCCCCCCCTCCCCCCCTTAAGAAATTTCATCCCCGAAATTCCTTAACCGAAACATATAAAGAATTTCGCATGCCTATCAATCATTTTCAAACAATAAAACATACAAAACAACACAACAAGTATATCCTACCATGCGGTTTACTAACAAGGGAAGAACTATCACTACCAAAACCTTACCAGGCAAAGAGTTCTGGATACTTCTTCCTTATGTTCTCCTCTATTTCCCAAGTGCAGCCTTTCATCACCCCATTGAACTTTGACTAGTTTCACTGCCTTCCTTCGAAGCTGCTTCGTATCGTTCCCAACAATACGCATAGGCTTGCGGTTCCCAACAGCCTCGGGTTCGACCTCGATATCGTCAAACTGATCTAGTGAAATAGCCACATTAGGGTCTTGCACAAACTTCCTTAACTGGGAAACATGAAATACATTGTGAACTCCCGCCGTCTTGTCCAGTAACTCAACTTTATATGCCAAATTCCAATCTTGCTCGAGAACTGAAAATGGACCAACAAACCTTGGTGCTAACTTACTTTTTCCACCAAAACAAATCACATTCATCAACGGAGAGACCTTGACGAACACCAAGTCATTAACGAAGAATTCCAAATCTCTTCGTCTCGACATAAGTCTTCTGTCTATCTTAATAGTCTTCATTCTATGTTGGATAACCTTTATCTTTCCTGAAGTCCCTCTTATTATTTCTGGTCTAAGCTCAAATTTCTCACCATTCTCCAACCAACATGATGGTGCCTTGCATGGTCTTCCGTACAAAGTTTCAATTGGAACCATACCAATACTGGGCTAATAACTATAACTCAACCAGATACAAATGGCCAACCTATGACCCTCCAAAATCCAATATATAAGTTCTCAAAAGATCCTCTAGTATACGATTCACTCAAATACCATCATGACCTGACCTAGTCCTTGGTAAACCATCAATATAATCAATTGAGACTTATTCCCATTTCCATTTTGGAATTTCTAATGGTTGTAACAACCCACTAGGCTTCTTTTGCTCAGCTTTAACTAACTGGCAATTCATGCATTTGGACATAAACTTCCCAACGTCCTTATTTATCCTTTCCCAGTGGTAGGTCTGATCCATGTCTCAATACATTTTGTTACCACCGGGATGTATAGTCAGTTTCGAGTGATGATATGCTCTAAGCACTTCATCTCTCAGTCCATCTACGTTGGGTACAACTAGTCCCTCATTCTTTCGAAGCCATCCTTCTCGATCAAATCCTTGCTTGATCATTCTCTTTCCATCGATACCCATCTCTACCCTAGAGATGATTACCAATAGGTTAGGATCGTCCTTCTAACTGGAACCAATCCACTCAATCAAAATCGATCTAATCGTCAAGTTTACTAGCGTTTCTGAATCCAATTCACTCTTGCGTCTGAAATCATGTCCTGTGATATACTCTAGTTGCTTCCAACCTAGAAACATAACCTGTAGACTAGCATGCCTCCTACTCAATGCAACTGTTACCGCACCTAAATCCTTTGCTATGTCCACTTTGCCCCATGAAGTCATGACAACTTCACTGCACTGGCTCATAGCCTTGCTATGATCACTCTGCCCCATGGAGTAATGACTACCCCAGTGCACTGATACGTAGCCTAATGTCTGTATATACCACCGTCTCTTTGTTCCTCATTGTTAGAATCCTACAGGTGATAGTCTACCCAAGAGAAGAAAGATAGGGACAAACATAGCAACCATAACATCCATCAAACAAGTCCTACCTATCACCTGCTAAAGCCATGAACACGTCGACACCTAAATGACTGGTCTAACCAATCCCAATATGTCGATTCTTTTATGTCTGGTCCAACCAACATCAAGAACTAATGGAAGCCCAACCTCCAAATGGACTACCGTATGTCCAACACACGTTTATCCTCCAAGGATAACTACATCCCGTCCAACGGATCCAAGGTAACGGGAGTCCCCAAATACCCCTGCTTTAAGTCCGCCTAAAATACTTGAGTCCAACCCAAGTCTGTCCATGATCTTGCTGCCCTCTCGAGTCCAACTCGAGCCAAATCCAATTCCTTGCAGCCTTCTCGATTCTAACTCGAGTCAATCTATAACTCAGACCCAGTCTTGAGTATCCATTACCGACAAACTCTAGTCCAACGTGAGTCGTCTCCCTATTCATTGCATCTCCAAGATCAACGAATACCCATTTTCTTTCACGAGTTCAAGTCCAACTTGAATCATCCTAATCTTCGTTGCATCTTCCATGATCAACGAACACATCCTATTTCTTCAAAGTTCTACTATCCAAAGAGAACATCAGCATAGGGTTCTAAACAATCCATTACTTTGCATCTTTCTCGAGTCCCAGTCGAGCCATCACATAACCTTATCGAGTCTAACTCTGGGCAGTCTATACTATTGAACAGTCTTATCATGTCACGGCTTCCCATCACTCCTCGAGTAAACCAAGTTATCATCCAACGAAGAATCGCAACAACTATTTATCTCTCACGCAAACCATCCTAGTCGAACTTGACATTCCCCAAGCACAAGCCCCAAAGGCCTAAACCAATATCAGACAAGCACCCAAGGAACATCTCCTTCGAATTCATACAATCAACGTGAGGTGATATTAGCAAAACAACTAAGCACTGGAGCACTCATTTGCCTCCAAGAGACAATTAGAACTTATTACAACGATAACCTCTCAGCTTCCTTAACTCCAGTTACTATCGCCATCACTACGTAGGTAACCAATGCCACCCTATTCCTTTAGCGTAGATCGACTCACCAAAATAATGCTAAACCAAGTAAAGCCCAAAACAAAGCAATCACAAACAAACATACATCCATGACTCGATAAAACCACGTTACACAAATCATACTAAGGCTAGTCGAACCACCAACCGGGTTCGTCACTACTAAAGGTCTATCGACTATCTCGGGTTTGTCACAACAATACTCGAACATAAACATCTTAAATAGAAAGCATACCTTTGATAACAACGCCTTTTCCCTTCTGCGCCGTAGTTGGAGCACTCAAAGAACAAGGAACAGCGTTGATAACATACACTTTCACAATCTGCTTTTCCCTAGGAGGTTGTGGACAATCATCCTTGTGATGTCCCACCAGGCTGCAGTTAAAGCACTTCCTTTCCCCATGCTTTTCTCGACAATCTCTGGCATAGTGGCCCTTCTTGCCACAACTAAAGCACTCGCCACCATTCTTATTCTTCTTATTCTGACCATCCTTGCTCGGGTTCTGCTTCATCTTGTTCTGAGAATTCTTCTTGCCTTCACCGCCTGCTTACGGCTTTGGCTCCTCTGTAGATGCAATAGCAACCTCAATCTTCGACTTAGAAAAAGGCACTTTGACCTTAATGCCTTTCCTACAATAGACTCGAATGTCTCATCGATATGGTTTATAAGTATTTCCCCCAAGTACCCATCTAAACCAGTAATGAACTTTTCGTTCTTCTTTTCGACTGTATCGATAAGGGACAATCCATATTTTTATAAAGTGTCGAATTCAGTGATATACTCCGAGACTGCCCTACCATTCTGCTTAAGCTCTAAGAACTTCCTGAACAATTCTGATTTCTGAGCAGCTGAGATAAACTTATCACAAAAGCGAGCCTTAAACTGATTCCAAGTAATCTGATCCTATGGGGTAGCTGCCTTAATAGCATTCCACCAATTCATAGCCCGTCCTTGCAGTTGACGGGATGCTAGCTTCCTCTTCATTGCGTTCTCGATTCCTAGATCCTCGACGATGCGCTCACTTATCTAGCCAAACTTGGACTTCTGTAGCCGACTCCGTTCCGTGGAACGGCTTCCCACCAAGACTAGTGTAATCCTTGCATAGCTTGGCGAAATCGGCCCTAGGCGCCTGCACTACTGCACCACCACCGTTAGCAGCATTAGGAACTGCTCCTGAGCATCCCTAAACATCTCTCTCATGAAGTCAGTGAACATAGTCCTCATATCAGGAGCATTCCCATTATTGTCTCCTCTACCAGTACCCCTCGTATATCGGCTCATCATTCAATCTGTACACAGAAAACGATTAACCATCTCGATAGTGGTGCCAGTGTAGTGCGACTTCATCCTTAGATATACTAATAGCATATATATATATAGCTTTTAAAAACCAAAATAATCACAAATACGTGCTCTCATATACGTGTATTATCTCTCCCTAATAACTTCCCTAGGTTAACTACGCAACCTAGAGCTCTGATACCAACTGTGACAGCCCGCCCCGCACCAGTCGGCATTTCCTCCGAAAGTGCGTTGTACACATGCCCGACTGGCCCGGAACGGTCGCCAAAGAAAGGAAAGAAGATGAAAGAACTAACAAAGAAACCTGTAGATTGTCTCACAGCGCATGGAATAAAATATAATAGTAACATACTTGACATAAAACAGGCAAGACAGTGCATAAGCTAAAAACTAAAACCATCATCATCATAGCAGCGGAAATCCAAAGTACATCTTATGATCCAACATCATTATTACAACTTTAAATTGTCTCTAAAGCAAAAGAAAGTAAAAGAAGGAGGTACACTACTAATGCGCAAGCAGTGACCTTCAACAACACAGGGAGAATATCTATATATCATACGTGGTAGCCTCCTGCTCGTCTCCAGTACAGCTACTCGTGCATACCACCTAACCTGTCTCTAGTCTGCTTGTTTAGGAGAACCCATATTAATAAAAAGAGACATGAAACTCTGGGTCAGACAAAAGTCTGGTATGAGCGATAAGCAACAAAACAGAATAATAACAGGTATAATCCAATCATACCTGAACCTGGACCTGCAACCAAAGAGTTAGCACTACATACTGTACAATACTCTGAGGTGCCACTAACACATGGTCTAAAGAATACGAGGGTGGGGGTGTGCATGTCATAGTGATGGCAAACAAATCAAGCATAGAAACCATCCTCACTTCTCTCACTCAGTGCGTAAAGCATACGATATCCACTATTTGGTCACCTAATCCTTTGGGCCCTAACGGATTCCAACCCCGTACAACTATCACTACAAGCCCACTATTCGTCTCTCAGTGGTGAACCAAAGTTATGAATACCGACAACCCCTTTGCACACGTCCCGCAGCAAAATCCAACCATGAAGTTAACTCATTGGTTCCCAACTGGATCCTGAGTTCTACTTCCCATTTGGACTACCTTTGCTTCTCGGGTTTTGGTCTTCTCTGGATCGGTCTTCATCTAGTTCATAACCCATGCCTCGCGTCCAAGCTCCTTGGATCGGTTCGTAGTATCTCCTCTGGTTCAGCCGGTGGTCATCAGCCTCATTCGGATCGGTCGTGCTCCCTTCGTCGGATCGGGTCGTGCTCCCTCCATCGGATCGTGCATGGCAGCTCCTCTAGCTCGTGGTTCATCCAGATTGGGTCGGATCGTGCTCACCTATCGGATCGGGTCGGGTGCATCCTCCCAGGTCTTCAGGTCGTGGGCTTCTGAAGTGATTCGGGTTGGGTCGTGATCTACTGGTTGGTGGCCTTCAACGTGGAGCAGCTCGTGGTCTTTGCAGATGCTCGTGATCGGGTCGGGCCGTTGATGTGGGGGCGATCCGATCCGGGTCCTGCATATTTCCTGCAACTCTTCCAGTGACTATTTTATGCCATACGACGGCGTTTTCGACCATTCTAACTTTTCTAATTAATCACAAAGCATACCATACAGTCATAGCAATATATAAAACAGACCACAAGCACCAAAACAACAACTTGATAGGTTAAAACGAATCAAACATAGCCAAAACCCCATATTTTCCCTTAAGCATGTTTAAGCAAAACTAATGATGCGATTTAGCAAAACTTAACCAAATTAGCCAAATTTTCTAACAGAGGCCTAAAACAATATTTCAAAATTTATCAATATTTTTCCAGATTATTAACATGTATAAATTCGTTAATTATCACTAATTACTCTTAATTGACCATAATTAGTGAGGTACTATGCAAATCACTCACCTCAGCCACAAACAAATTACCAAATCTGAAATGATTCTCTGTTTGGCGTTGTTCCCAAAGCTATACAGCAGTTGTACCTCGATTCTTGTGATAATCCTCTTTGATTTGATGTAGATTTGGCTTAGTTAGCGATTAGGAGGTGATTTAGGGTGTTTTAGAAAGTGGAGGCCATGGCTAAACTTGAAGGAACAAAAAGTGGTGGCTGGAAAATGATAGAAAATGAATTTCCTAACCCTATCAGCCTCTCCATAACCCTAATCCCAAAATGGGTTATGGACCCACTCACTAATCACCCAAATTAGGCCCGGTTAAGCTGTTTTTCACCATCTGAAACTTGTTTCAGCCATATCTCCGTAATGGTGAGTCCGTTTGGCTAATGTAACCACTCTACGGAAAGGTAAACCATCATCTGAATCTAATAAAAGTGGTTTCAAGTCAAAACTCCTTTCCAATCAAAAGTTATGGCCGAAACAAGATCAGCCAGGGGCAAAACGGTCATTTAAAAATCGGCAAAAATCATGAACACGGGAAACGACCCCAATAGTTGTCTCCAAAAGTACATGACCATACGACTTACCAGGAGAAAGAGAGAAATATATATATATATATATATATATAATATGATCCTATGATGCTTAGAATGCGGGTCGTTACAGAAATAAGTCTAAAACTCCATCAAGTACATCATAGATAAAGGATGTCTAAATGTCTCAAAGCAGAAATAAAAAGATAAAAATGTTCTTCATCTTCCTTCCACAAGCATGCTCCAATCCAGAATGTGTCCATACTAACCTAAACCTATCACTTGGCTCCCCGTGTGAAAAAGAAGGCACCCGAGTTTGCAAGGTGAAACAAACTACGAGTCAGTCGTGGGACTGGTATGAGAACTGTATCCTAACTTATTTAGCACTATGGCTAATCACAGGACCACACTGCTAAAGCAGAACGTGTTTACTCCATTGGATTGCCAATGCATAAATTAAATAAATTTTTATTCAAAACAACGCAATGCTTTTTAGAAAAATGAAATCATTATAAGACTCAAGTCCCATCGCACAATGCAACGCAAACCAGAAAATAGAGTTTTACCTTATAATGAGCAAACATGCTTGATACATAGAAAATAGTATTTTAATATTATTACTAGTGTCTAATCAGTTTTAAAATACTTCAAAGTAAATGTATCAATCCTAGACGGCATAGCTACTATATATTATGTCGTCATATATAGGTTTACAATCAAAACCGTAATGTCGTATTGGAAATTGGGTTTCTGTCATGAGTCAAGGCTAGGGACGATCTCCTTACCGATTCGAGACACTATAGCAATGTCTCAGGATCACACCTATTGGCAACCCTTGGATCCTGCAGGGCCGGTCCACAAATACTTTAGTGGATTAGTTATGTCTGAACACACGCTTCCCGGTCCTATTAAACCTATAAGTGGTCACTATCGACCAATAAATCCGAGGTACCTCATAATCCATCAACCACATAAGTAAAATGTCAAGGCTTGCAAACCCTGATACCACTTCTAGCTAGAAAGAAATGTGTGCACTCCCTGTGTTCCCTTGTCCTGTTTTTGACTCTTATCGGGGTGTGCGGCTCACGAGGTTACGCTTTACACAAAGCTATGCCGAAAAAGGCTATGCTTTGATCATCAACCACAAGGCTCTGCTTTTCAACAAAAGCCTTGATCATCTGCATCTTGGCATGCCACATTGACAATTCACGCCATACGATCAATAACTATCAATATATAACCTTTGAGCTCATGCGTCTTAGAGAAGGGTGTTAAGCAAGAGAATAAATTCTCCGCCACCAATCAGATATATATTAAATAGAAATCAATTTACATGGAATGGAATCCAATGTCAGCAACACATCCATTTACAAGTTCGTTCTGGGTTTGAACGAAACCGGAGTCACCGGAAGAGAGGTGCTCGCTTATCAGGACAATCAACAAGTACGTTCGAACAACTACCACTTTAACCCTTTACTGGGAGCTAGCCAATGTCGGGCATCAGTAGTCATCCTTTCGATGTGAAGATCGCCGGTCTTCACTCACCGTCTTCTATATCTTCGATTTAAATCGTCGTATAATTATTTGAAATGAGATTGAACTCAGTCTTTTAATAATTATTGCATATATAATTTAAACCATTTTATATCATTAATATTATTTTATAACGATTTATTGCTATATATATTTATATAAAAATAGCTCAATTTAATTTAACGACGCTTCGGATCAATAGACGGCCCTGGAGCTGTTTTTATCAAAATTTGATTTGCACATATCTCGAAATCTAACCATTGGATTTTAACAAAATTTATATCGTTGGAAAGATCTTCCCAAAGCGGTCCTAACGGTTCCAGTTTTGGCAAAATCCAACGGTCGGATCTTTCAGTATAATCGTTTAAAGTTACGATTCCGAAACACGAACTACCGCGTGCGATTCATTTAATTTTAATATATATATATATATATATATATATAAACCATTCGACGATTCCACTAACGCGTTTAACACACCAAATAAAAGAATGTTTTATTGGCATAACATATCTACATGTTTTGTAATGTCAAATAAAATGTATTTTATTTTCATGAAATTTTTCTAAAGACAAATAAAAAGTTAATTTTTATTTGTATTTCTATTTTTAACTTTAAGAAATTAAAATAAATATTTAATTTGTATGTAGTTTCAATGCATGTTTTGGCAATAAAAATAATTCTTTAATTAACATATAAATTCTAATGTATGTTATGACAATAAAAATGATTCTTTGACTTGCATACAAATTCTAATATATGCATTGACGATAAAAAGATATTTTTACTTGCATACAAATTCTAATGTATGCATTAACGATAAAAATGATATTTTAACTTGCATACAAATTCTAATGTATGCATTGACGATAAAAATGATATTTTGACTTGCATATAAATTCTATGCATACAAATTCTAATGTATGCATTGACGATAAAAATGATATTTTAACTTGCATACAAATTCTAATATTGACGATAAAAATGATATTTTGACTTGTATATAAATTCTAATGCATGCCTTGATGATAAAAATGATATTTTGACTTGAATTCCAATTCAAATGTATGCATTGTCGATAAAAATGATATTTTGACTTGCATACAAATTCTAATGTATGCAATGACGATAAAAATGATATTTTCATTTTTGTTGATAATTCTATTTCAATAAAATGATTAAAATCATATTTTCATTTTTTTTGTTGAAAATTCTATTTCAACAAAAAGGACAAAAAGTGATAATTTCAATTTTGTTAACAATTCTAGTTTAACAAAAAAGTAATATTTCTGCTCCAATCACAAATCTATTAAACAAAAATGTCAATTTTTGTTTTACCCAACTCATTTTAAAAAATGTAACTTTTGTTTAACTCAAATCTTATATAACAAAAATGCTAATTTTTTGTTTCACTTAAATCTTATTTAACAAAAATGTTAATTTTTGTTTCAAATATTCTAATTAACAAAAATGATTTTTTTTGTTTAACTCAATTCTAAGTAACAAAAATGTTAATTATTGTTTCAACTGTTCTAATTAGCAAAAATGAAATTTTTTGTTTAACTCAATTCTAATTAACAAAAATGTTAATTATTGTTTCAACAATTCTAATTAACAAAAAAGAAATTTTTTGTTTCAACAATTCTATTTTGACAAAAATGTATATTTTTGTTTCAACAATTTTAATTGACAAAAATGTATATATATTTTTTGCCCTTTTTAATTGACAAAAATGTATATTTCTGTTTCAACTTTTTTAATTGACAAAAATGTATATTTTGTTTCAACCTTTTTAATTTTGATTATATAATAAAAAGAGCAGAATTTCTCACAGTCGGTTTTAATTCTGAATAGTACATAATCGAATTTTTGTCCAAAATCTGGTCTACTCCGTATCAGTTCTAATCAGCCCAGAAATGTAGATCTCGGACTCACGATTGCAAGCCTCTAAAATTTTTCAATTCCGAGTTCGTATGCATTAGTTATGAATTAATTAAGGTAAATAACATTTTAAAATAAATTAATGAATAAATAAATTAAAAATTCCACCTTCCTCTTTACTCAAAAATCAAGGCCGTGAGTTTCAACATTCATTCAAACTTAGGTCAAAGGTTTTCACGCTCCTCGATGCATCGGAGGACGATCAGTCAGTTCCACGTCGTAGAGCCTCGAGAAACACGCCTGTTGATGGTGGCGGCGTCGAGCTCGATCGGCGGTGGAGGGAGATATGGGCAACGAACGGCAGCGGGTTTAGGGGCTCGGTTCTCGAAGTACGTGCCACTACAGGTAGCGAACCGGGTATGGATGTGGAGAGGAAGAAATTCTTTACAAAATCTTCCAAAGGACCGATGGATTTTATTTTATGGATTAGAAGAAATCAGAGGAGGAAGGATCGAACAGCCATGATCATTCGTTTTTAAGGGGCGACAGCTCTGAATAACATATTAGGGTTAGGTTAATCTAATATTTATAATAAAATAATGTAAATTCTATTAATTACTAATTTAGGCCGATTAATTCCTTTCAGCTCCAATTTCAGCCCAACGAAAGTTGTCCCTACCCAATTGCCCCCGTTCTGGACACAATGGGCTAGGTCCCGTCAGCCTAAGCGATTAATTTCAGCTTGTTTTAATCGATTTAAAATTCAAATCATTTATTTATTTAATTCGATAGTACATTTAAATTTACCCGGGCCACATACGGACTCTGAAAATTCCCGAAAAATAAATCTAGCTATGTTTTGACGATACGGTCCTAACAAAATTAATTTCGTCGAATTTAGAGACCGTTTGAAAATTTGCCTTTTTAACGGTTGATTAAATTCAACAGAAATTACCGATCACAGTTTAATTTACTACGCTCACATATAAATTCCAAAAATTCTGGAAAATTAAACTTAGAAATAATTTGACATTTCGGATCCGACAAAAATAGTTTCATCGAAAACAGAGGTCATTTGTATAATGGCCATTTAAACGGGCTATAAATTATATTAAATTTCATAACAACTATTCTGAATATTCAACTGGCCATAACTTTTTATTCTCGCTATGAAATTTCAATTTTACGGATTCGTTGGAAAGATATTTTTAAACAGATTTAAATATTTTTGGTTTCACTAAAATCTGATTTATTTTGAATCATGTACATTCAGTCAAAATTCAGATTCAAATTCTCAAACTTCCGTACTATTTCTAACTCCCTTTAAAATTAAAATAAATATATTCGTTCTAACTTCGATTTAAACAAATTTTAAATTGTTATTATTTAAAATAAATTATTTTAACTGTTCAAAATTCATTGAAATAGCCAAAATAAATTTTTTAAATTTGTTCTGATATTCCGAGTTGTTACAATCTCCCCCACTTAAAAGCTTTTCGTTCCCGAAAATGAAACAATAGTAAAGTAGAAAATAAATCGGAAAATGCAAGATATTGTAAATGTACCTCAACGCAAGAGTTACTCAGAGATGTCCACTCTACACTTGGGATAAGCCTGTTTGATGTTATCCTCGGTCTCCCATGTACAGTCTCTAGGATCCCCGCTCCACTGCACTTTGACTAAGTGGATCCTCTTGTTCCTTAGAACTCAGGTCTCTTTGCCAACAATTTTCACTGGCTCTCACTGCTAAGCTTGGGGTAATCTCCAAAACTCATTGTGTTGCTTCCTCCATAATCAAGTCTGGATCGTGTACATGCTTCCGGAGTTGAGACACATGGAATACATCATGCACCACTGACAACCAGTTAGGCAACTGCACCCTATAAGCCAATCCTTTTGAGAATAGGAAATGGACTAATGAATCTCGGTGCCAACTTCCCAGTCTTCCCAAAATGAATTACTCCTCTCAGTGGGAAACCCTCAAGTACACATAATCACCAACAGAGAATTCTATATCCCTTCTTCGTGAGTCTGCATAGCTCTTCTGTCGGCTCTGAGCAGCCAGTAGTCGCTTCTTAATAAAATAAACTTTATTTGATGCTTCACGAATCATGTCAGGACCCAATACTAACCGATTGCCTAGTTCCACCCAACATGCGGGAGATCTACATAGCCTGCCATATAATGCTTCAAAAGGCGACATCTGCAAGCTTGCTTGGTAACTGTTATTATAAGAGAACTCAACCAAGTGCAAATGGTCTTCCCATGACCCGCCAAAATCAAGAATGCATGCTCGCAACAAGTCTTCTAATATGCGGTTCACCTTCTCAGTCTGGCCATCTGTCTGAGGATGATAAGCAGTGCTCAGATTCAACTTTGTCCCCAGCTCCTCTTGGAATGCTTTCCAGAATTTACTAGCAAATATCGGATCATAGTCATAACAATGCTACTGGGAACTCCATGTAGCCTGACAATCTCTCTGAAATAAAGCTGCGCTAGACTTCGAGTTGTTTTATTAGATCTAACAAGGATAAAATGGGTGGTCTTCGTGAAACGATCAACAATCACTCATATATTGTCATTGCCTTTTCTAGTTCGGGGTAAGCCATCAATGAAATCCATAGAAGTTTGGTCCCACTTCTAACTTGGAACCTTAGCGGTTGCAACAACCCTGCAAGCTTCTGCTGATCGCTTTTAACTTGTTGACAGGTGGAACACCTAGCAACATATATAGAAATGCCCCTCTTCATAGATCTCCACCAAAATGTGCGCTTGAGGTCATGATACATCTTGCTCACCCCTGGACGAATACTAAGCTTAGATTTGTGACATTCATCCATTACTTCCTTTCTGAGCTCAGGAATGTTTGGAACGCAAATTCGGCCTAACAGCCTTAGAACCCCTTTGTTGTCAATTTTGGGAACTCGTGGGTTCGCCTTCTCGAACTCTCTTGCTAATTCTCTGAATAAATTCTTCTGAAGAGCAGAGATCTTATCAATCAATGTAGGTGTAATGATGAGATTGGTGATGATAAGATTGGCGGCGTCCGCATTCTTTTTGATAAGCGCATCTACGACAACATTGGCTTTTCCTGGAGTATATAAGATGTCCAGATCATAGGCCATAAGAAATTCTAACCAACGTTGCTGCCTCAAATTCAAGTCTCTTTGGATGAACAGATACTTCAAGGATTTGTGATCAGTATATAACTCGAACTTCTCACCCAAAAGATAGTGCCACCATATCTTTAAAGAAAACACGATGGCCATCAACTCAAGATCATGAGTGGGGTATCTTTTCTCATGCGGTTTCAACTGACCGCTTGCATATGCGACTACTTTGCCCCTTTGCATTAACACCAAACCAATACCCGCAATAGAAGCATTAGTATAGACCGTCAGATCTTGGTTGCTATCAATAAAGATCAACACGGGAGAAGTGGTCAACCTCAGTTTCATCTCCTTGAAAGCTGCCTCACATTCGGGTGTCCAAATAAACTTTGTATGCTTCTTAGTCAGCTTCGTCAATGGACAAGATAGTTTCGAAAAATCTTTAACGAATTTCCGATAATAGCCAGACAATCCTAAGAAACTTCTGACTTTTGGAGAAGTGCTAGGCTGCTTCCCATCTTGGATGGCTGAGATCTTGCCTGGGTCTACTGAAATGCCTTTCTTCGATACAACAAGGCCGAGGAATTTCACTTTTTCTTGCCAGAATACACATTTTGAGAATTTGGCTTTCAATACATTCTTTTGCAGGATTTCCAAAACTTCTTTCAGATGCTTTTCATGCTCAGCAGTGGATTCAGAAAAAGATTAAGATATCATTGATGAAAACCAGCACGAATTTATTTAAGACATTCCGGAATACTCTGTTTATCAGATCGACAAAGTAGGTTGGAGCGTTACATAAGCCGAACGACATTACTATCCATTCATAGAATTAGACTGATCCTCTGAGAGTTGTCAAAGGAACACATTCTTCGACAATGCGCAATTGATGGAATCCTGTAGCTAGGTCCATCCTAGAGAATACTTGCGCTCCATTCAAGCGGTCCAATAAATCATCAATACACGGCAATGGATATTTATTTTTCAGCGTTTACTTATTGAGGTCACGGTAGTCCACACATAGTCTCAGGGTACCTTCTGACTTTGGGACAAACACCACTGCTGCACCCCAATTTTGAGAAGCTAGGCCTAATCAGACCCTTCCACAAAAGTTGTTTAGTTTGATTGCTCAACTCTTCTTTTTCTTTCGGTGTCATTCTCCGAATAGGATGCACAACTGGCCTTGCATTCGGAACTAAGTCAATCCTGAAGTCGATTTCTCTGCACGGAGGTAAGCTATCAACTTCTTCAGACACATCCGCATAATCTCTAATGATAGGAATATCCTCAATAGAAGCAGGAGTAACTTCTAGAGAAGATCAGAATTCTTTCCTATCCGTGGCTGAGCCGTGGCATGGTACAACAATAATATCACCAAATTTGGTCTTAATTTTGACTATTTTTTCGGCGCATAGTACCTCATCCTCATACTTTGTTAGCGAATCCATTGCAAGTATGATATCATACCTGGAGAAACTCATGACGATCGAATTAAAGGGGAACTGGAAATAGGAATAAGAAACAGGCACTCTACTTTACTAATCGAGAGTAAGTGAACCTCCTATCAGACTATAGGCTCTAATCAATTATTTAAGTTTTCTTGGTTTCAGTTTTAGCTTTTTAATTGTGTCACTAGAAATGAAACTTCACGATGCACCAGTGTCAAACAATACTGTAATAGGAATATTCTTAATGGTAAGAGTACCTCCCAAGAGATCAGGTTTACCTGCTCCCTCAGAAGAAGCTGGTGCAGCCATTCCATCGTATACATTCGCCACCTCATATACCTTCAACAGAGGACAATTTCTGATAAAGTGCCCCGTCTTATGGCAGTTAAAACACTCCTGAGTATTCCGAGGATTTTGACCACGATTCTGACTGGGTCCAGACTCATTACTCCTTAGTTTCTTTGGAGCTCGGCATTCGTAATCAAAGTGCCCCATCTTCTGGCAATTAAAGCATCTCACCTTGGCCTTCTTACTTCCTTGATGCTTGGAGTCTGAAGAGTTGCTCGCCTCTGGTTTCTTGTCAGCTTGCTTCCTTTTGTTGTTATTTTGATTCTTCTCCCGATCTTGCTGCGAATTCTTGTCATTGTCTTCATATCGACAAGCCATCTCGACCATCTCATTAAATCGAAGCTTAATGTGTGTTGTCACTCTGTTTAGATATTTCCTGGAAAGGCCATAAATGAATCTCTTATTCTTTTGGAGGGGGTCCCGAATTAATTCAGGAGCATAACGTGAGAGTTCTTAAAACTTCTGCACATACTCTGAAACAGTCTTTTCTCCTTGTTGCAAGTTGGCAAACTGATCGTGAAGACGCTCCACTTCTTGCGGAGGAATAAACTTCTCGTTAAAGAGTTCCTTGAATTTGGCCCAAAACATGTCGGCCTCATTATTTCCAATTATGACCGTCTCCCACCAATTCTCTGCATCATCCTTTAATAGCCACGATACCATAAAACGCTTGCGGTGGTCTTCTAGTTCCATCCCTCCATATATCTTCTTGCAATTCTTTAGCCATGCCTGAGCCTCTATCACTTGTCTCTCGCCCTGTGAATGACACGCCTCCCTAAATTCCTGAACTTCTTGGCTACCTTGTCCAAGTCAAAAGGTTATGGGAGTGGAGGTGGTGGTGTTACAGCCTCTTGAGTGAGCTGCCCCTGAGCAGTGGGGGTTTTATCCCTTACTGGTCCTCTGGCTCTGCCTCTGCCACATGCTCTTGCTCTAATGCTCATTTTTAGTCAGTTTTGTACTATCAAGGAAAGAGTCAGACCAACATAAATGATAATTTTAAAGGGAATGTTAAAGCAGAGACATATAGAAAGATGATAATGATGTAATGATTGATTAATATGCTATTCTCCTGTACTCATTCTAGGACATTACTAATCCTATCTCTAATGAGCATCTCGCCTTAGAATACTGCTGATTCTATCTAGACGAATTGTTTTAAATATGTTACACTTCGAAGCTAAGGTTAACATCTAGCTCTGATACCAACTGTGATAACACCAAACTTCCGTAGTACGAAAGCAAGGATAATCATTGGAATATAACATAATTACAACAATAGAAAATCTCAGATAACAGCATAGCATAAAAATCATTGCAGCGGAAATAGAAATCCCCTCCACATCAAAACATCAGAGTGGCACAGTTACATGATACAACTTAGCAAATAGCAAGTCTCAGTTAATAGAAATAAGTCTAAAACTCCATCAAGTAGATCATAGATAAAGGATGTCTAAATGTCTCAAAGAAGAAATAAAAAGATAAAAATGTTCTTCATCTTCCTTCCACAAGCATGCTTCAATCCAGAATGTGTCCATACTAACCTAAACCTGTCACTTGGCTTCCCGTGTGAAAAAGAGGGCACCCGAGTTTGCAAGGTGAAACAAACTACGAGTCAGTCGGGGGACTGGTATGAGAAATTTATCCTAACTTATCTAACATCATGGCTAATCACAGGACCACGCCGCTAACGCAGAACGGGTTTACTCCACTGGATTGCCAGTGCATAAATTAAATAAATTTTTATTCAAAACAATGCAATGCTTTTTAGAAAAATGAAATCATTATAAGACTCAAGTCCCGTCACACAATGCAACGTAAACCGGAGGATAGAGTTTTACCTTATAATGATCAAACATGCTTGATACTCAGAAAATAAAATTTTAATATTATTATTAGTGTCTAATCAGTTTTAAAATACTTCAAAGTAGATGTATCAATCCTAGACGACATAGCTACCATATACAATGTCGCCATATATAGGTTTACAATCAAAACCGTAATGTCATATTGGAAATTGGGTTTCCGTCATGAGTCAAGGCTAGGGACGATCTCCTTACCGATTTGAGACGCTCTAACAATGTCTTAGGCTCACACCTACGGGCAACCCTTGGATCCTGCAAGGCCGGTCCACAAATACTTTAGTGGATTAGTTATGTCTGAACACATGCTTCCCGGTCCTATTGAACCTAAAAATTGGTCACTATCGACCAATAAATTTGAGGTACCTCATAATCCATCAACCACATAAGTAAAATGTCAGGGGTTGCAATACCCGGGTACCACTTCTAGCTAGAAAGAAATGTGTGCACTCCCTGTGTTCCCTTGTCCCTTTTTGACTCTTACCAAGGTGTGAGGCTCGCGAGGTGATGCTTTACACAATGCTATGCCGAAATAGGCTATGCTTTGATCATCAACCACAAGGCTATGCTTTTCAACAAAAGCCTTGATCATCTGCATCTTGGCATGCCACATTGACAATTCACACCGTGCGATCAATAACTATCAATATATAACCTCTGAGCTCATGCGTCTCAGAGAAGGGTGTTAAGAAAGAGAATAAATTCTCTGCCACCAATTAGATATATATTAAATAGAAATTAATTTACATGGAATGAAATCCAATGTCAGCCATACATCCATTTATAAGTCCATTCTGGGTCTGAACGAAACCGAAGTCACCTTATTCCTCATCCCGTATGTCCAATACGGAAGAGAGGTGCTCACTTATCCGGAAAATCAACAAGTACATCCAGATAACTACCACTTTAACCCTTTATTGGGAGCTACCCAATGTCGGGC
This sequence comes from Allium sativum, assembly GCA_030737875.1. NCBI lineage: Eukaryota > Viridiplantae > Streptophyta > Magnoliopsida > Asparagales > Amaryllidaceae > Allium > Allium sativum. The sequence continues at coordinate 486,330,637 of CM060924.1, forward strand.
ATTAGTAGTCATCCTTTCGATGTGAAGATCGCCGGTCTTCACTCACCATCTTCTATATCTTCGATTTACATCGTCGTATAATTATATGAAATGGGATTGAACTTGGTCTTTTCAAATAATTATCGCATATATAATTTAAACCATTTTATATCGTTAATATTATTTTATAACGATTTATCGCTATTTTTATTTATATGAAAATAACTCAATTTAAATTAACGAAGCTTCGGGTCAATAGACGGCCCTGACGCTGTTTTTATCAAAATTTGATTTACATATATCTCGAAATCTGACCGGTGGATTTTAACAAAATTTATATTGTTGGAAAGATCTTCCGAAAGCGGTCCTAAGGTTCCAGTTTTGGGAAAATCCGACGGTCGGAGCTTTCGGTATAATCATTTAAAGTTACGATTCTGAAACGGGAACTACCACGCGCGATTCGTTTAATTTTAATTTATATTTATATATAAACTATTCGATGATTCCGCTAACGTGTTTAACACACCAAATAAAAGAATGTTTTATTGGCATAACACATTTACATGTTTTGTAATGTCAAATAAAATGTATTTTATTTTCATGACATTTTGCTAATGACAAATAAAAAGATAATTATTATTTGTATTTCTATTTTTAACTTTAATAAATAAAAATAAATATTTTATTTGTGTGTAGTTTCAACGCATGTTTTGACAATAAAAATAATTCTTTAATTAACATACAAATTCTAATGTATGTTATGACAATAAAAATGATTCTTTGACTTGCATACAAATTCTAATGTATGCATTGATGATAAAAATGATATTTTGACTTGCATACAAATCCTAATGTATGCATCGACGATAAAAATGATATTTTGACTTGCATACAAATTATAATGTATGCATTGACGATAAAAATGATATTTTGACTTGCATACAAATTCTAATGTATGCATTATCGATAAAAATGATATTTTGACTTGCATACAAATTCAAATGTATGCATTGACGATAAAAATGATATTTTTCCATTTTTGTTGACAATTCTATTTCAACAAAATGATTAAGATGAGATTTTCATTTTTTTTGTTGAAAATTCTATTTCAACAAAAAGGATAAAAAGTGATAATTTTAATTTTGTTAACAATTCTAAATTAACAAAATTAATATTTTTGCTCCAATCACAAATCTATTAAACAAAAATGTCAATTTTTGTTTCACCCAAATCTATTTAAAAAATGTAATTTTTGTTTAACTCAAATCTTAACAAAAATGTTAATTTTTTTTTTCACTCAAATCTAATTTAACAAAAATTATTAATTTTTGTTTCAACTATTCTAATTTAAAAAAATGAAATTCTTTATTTAACTCAATTCTAATTAACAAAAATGTTAATTATTTTTTCAACTATTCTAACTAAGAAAAATGAATTTTTTGTTTAACTCAATTCTAATTAACAAAAATGTTAATTATTGTTTCAACTATTCTAATTAACAAAAATGAAAATTTCTGTTTCAACAATTCTATTTTGACAAAAATTTATATTTTTGTTTCAACCTTTTTAATTGACAAAAATATTTTTTTTTGTTTCAACCTTTTTAATTGACAAAAATGTATATTTTTGTTTCAACCTTTTTAATTGACAAAAATGTATATTTTTGTTTCAACTAAACTATTTACCAAAAATTTGCGTTTTTGGTTTCAACTAAACTATTTGACAAAAATGTATATTTTATTTCAACTAATGTGTTTTGATGAACATTTTAATCCAATTATTTTAATTTGGCGAAAATGGTAAATTTTGTTTGACTCAACTCTAATTTAACAAAAATGTAAATTTTTGGCTCAACAAATCTGATAAACAAAATGATAATTTTGTTTAACTATATTTTAATTAACACAAATGTTAATTTTTAATTCAACAAATCTAATAAACAAAATGATAATTTTGTTTAATCCAATTCTAATCAATAGAATTGTTAATTTTAATAGATCTACAGAACACACCAATCATAGATCAAATCACGTATGACAATCAGCAGAATATTACAGCGTATAACTAATACTACAATTATGATTAATAAATTTTAATTATATAATAAAAAGAGCATAATTTCTCATAGTCGGTTTTAATTCCGAATAATTTAGAATCAAATTTTTGTCCAAAAACTGATCTACTCCGAATCAGTTCTAATCAGTCCAGAAATGTAGATCTCGGACTCACGATCGCAACGCTTCTGAAAATTTTCAATTCCGAGTTCGTATGCATTAGTTATGAATTAATTAAGGTAAATAACGTTTTAAAATTAATTAAGTGAATAAATAAATTAAAATTTCCACCTTCTTCTTTACTCAGAAATCAAGGCCGTGAGTTTCAACATTCATTCAAACTTAGGTCAAAGGTTTTCGCGCTCCTCGATGCATCGGAGGATGATCGGTCAGTTCCACATCGCAGAGCCTCGAGAGACGCGCCTGCTGGTGGTGGCGGCATCGAGCTCGATCGGCAGTGGAGGGAAATATGGGCGACAAACGGCAGCATGTTTAGGGGCTCGGTTCTCGAAGTATGTGCCACTATAGGTAGCGAACCGGGTATGGATGTGGAAAGGAAGAAATTCTTTACAAAATCTTCCAAAGGACCTAAGGATTTTATTGTATGGATTAGAAGAAATCAGAGGAGAAAGGATCGAATAGCCATGATCGTTCGTTTATAAGGGGCGGCAGCTCTAGATAACATATTAGGGTTAGGTTAATCTAATATTTATAATAAAATAATATAAATTCAATTAATTACTAATTTAGGCCTGTTAATACCTTTCAGCTCCAATTTCAGCCCAACGAAAGTTGTTTCTACCCAATTTCCCCCATTCTAGATACAATGGACTAGGTCCCATCAGCCCAAACGATCATTTTCAGCCTCTTTTCATTAATTTAAAATTTAAATCATTTATTTATTTAATTCGATCGTACATTTAAATTTACCGGGGATACATATGGACTCCGAAAATTCCCGAAAAATAAATTTATCTATGTTTTGACGATACAGTCCTAACAAAATTAATTTCGTCGAATTTGGAGACCGTTTGAAATTTGGCCTTTTTAACGGTCGATTAAATTCAATAGAAATTACCGATCACAGATTAATTTACTACGTTCACGTATAAATTCCAAAAATTCTAGAAAAATAAACTTAGCAATAATTTGACATTCCGGATCCGACAAAAAATGGTTTCGTCGAATATGGAGGTCGTTTGTATAATGACCATTTATACGGCCTATAAATTATATTAAATTCCATAGTGACTATTCTGAATATTCAACTGGCCATAACTTTTTATTCAAGCTATGAAATTTCAAATTTTCGGATTTGTTGGAAATATATTTTTAAATAGATTTAAATATTTTTGGTTTCAGTAAAATTTGATTTATTTTGAATGTTGTACATTCAGTCAAAGTTCAGATTCAAATTCTCAAACTACCATGCTATTTCTGACTCCCTTTAAAATTAAAATAAATACATTCATTCTAACTTCGATTTAAATAAATTTTAAATTGTTATTATTTAAAATAAATTATTTTAACTGTTCAAAATTCATTGAAATATCCAAAATAAAAAATTTAGATTGGTTCTGATTTTCCGGGTTGTTACAGGATCATTTAGTAGGGATTCGCCAACAAGAGACCTAATTAGAGGCAGTGTCTTTGGAGAAGGCTGTTTTTCTTAATAGAAGCGTCTTTCGTATTAACTTCCCGGAGTTCGTCCCCAACCGGCCTATTCAGAATTTCTTCATCTCAGATTTATATCAGAGAGAGAATCTTTAGAGAAGTAGCTAGATCTGGTTTGAGAATTGTTTCTTTATCTCCCAACTGCGGCACAGGAAAAACTGGAGCCAGGGGAACATGTGTATGATCACGACCTCCATAGCCTATACTTCAGCTTTCGTTCGCAAGATGTGTCGGTGTAATAGCTCATCAATAAGACACTTCCTAACATGTAGGAATTTCAGATTACCATTCAGCAAGTGGCTTAATCAATCAAAGTATACTTGGCCTTCCTCTTTCCTCGGTCCTTGACTGCAGATTTAAAAAAAGGTTCATACACTCACTATAGAAGTTGAAAACAAAAGCATCAGAATCTGAAGCTTCTTGGATTGAAGCCTTCTTCTGGCACATCCATGCTAGTTTTTACTATATAATCATTTAGGCTTCACACCCCCTAAATTGCCATATCCTTCATTAAGAATCTTCCTTTTTGGCACATACTCAAAGTAGAGGAAAGAAGGATTCTCTTTCGAATGATACTTGAAGTGATAATAGAAGTTCTGTAACACCCTGAATTTTATGTGACTATTATAAGAACGAATTTTAAGAATACTTAATTGTTAAAGTGAGAATTAAGGGAAACGGGTTATGCCATTGCGTTCGCCTCGAAATTTTGTTTGGAATAAAGTCCAAGTTTTCGAAAATCGGACTTCGTATGAGGAAGTTATGGCCCTCAGAAGTTTCAGCAATTTAAATAAATTAAAAACAGTTCAGATTAAAATTCAAAAATTCAAACAAGGAAGCGAGATGGGCGGGGTTTCTCCTACCCAAGGCCAGGTCGACCAGGGTGTCGACCTCCACTATAAAGGTCGACCAGGGGGTCGACCTGTGGGTCGACCTACCCCCCAGGCAGATCTGGACTGTGACGATTCTGAGTTGTTGCTGAGTCTTTCCTGGCCTATTGCTGAGTCACTAGGACATAGGTGGCAATTCTAGATGACTCTATCTAGTCTGGGCGGTTGTGATTGCTCCTATGATAATCTAACTTCTTATGTTGATTTAAACTTCTATATAAGCATGCATAGACTCAAGCCCTAAACCTAAACTAAATTAGTCTCTTGGCCTCCATGCTGCTGCTAGAATATTTCTTCTTCTTAAATCTTAGGAATTGCAAGTCAGAATTCTAATACAAATGACGAACGAATCATTCTCTTCTCTAATCCGTCTTTGTGAGTACAATTTCTTTCACAAAATAATTAATAAATTAATTATGATGAGTTATAATTTGGATTATGAGAACACTCTGTTGAATCATGTGATGTTACTTAACTTTGTTATCGTTTGTTGGTGAACATATGACAGCTTTGATAACTTATGTTGGAAGATCTATTTCATATGTCCAATCACATATGTTTAACTTGATTCATATTATGACATCAGTTTATATGCAAGTTTGGGATGTAAATCATATGCTAGTTTGTATGTGAATCTTATGCAAGTATGTTTTTACATATGCTAATTTTTATGTGAATCTTATGCAAGTCTATATGCGAATTATACACAAGTTTATATGTGAATCAAGTATATACATATGCTAGTTTATATGTAAAACATGTGGTATTAGTTTACATGTTTAAATTCAAATGCAAGTTTGTAGGAATCCATATGCAAGTTTAGGTGAAAATTATATTCACATTTTTAGGTGAAAACTATAAATTCATATGCACGATTAGGTGAAAACCATATTCCATACATGCAAGTTTAGGTGAAACCCATATTCATATATGCAAGTTCACAATTTCATGTTTAGATCTATGTTTAGATCCATGGTATTTTATGCAAATTTATGTTCTATATGTCCATTGCCTATGCAAGTTATTGGCTATGCAAATTTATGTTATAAGCCTTATTTGGAAGTTAGATCTATTTTATTTATTATGCAAGTTGTGATGTTTCTTTTATTTTTATGAGTTAGACTATTTGCGAGTCTAACATATTTCATGTTAAAACATACGAATAGCATGGGGACAATGGGAAAATATTAATTATGCAAATTGTGAATTGGCATAAAATGGCTTTAAAGGCATATAATTAATTTGAGAAACTAAATGGTATAATTTATATACTTGAAAAGTAAGGACATAATTTATGTGACATATGGACATAGATTAATTTGGAAATTATTGACAATTTGAATAGGGATAATTAATTCATATTGGGGTGAAATAATTTGTAATAATAAACACCTAAGACATGAGGTTAGACTCGTTTGTGGTATAAGACTGCTCGGACCGGCCCGACAAATCCAGCAACCACAAATGATAGTCTAATGTGAGAGGTCGAAGGCATAAATTAAATGCGTAACAATTGTAAAGACCCAAGGTTAGACTCGTTTGCGGTATAAGACTGCCCGGACCCGCTCGGCAAATCCAGCAATCGCAAACGGTAGTCTAATGGGGGAGGTCTTACAAGGTCACAGTTATAATGAATTAAGTAACGATTAACCAAGATAAACATGTGGTAGGACATAGGGGTTAAGTGGGTGACATGGGTGACATGTGAAATATGATTAGAAACACTTAACCAAATTAAAACATGTAAGAAGACATGAAAAATAAGGGGTTAAGTGGGAAATCCTAGTGGGGACCAAGTATAGGTGGAAAGCTTATGTCAAGCATGGGGTACCCTTTTCAAACCAATAACCCATTAAGTATCTTTGTGAGATCGAGGACAGGACACGCTTACTGGGTTTGATTGTAAGAGGTCAAAATGGGTTAACGGTGGAAACGCAAGTCCAACAGGGTCATGTGTATGCGTGGTCCCGGGCTGGTAGGTAAGACATTGTTGCATCGTGTAGATATAAGTCGTGCATCTTTAATGGTATCGGGTTTCCACTTTAGGGAGTGATACACCCCACTGTGGGACCAGCACGGGTATCTACGAGTTTGGGAGCCGATCGCATGGGGGTAGTGGGTACAACTAGTGGATATAGGGGCAGGCGGCACCTATAAAGACAGCTAAGGGTACACGAAACTACCATTATGATTATTATGTTCAGTAGGCAGGATCAACTTTTAGGGTGACTAGTAATGGTGCTGTATAGCAATTATCCTATAGTGTTGGAGGTGCAATTAACGATATCTTATTCTTCTTGTTTGCTTTGTCAAGCCCATTTGTTTCACAGTCATTCCTTGTTTTACCAGTTTATGCCTTATCCTAATTACTTTAATAATTATATTGTTAAAGTTATTGGACTCGCTAGACTTTATGTCTGACCCCCTTTGTTTTCGCCTCTTTTCTTCATTCCCCCCTAGGTTCTCAGGGTGGGACTAGTGCTAGTGGAGCTTGATTTGGATCTTTCTCTCTCTTTTGGAAGTGCTTGGATTTCTGAAAGTAAAGTTCAGCTTATCTTTTTTAGGGCTACTTACGTTGGGGTTATGCTTTTTTACTTTATGTACTCAGAAAACAATTTGTCAAGATGGATACTAAGTGTACTTGGTTTTACTGTTGGTTTATGATGTTGCGGTAATCAAACTATTTCTCCACTACAATAAAAGTTGTATTAAAATTTTCAAGTACCAATATATGTATCTTTCCTATTATATTCTGTTCTATACACCAATAATACTTCATGAAAGTTAATGCATTCCCTTTGAGAGTGACATTAATGGACGTGGGGTGTTACACGTGGTATCAGAGCTGAAGGTTTCCAAGAACAGATAAGAGATTTTGAAAAACTTTTTTCAAAAGCATTTTATAAAGAAATACTTTTAAAAATATGTTTTAAGGAGAGTATTTTCAAGAGAAAAGTTTGTTTTAAAAACATAACCCCCAAGAGCCATATATCTTTCCTTCGATTTTCCGTTTTGAATCTTTTCCTTTTTCTTTTCAGCATGTCTGGGTTACCCAAGATACCCGAGGGAATACCGATACCAGCCTGGTTCAGATGTTATCTAGAGGCTAGGGCCACTGCCGCAGGCCTAGCAGACATTCCTCCTCCCCCATCTGCAGCCGCTCCTCCTCATGCCCCTCCCCGCATTGATACTTTTTCGAAGATATGCAAAGACTTTCGGGAAATGGGCGGGAAACCTTTTCATGGGTCAGAGACGTTTGTTAAAGCTCAAAATTGGCTTAAGGTGGTGGAAAATTTGTTTGGTATCTTCGAGATAGAAGATGGAAGGAAGGTCCAATTAGCTGCTTGGTTAATAATGGACGAAGCCTCGTTTTGGTGGGAGGTCACGAATGGAGAGCGCCCAGTGGAGACATGGATGGATTTCAGGCATAGGTTCAAGATGAAATTTCTCTCACGAGCAGAAGAGAATTTATACATGGAGAGGTTCTTGGCATTGAAGCAGGGGAATCTATTAGTAAAGGACTACGTCAACAAGTTCAATCAGTTGGCGAGATTTGGCTTAGACTTAGTGAACACACCTGAAAAGAAGGCCCTGAGATTCATTAAAGGTTTGAATAAGCCGCTACATGGGTTGGCTATGACCCACATTCTTATGGGGGCTACCTTTGAGAAATTGGTTGACATGGCGCTTATGCATGAAGAGGAGAAAGGCACTAATGCTAATAAGGCACTGGAAAAGAAAAGGGGTCAAAAGAAGTCACAACAGCAACCTAAGAAAGGTGGTAAGGATAACAATAGCAAAGGAAAGAAAAGGTGCTTTGATTGTGGAACACCAGGCCATCTGAGCAAGGACTGTATGAAGAAGAAGAAGACTGGCTACTTCAACTGTGGTGAGGTAGGACATCTGATTAAAGACTGCACGACAAGGCAAGGGCAGAGGACAGGGTCTACTTCTGGAGGGCAGGTTCAGGCTCTCATGGCACCAGGGCAAGCAAGAGGGCAGGTTCATGCTCTCATGGCACCAGGATAGGAGAGAGGTAGAAACATTTCTGTTGAAAGTCTGGTTTTTCTGTTTGATCATCCTGTTCGTACTTTGTCTGATTCTGGCGCCTCACACTCGTTTATATCTGCTTCGTTAGTTGAAACACTGCACCTAAATACTAGTATAGTTATGGATCCCATAGTAGTCTCAAATACTATTGGTGGTTCGGCTCATCTTTCAATGATTTGTCAGGATTTGAGAGTGTCTATCTTGAGCGTTGAGTTTAACTGCAACGCCTTCGTTCTTGGCTTCACGGGCTATGGGTTTATTCTAGGCATGGATTGGTTATCCGGTAATGGTGCCATCCTCGATGGTGAAAAGAGAGTGGTTAGACTTATGACTCGCCTCGGTAACACTCTCGGAATCTCTTGTAACCCCATACATTTTGTTATGCTTAGCTACTTAGAATCTCTTGATGCGTCTGTTAGAGTAGTCTGTGAATACTCCGATGTATTTGAATAGGTGAAGGGCTTACCTCCGAGGCGGGAGATAGACTTCCGCATATACCTTGTTGATAATGCAAAACCGGTAGCTCTACCCATTAGATAAATAGCTCCAAGGGAGAGAAAAGAGCTCAGCAAGCAAGTCAAAGAGTTGCTCGAAAAAGGGTTTATAAGGCGGAGTATTTCTGAATAGGGTGCTCTAGTAGTATTCGCAACCAAAGCGGATGGTTCACTTCGCCTATGCGTTGATTATAGGGAGCTAAACAAGCTGACCAAGAAAAATAGGCATCCACTTCCAAGAATATACGACTTGTTTGATCAGCTTGTAGGTGCGTCGTTTTTCTCCCAACTTGATCTAGCTACTGGGTTCCATCAGCTAAGAGTGGCTGAAGACAGCATTGATAAGACCGCATTCAGAACCCCGGATGGTTTCTTCGAGTGGCTTGTCATGCCTTTCGTCTTGACAAACGCACCCGCTTACTTCATTGACTTGATGAGCAGGGTGTTCAGGGAGTTCCTTAATAAGTTTGTGGTGGTCTTCGTAGACGACATTTATATTTTCTCGAAAAATGAAGAAGAGCATGCTTTGCATTTAAGGGAAGTCATGGATACTCTTCGTGCACATCAGCTGAAAGCCAAATTCTCCAAATGCCATTTCTGGAGAGAAGAAGTGAGGTTTCTTGGACATGTTGTGTCCAAAGAGAGGATAGTTGTGGACCCCACAAAAGTAGTTGCGGTGCAAGATTGGAAGGTTCCACGGAATGCAACCGAAGTCCGAAGCTTTCTCGGGCTAGCGGGCTTTTACCGAAAGTTCATTAAAGACTTTGCAAAAATCTCAGCCCCACTCACAAGATTGACAAAGAAGAACCTAACTTTCACTTGGGATTTGGATTGCGATATTGCTTTCCAGCATTTGAAAAGGGCTCTAACAACAACCCCAGTTCTGACATTGCCTGATGGGAGCAAAATATTTACCGTATACACAGACACATGCGGTACAGGGTTGGGCGTTGTCTTGATGCAAGAAGGCAAGTAGTTTGTTATGGGGGAAGGAAATTGAAGGTACATGAGAAGAACTACCCAACTCATGATTTGAGCTAGCTGCCATTGTTTTTTCTCTAAAGTCGTGGTGTCATTACCTACTAGAAGAAAGGTTTGAATTGTTTACTGACCATAAATCATTAAAGTACCTTTTCTCACAGAATGATCTTAACTCAAGACAATAAAGGTGGATGGAATTTCTGGCCTCATATGATTTTGAGATTTCCTATACCCTTGGCAAGGGCAATGTGGTAGCAGACGCCTTGAGTGGAAAGAAGCTGACCTTGAGTCATCTCTTTGTAGAAAGGCAAAGCTTGGAGTACATAGCAAACTTTAACTTTAGACCCTCCTCTGAAATCGTACCTGGTCTGTTAGCATTGCTAGAGGTGCGGCCTACTTTTTTGGACTCAATAGGAACCGCGCAACAAGAAGACCCTCGGCTAGTTGATATGATGGATAAGCTAGTTAGGGGTGAGACTTCTAGTCACCTAAATAGATATTCCATCGATGATAAGGGTTGGTTGAGATGGGATAGAAGGCTATGCGTCCCACAAGTAAGGAATTTAGTGAAGACGGTTCTCGAAGAAGCACACCATTCTAAGCTGACCATACACCCAGGCGGAGACAAGAAGTATAAAGACATAAAAAGGGTTTTCTTTTGGAATGGCATGAAGAGGGATGTAGTTGAGTTCGTTGCTAAGTGCTTGAAATGCCAGCAAGTCAAAGCGGAGCAAAAGAAGCCTGGTGATCTGCTTTATCCTCTAGAGGTCCCACAGTGGAAGTGGGATAGCATTTCGATGGACTTTGTTGATGGGTTGCCTAGGTCAAGATGGGGCAATACCAATATTTGGGTAATAGTGGACAGACTCACTAAAAGCGCTCACTTTATACCTATTAAGAGTAGAAGGACTGCCTCGTCCCTAGCATCCATTTATCTTAAAGAGATAGTTTGACTCCATGAGATACCCTCCAGCATAGTGAGTGATTGAGATCCTATCTTTACGAGCGAGTTTTGGAAGAGTTTGCAAGAGGCTGTAGGCACACAATTATGCTTAAGCACGGCCTATCACCCCAAACCTATGGTCAGACAGAAAGGGTGAATAGAGTATTGGAAGACCTCTTGAGATTGTGCATTCTTGACTTTGGAGAGACATGGGAGGATCATCTTCCTTTGGTGGAATTCGCTTACAACAATAGCTACCAAGCCACTGTACGCATGGCTCCCTTCGAAGCTTTATATGGAAGACCATGCCAATCACCAACTTGTTGGTGGGAGTCTATAAACAAGCTCGTACTTAGGCCAGACATGATTAGAGAAACCTCAGAAAAGGTGGACTTGATAAGAAGACGGATGAAGGCTGGACAAGATAGACAGAAGTCTACACAGACAAAAGAAGGACCGACCTTGAGTTTGAGGTTGGAGATAGGGTGTTCCTTAAAGTATCTCCTTTGAGGAATGTCATTCGCTTTGGATCCGTAGGAAAGCTAGCACCAAGATTTGTAGGACCATTTCCAATCATTGAAAGGATTGGTATGATGGCTTAAAGAGTAAAGCTACCCGAAAGACTAGCTGGAGTTCATAATGTTTTTCATGTTTCTCAACTACGAAAGTGCTTACATGAGTCTGCGGAAGTGGTGGAGCCAAGTATAATAGAGGAAGTAGAAGCGGAACGAGAAGCGACGGTGAGAAGAGTTCCAACTCGTATCTTGTGTATGGAAGTCAAAAAGCTATGCAACCTTGAAGTCAAGCTTGTTAAAGTTCAATGGAGTGACGTTGAGGAAGATGCGACTTGGGAAACCGAGAGGAAAATACGCATAGCCTACCCTTTTCTTTTTTAGGGTACCTCCTTGATCTCTTTTTCCATTAGTTTATTCATGCTTATATCTATCTTTTAAGTATATCTCCTCGGTCCTATTCTTTATTCTTAGGTAGAAACCAATGGATGTAAACATGTATTTGAAACATGTTATGATTGATGGTTGTGAGTGGTTGCAAGTGGTTGCTCATGGATGAATGTACACACACATTAGGCACTAGATCGGCTCAATCACTTTCATATTGCATATAAATATGTGTGCAAATTTAAATTAATGGATGTACAATGGTTGTGTTATCATATGGATGCTGCATTTTTGATGAATGGTTGTGCACACATGTAGAAGTAATATGTATCGTTAGGATTCTTTTGCATGCATAATGGACACATGGCACTATCATGTTTTGCATTAAGGAGGTCAACTAAATCAGTGGACCACCTGATTTTGCATTGGATAAGGAACATATACACACACTTTTTGCATATGTTCATACGGCATTAGAAATCTTGTAAGGACAATGGATGCCTATGTTTGATGGTTAAGTAGATGGATGATTAGATGTTAGGATATACATTCTCCTTAACTTGGAGATTTCGGGGGCGAAATCTTTTAAGGAGGGGAGAATGTAACACCCTGAATTTTCTGTGACTATTATAAGAATGAATTTTAAGAATACTTAATTGTTAAAGTGATAATTAAGGGAAACGGGTTACGCCATTGCGTTCGTCTCGAAATTCTGCTTGGGATAAAATCCAAGTTTTCAAAAATCGGACTTCGTATGAGGAATTTATGGCCTTCAGAAGTTTCAATAATTTAAATAAATTAAAAATAGTTCAGATTAAAATTCAAAAATTCAAAACTGAAATGAGGAAGCGGGTTGGACGGGATTTCTCCCGCCTAAGGCCAGGTCGACCAAGGGGTCGACTAGGGGGTCGACCTCCCCTATACAGGTCGACCAGGGGGGTCGACCTGTGGGTCGACCTACCCTCGGGAAGATCTGGACAGTGACGATTCTGACTTGTTGTTGAGTCTTTCCTAACCTATTGCTGAGTCACTAGGGCATAGGTGGCAATTATGGATAACTCTATCTAGTCTGGATGTTTATGATTGCTCTTATGATAATCTAACGGCTTATGTTGATTTAAACTTCTATATAAGCACGCATAGACTCAAGCCCTAAACCTAAACTAAATTAGTCTCTTGGCCCCCATGCTGCTGCTAGAATAGTTCTTCTTGAATCTTAGGAATTGCAAGTCAGAATTCTAATACAAACAACGAACGAATCATTCCCTTCTCTAATCCGTCTTTGTGAGTACAATTTCTTTCACAAAATAATTAATAAATTAATTATGATGAGCTATAATTTGGATTATGAGAACATGTCTGTTAAATCATGTGATGTTACTTAACTTTGTTATCGTTTGTCGATGAACATATGACAGTTTTGTTAACTTATATTGGTAGATCTATTTCATATGTCCAATCACATATGTTTAATTTGATTCATATTATGACATCAGTTTATATGCAAGTTTGGGATGTAAATCATATGCTAGTTTGTATGTGAATCTTATGCAAGTCTGTTTTTACATATGCTAATTTGTATGTGAATCTTATGCAAGTCTATATGCGAATTATACACAAGTTTATATGTGAATCAAGTATATACATATGCTAGTTTATATGTAAAACATGTGGTATTAGTTTACATGTTTAAATTCATATGCAAGTTTGTAGGAATCCATATGCAAGTTTAGGTGAAAACTATATTCACATTTTTAGGCGAAAACTATAAATTCATATGCAAGATTAGGTGAAAACCATATTCCATATATGCAAGTTTAGGTGAAACCCATATTCATATATGCAAGTTCACAATTTCATGTTTAGATCTATATTTAGATCCATCGTAGTTTATGCAAATTTATGTTCTATATGTCCATTACCTATGCAAGTTATTGGCCATGCAAACTTATGTTGTAATTCTTATTTGCAAGTTAGATCTATTTTATGTGTTATGCAAGTTGTGATGTTTCTTTTCTTTTTATGAGTTAGACTATTTGAGAGTCTAACATATTTCATGTTAAAACGTACGAATAGCGTGGGGACAATGGGAAAATATTAATTATGCAAATTGTGAATTGGCATAAAATGGCTTTAAAGGCATATAATTTATTTGAGACACTAATTGGTATAATTTATATACCTGAAAAGTATGGACATAATTTAGGTGACAATTATGGACACAGATTAATTTGGAAATTATTGACAATTTGAATAGGGATAATTAGTTCATATTCGGTGAAATAATTTGTAATAATAAACGCTTAAGACACGAGGTTAGACTCATTTGTGGTATAAGACTGTCCGGACCCGCCCGACAAATCCAGCAACCACAAATGGTAGTCTAATGTGAGAGGTCGTAGACATAAATTAAATGTGTAACAATTCTAAAGACACGAGGTTAGACTCGTTTGCGGTATAAGACTGCCCGGACCCGCCAGGCAAATCCAGCAACTGCAAACGGTAGTCTAATGTGGGAGGTCTTACAAGGTTACAGTTATAATGAATTAAGTAACACTTAACCAAGACAAACATGTGGAGGGACATGAGGGTTAAGCGGGTGACATGTGAAATACGATTAGAAACACTTAACCAAATTGAAACATGTAAGAAGACATGAAAAAGAAGGGGTTAAGTGACAAATCCTAGTGGGGGCCAAGCATAGGTGGAAAGCTTGTATCAAGCATGAGGGACCCTTTTCAAACCAGTAAACCATTAAGTATCTTTGTGAGCTCAAGTTAGATCGAGGACATGACACACTTACTGGGTTTGATTGTAAGAGGTCAAAACGGGTTAACGGTGGCAGCGCAAGTCCAATGGGGTCATGTGCGTGGGCCCGGGCTGGTAGGTAAGATGTTGTTGAATCGTGTAGATATAAGTCATGCATCTTTAGTGGTATCGGGTTGCCACTTTGGGGAGTGATTCACCCCACTGTGGGGCCAACACGGGTATCTACGGGTTAAGGAGCCGATCGCATGGGGGTAGTGGGTACAACTAGTGGAGATAGGGGCAGGCGGCAACTATGAAGACAGCTAAGGGTACACGAAACTATCATTATGATTATTATGTTCAGTAGGCTGGATCAACTTTTAGGGTGACTAGTAATGGTGCAGTATAGTAATTATCCTATAGTGTTGGAGGCACAATTAACGTTATCTTATTCTTCTTGTTTGCTTTGTCATGCCGATTTGTTTCACAGTCATTCCTTGTTTTACCAGTTTATGCCTTATCCTAATTACTTTAATAATTATATTGTTAAAGTTATTGGACTCGCCAGACTTTATGTTTGACCCCTTTTGTTTTCGCCTCTTTTCTTCCTCCCACCCCCCTCCAGGTTCTCAGGGTGGGACTAGTGCCAGTGGAGCTTGAATTGGATCTTTCTCTCTCTCTTTTGGAAGTGCTTGGATTTCTGAAAGTAAAGTTCAACATATCTCTTTTATGGCTACTTATGTTGGGGTTATGCTTTTACTTTATGTACTTAGAAAACAATTTGTCAAGATGGATACTAAGTATACTTGGTTTTACTGTACTGTTGGTTTATGATATTGCTGTAATCAAACTATTTCTCCGCTGCAATAAAAGTTGTTTTAAAATTTTCAAGTACCAATATATGTATCTTTCTTGTTATATTTTGTTCTATACACCAATAATACTCCATGAAAGTTAATGCATTCCCGTTTAAGAGTGACATTAATGGACGTGGGGTGTTACAAGTTCACATCTTCAAAAGTGGGTTCCGTGCCCAGAATCTCCATATTTGCTATATACAAAGTGTATAAGTAAGAGTATGCAGTAGGTTAAAGTTGCATTAGGGAGATCCACACTCTTCTTAGAAAATCAACCACAAATGATAGAAATGGAGGAATAGCCCCTACATAACACATCAGTCGGCTAATTGCCATATACCCCTCCAGAGGATGATGGAGTCTGTCTGCTTTAGTTACTTCTTTAACTTCCTCCAAAGAGATTCCATGCTTCAGACATATACGCCTAACTCTGACTTCATCGGTTGTTGAAGCCACATTATCCCTAGGTGCCTCTAGAATTGTTGCACTCTCTAACTCATCGGTTTCCAAATTATCTCCTACTCCTCCTTTCTCTTCCTCGTCTACTGAGACTTCACCTCCAGATGATTCTGCACTCTCATGAATTTCTACCTCAAAATCTGAGCCAGTGTTGTCCCACTTCAGATCTGACGTTGACGAGATATCACAGATATTGAAGTGGCTGGATAATTCTAGAGCTATACGTTTTTTTTGATAATCTTGATAAGCGTCTTCGAGATATGTATGTTGTATTGTCCAATAAATATCAAGGATTAAAGTGTAATTGCCCGTGGCCCCCTGAATGTGTGTGCGCGTTAGTGTGTGCAATGCTAAAATGAAATGACATAAAGTAAATAGAAAATCAAGCAATTAATCAGTGTGCATTGAATGGCGGAGCATTCATGTATTGGTTAAGTCCAGAATGTCCAGTTTAGAGGGATCTATCCTAACTCTCTGTGAATTCATGAGTTGTGATTGACTTTGGTTGAGCCGTATGCAAGAATGTCTTATGAGTTTGCATTATCCAAGTTTTTGGTTCGATCCAGTTCAATGGTGTGTGGAGGTGCATATGTTTTATATTGAAGACTCGCGGGTTAGATCGAGATCTTAGGGTGGTATACCACCGGGTCAGAGCGGGGGTAAGTTTGACTTGTTGGAGCTGGTCGGAGAAGCTTGACCCGACCCGGCCTACCTTGCCATGATCCACTCCGTCCGCTTAACCATCCCCAGCCTCGAGTTGGCGTCACTTGACCCGATCCATTTGGGCCCGAAAGAGCTGCTCCTTCTCGCATTATCCCTCTCTAGATCCATACATCTCCTCCCACTCCATCCTCTCTAATTCTCGGGAGCAAAGAAAAAGAGCCATGCGTCTCGTTCCTCAACATCAAAGAGCTGAATCCCATGACTGTCGCCTAAAGGTGGAACTAACACCGTCACCGGCAATCAAGGTCGACACGTGATTTGAATTCGATTCAATGAAAAACAAATCAGAGCTATACAATAAGCAGTGGCGACACCTACCTCTGAAATTTGATTCAAAAATTAAAGGGAGTTAGTGCGATTCTAGAATTAGGGTTTTTTGTTTTATATTTGGGGCAAAACGATTCAGTAGAAGGAAATAAAGGTGTAAGGGTTAATGACTACAACGAAAGCAGTAATGAAGATCGAGAAATAAATTAGATGCAATATAAGTAATACAATACAACTCTCACAATTTAGGAATTTCTATTTTGAAATTCTGATTTGTTTATAAGAAGGAGAGTGAAATTAGAGCATGAAAAGCCAATATGAAAAGCAGTTTATTTTTCATCACTCACTCCAAACAATGCACAACATGTAAATAGATACAAATACATGTCAGTCAAAGTAGGATGTGAAAAGCTTCTTTGACTAAAGCATTAATGTAGTAGATTGTGAAAAGCTTCTTTAACTAAAGCACTAATGTTGTAGGAAGTGAAAAGCTTCTTGAATTCTGAACTGCTAATGTGGTTGTCGACATAAGCCATGAAGTTTGGGCCACAACCCAACAATCTCTACCTTGGACCAAATTCATGGATACTCGACGTAAGTAGTCCGAAGTGCTAGCAAGAATGAATTCCGACCAACTCTAAACCGTGATCAAACTTACTGGTAAGAAGTGGTTCATCCACAACTGGAGTTTCTTCTCAAATTGTTAAGGCATAAGCAACCACATAATCCTTTTTGGGATATCTTGAGGACTTAGTGTGTAGCCTTTTCGAATGATCTCTTGTAAGAATATAATTAGATGGTTGTGGTTGACTACTTGAACTAGTGGTAACGGGCTCACATCATCACCTAACGTTGAATTTGAGGAAGGATCAATATGAATAACAAGCGGTTGGCTACTAACTTCCATCTCCACCTTCTTACCGCCATTATCATGATCACATGTGTTCGGGGATGAATTCAAAGTCTTTGAACTAAATGATTCCAGCATAGCATTTTCATTGAAGGTGGCATCTCTACTAAGAATAATCTTCTTAAATTCAAGAGACCATAATTGATAACCTTTTGATTCCGAAGAATAACCAACAAAAAAGCATTTTACAGTACGAGGAGCTAATTTTCCATCATTCATACGAGCATAGGCGGTACAACCAAATACTTTGAGAGATGAGTAGTTCACAGGTGAGCCAGACCATACTTCCTGCGGAATTTTGAAGTCAACAGAAGAGTGCGGAGAGCGGTTGACAATATATGCAGTAGTGGAAATATCTTCTATCCACATATCACAACGAAGCCACAATTTGGCGTTAGAGATCATACCACGAGCTCTCCCATAAAGAGTCATGTTCGTAAGTTCTACAACCGCATTCGGTTGAGGCTTTCCATATAAAGTTTTATGTCTAGCAATTCCAAATTCAGTGCAGAATTTTGTAAATTCATCATTACAAAACTCTAGACCTCGATCAGTCCTAAGCCTTTTAACTTTTCTCCCGGTTTGATTTTCAACAAGAGCTTTCGAATTCTTGAATGTAGGAAAAGCTTCATTTTTATGCCTCAAAAATTAATTCCATACTTTTTTAGAGAAACCATCAATAATGGTCATCATATAATTTTTTCCAGAATAAGAGGTGACCCTAGAAGGTCCCCATAAATCAGAGTGAACATAGTCAATGATACCCTTAGTGGTGTGGGTAGCATTAGAGAAACCTACTTTCTTTTGTTTCCCATAAACACAATGTTCACAAAATTCGAGCTTACCCGTGCAGGGTGAACCAAGAAGACCACGTTTGCTTAGAATGTCCATGCCTTTCTCACTCATATGGCATAAACGCATATGCCACAAACGAGTAAGATCAGGATCAGAAAGTGAGGATGTAATAGCAGCTGAACCTGTCACTGTATGTCCATGTAAAACAAACAAACTACCAATTTTACTGGCTTTTAAGACAATTAAGGCACCTTTGGTGAATTTTAAAACTACACCTTCAGCTAAGAATTTATAGCCAAGGGACTCGAGCAGACCTAGTGAGATTAGATTGCGCTTTAAATCAGGAATATGATGGACATTAGTTAAGGTCCTTACAACACCATCGTCGGTCTTGATTCTGATTGAACCTGTTCCTATAGCCTTGCAGGAAGTGTCGTTTCCCATTAATACAATACCACAATCAATAGATTCATAAGTAGTAAACCAGTCCTTATGAGGGCACATATGATAGGAGCACCCAGAGTCAAGAACCCATCCATTAAAACTATTCCTTTCAGAAGTAGCAGCACTAACACTGAGTCACAATTAGAGTTGTTTTCAAGAAAACTTGCTTCCGCAGTTTTTTGAGGTGGTTTAGTTTTTTCATCTTTCTCCTTTTAATTTTTTAACTTATAACAATCAGAAATTTCATGCCCTGATTTCTTACAATAACAACAAGTAGTGTTTGATCTATGTCCCTTGGATTTTGGCATTGAGTTCTTTTTATGGTTGTTGCCTTTTTCATGTGACCTCCCTCTTACATTTAATCCTTTACCTTTATCATTAGAATGTACTTCAAGATCAAAATTTTCCTTTGACATTAAATGTGATTTAACATCCTCAAAAGACAGAATGTCATTATTACCATATAGCATGATTTCCTTAAAGTGCTTGTAAGAAGGTGGTAGGGAGACAATTAATAAAACAGCCATATCCTCATCCTCGATTTTAATTTCTAGATTTTCTAAATCGATAATAATAGAATTGAACTCATTAAGATGAGTTTGAATGGAAATACCTTTAGCCATGAGAATTGTATATAGCCTTTCCTTAACGCGTAGTTTGTTGGCGAGACTTTTGGTCATGTAGAGAGACTCAAGCTTTAACCATAGCCCTGCTACTGTCTCTTTGTGAATAACCTCGCATAGTACCTCCTTGGTTAAGCATAACTGAACAGTTGTCACAGCTTTCTCATCCATCTCCTTCCATGGCTCATCCATCATTGTTGCCGGCTTGTTGGCTTTTCCTTTAAGAGACCATTTTAATCCATTCTGGATGAGGACTGCTTTCATTTGGACTCTCCAAATGCTAAAACTTAGCATGCCGTCAAATTTCTAGATGTCGAATTTCACGGTTGGCATAGTAAACCACCGCTCTGATACCACTTGTAAGGGTTAATGACTGCAGCGAAAGCAATAATGAAGATCGAGAAATAAATAAGATGCAAGATAAGTAATACAATACAACTCTAACAATTTAGGAATTTCTATTTCGACATTCTGATTTGTTTACAAGAAGGAGAGTGAAATTAGAGCATGAAAAGCCAATATTAAGAGCAGTTTCTTTTTCATCACTCACTCCAAATGATGCACAACATATAAATAGATGCAAACACTTGTCGGTCAAAGTAGGAAGTGAAAAGCTTCCTTGACTAAAGCATTAATGTAGTAGATAGTGAAAAGCTTCTTTGACTAAAGCATTAATGTTGTAGGAAGTGAAAAGCTTCTTGAATTCTGAACTGCTAATGTGGCTGTTGACATAAGCCATGAATTTTGGGCCATAAACCCAACAAAAGGGAAAAGAGAATGAGGGCTACATCGGTTTATATATGATAATGGAAGGCTATTCGTATTCCAGTGAAGTGACAGCCCAGTACAACCTGCTCCAATGATCCAAAAATTAAAGTGTTTCAAAGCCTTTTTGAGCCAAATGTGGTGGCAGGTTAGAAAGACTCGACCCGATCCGCATAACAACGAAAGAGACAGAAGCTAAGTGCAGGAACGGGTCGGAGAAGCTTGAACCGGCTCGCTGTTGGACCCTTGATCCAATCACGAAACTATAGTAGATTAAAGCAAAGGGGGTTTTAATTACTAGTACAATGTAGCTTGGCCAAACAATTCCTATTTTTTCAAACCAATGGAGGTTAATGAATTTACCTGGAGTCTCTCTTCTACCCTGACTCAAGTTTCCAATTTGTTGAACGCAATGAAGATGGTAATGGGTCAAGGCTCCTATTTATACTTGATGCAGAAATCAAGAAGCACGACTTCATAAAGCATTATTACTTTACATATAGACACACCATTGATTATCAGTGGTTCAAGAATAGATAGATTGGCAATTTTGATGCAGGTCTCATCTCCAATAAAACATACTTCGAGGGGGAAAATTGTTGGCCTACTTTGTGACTAGGTCACACAAAGTTCATATCATCATTTATGAGAATTGGAATCGGATCGGATCGATGAAGGAGTCTTAGGTCGAGGAAGAAAATCATGCATCAGCGGATGCTGAGCAGGACTGGGTCGTGCCGGAGAAGCTATAACCAAGTCCCCATGCACGTAAATGAATTGGCTTCAGAGAACGAGCCTCGGGTCGGATCAAGGTACCAGTACCCGCTCCGCACAAAACACAAAGACGATAAAGTATTCTAGAAGTAGTGCCTCATGTTGGAGACGGCTCTATCTAACCCTCCTGGAAAGGAAGGCATTATAACTTGAAGCCATCGAAGCATATCGAAGAAATCCCCTACCTGATCCGCCCTATACCTTCCACCCTGAAGCTTTTGCACTTGGTCAAATGAACACCTATTCAAATGCCTAGAAGATCGGGGCGGGTTCCACCATGTACCCATGAACCTGATGCATTGTCCACATGATGGCACATCCAAATCTGATATGTAAGGAATCAGAGCCATGTCATTATCCGGCCCGCTTCCCTTCTCAGCCTATAAATACACCAAGACTTGCCATTTCGAGAGATCTTTTGTGTAATAGCCCGCATTTTACGTAACTGAAGATCGTAAAATATTTTTTTCCTGAGTGTTGGATCATTCTCATCTTTCAAATGTTGCTTATGGAGATGTAAGACATGTCCATAATTTTTACCAATTTTGTTTATGACCATTTTTCCCCGGTCAGCCTTGTACAGGTGATAACTTTTGACTCGGGTCAAATCAGAGGGTAAGAGCTATGCCATTAAAAAGAAATTGATGATTATCTTTCCATATAGTGGTTACATTAAGAATTTGGCTCAGCGGTTTGGGATAAATCACTATTTTAAGGTTTTTCAGTTGGCTGTCCAGGTTTTGGAAGGCTAACGGGCTGATTGGGAGAAGGTCCGTTAGTGGGCTGGTGGAATCTATAAATAGAGGGTGAGGGGTATCGAGAATAGGTTACTTCTCCGATTCTCTCATTTTGAGGCCTTGTGCTCCTTCTTCCTCTAAACACTTTTTCACCATTAGAAATCCAAATCCAAGGAGGGGAATCGAAGATCTACACCATTCGAGGCTAGATCTACGTCGTTTTAAGGGCAAATTCATCGGATCAAGGAGCTTGGTTCGAAGTACTTGCTGTTCGGATTCCTATTTCTATCGTTTTAGCTTGTTTTGGAGAATTGGTGAGTGGATTATATCTCTCACATGGATTCAATGAGTTATATGAGAGTTTGTGCATGCTTTTCATCGATTGTAAGTTTTTTAACCATAAATCCACATCATTATATGTCCATTTTCATATGAATCACAGTAGACATCAAATCGGTAAGTTTTAACCTAGAATTCTTATGTTGTTTCATGTAATTATGCGGGTAGGTTCATTGTTTTGTTCATATGTTCATTTTTAACGGCTTTTGGTGAAATTTACATCATTTTAGTGATGATCATCATATTCATGTTATTAGTGATGTTATGACATTTTTTATGGATGTATTTGGTGAATTGGTTGAGCTGGTTTCATCGAATTCGTCGTTTGGCGCAGTTTTGGTCGAAATCGGAGTGGAATCGAGATGTGCAGGAAGTGGGGCGGCCTAGTTGGATCGGGTCGGTCAACATGGGTTGGATCGGTCATGTCTGGACCGAGTCGGTCAACTCATGAGAATAAGAATGTAACCGGTTGGGTCGGTATGGTTCCAGGTCAGGTCGGTCAGATAAGGATGGGTCGGGTCGGTCAGATCTGGAATGGAGTAAAGTTGATCGGGTCGGTCAGATCTAGAATGGAGTAAAGCTGATCGGGTCTATCAGGTTGAATTGAATGGGTCAGCCATATTTCTGAAGGCTTAAGTGGGTCGGGTCGGTCAGTTTGTGAGATTTTGGTGAGAAGCAGCATTAGGTCGGTTGGCCTGGGATTTTGGGTCGGTCGGGTCCAAGTGGGTCGGTCGAGTATTCAGGCCGATCGGTCAAGTTGGAGGAGTTTTGAGCAGTGCTTCTAAACGCGGTGGTTTGTTTCCTTAGCTTGTGTGTATGAATGCTATGGATGGTTAGGACCTTATGGTTGATGTTTTCTTTGGTTTGAGAATGGTAATAACTTCAAAGCAAGTTCCATAGAGAAATGACGCAGTAAGATGGAGTATTCTTCGAATGTGACGAATGTTGAAACGACTCAAGGGTGTATCGAGTACGTGTGGAATGATTGCTCTAAATTATCCTGAGCTAATTAATAGTTGAAGTGATGTGGTGTGATCGTTGTCAAGAGTTGTACAACGAGGATGATTATAACTCAAAGTTGTCCTGAGTTGGTGAATAGTTGTGATTGATAACAACTGGAGATGCGAAAGCCGAGGGATTATCGTTATCGTAGGTTCTAGCGGGCTCAAAGCAAGGGTTACACATTTCTTGCATAGTCGGGTACCCTGGGTTTCGTTATATGCCCTAGAGACGTGTTGAGTATAGAGTGTAACACGTGTTGAGTATAGCTGCGGAGTTTTGCTAGAACCGGTGTTTCGTTGTATGGCCCTTGACAATTGATGGCAAGTTGTTTATCTAGTCATGCGATTAACAGTGGTTTCAAAGCAAGGTTGGTGGTGATAGCCAAAGTTAGTCATGGATGTTTGAATTCTTTGTTGTGATAATGGTTGAGTTGATTTTGTCGTGTATGAATGATTGTTCTGATTTCCGTGACTGGATTGTTATTCTTATGGATGTACGGATCGTACAGGCTATCAGTCATGTTGTGGAGAAGTCGGTTGTTAATTCTTCTCTGGAGCTGGGTAAATTAGTTTCTTTATTTACCCATTCTCATATACTTTATTGATGACGTTTGTTAGTTGTTTTATCGCTTACTAAGACTATTGTCTGACTCAAGGTTTTATCTATCCTCTTATTACCTTGGGATGTTCATCCGATTGTTGGATGGGCAGACTAAGTAGTCAGTGACAGGCAATAGCTTAAGTGAGGATGGTGTTGCAGTTCGGAGGCGAGCAGGAGGCTGGAGTACTATCTTTACTACTATCTAGTATTTGTTTCCGCTGTCCTATTTCTATGAGTGTTGTAGTGAGGCAAATTGTACAAATACTACTGTTGCTATCCACATGTATGGGAAATACTTTCTAGTTGCCATGAAAGTTTAGTGTTTCCTGCTTCACTATCACTACCTATTGTATATATTCTATTTTATTTTATCCTTGCGCTGTGAGTTTACGATAGGTTTTGCTTATATGCATTATCTTGTTGATCGTCCATAGCTGCCTGACACACCTTTTAGCGCATTATTTCTCTTGTATAGTGCGAGGGTTGTGGGCGGTCATCACATTTGGTATCAGAGCTCCGGTCAGCGATTTTTGGCTAAAGTTCAAGGACGTGATCACGTATGAGAGACCTACTTGTAGATTTCAATTGGATGCTTACTATATATATATATATATATATTAGCATATAGAGTAGTAGTATTTTTACTTCTTTAGCAGTTTATCTTATAAGTGGACTAATCATTCTATTTTAGATTTAGAATGAGTCGTCAAACTTCTAGGAGTGAGTCTGGAACTTGAGGAGTAGGAGAGGGAAGCCAATTGGGAGGTTTAGCAGTTGCACTGGAATACTTGGTTATGTTTTGGTCGGCCATGATGGCAGAGGCTATGTTAAAGATACCCATTCCAGAAGCGGCAGTGGAGCGTGGTGTTCCTGTGCAAGTACCCAGAAGGGATTCTGCTAAGCGACAGAGGGACTATTCTCCTACGGATGAAGAAACCTTGATTGGCCTAAGTAATTCTAAGAAGAAAAATAAGATGAAGAAAATTAAGAAGAATGATCTACGCTTCAGCTGTCAGTTAAAGGGCCATTATGCTAAGGATTGCGAGAAGCCAAGAGCCGAAATGAATTGCTTTAAATGCGGCAAGCCTGGACATAAGAAGAAAGACTGCCTGGATCTTCTAAAGCATAAGCAATCGGAGGAAGCATGTGTTCTTGAAGTTACCCCGATCTCTTATAACATTCCTGATGAGAATTAGGAGAAGTTGTTGTTAGCTCAAAGATACTTTCTGCATATGGAGATTGTTTGAGTTCTATTCGATACTAAAGAATTGTCTTCTTTTACATATAATAAGATTGTGTGTTGAATGCATTCGGAACTTGGAGTTGTAATAGACCTTTAGTTGTAACTAATCTAGTATGGGTTCATCAGCTCTTTGCAAACTTTGTGGATCTAGTATCGTTTGATCAAGGATGCTCATTTACGAGTAGTTGCTTAGCTGTAACTTCACTGGGTTTCATTTAGGGCATGGTTTGGCCCAAGAGATGTGCCGCAAAAGTGAGTTGCGAAAATCTAGAGATGACAGTCAGGGATGTGGAAGGGCGGAAGGTGTTGATTCGGGGTAACCCGAAGACGGTGTTCTTATAACTTGTTATATTCGCTTGTGATTCCACAAAAAGACTTGTAATCTGTGCTGATCGCTAATGAGTATGAGGATGTCTTTGACAAAGTCAAAGGGTTGCCGCCACATCGTGAGATCGAGTTTAGGATCGATTTGGTTGAGGGTGCTAGACCAATCGTTACACTTCTGAGGTGGGTGGGGCCTATGGAACAGCGAGAGTCGGAGGTGCAAGTTCGAGACCTTTTTAGGAAGGGATTCATTTGGAGAAGTGTTTTTGAATGGGGTGCACCAGTCGTGTTTGTAACCAAGGCAGGTGGCTCGTTAAGGTTGTGTGTAGACTATCGTGAACCGAACAAGGTGACTAAGAAGAACAAGTATCCGTTGCCAAGGATTGATGACTTATTCGATCAGCTTCACAAAGTCAAAGTGTTTTCTCAAATGGATTTGGCAACGAAATTGCACCAGTTGAGGGTAGCTAAGGATTGTGTGCCAAGGACTGCTTTTAGGACACAATCCAGATTCTTCGAGTGGTTTGTGATGCCATTCGGGTTGACTAACATGCCAGCGTACTTTGTGGAACTTATAAATAAAGTGTTCAGAGATCAGTTGAACAAGTTCGTGCTTGTGTTAGTGGATGGTATTCTGGTTTACTCCAGAAATGAGGAAAAACACAAGATGCACTTGAGAGTTGTGTTAGGGATCTTGCGAAAGCATCAACTGAAGGCTAAGTTCTCAAAGTGTCACTTTCGAAAGGATGAAGTCAGGTTCTTAGGTCATGTTGTTTCTGGAAAAGGGATACCAGTTGACCCCGAGAAAATGGCAGTAGTTCAAGATTGGGATAGACCTAAGAGTGCGATGGATATTTGGAGTTTCCTTGGGTTGGCTGGTTATTACCGATGGTTTATCAAGGACTTCTCCAAGATAGCTGTACCATTTACAGGATTGACGAGGAAGAACCAAGTATTCACACGGGATGTGAAGTGTGAACAAGCGTTCAGAATCCTGAAGGAGAGATTGACGAGTGCACCTATGTTGAACATTCCAAGGGGGAATGAAGAGGTGTTGGTATATACCGATGCATGGGGTACTGGCCTGGGAGCAGTGCTAATGCAGAAGGATAAAGTTATGGCCTACACGAGTCGACAGCTAAAGCCGCATGAGAGAAACTATCCAACTCAGGATTTGGAGTTGGCGGTGATTGTATTTGCTCTAAAGATGTGGAGACATTACTTATTGGTAGTTTGGTTTGAGTTGTTTACGGACCACAAGTCGTTGAAGTATCTTTTCTCCCAAAAGGATTTGAATCTTTGGCAGCAACGATGGTTGGTGTTTCTGGCATCGAATGATTTTGGTATAACCTATACTCATAGCAAAAGTAACGTAGTTCCAGATGCGTTGAGTAGAAGACATGCAAGTTTGGGAGTGATGTTTTCAGAATGGAAGAGCCTCGAGTATTTGGCAAAGTTTGATTTCAGGCCAAGATGCGAATTGGAACCTGAAATGTTGGCAAGTTTGTCGATAAGACCTACTCTTATCGAAAGGATTAGTGAAAGCCAAAACCAAGATGTAAAGCTTATCAAGTTTATCCAGAAGCTTTGGGAACCGAGTTGTTCTTGAGTATGGCATATCATCCCCGAACTAATGGTCAGACTGAGAGAATCAATCGATTGTTGGAGGATCTCTTGAGGGCTTGTGTGTTAGAATTCGGAGGATCGTGGGAGGACCATCTATATTTAGTTGAGTTTGCTTATAATAATAGCTACCAGTCGAGTATTGGGATGGCACCATACGAGGCGTTGTATGGAAGGCCGTACAATTCTCCAGCTTGTTGGTTAGAAACTGGAGATAAGTTGATACTTGGGCCAGAGATGATTTGAGAGACCTCAAATTGTATCGAGATCATTCGACAAGAATGAAGGCAGCCCAAGATCATCAAAAGAGTTATGCTGATAAACGTCTTAAGGATTTAGAATTCGGCGTTGGCGGTATGGTTTTCATGAAGATTTCGCCATTTAAGCGTGTGGATCGATTCGGGAGAAAACGGAAAGTTAACTCCTAGGTGTTGGACCATTTCCGATAGTGGAGAAAATCAGAAGGCTCGCGTTTTACGTGAGAAATGTAGAGTGTGCGTAAAGTTTTTTGTAAGACGCTTCTACGAAAATATATGCATGGTCCGGATATGGTAGAACCTCCAGAGTAATACGCTAACCTTGTAGTTGAGTTTGTAGTTACGAAACTTTATAAGTCGCTTCATGTTAGGGCGAACGACACGAAACAACTTAGGGAAAGGGTGTTTTATTTAGTTAAGTTATAATGGAGTGGGGATGGCGACGATGGTACGTAGGAGACGGAGGAGAGTATAAGGAAGACCCATCCAAATTTCTTCGTCCATAGGACCCATTGATATCGCGCCATCATTACATCCTTATTACTTGTTGTCATTATTGTTGCTTGTTGATTGCCGTTATTTTGTTGTTGTTTGATAGAATTCCGAGTGCTAGGATAAGGCTATGGATGCATGGCTTGATGGTTGCTAGTTTTAGACGATAGAATTGGCTTCTCATGGATGATAGGCATGCGGAATTGTTGTGGTTGCTTGTGTTTTCTTGGAATTTCAGGGGCAAAATTCTTGAGGGGGGGGGGACGTAACAGCCTGCGTTTTACATCGGAAGATCATAAAATATTTTTATTTTTTCCCCTGAGGGTTGGATCATTCTCATCTTTTAATATGTTGCTTATGGAGATATAAGACGTGTCCATAATTTTTACCAATTTTGTTTGTGACCATTTTGCCCCTATCAGTCTTGTACAGGGGATAACTTTTACTCAGGTCAAATCAGAGGGTGAGACCTATGCCATTGGAAATGAATTTATGATTGCCTTTCCATAGAGTGGTTACATTAAGGATTTGGTTCAGCGGTTTGGGAGAAATCGTTGTTTTAAGGTTTTTCAATTGGTTGTCCAGGTTTTGGAAGGCTAATGGGATGATCTGGAGAAGGGCCATTAGTGGGTTGGTGGAATCTATAAATAGAGGGTGAGGGGTATGGAGAATAGGTTACTTCTCCCATTCCCTCATTTGGAGGCCTTGTGCTCCTTCTTCTTCTAAACACTTTTCCACCATTAGAAATCCAAATCCAAGGAGGGAAATCGAAGATCTACACCATTCGAGGCTAGATCTACATTGTTTTAAGGGTAAATTCATGGAATCAGGGAGTTTGGTTCGAAGTACTCGTTGTTCGGATTCCTATTTCTATCGTTTAAGCTTGTTTTGGAGAATTGGTGAGTGGATTACATCTCTCACATGGATTCAATGAATTATATGAGAGTTTGTGCATGCTTTTCATTGATTGTAAGTGTTTTAATCATAAATCCACATCATTATATGCCCATTTTCATATGAATCACCGTAGGATCCAACTTAGTAAGTTTTAACCTAGAATTCTTATGTTGTTTCATGTGATTATGCAAGTAGATTCATTACTTTGTTCATATGTTCACTTTTAATGGTTTTTGGTGAAATTTACATCGTTTTAGTGATGATCATCATATTCATGTTATTAGCGATGTTATGACATGTTTATGGATGTATTTGGTGAATTAGTAGAACTGGTTTCGTCGAATTCGCCGTTTGGCGAAGTTTTGGTCGAAATCGGAGTGGAATCAAGATGTGCAGGAAGTTGGGTCGACCTAGTTGGATTGGGTCGGTCTACTTGGGTCGGGTCGGTCATGTCTGGAGTGGGTCGGTCAACTCAGGAGAATAAGAATGTAACTGGTCGGGTCGGTTACCGGGTCGGGTCGGTTAGATCTGGAATGGAGTAAAGCTGATCGGGTCGGTCAGATCTAGAATGGAGTAAAGCTGATCGGGTCGGTCAGTTTGGATTGAATAGGTCGGCCGTATTTCTGAAGGCTTAAGTGGGTCGGGTCAGTCAATTTGTGAGATTTTGGTGAGAAGAAGCATTGGGTCGGTCGGCCTAGGATTTTTTAGTCGGTCTGGTCCAAGTGGGTCGGTCGAGTATTCCGGCCGATAGGTCAAGTTGGAGGAGTTTTGAGCAGTGCTTCTAAACGTTGTGGTTTGTTTCCTTAGCTTGTGTGTATGAATGCTATGGATGGTTAGGACCTTATGGTTGATATTTTCTTTGGCTTGAGAATGGTGATAACTTCGAAGCGAATTCCATGGAGAAATGGCAAAGTAAGATGGAGTATTCTTCGAATGTGACGAATGTGGAAACAACTCAAGGGTGTATCGAGTACTTGTGGAGTGATTGCTCTAAATTGTCTGAGCTAATTAATAGTTGAAGTGATATGGTGTGATCGTTGTCAAGAGTTATACAACGAGAATGATTATAACTCAAAGTTGTCCTAAGTTGGTGAACAGTCATGATTGATAACGACTGGAGATGCGAAGGCCGAGGGATTATCGTTATCGTAGGTTTCAGCGAGCTCAAAGCAAGGGTTACACGATTTCGTTGTATGGTCGAGTACCCTGGGTTTCGATGTACGGCCTAGACACGTGTTGAGTATAGCATGTAGCACGTGTTTAGTATAGCGTGCGGAGTTTCGCTAGAACCAGGGTTTCGTTGTATGGCCCTTGACAATTGATGGCAAGTTGTTTAGCCAATCATGCGATTAACGGTGGTTTCAAAGCAAGGTTGGGGGTGATAGCCAGAGTCAGTCATGGAAGTTTGAATTCTTTGTTGTGATAATGGTTGAGTTGCTTTTGCCTTGTATTGGTGATTGTTCTGATTTCCATGACTGGATTGTTATTCTTATGGATGTATGGATCATACAGACTATCACTGTCATGTTGTGGGAAAGTCAGGTGTAAGTTCTTCTCTGGAGCTGGGTAAATTAGTTTGTTTATTTACCCATTCTTATATACTTTATTGATGACGTTTGTTAGCTGTTATATCACTTACTATGATTGTTGTCTATCTCAAGGTTTTATGTCTCCTCTTATTACCTTAGGCTGTTCATCCGATTGTTGGATGGGCATACTAAGTAGCAGGTGACAGGTGATAGCTAAAGTGACGACGGTGTTGCTGTTCGGAGGCAAGCAGGAGGCTGGAGTACTATCTTTACTACTATCTTGTATTTGTTTCCGCTGTGTGCTATTTCTACGAGTGTTGTAGTGAGGCAAATTGTACAAATACTATTGTTGCTATCCTCGTGTATGGGACATACTTTCTAGTTGTCATGAAAGTTTAGTGTTTCCTGCTTCACTATCACTACCTGTTGTATATATTTTATCCTTATGCTGTGAGTTTACGACCGGTTTTGCTTATATACTTTATCTTGATGATCGTCCATAGCTGCCTGGCACTCCTTTCAGCGCATTATTTCTCTCGTATAGTGCGGGGGCTGTGGGCGGTCATCACATTTTGGCACCCTACGCACTCAAGCTCCACCATTAACAATATTTCTCCATTTTATTTAGATTGTACTCTAGATTTTTGAGTATAATTCTATAGATTTTAAAAGATTATTGATTGTGTTTATGAGGTTGAGCGATTACTTGCATTGTACTTGTAATCTATCGATCAATCAAAGAATTATAAAGTGTACATAGGCTCGTTAACGCCAAACCACTATAATTTTGTGCGTTGATTGTTTTTTATTTGTTCTCAGTTATTACTCTCTATGGTTTCTGGTCAATTGGGTGTTAGTGCCACATTTTCGTCTAACATTTATACTTTGTTTTAAATAAATTTTAAGTCGTTAATCCTAAAATAAAATTGTTTTAGATATTTAATTTCCATTATATATTTCTTAATAAATTTTGAGTCGTTGTAGTTATCTCAAGATCTAATAGTTGGATTTTAACACTTTCTATTCCATTTGTGAACTCTTTTTATTTTGAACCCAACATTTTTCGTTTTGGGGGAATCTGACGTTTGGATCTACCGGTTTGTCAATTCAAAGTTAATAGCCGAAGTTCGCGAACTACCGCTGCACAATAGTCCTACTTGGACCGAATTCATTTTATAATTAAAACTAAATCAAAAATACTTCCAAAATAATTTATTAATTATATAAAACATATATAAGTACTTTTGGAACTATATTTTCAATTATTTCACTCAAAAATCCTATAGTCCATTATTTAATCATTTTAATATTATTTTAATCATTAAAATAATATTGTTTTTCTAAACTTATTATTTGAAGTCCAAATTTTCTAGACATTCATTATGAAAACAAATAAGACTGTTTTCTAAAGAAAATTTGTTTAAAACTTTTCCTAGATATCCTAACCGAACTTCATTTTTACCTGTTACTATTCATTTCAATTTAAATTTGAAAACATGCCTTTATTACTTGAAACTAGTTCAAATCAAATTCTTACTTTTACGAAAACTATTCGTAATCACTTAATCAATCTTTCAAAATTATTTTGAATTTAAAATTCAAACTTTCATTTTTCACTGAATATTTTGTTAATGAAATATTCAAGTTAATTCCGAATTGGAATGAGATTCAACCAATCACCATATAATTCAATTTATATGGATTTCGCACATCATTAACATCAAATAATAGTTATTAATAACTGCTAACATCTAATATAACAACCAATCCACTTATCGTGGTATATACCATATAAGCCTTAAACCATTAAAGCTTATATGGCTTTGTCAATCAATAGATTAGCTGCAATATCAATCAATGTCAACCATCAATGTCCAACCAATCATTATTCAATTACCAAAATAGGGGTCACATCAATATTAATTATTTAACACTTAGTTAATCACTTTTCTAATGACCATATAAGTTTCAATCAATCCCTAATGTCCACATTATTGATTTTAAGTGTCATAAACTCAAGTAACTACAAGTATATTACTTAAAAATCATAATTTTATCATGCTAAACATCGTTAAACCCAATCACAAATCCAAATCATCAATCACATGTCAACCTATAATCAATTGAGTGTATAAACATTAATCAATAGCTAACTAGCCCTTAAAATCATTTAAGAGTTCTCACCAATAGCTATCCAACACTACGACTCTTCTAGGTAGGAGCTCTTAGCTACAACCTAACCCCAAATTCTCCTTGGAAACCAAAATCACACCTTTCTAGCATCACGAACTAAGTATAATAGGGGTATATATTTTTAATTTGAGTTAAAGGAGGAAAAATTGGATTTTTATAGATTTTAAGGGCTTGGAAGGGTTAGTGGAGCACACGGCTTGGGGTAAATGGGATCCACCACGTTAACCGGCTGTAGTGGGGCCGGAATTGGGCTGGGGGGGTTAGGAGTGGGGCTGGTGGGTCCCAGGAGTGAAGATTTGGGTGTATTTTTGCTAAGGAGTGGAAATTAGGGATTTTAAAGAGTATTTTAGTGTTTTGCAAAGGGATGGGGCCACGACTTGAAGGAGGGATGATGGTGTGGGTCCGTTAGTCAGGGGGAGGGGAAGAGCAGGCAGAGGTGGTCTAGGTGGTGGAGGAGTGGGCGACCATGGCCATGGAGGTGGGGAAGGAAGGAGCCTAAGGAAGAAGAGGAAATAAAGCGAGACACATAAGGAAATGGAATGGTTTTTACAAGAATGGGTGAGCCTAGGATTGATGAGGTATCGGCTCAAGGGGGGAGGGGAGAAAGCACATGTTGAGGCTTTGGATGGAATCAAAACAAAAACAAGTATGCTTTTTCACTTGTTTATAAGTGAAGTTATTTTAAGTTTTTTTTATGCGTTTATCGCTCATATGATCAGACGGTAAGTCTGATTGATATGAAATTTTGAACCCTACTATATTTCATAGTTACGGATACAATAAAATGGGTTTCATCAAATTTAGGGCCTGTTTGGCAACCCAAAGCGAAAGTGCTTATGCTTTTATTATAAGTGCTTATACTTCTAAAAAGTTAAAAAGCCAAAAAGTTCGTTTGGCACGGTAATGACTTATAAGTCAAAAAGTTGAAAAGTCAGTATGGATTTTTTTTTTTTTAGCTATTTGGCTATTGCACTACAAAATTGACATAGAATGTAAGACAATTCAAAATTTTAAAAGTATATATTGTTGCCAATTAACAAAAAAATCACAAAACAATTCATATTCCCAAATATAAATAAAAAAATTACTGAATTGAAACATAACATAAATACTTGCATGTTTTTCGCACATAATCCAAGCAGTTAAGTCCATTTTAACTTACAAAATCAAACAACAAACCACACAATAGATAAAAGTTGATCTTTTACACAAATTTCAAGCATTACAATCGAAACATGAATATAGAAGAATACACATATGTGTATAGAAAAATACATATTTGTTCTTTCATTTTGACATGTTGTGTATCGCGCAACAACTCACGAGTCTCTAGAGCCTCACATAAATCTAGCAGAACATTTGTATGAATACAGAACATGTCCAAGCATCTAGTTGTATGGCCATTAAGCACATTAAAAACATATTCTCTTCCACTCAACGCGTCATTTCTGTATGGTTGTCTCAGGATCCATCTTGAATAAAATTTATTTCCAATATGACTAACTATCAACTCAATAGCTTCTTGTTCGATATCACTTGATCCACTTGAATCGCTACTTGACATCATATTTGTCATTATCCTATATGTTGAATAGATTTATTTTGTAGATGACTGAACAAGTTAAAAATGCAATTAAAGGAAATTCAAATGAAAACTCAAATCATATAGTATAGATAAGGTTTCCTGTTACTACGAGGTATTGCAGGACAAAAACATGGCATGACAAGAACAGTATATAAGCATATGAATATAATCTATCTTTTCTTGTCCCAAAAAAGGAAGTAGACAACAGAAGAATATGTTTTTACTAGACATACCAGGATTTGGTAAAGTCAAATTTTGTCCATTTAAATGTGCAGCTGCGTCCTTTGTCGTTGTCTAATACGGTATACAAACTTTCAAGGCTGAATGTTTATTGCTATGTTGCACACATTAAACATTTCAACTAGATAATCGTTCTTGTACTTGTATATGTGTTGCATAATGAACATAGCTTCATCTAATAGATCATAACTAAAAATACCTCAGAAGGGTCAATCTCTATGGAGATTTGAAGATGAGTGTCATTTGAGTGAACATGTTCTACTTTCTGATGTATTTTCATCCCTCCAGACTTTCAATCAAAAGAACTCTGTGTGGTGAATAGAGTTTGATCTTTTCCCACTTCCTCAAAATAAATGGAGTCTCCTAGCTTCGAAGATGTTTCGATACCTGCAAAAAGAACAACTAAGATAAGCTTTACAATGCAATCATTGATGGTCGAAGAATCCACAATCAACACATGCAGTGCCTAATCCATCCAGCGATAACCAAGACTACCACAACTTCCACCTTAAAAGGATCATTTAAACCATAAAACAAAAATATAGTATAAACATCTATTTAACCAAGAATGCATTAAATTTTGCATCATAAACTTAAGGGTACGTAGCTGTGAAACACAAATGCCCAAAACTGATATGATAAAAAGAACAAAATATCCAAAACTTTTGCAAGGTTCCTTGATAAGCTGATAGATTAAACTGGGCTTTAGATTTTTCCAAGTATTACATACACCAGTAAGTACATTTGGAATCATCAATAGCACAAATAATATGTTTTATTAGAGTATGGTGCGCTGCCTTTTTTTGGGTCAAAAGATTCAACCATGACTCTGCAAAGTATCTTAAACCGTTGAAAAACTAGAATAAAGTTGGTCATACCTGATGCATTGCATAGCTAGCTACAAAAAACTATTAACCTTTTCTCTATCTTCAGATGCTCTCATTTTAGCATTATATACAACCACAAGTGGACTTCTCTTTACAGAAGCATGAAACTGAAAAGGATGGGTAAATTATTTACATATGTTTACTTTCTCAACATATTTATAAAGCCATAAAGAAGGCCTTAGATGTTATTTTGACCAACCGTAATCAAAACTTAGGCTGAGTTTAATACCGTATGAAATAGAGTCATAGAAGAAAACATACACATTTGAGGCAGAAAAGATACCATTTTCCATAAATGAGGGTAAATTATAACTTCAAATGTTCTTAGACCAAAATGTCATTACTAGTAACAATAGAGCACCAAATTATGAACACCCACTAGCGCACTCTCGAGTTATCCACAAGTATCATGTATCATCCTTGAATTTATTGAAATAACTAACACTCTTTTATTTAAACCTGGCTATTAGAGCAAACCATGGATAAGTAAAAGAAAGTTTACCTCTTTTAAGTATAATGATAATAGGCAAGAAAATTAACATATCAATATAATTATAAAGAAGGGTAAAATGTAAATAACTTGGTACAAAATAAAATTTACTAGTTTTGCAGGTAATTCCAATAAAGTTTTGAATAGTCACACAAAATAGCAATAGAGTTTATTGCTCAATGATTGATCCTAGTTTTATAGAATATATCATTTCTGCTAACCTTTTTGAACCGCAATGAAATGGCAACAATTATACTTGGGAGGGGTGAAATTGACATGTTAGTTCATATCAAAATAGATAGTTTATTCATCAACAAAGACCATTAATATAAATTTATTTTATGTTCCCTGTTCCTAATCATTCAATAACCAATGACCGCACTCCTATAATTTTCTCAAAGATCAATAACTCGTACAAAAACCATAATGATTATCAGAACTCATACAAATTGCAAAATAGAACAATCACGAGTTCCATACTTCCATTGTTACTTTAGATGTGGAAAAAGATGGAAGTGACACTATTAACATAGATTAGGATTTAAACTCAAATAGATTAGGGTTTCAAGCGTTACAAGCAAACAAACAGAAAAAATATCTGAAAATTATCGAATAAGCTTGTGATCAACAGAGGAAGAATGGTTGATGGCTGGTAGAAATAGGAGTTGGAAGTCGTATGAACACCCCAAAAGTGCTCATGAAGGAAATCCTTTATGAGCACTTTTGGAATGCGCAAGAAGGATTTCCTTCTTGCGCATTCCAAAAGTGCTCATGAAGGATTTCCTTCATGAGCACTTTTGGAGTGTTCATACGACTTCCAACTCCTATTTCTACCAGCCTACCAACCATTCTTCTTCATTTACTTATCACATTCCAAAAAACCCAAATTCCCAACTTCAAATTCTACCTCCAAATCCCAAAATACATCAACCTATTTTAATCTTTTTCGGTTTGAAGGGAAAAAAGGTAGTTTTTTTAATATTACTTCTTAAACCATTGACATATTCGAATTTATTGGTTTTTTTTATGTTTGTTAACTTCATGATGGTGTAGAATATGACACATGTTCCAATCATCTTTTACTTCGATGGTAAGTTACTGATCAATGATGATGATAAACCTATATATGTTGGGGGAAAAAAGAAAACGATGTAAAATTAAGAAGTATTGTTCGTTTGAATCGCTCAAGAATAAAGCGTATGATGTTTCCAAAAGACACGAAAATGAGTTTGATATAAAGCTAGCAACGAAGTGGGTAAAGGATGATGGTTCGTCCGCTATCACTGTAGAGGACAATGAAGATAAGGATTCGATGTTCTCAGTTGGAATGAAAGTGATAGAGATCTACATTCTGAAATGTGATAAGATCCAAGACGAGCAGCTAGAACATCAAGTGGATTACACCTTACCTGATGATAACTTACCGGACGAGAATTTTCAGGAGACCATTCCGATTGAGTCTCAAACAACAGTTTGGTTAGTATATGAATTTAATTTTGGAGATTATATTTGCCAACAACAATTGCGTGTTATGATCAGTCCCCTTTTGCAGGTACTCGATGCATGAAGTTGGAGAAGGATCAAATTGTAAATCGGAAGCAGAAGAAAATTGTGTGTTCAATGAAATAAGGGTTGTACAACAACTTGTTAGCCTGGAAATGGCACGTACGCTAGAAGTAGACAGAACTTGGTTTGAGAATAGTCAAGTTAATAACGAAGGACCCCTCGATAACGACGTACAACCTACTAGTGAACAAGATAATGCTGAAACCATGGAAATGGAAAATCCTTTATTGAAGATTTATATACCGCATGAATGATGAATACGTCATGCATGCAGTCTTCTCATTTGGATATAGAGGTATTTGGATGAGAATGTGTTGACAAAAGTCTTTGAGTTGGGTTGATATTTCAATCCAAATAAGATCTTATTGGACAGCTAAGTGAATGGGCCATTAAATGTTTGGTTTCTTATCGAGTAGTCAAATCTCGTTCTCATGACTATACAGTGCGTTGTGACGTTGATGAGAAATGCCCTTGGCGGCTATATGCTCATTTATCGACGAAGATATCTCAAAATTTCTGGAAAATTAAGACGTATGGAGGTGATTGCACGTGTCTAAACCCAACAATCAACTAAAATTTCCACCAAGCTACGACTAAGTTTATTTGTAGTAAAATTCTACCGCTTGTTAAATCCGAGACGAATATGACAGCAAAAACGGTGCAGGAAACGATGTCAAACATGTTTCATATTAAGGTTACTTATGCAAAGGCTTGGCAAGGATTAACCAAAGCTTTAGGCTTGATATACGGCGATTGGGATATATCATACGCCGAGTTGTCTAAATATCTTCAAACGGTGAAGAATACCGATCCAGAAACAGTATATGAAGTTATACACAAACGAACTGTTTTCGAGGGCGCATTTGAGCCGTTAATCGAGGAACAATATATGACATTTCTCGGAGTACGAGCCCAATTTTTGGCAACGTTCCACCTGCACAACAGAGTAACAATGCTAAGTAAAAAAAATTAATAAATTTTGAATGTACTAAGTTTTAATCAAAATTATGTTAGAAGATCTTTTTGTCAATACACAATTGTATTACAAAGTTAGATCCTTTTGTCAATACACAATTGTATTGCAAATAAATAGTAACAATATCAATGTTACTCAATAATGCCACAATTGTCAAGTCAAACTGTGATTGCAGAAAAGACAGTAAGCAAGACCGATTGTGCACTGGATTGGAGCGGTACAGAACCGTCACCAACCGTAATGTCCGAGTCCAGAAATAATTCTGTTTCCTTAAAACAATATTGCCGTCGTATGCACTGATTGACGTGATCGCAATTTGTTTCCCAGGATAAAACGGACCAGCCCCGTAGTGCAGTGCCAGCAAACGGAGCTCCGACGAACTGAAGTAGATTATAGAAACTTGAACAGAGGAATGCTTTGAAGAGGGAGTAACAATTGAGAAGAATAATTAATATTTATTCTCTCCTTTTGGGCTATGTATTTATAGGCTGGATGAAATGCCTATACGAACATTAATGACCTTTGGAAAGGTTGCGACCCTTTAACCAAGCGGTGCTTAAATGTGCGTGCGCATTTATGATGAAACGGTTGTATCCCTTCAATAGAAGGGACATACCAGATCATAAAATGATCAAAATAACTCGTTTCAGCACAATAGGCCCAAACTGAAATCAGCGGCCTATTTAACCATGAGACCTCAAGAGTCCCAAGGTCCAACGCCCAATTATTGACACTAATATCGTGTCATGGACTCCAAGAGTCCCCAAATCACTAAGCCCACATTTGACATCAATATAATTTTGTGTCATGGACTCCAAGAGTCCCATAGCACTAAGCCCACATTTGACATCAATATAATATTGTGTCATGGACTCCAAGAGTCCCAAGGCACTAAGCTCGATTTGACATCAATATAATATTGTGTCATGGACTCCAAAAGTCCCAAGGCATTAGGCCCAAGTTGACATCAATGTAATATTGTGTCTTGGCTTAGCCACACCTGATATGAGCTCTCTTCTCTTTTATTTATATAAGATTGTAGAAGAGTTGGTACTCATATTTCATGATGTGGGACTAAAAGTTGTTTTCCTTTCTCTTCTTCCAAAATCCCTCTTTCTCTTTCTCATTCATTTCCAACAATCCCCCACATGAATGAGAAGTCGTTCTTAGTTTCACGAATCATTTATCGCATCGGTTAAAGTAGCACATGGGCCTTGAACTTTCCTAGTGATTACCTATTTGAATCACAGGCGAATCAGTAGACATTGACTGTCCTTGAACTGTAAGCCTTTTGTGTAATTCCAAAGTAGATAACACACGATAAATGTTTCTTATAACCCTTCGTTCTCTGTATGTGTTCGTTTTTGCCTTGAACACCTGCCTGGTCTAATAAGTGCTTAGAGAATTTGGCCTCATAATTCTCTTTAAAGCGGCGCCTTCGCACTTACGTAGGTGATTCTGTAAAGGGTATTCTCTTAATTCCTCAAATACAGACATCATTAAAAGTACTAATACTTATCCTTATTCAACATACAATGCACTGACTTATCATAGGAATGGTTTGTGTATAACAGTGCCATCAAGTTTCTCTTAAACTTCGTTGTCCCTTTGAACCTAGATCTTGGGATCAGCAGTCAATTAGGTGGGGTTTCCATTTTAGAGAAACCTTTAGTCTATAGGCCTTAGCCCCATTCCCTTCGATAAGATTTGAACTTTCTCTCTTGGCAAGCCTTTGGTACGTGGATCCGCTAAGTTATCTTTAGATCGAATGTAATCTATCGTGATAACCCCATTAGAGAGAAGTTGTCTTATCGTTTTATGTCTACGACGAATATGCCTAGATTTACCATTGTATAGTGTACTATTAGCTCTTCCAATAGCTGATTGACTATCACAATGTATACATATTGGAGGCACAGGTTTGCTCCAATTAGGAATGTCTTCCAAGAAGCTTCGAATCCATTCTGCTTCTTCTGCAGTCTTATCTAGTGCAATAAACTCTGATTCCATCGTAGATCTAGCGATACAAGTCTGTTTGGATGATTTCCATGAAATCGCTCCATTTCCTAATGTGAACACGTATCCACTTGTAGACTTTGTATCATTTGATCCAGTGATCCAATTTGCATCACTATATCCTTCCACTATTGAAGGATAGTTTGTATAGTATAAACCATAGCTCTGTGTATACTTTAGATATCCTAGAACTCTGATTATCGCTTTCCAATGATGCTTACCAGGATTGCTGGTAAATCTACTTAGTTTGCTTACAGCATATGCGACATCAGGCCTAGTACAGTTCATACATGATACTTCCTAGTATACGAGAGTATTCCAATTGGTAAATACCATCACCAGTGTTCTTTACCCAATTTTGGTTCATATCTACTGGTGATTTTGCAATAGTTACATTATATTGCTTGAATTTCTCAAGTATCTTGGTGATGTAATGTGATTGGGATAATGCATATCCATGTGGTGTTCTCAGAATTTTTACACTCAATATCACATCAGCCAGTCCTAGGTCTTTCATATCGAATCTAGAGGATAACATATCCTTTGTAGATGTTATTATGGCCTTGTTATTGCCTAGGATTAATAGGTCATCAATATAAAGACAAACAATGACATATCTAATATGTGTATGTTTTATGTACACACATTTATCTGATTCATTTATTGTGAATCCATTTGATAACATAGTATTATCAAACTTCTCATGCCACTGTTTTTGGAGTTTGCTTAAGGCCATAAAGTGATTTCACCTATTTGCACACTTTATTCTCATTTTCTGAGCTTAGAAATCCTTCAGGTTGTTCCATATAGATTTCCTCCTCTAATTCATCATTCAAGAATATAGTTTTATCATCCATTTGATGTATTTCTAAGTCATGTATGGATGCAATTGCAATGAGCATTCTAATTGATGTTTGTCGAAATAGTCCAGGTCTTCCTTTTGTTTAAATCCTTGGACTACCAGACGAGCTTTGTACTTGTCTATTGAACCATCAGGTTTCAATTTCTTTTTAAATATACATTTATTACCTAAGGTCTTACATCCTTGAGGTAAATCAACTAATTTTCATGTATGATTGGACATAATGGATTCAATCTCATTGTTAATTGCCTCTTTCTAATAAGGGGCATCGCTGGAGGACATAGCTTGTTTGTATTTCAATGGATCATCTTCTAACATAAATGTATAGAAGTCCAGTCCAAAGGTTTAACGTCCTTGACCTTTTACTTTTTCTTGGCTCCTCCACTTGCTGCTCAGCACTACTTAGCTGAGTGTTATTTTGTTCAGCATCCTCAATAGAGTAATGAACTTCTTTTTTCCCTTGATCTCTTAGGTGTATGATTTTCAATACCATATTTCAAGGGAAATATATGTTCGAAAAATTTAGCATTTCTCGACTCAATGATGGTATTTTCATGAATATCATCAATTTCAGATTTGTGTACCAAACATCGATATGCGGCACTGCCTTGTGCACATCCAATAAATACACAATCAATTGTTTTTGATCCAATTTTGACCTTCTTTGGTTTTGGTACCTCTACTTTGGCAAGACACCCCCACACTTTTAGGTATTTGTAGGATGGTGGTCTGTTTTTCCAAAGATCATGAGAAGATAGAGATGTTTTCTTTCGGGATATTTTATTTAAAATATGATTTGCCGAAAGAATAGCTTCTTCCCAAAAAATTATCTGGCAAGCCAGGATAAGGCATTCATCATTTCTTTAAGAGTTTTATCTTCCGATCGGCTATACCGTTGGATTGAGGTGAATATGGTGCTGTAATTAGGTGTAAAACACCATGTTCAGCGCAAGATTCTTCAAAAGGGAATACATATTCTCCTCCTCTATCACTTCTTAAAGCTTTGATTTTCTTGTTGAGTTGATCCTCAACTTCCGCTTTGTACTGTTTAAACACATCAAATCACATACATTTGTATGTATTATATCTAGCGGTTCTGTTTCTCGTTCAACATAATGAAACGAGATTCTTGTCAATTTTGCTTCTGCACAAATTTGACATTTAAAAATGGTGTCTAGATTAATCAATTTGTGCAATGTATCAAAGTTTACATCCCCTAATCTAGAATATCACACGTTGGAAGAGTCAACAATATAAACAAAAGATTCACTTTTATTCATATCAGTGTGTGGTACAATAGTGATTACATTTTCTTTAAACGAACCATCACACACATGTCCTCTTCCTACATACACTCCATTCTCAGCTTCAAGGACTAATTTAAATCCATGTTTGCTGAGCAATGATCCTGAAATCAGGTTCTTATGAATTTCTGGAACATAGAGAACGTCATTTAAAGTTAGTTCCTTTTCAGGTTGCATTCTGATATTACTGTATATAAATTCATATCAGCAATGCCCTTTTGGGGATTTTAGCCAATTTTTCTTTATTTTTTTTTTTTTTTTTTTTTTTTTTTTTAGAGTCAGAAATTTGGCAAGTCCCAATGTTGTTAGACAAAGCAATATTTTTCTATTGTCAGCACTTAATATTGATGACGTTGAACTTCTCTGACCTTTCTCCATGAGGCAGAGTCATTATTGGAACCATTTGGCGCAATCAGAGCGTTGGTCACCGTCTGTGTCGGTGTAAAATTATTGTTGCTATTTTGCGACACAGCTTATTGTCGTCTGCAACAATCAATATTGTTTTAAGATTGTTAGAAGATCTTTTTGTCAATACACAATTGTATTACAAAGTTAGATCCTTTTGTCAATACACAATTGTATTGCAAATAAATAGTAACAATATCAATGTTACTCAATAATGCCACAATTGTCAAGTCAAACTGTGATTGCAGAAAAGACAGTAAGCAAGACCGATTGTGCACTGGATTGGAGCGGTACAGAACCGTCACCAACCGTAATGTCCGAGTCCAGAAATAATTCTGTTTCCTTAAAACAATATTGCCGTCGTATGCACTGATTGACGTGATCGCAATTTGTTTCCCAGGATAAAACGGACCAGCCCCGTAG
This sequence comes from Allium sativum, assembly GCA_030737875.1. Lineage (NCBI taxonomy): Eukaryota > Viridiplantae > Streptophyta > Magnoliopsida > Asparagales > Amaryllidaceae > Allium > Allium sativum. The sequence goes on from CM060924.1 coordinate 486,373,956, forward strand.
TGCAGTGCCAGCAAACGGAGCTCCGACGAACTGAAGTAGATTATAGAAACTTGAACAGAGGAATGCTTTGAAGAGGGAGTAACAATTGAGAAGAATAATTAATATTTATTCTCTCCTTTTGGGCTATGTATTTATAGGCTGGATGAAATGCCTATACGAACATTAATGACCTTTGGAAAGGTTGCGACCCTTTAACCAAGCGGTGCTTAAATGTGCGTGCGCATTTATGATGAAACGGTTGTATCCCTTCAATAGAAGGGACATACCAGATCATAAAATGATCAAAATAACTCGTTTCAGCACAATAGGCCCAAACTGAAATCAGCGGCCTATTTAACCATGAGACCTCAAGAGTCCCAAGGTCCAACGCCCAATTATTGACACTAATATCGTGTCATGGACTCCAAGAGTCCCCAAATCACTAAGCCCACATTTGACATCAATATAATTTTGTGTCATGGACTCCAAGAGTCCCATAGCACTAAGCCCACATTTGACATCAATATAATATTGTGTCATGGACTCCAAGAGTCCCAAGGCACTAAGCCCAATTTGACATCAATATAATATTGTGTCATGGACTCCAAAAGTCCCAAGGCATTAGGCCCAAGTTGACATCAATGTAATATTGTGTCTTGGCTTAGCCACACCTGATATGAGCTCTCTTCTCTTTTATTTATATAAGATTGTAGAAGAGTTGGTACTCATATTTCATGATGTGGGACTAAAAGTTGTTTTCCTTTCTCTTCTTCCAAAATCCCTCTTTCTCTTTCTCATTCATTTCCAACAAATTATCTGTGACCGTGATGAAGAAGTATAGTCGTTGTGTCCTGAATGTGTACATTTGGTCGACCAATTGCCAAGTAGGTCCACGAACATAACTAAAAATATATGAAATTTAAATAGAAATAATGAAGTGGTGTAAATACGTTATGTTAATATTAAATACAGAAGATATACCTGTAATAAAGTCATGCAACTAGCTATAGAATTAGATTTGCTTAATGTGATAGCTGATAACTCGCTATGCAAATTAGCAAGCACCGCACTCTTCCAAGCGTGATAAACAAACTGCTGGAAATCTCTTAAAAATGACAAGTACCTTCAATTACATCTCCCTTTCGAATGAGTGGCAAAGAGACGGGACTTTAGAATGTATAAAATTGCAGCACGTGTTCGACGCTCTATCTCCACTCCTGTTGCGTGTTCATGAAGAGGACCCCAAATGGTTGTCTAAACCAGTTCATATTTATTTCATATCTCCCTATAAATTGGTTTTCGGGAACAACTACACCCAAAAGCTCGTTGCATAACTCACCGTAGTCGGTTTGTGAATCATCAAACAGAATAGGACGACCAAATGTGGGAACACCAAGTATTTTCTCAACGTCAAGCATAGTAATAGTCATTTCTCCAACTCTAAAATGGAACATATTAGTTTTCGGACGCCATCGGTCACACAATGCATTGATAAGTCCATGATCCAATCTAATGTAATCTATCTGAAGAACCTGCCACATTTGAGCTATTCGAAGATAATTTTCAAGTCAAGGCTCTTTACATTCAATGAGTTTTAACTTGCTCGAATGATCCATGGCCTTAACTTTTGAAGAATCCTAAGCATACAAATGTGAAAGCACGATATTTAAATTATGAAAATACAAGACAATAAAAAAATGAAGTAACAATTTTATAAGGGTGTACAAATATACCTCCATTAGCTCAAGGTTGATACTTCGGTGTTCAAGTTGTCGGTAGAGCACACTCGGATCAACCGGTGGCACTAAAGCATTTCCTACAACATGGTCATACAACAGTAAAACTCAAACAAAGTACAAATTGGAAGAATAGAACTATTTGAAATGGAATTGCTAAACTAATTGAAAGCAAAGAACACCGTAGTACTTTTTGAAAAGGAATTGCTAAACTAATTGAAAGGGAATTGATAAACTTATTGAAAGCATAGAACTATTGATTAGAAAACCTAGTTTAGAGACATGTTTCGTACCTCTACTTTGCGAAGATGTTGAAGCTTTCGCCATTTTGTATGAATTTGTTGATAAAAAGAGGAAAATTAGATGTTTAGAAGTAGATTGAAGTAGTCGAATAGGGTTTGGGTATTTAGGGTTTTTGTAGCCTTTTTTTAATAGAAGACAAATGAATCATGAGGAAAGGGGGTTGTGTCCCCAAATATAATTCATAGCAGCTTTCTAGTTTTGGAAGGCCCAGATTGAACTTGCGCACTCCATTTCTACGCAAGAACAAATTTGTTCTTGCATAGAAATGGAGTGCGCAAGTGTTAAAACTTAAAAAAAAACAATGCACAGTCCATTTCTGCACAAGAAAAAATTTGTTCTTGCGCAGAAATGGAGTGCGCGTGGTTAGTTGCCCTTATAGATAACAAGCCTACTTTCATAATAAGTTATGAAAGAGGCCTGTTTATAAAATAAGTTATTCTCAAAGGCTCAAACCAAAAATTTGCCCCATGGATTATGGACAAGCTTTCGTAAAAGGGGAAATATTTTTTAAGGACAAAAGCCCACTAAAATTTATCCATAAGGACAGCCGCCTAATATTTTATCCTAAAGGACAATACACTGGAAAAAAAATTCGGCGGCTTCTTTCTTCTTCTCTCCTCTCTCACGTCATTCCCGTTTTCATCTGAAATCACGAAATCATGAAATCGCAAAAGCACAAAACGCGAAATCACGAATTTCAGAAAATACTAAAATCGAAATTCGAAATATAAGGAAAACATCACGAAATCAAAATCGAGAAGAAAATCATTCGAAACCCTAAAAATTAAAAAAAAATGTCGATCAACAAAATTCAAATGGAAATCACAATTGAATGGAATAAACATATTTTACAAACGATGAAAAGCACAATTGAAGAAATCAAAATTGTTGAAACAATTTTTTTAGGTTGGAAATGTTTTTTTTTCATTTTACCAGTTCAGCAGTTCGTAGGTATCATTTTTGTATTTTTGTAGTTATCATTTTTCCTGTTTTTAACTTTATAACGTAGCAGCAGTTTTTAGTTATCATTTTTCTATTTTTTTAGTTATCATTTTTCCTGTTTTAACTTTAAAAACATAGCAGCAGTTTTTAGTTATCATTTTGCTATTTTTGTAGTTATCATTTTTACCGTTTTAACTGTGTTTCATGTTTTTTCAGGAGATTTTGTTGCTATGTTAATTTTGAAGTTATATTGTTGTATCAGCTTTGAAACTAAGTCGAATTTTTTTCATTTTAATCAATAAAACTGTGATATAAATTTTTTCCCCATTATTTTATCTTCAAAACATTGCATCAGTATTTAGGTATCATTTTTCTAATTTTTAAGGTATCATTTTTTCTGTTTTAACTGTGTTATGTGTTGTTTTGATGTGATTTTATTGCTGTGTTAATTTTGAAACTGTTTTTTTGCATCAACTTCGTCACTCAGTCGAACGTATTTCGTTTTATTCAATCAAACTGTGATGTAAACAATTTTTGCATTAATTTTTCTTAAAAACATTGATGCAGTTTGTGAGTATCATTTTCCTAATTTTTTAGGTATCATTTTATATGTTTTAACTGTGTTAAGTGTTTTTTCATTTGATTTTATGTTGTGCTACAGTAAAAATGATACCTTAAAACTGCAGTACTATTTACCATAACATAGAAATTACACTAAAAATGATACCTTAAAAATTATAAAAATGATACCTAAAAACTGCTGTGATGTTTAACATAACAAATAAATTAAAGTAAAAATGATACCAACAAAAATAGAAAAATGATACCTACAAACTGCTGCTACGTTTTAAAGCTAAATACATGAAAAATGATACCTAAAAAAATATCAAAATGATACCTACGAACTGAAATATTATTAACGAACAAAAAAAAAACATTTCCAATCACGAAAAAAATGTTTCAACCAATTCGTGTTCTCCAAATGTGATTTATGTCGTCTGTAAAACATTATTATTCCATTCAATTAGGATCTACAAATCGATTTTTGCTGTTCGTCCTTTTTCTTTTCTCGACTTTTTCCTGTTTCGAGCGATTTAGGGTTTCGAATTTTTGGGTTCGAACGTTAATTTCGATTATGATGTTCTTCTGTTTTTCGGGATTTATGATTTACGATTTGAGATAAGAGCGACAGAGGAAGAAGATGGAGCGGACGAGAATCGATTGCGAACGGAGAAAATGGAGCGCACGTGAGGGAGAAGAGAAATAGTGTATTGTCCTTCTGAGTAAAATTTATTGGGCTGTCCTTATGGATAAAAAGGCCTTGGCTTTTGTCCTTGTAAATATTTTCCTGTTCGTAAAATTCCCATTTTGTTACTAACCTTAAGTTACAGTCATTTCTTTAGCATAAAAGGTGACAATAAATTTCATTTTTAAAACACCGAAATAAAGAATAGTAAGATTATGAAACCTTGACATTTTGGGCAAGTTCAAATTATCAGTTCACTACATCTGAGGGTTTTGTTGAATGTGTTATATATTTCTCAAGGACATGAATGCCAGAGGTATTTTGTCCACACAATCAATTCTCACTTAAAAAACCTGTTGAGTATTTGTTTGAATGGTGCATCTATTTCCATTATATTAGCAAATGTTGAATATGCTCAATTGTTCCAATATGTAATGCAGTAATGGCAATCAGATTAGCTAAAGCAACACATATTTTACAGGGTGCTTATATTATGGCCATGACATTTCAGATGGTCTTTCCTGATGATACAGTAATTATAGATCCATGGTAGGGTCCATTGTAGGCAATGCTTTCTACTATGATTTCAAAATGGAGTCATCGCCAAACAAAGAGTAGAAAAAAAGGAAAAAACGGTAAGCTTTAGAGGAATTTTCTTCTTCTTAATATTCAACCGTTATGATTTGTACCGATTGGTCTGATTTTCCACTGAATGCATATCTAATTAATGGAATTGATATTATATTAAAAAATACAATATAGAAATTGTGATAATCGCGTTTATAACCGCTTTACTATATTTTATCTAGAAATATAAAATAGTATTTTATGCATAGTATTATGGTCTTCTTTAGTTTACATCTAGATGAATTTAATGGGGATGCCTTGCAAAAAAGAAGGATGCTTTTTATCATTATTTCTTAAAATGGTTAGCATTTATTACTCTCTTTCTTATTGATTCAGAAAACTCTTGCTGATGTTAAAAAAACAATAATTTTTAAGTACCAGGTCATCATTTCTTTCATTAATTTCATAAAGTTGAGTTTCAGTTTATTTTAGTTGAAACTTATAGAATATGGACAAGCTTTTGTAGAATTCCCATTTGTTACTAACCTTGAGTTAAAGTCATTTCTTTAGCATATAAAGTGACATTAAATTTCATTTTTAAAACGTCGAAATAAAGAATAGTAAGCTTATGAAACCTTGACATTTTAGGCAATTTCAGATTATCAGTTCACTACATATAAGGGTTTTGTTGATTGTATTATATATTTCTCAGGGGCATGAATGCCAGAGATATTTTGTCCACACAATCAATTCTCACTTAAAAAACCTGTTATGTCTCTGTTTGAATGGTGTGTCTACTTCCATTATATTAGCTAATGTTGAATAGGCTCAATTGTTCTTGTATGTAATGGCAATTGGCAATCAGATTAGCTAAAGATACACTTGTTTTACAGGGTGCTTCTGTTATGGCCACACATTTTAGATGGTCTTTCCTGATGATACAGTGATCATAGATCCAAGGTAGGGTCCGTTGTAGGAAATGCTTTCTACTATGATTTTAAGATGGAGTCATTGCCAAACAAAGAGAAGAAGAAAATAAAGAAAAAAAGGGTAAGCTTTAGAGGATTTTTTCTTTATATTCAATTGCTCTGATTTGTACCGAGTGGTCTGATTTTCCGGTGAATGCCTGTCTTATTAACGGAATTCATATTATATTAAAAAACAACAATATAGAAATGTAGACGATCACATTTATAGCCACTTTACTATATTTTATCTACAAATTTAAAATAGTAGTATACACATAGTATGATGATCTTCATTAGTTTACATCTAGATGGATTTAACAGGATGCATTTTATCGGTTTTTAAGTTTTTCATGGAAGGTAAACTACATATATTACTCTTATATAGATTAACTTACGATTTTGCGTTGTATACTTAATATCATCACAGGTTTTCCACTTATATCGGATAATATATCTATATTATAATGCATAGCTTCAAAATGATCAGTTTTAACTTTAAAGTCAAATATAATTGCGCACATTAAATTATAGGAAGAAAGTTTCAAGGAAAATTCATTTGTATATTTACTATTAATTCATGACTGACAAAGCTTTTGTTGTTAAAGGTTAAATTAGTCTCTGTACTCTGCTTATATTATAGCAACCGCTGTATTTTCGAATCCGCATGATGATCAATGTATGTTTCATAATTTATGGCCTGTGAATACTGTATATGATATTATTTTACTTAAGTACAACCACAGAATGCATTGCTAAAAAAATAATTTCTCATTGCCTCTATATTGTACTATTTGTTTTTTTTTCATTCTCTTCTGTTTCTCACAGTACCCACTGTTTCTCTCTGCCATGTCCTGCACTGGAAAGTTGTCAGGTATGAATTACATGTTCACTTACTTCATTACTCACATGGAAAGAAAAAAAATCAATCTAGAAATAGGTTTCCTTATATGAGAGCTAGTTTGTTGACGTCACCATGACACCACTAACGGTGTTAGTGGTGTCTGGATGAGATTTAACAGGAGAAATTCAGGGAAAATCTCAGTCACACACTACTAACACCGTTAGTGGTGTCATGGTGACACACGTTAAAATGGTATCAACAAACTCATATTGTCCTTATATGGTAGTGTCTTACCATCATTAGGATGTTAAGTTTGATTTGATTATTTTCAGCCACTGAGAGATATTTTCAGTTATGAACTTTAAATGTTGTTTATATATGTTTTTATAGATTTCCAAAATCTAATGATCTATTAACAAATATGAATAATGTAGATTTGAAAGTCAACCACTAATTTTTTTATTGATATATTTGGAAGTACAACAATCTAGGACTGTAATATATATATCCACATTAGTAGTTGAATGTAAGAGAATGGATACATAGTTAAAACTAAAGATAAATAAGAAATTTATATTTATGACACTATTTCATCAAATTTTCATACATATAAAATCTTAAATAGATAATTACTAAATTTTGAAATTTTAGTTTTTTTGCTCATGATTTATTTTCAATTCATAAAGTTTCATGTCAAATAAAATGTTCCTCAATCTACCTCTTATCACATTTTTCTAAACAAATCCTTTTTCTTTCCCGTTGTAGCTGTTCACGTATTTATTAGACTAAATCATATAAAATATGTTACTAATGAGGATTTGTAGATATGTTTACGTATTTATTGAATTTTTCCTAATGTATGCAGTTTTGTCATTAATTTTTTAATTATTCACCATTCTTTTTTGTTTGTCTTTTAACTATTTTTAATTAACATTTTACTCATATTGCAATTATCAGAAGTATGTAATCTAAAATAGGGAATTTTAACATCCATCCCCTGAGTACTCCATTAATGTTTTCACCTATTCATTCCCATAATTTTTTGGACATGAAGTCGGTGACGGGTCATGGGCAAGTGGTGGCGACGACGAAACTGAAGTGAAGTTCAGTTGAGTCCAGACATTTGATACCTGGGTTTACACATCATCCCTTTGGAAATTCCTCACTCTAAAAAAACACAGAACGCTCAAAAAGGATAAGCCACTTAATCTGGAATGCTAAAAAACTAATCTACAAGTACCACAAAATAATTAAATCCTACCTTTAAGATTTGCATTGCTACTTATTAAAAAAAAGAGGCATGAATCAGTAATGGAGCATGCATTAACGTACATGTATTGATAAGGAAATATCCATTCTTTATTATTTGGAATATTCTAGTTTGATTCCCAAATGTTTTTTATGATTTATGTATCTCTCCTATTGTGTAGCATAAAAGTACCAACAATTGTTGTCCATTAAATTCCTGCATACATAAATAGCAGATGAGCCGGCATGTATGAACTGTTGTTAATTATTGATTAAGATTCACTCCAAGGCACGAAAGATTCACTGTCTTTCAAGAATGTTTTCCCCTTTCCAAATCACAATGGGTTGATTGAAAACCTTCTTTCAGGATACAATGGAGATTATCTATGCAAGTTGTGATTACTTGCACAGATCAGAAGAAGCACTGAGAATTAATTTGATGATGTACAATGGACACGCTTGCTTCTACTTGCTGCAAACAATCATGATGCTATTTCAACCTGTCAAACCCGGAGTGCGATTTTGTTCACATCTTTTAAGGGATGTGAACAAAACACTCGGCCTCCATTGGTGGAAATCAGGGGGTCCATATGAATTGGTTTAAGGGATGTCAAACCCGCTCCCTTGGTTGTCTATTAAACCAGCATACAATTTGTTTTCACTGCCTGCTGTTTTAACACAATACGTTCACTACGTTTTGCAAATTCATCATCTTAAAAAAAAAGTGACACTGAACAAAACAAAAGTTTTTACAGTTTTTGGACAATTTTGGCTCTATTAATAATGGAAAAACCTTTGGTGATGAATTTTTTTCAACTTTTTAAACTATATGTTCAATGTTGACAGGTATACCTTTTGCGTAGTATCTCTTCTGATAAAGCACTTTACCTTTTTCTTAGGAACAAAGCATGGACAGTTAGTTATTTCATGATATGATTTTTAATATGATGGTTGTGAAGGAACAATCATTTATATATATATATATATATATATAGAGAGAGAGAGAGAGAGAGAGAGAGAGAGAGGAGCGTTCAATGGCACCCCAAATAGTGCAGCACCCCTAAATGGCCCCTGATTTCCACCATATATCATGTTTCTCTCTTCCTCCACTCATTCTGTTAAGTATATTTATGTAAATATCTACGTCATAGGATAAGGATCCAGCACACTCTTAGGATAAGGATGCTGACTCATACACATATCACGCTACGTCATAAGATAAGGATCCAACTCATAATACTTTAATGCTTTCCTCTTATATTATTTTCCCTTTATAACTTATTACCGTTACATTGTTATTGCATGTTTTAACCTCATGTACTCCATCTATATAAAGCACTGTAATATATACATCATGTAATCAATTTTGCTATATTAATAATACTACAAAATTGTATCTATTCTATAATCCCTCACAATATTAGAAAATCTATCATGGTATCAAAGCTTCCCTAAATTACGGATTTCTAATAATTGCTATTTTTTTAGCGTCTACTGTTGGTAATAGAAAGATGAAGCTATTGAAAAAATCAAGTTTGGTAGAGGCCGTGGTCGTAGTGGTAATTTCACAGCAAATGTGAGTAGCAATAACCAAGGTGTAGCACAAGAGGTTGTCGATGGTGATCGAGCATATGTTCCTACATTGAGTGATGCACAATTCAATATCTTGATGACCACTCTCAATCAATAAAAACTCTCATCCTCTACTCCAAAATGGATCATCGACACTGGGGCCTCAAATCACATGTCTGGTAATATTGAATTGTTCACCCACTTGCATGATATATCTTCCTCTTCTGTTGGTTTACCAAATCTGGAAAAGTTACAAATGCTACTAAAGAAGGTGTTAACCCTGCTAAAGCACCGGGTCAGCCTCAATCCTATGGACCGGGTCGGTCAGTAATGAAGAACCGGATCGGTTAGTTGGTCACAATGGATCGGTTGCAACACTGGATCGGTCTGTATGGAATAGTCAACTTCAATCAAATGGACCGGCCTTAAAATGAAGATGCATGGATCAGTTCCATAAGTGACTTGCGTACATACGTATATTACTGTGAACATCAACATAAATTAAAAACATAGATTATACAATGGAATGAACACATGAATGTGGATCGACTTCATACATTTAACCATCACACATGCCATGCAATGTGGGGTAATGTGGCATTTTCTCCAAAGTGGACTGACTACAAAAGTTCTAGAAGTAGTGTTAAACTAAAGGGTTTGGCTCTAGGTTAAATTCAAAGTGGGAATTGGTTTCAAGCTAAATAATACGAGGACACAAAATTATACATGTCTTCTGGATCGGCATCATCAAACTCAAATTTAGGTCGGTTATGATGAGTAATATGGTTGGTCCAGTCACACATAATGGCTTTGTGCATTAAATATATATGCCATGTGTGCCAAAACCAAGAACATTTGAGTGAACATGATCATTCTTATCTCCATGTTAATGAATGTTGCAATCAAGTCTTCAGCATGCATATGAATTGGTTGGTTGGAACCGAAACAAGAATGGGGCAACACAAAGTTTGGACACTTGGACTAGTTGCATGTGACTCATTTAACGTGATATAAACAAGCTTGGCAAATAAAGCCACGTGGATTAGCTGTGTATAAACAATTATGGCAAGAATGAAGTATTAATTCATGGAATTAGTCATCGGGTCGGTATAAAAATAATAAGTGTGGCAGCAAAATAGCAATTTGGATTGGCATGTTATCACGTGAAAGCAAAAATGGGGATAAGCAGCTAAACTATGGAGCGGTGGCAGTTCTTGTAATTATATGGATTGGTCCTGCGGAGGAAAATGGATCGGTATATTATCTGAAATGGATCGGTACCATTTTACTGAATGGATCAGTACCATTTTACTGAATGGATCGGTACCATTTTACAAAGTGAATCGGTACATTTAAAGAGAATTGGATCGGTACTGAATCACTAAACTGGATCGGTGAGTTGCACTGAAAACCGATCGGTACACTCCTTTATATGTGGATCGGTGCATTCATTTTGGATCGGTCATGTTTAAAGCGGTGGTAGAACCGTAAACGCGAACCATGACAGTTGTACACAGTTGTAAAGTGGACCAGTGCCATTACTGTAAATAGATTTACCCCGATCCATGTTTACGCCCGATCCAAGTCTACCCCGATCCAAGTTTACGCCCGATCCAAACTCCACACTTCATAATTACGAAACTGCCACTACCTTCAAACTTCTTCTATAAATAGCCCCTTGCTCCACAATTCAAAGGACCGATTCCACTACCCCGAAGGGCTAACAAAACGAATTCTCAACTATTCTAATGTTTCCAAAAACTCCATTAATGGCCGCCAAACTTCTCTCCTCCTTTCTCCGACATAGAATGGATCTCATCTTCTTCGAGCACCATTAATTCACACTCTGATCTACTCCAAGTGATCTCCAATTGCCATTGCTCCTCTTCAATGCACGGATCTAACCTCATTTTCATGATGGAACCAAGTAAAAGTATATAATTACGTAATCCATTCCTTCTCGAATCTAAGTGTGATCTGAAATGTATAAAGAGCCAAAAGTGGAGAATTATCACAAAAGTGGTCAAGTGTAAATAATGCGATGTATGAGATGATAAACTTTGTAATCCTTTCCATAATGATGAAGAATGATTGAAAAGTGGACGTAGACTCACATTGAATCGAACCACTATAAAAATCCCGTGTCTTTTATTTGTTTTTCTCCATTTATTTTGCGATTATGGCCCCTCTTAATTTCTAACCATAATTGGTGAAGTGTGATTTCACACCCTCGGTGTTGATTCCAATTTTGAGATCAACAGAAGGCCAAATAAAACTAAATGAAAAATTGATCCTAGAAAATGTATTATTTGTCCCTGCTCTTTCTTGTAATTTGTTGTCTGTGCCTCAACTTTTGGAAAAGCAGAAGTTCATTATTTTATTCATTAACAAGCTATGTATTATATAGGACCACACTTTGAGAAACCTGATTGGAGCAGGCGTGCAGAGTAATGGAGTCTATCTTTATCAGCCAATTCATAGTTTTCAAGAAAATAAAGTGCCAGTAGCAGATTTGACAATGTAATGACATCGATGCTTAGTCACCTCTCATCAAAAGTTTTGCTTCCTTTACTTGGAATAGATGGTAGTAGTAAGAACTGTTTTGACAATTGTGAAGTATGTTATCTTGCAAAACAACCTCGCACTTCTTTTCCAAATAGTATGAATAAAGTCAATGATTTATTTGATATTATTCATTGTGACATTTGGGGTCCTTATGATACTGCTTCAAGTTGTGGTGCACATTAATTTTTGACCATCGTAGATGATTGTTCTCGTGCTGTGTGGGTGTACTTAATGGCTGGAAAGTGTGAGGTTGATCATTTGATTCAAAAATTTTGTGTCATGATTAATACTAAATTTAATAAAAAGGTGAAAATTTTGAGAAGTGATAATGGACAAGATTTTGTTTTGAAATCTTTTTATGTAAAGAATGGTATAGTACATCAAACTTCTTGTGTCAATACACCTCAGCAAAATGGTAGGGTGGAACGCAAACATCAGCATATTTTGAATGTTGCTCGTGCTTTTAAATTTCAGGCTAATTTATCAATGGAGTTTTAGGGGGAATGTGTATTAGCTGATGTTCATCTAATTAATAAGACCCCACCCCAATTTTAGACGAAAAAACGCCTAATGAAGTTTTGTTTAAGCAACCACCACCCCTATCTACTATACGTGTATCTGGGTGCTTATGTTATGCTGCAAATCGTACTCGTATAAAGGACAAATTTGGACCTCGTAGTAGAAAATGCATGTTTGTTGGGTACCCTTTTTGTTAAAAACGGTGGCGAGTTTATGATTTGGAAACTAATGATTTTTTTGTTAGCCGAGATGTAAAATTTTGTGAGAATATTTTTCTATTTCCGGATACTATGGGTGATAATGATGATGCACAAAAGGAGGCCTATCTGCACCAGCCTCCTTTGGAAGAGGATACTCGAGTGGTCAATAGTGACAAAATTACAGAAGAGGATGGTAGGGTATGAATCCGATGGATGATGATGGTGTTTGTGCAACCAATGTCCCCAAGCAGTGACGAGCTTTATGGTATTGTTCCTTATGACACTACTACTCCTCTACGTTTAGGAGAGAATTCTTCAGTAAGGGAGAGCGAACAACTCGGCAAGAGTTTTCGAGTTCGCCAACCATCTTCGAGATTAAAGGATTTTGTGACTTATACTGTTCATAAGATAGACTCCACTACTTCTGCAAGGGCTGCTCAATCAAGTACTTCAGGTAAACCCTTTAATCTAGTTTGTTATGTCGATTATAATAATTTTTCTATGAGATACAAAGTTTTTTGGTAGCAATTACTAAAGGTAAGGAGCCGACTTCATTCAAAGAGGCGGTCAAAGATTCAAGTTGAAGTCAAGCTATGAAAGAGGAGATTGATGCACTTGAACGTAGTGGTACATGGACTTTGGAAGACTTACCTTTCAGAAAGAAGGCTACTGGCAGTGGATCGGTCTACAAAATCAAATATCGAGCTAATGGCGATATTGAACGTTTCAAAGGACGCCTTGTGGTGTTTGGAAATTGACAAGTCGAGGGTGTAGATTATAATGAGATGTATGCCCCAGTTGCCTAAATGGGAATGGTTCGTATTTTTTTATCTCTTGCTGTCGCACGAAATTGAGAGCTACATCATATGGATGTTTGTAATGCGTTTCATCATGGTGATTTGTAAGAAGTATATATGCAACTACCTCCTAGGTACCATAGTCCTATTCCAGGAAAGGTATGCAGGTTACACAAGTCTTTGTATGGTTTACGGCAAGCTCCTCGACAATGGTTTGCTAAATTATCTGATGCTTTGAGAAGTTTTGGTTTTGCCTAGTCATATGCAGATTACTCCCCATTCTCTTATCAACGGGGTAATGTTTCCTTATATGTTCTTGTTTATGTGGATGATTTTATTATTGCAATTCCTCTCAAAATGAGGTTTTGCAATTCAAACAATATTTGAGCTCTCGTTTTCATATGAAAGATCTTGGTATGCTAAAATATTTCTTGGGCATTAAAGTTGCTTGTAGTGATGAAGAGATATTTCTTTCCCAAAGAAAGTATGCATTAGATATACTAACAGAAGCAGGAATGTTGGGTTGTAAGTCTATTGATACTCCAATGGAGCAAAATCATCGTCTTGCTAATGTTGACGGAGATCCATATCAACATCCATATCAATATAGGCGTTTGTTTGGCCATTTGGTATACTTATCTGTCACTCACCAGAGTTGAGTTACTCAGTTCATACTCTAGTTTGGTTTCTCAGCAATCCACAGGTTACTCATTGGGATGCTGCTATTCGTGTATTGCGTTATATTAAAGGAGGTCCTAGTCAAGGTATTTTGTTACAACCTGGTGATATGCAACTGAATGCTTTTTGTGATAGTAATTGGGCAGCGTGTCCCATAACCCGCCGATCATTGTCAGGTTATTATATTTTTCTTGGTAGGTCTCCCATTTATTTGAAGACAAAGAAGTAGCCTACAGTGGCTCGTTCATCTGCAGGCTCAGAATATCGCGCTATGGCAGTTGCTACTTATGAACTTAAGTGGTTAAAATAGTTATTGCGTTCTCTCGGTGTATTATACTCTAGGCCAATGCAACTGTTCTGTGATAGTTAGTCTGCTCTTCATATTGCAAAGAATCCAGTGCTTCACGAGCGAACGAAGCATATTGAAGTTGATTGCCATTTTATTCGTGATGAGTTACAATCTAGCAATATTTCTACGGCATATATTCTGGCGGGTCATCAACTGGCAGATATATTGACAAAAGCCCTTGGACGTCAGCAATTTACATTTTTATTACGCAATTTAGGCATTTGTGATTTACGTGCTCCAACTTGAGGGGGAGTGTTAATTATATTTATGTAAATATTTGCGTCATAGGATAATGATCCAGCTCATTCATAGAATAAGGATGTTGACTCGTACACATATCACGTTGCGTCATAGGATAAGGATCTAGCTCATAATACTTTAATGCTTTCCTCTTATACTATTTTTGAAACGACCCGCAAATCCGTGCTATCTGAGTTGACTAAAACACCACACGTCCAACTCAAATAACACAGAAATACGACTCATTATTAGAAAGAAGATAGAGGGTGAGAATAGATAAGATAGAAAACTTAGAATAGGAGAAAAACGAAGATCACAACTCACAGCGGAACGAATAAAATATATTATATAACATGAGCTTTGAAATACAAATCTGTTTTGTACATATACACATACCATCATCAGAGTACACATAACATTTGATTCAGCGGAAGTAACTCTAAATAACTAACGTTGAAGCCTCCTTCTTTCAAGCTCCTTCAAGTGTATCTGTAAAAGCCTGAAACACTTGACTGCCCGTACAAATTTGGGCACCCAAGAGTTTAGGGAAAACAAAACAAAATAAACTCTGGGTCAGTCATGGGACTGGTGTGAGTAAACTCCAACCACTTGTTTAACTTTAAAAATCCTTTCAAAAGAAAAGATAATAGTAAGACCAGCCCACACATAAACACGGACGGTTTTTACCTTACTATAACCCAAAACACTTTAATATCAAATCCAGTGATATTATAGTAATGTCTACATCAAGTAAATAACCAAATAGCAGAACGCTTGCATCTCACGCTCCACATATATATTATAAAATCAAAAACCGCATGGCGCTTATTGGAGATTGGATTTCCAACATGACAAGGTATGGGACCACCTTCCGATGATGTATCTCTAGAGGCTAATACACCTGGGTTCAACAAGAACGTCTTGCAACCCGGCCCACACATGACCGACCACTCATTTCGCTTGAGTGTATCGAATGTATATCACCAACGGTTGGACTCAAACCACCGTTTCCCGAATGGCAGAATCGATAGATTTAGAAACAAAAGGAATTTCTCTAGATAGGTGATTATACACCCTAATGGGTGCGACCCACATAGCCATGCTGCCTGCCCGATTTTTGTCATTTCCCGGTTGTTGAGGCCTGAGGCTACGCATGCTTACCATTCATTGATAACACAATTACTTTGAATGCCACATTGTCAGATCCGTTAATCACTGGTTGAGTTTGCACAAATATTCTGGATATTATGCTAAGGGATAAATCCGTTGCAACCATATACATTCATACAGACCAACCCATTTGATCATTGGAAATACTCTGTCAGACATTCGTCCATTTACGTTCGTTCTGGGATTTAACGAAACCGAAGGCACTATTTCTATTTAATAGAAAAGCCCTTGCACTTTACTCCGTCTTCAATATATTCAGCATACTTGGTTCGCAACGCTTATGCCGATACGGAGTGGTTCTTCGGATAATAATCCAACCGGTCTCTCCATATTGACAACGATGGTCAAAAACTTCGATAGTCTGTGATTTAACTATCGAATAAAAACAAGTGTTCATCCAACATAGCAAACAAACCACTGGGCTCTTTAATTAATATTTCATTAATTAAACCACTTCTCTATTTCCCTAACAATATTTGTTAACCAAATATTTTCAATAATCAATCTTGGCCCTTTACGCTATTTTTGATTTCGTTTCCTTGTCAAATTCTATATATATCGATATATAGATTTCTAGTTGTCAAATTTCTTAAAAATATTCTAACTCCTTAAATTTCCGGAAAAATTCGCCATAACCTCCCCTGTATCGGGAGCATCGGGAAATTTCAAATAGCATCCCGGTATTTTCCAATCTCAAAAAGAAAAAGAAAAAGCCAAGCGGCTTGCCGATACGGCGCATAAAACCCATATATGAATTAAACATGTACCTTTTTGTCGAGCACATAAATTTAAATCTTCATATACTCCATCCCATATCTGTTTAACACCTGTTCACCTGTTTTCAATTCAATTCGATACCATCTAATCGTTTGAATTCAGTTTCGCCCATTTATTCTTTAATTAATCATTTCGCCTATTTCACTTCTTTGTCGAACATAACATGTTCAAACAAAATATTTAACTCGTTCATAACCAAATTGAATTTCAATTTCAATTCTAGTTTCCTTTTTGATTTCGAATATAAATTCTCAAATCGAATTCACTTATTTAAAGCTCAATATTCATTCGAAATCTCTTTAACTAATTTCTATTCGAATTAGTTAACTCTATTTAATAAATCAAAAATCTGATTTCTGTTTCAGAAATCAACTCATTACTCCACTGGAGTTCACATATATTTTATAACTCACATCTGGATTTTTCTAAATAGAAATTTCGATTTTTATTTGCTTAAAATCCTTTAATTTAATTAAATAAACCGTTATGGTTTTATAATGGTTCTGGCGCTGTTTTTCTGAAAATTTGATTTTGACATAACTCAAAATCTATACGACGAAATTCATATTTTTCTCTTTCATTTGAAAACTATTATCAAACTGGTCCTGACGTTTCTTGTTTCGAAGAATTTCGACTTCAATTGAGTTCTGTATATTCGATTGAAGTTCGAATCGCTATTTTACGAACTGCAGCGCTGCGGCGAGTTCGTTTTAATTATATTTATATATATAATAACTTTAAACTTCGTAAAATGAATTCAATTCCATTTAATATATATATTCATATATATTTCAAATTCCATTTGAATCTTCACATTTCAAATTCCATAGTTTTAAATCCTGTATTCAAATCCCATTTGAAATCCTTTATTCGAATTCCATTTCAAATTCTTTATTCGAATTCCATTTCAAATTCTCTATTTGAATTCCCATTTTAATTCAACTCCTTTTTGAATTTCTATATTTGAAATTCATACTTGAATTTAAATATCCAAACTCCATTTAAATTCCTATTTGAAATTCTAAATGTTTCAAATTCCATTTGAACTTCTATATTCCAAATTCTATATTTGAATTCTATTGGAATTCAAATATTCAAACTCCTTTTTAAATTCTATATTCAGAATTCCATAATTTAAAACTCATTTGAATTTCATATTCAAATCCCATAGATTAAATCTTATTTGAATTCAATTTTAATCTCTTACATTCAAATTCCATTTTTCATTTCCGACCCCATTTGAATTTCTAATATTCAAATTCATTTTCAACCCATTTGAATTTCTAATATTCAAACTCATTTCAACACCATTTGAATTTCTAATATTCAAATTCATTTGAATTCCCTTGAATTCAAATTTCATTGCAAAACCACTTGGATTTCCTATTTTGAAAATCCTATTTGAAATTCTATTTCCAAATCTACTTTGAAATCCTATTTTCAAAGTTTATTTCAAATTCTATTTTGAAATCTCATATTCAAATTTCTACTTGAATTTCTGTATTCAATTCCATGTTCAAAGTCAATACTTGAATTTCTATTTCAAATCTCTATTCAAGTTTCACATTTGAATTTCTTCCTTGAAATACCATATTTCAAATTCTATTCAATTCTTCTATATTTCAAATTCTATTTTGAAATTCTACATTCAAATCTCTATTTGAATTTCTTTATTCGAATTCCTTTGAATTCAAATTTTATTTTTATTCTTTGGATTCAAATTCTATTTTCCATTCTAATCTCGTCTATTCAAATTCTATTTGAACTTCTTATTGGAATTTCTAAAACTCAATCTCCTTTTTCTTTTCAAATATTTAAACTCTCTTTTAAAATTCAAATGTTATACCCAAATTCCATTTGAGTTATATATTTAAAAATATCCTTTCACATCTTATTTTGAAATTTTATTTCAAATTTCAAATTTCACACTGGTATTTCTATTTTTGAATTATCAGATGATAATTCTTTCACTTCACTTATAACTTCGTTATAAAAGAACTATTTCTAAACTTCGTTTAAAAAGAACTACTTGTTTTATTTTTCAAAACAAGTTTATATTTTATTTCCATTAAAAATTCAAATTCTATTTAAAAATAGAATTTTCCCTTTTAAAATCTCCAATACTCTTTCCACGATATTTTTAAATATCATTACTTAAGCCCAGTGATATTTAAACACACAAAGCAACGAATTGTTTATTTTTCTAACACATCATATATAAAAATATATATGCAAACAAATAAACAAACAGATAATATATTTTTGAGGAATCCTGTTGGATTCCTCCAACCTGTTTCCCTGCATCCACAGATGTTAGCACATAAATAATACCCATTCTGCTTCGTGGCAGAATATCGCGGTATAGAAGGTCATCCACTAATCATAGCGTGGGGCGTATAGGGTAATCATCCGCTATGAAACTGCGGGCATCCGCTAATGAGACTGCGGGAATCCAACCAATCAATCAACCCAATATATATATATATAGCCTAAATAACTAATATATATAAAACAACCAGAAAGCATTCAACAAGCAACAAACAATTTATTTTTAATGAAATAAAAATAATTTTAAGGGTGAGTGAGATTTACTCACCGTGATTTCCGTTTTCGCTGAATATCCCATTAAAAATTCTATCTCGTAGCGCCTGTGAATCATCTCTATTTGTTTCAACTGAATTCATTTCGTACCTTGCTCCGAGGCAAACCAAACGAACGACGATGCTCACCCAACCCCAAAAAAAATACTGCCTTCTACCTCTTTGGCATTTCGTTGAACATGTTACAGGCAACATCATTGCTGCCACATCAAAGCCGACCTCTGCCCCCAACAGTGTCACTACAGAAAAACCCTCGACATAAAATTTCACAGAAATGAACCATACTTCGGCAATGAGTGATAATTTCATCGCTAAATTCTACTGCACCCTTAGACTCCTTTATCCATGCCAAAATCAAAAACAAAGGAGCCCTAAGTCGCGACAGTAACTATCGAGCCTCGCATCACACTAGCACCGAACGAAATCCAGTTTCTAATTCGACTTCACCCTTAGCACAACTCCGGAAAACCCACGACCAACCACTTCGAACCCATAATCGCGAGCGCTCTCCATGTCCAGTCGAGCTCCCAGAAATCGCACCCCACGAAGTCCCTTCCGTCTCTCCCTCTTTTTCTTCGAACGCGATTCGAATAGCTCAATACCCATAACCTGAATCGCACCTGAGCTTTGAACAACTAACGGATCCTACTCGAATTGATTTATGCGATAATGATTTGGTTTTTTTTTTTTTTTTATTGCTTGAAAAAGAACGAATGAAGGCAGAGAGCTTCTGAGGAATTTGGATTCAGAATCGAAGTGATAACAAAGGCAAGGCCTTTATTTTATAGGTGTGAATGAAGACAGAAAGTACATGGTAATTAAATTGAAGTTTTGCTTTGCTGTTAAGGTAGGAAGAAATTTTGACAACTCGAGGAAGAAGGCTTGCGATGTTGGTCGGTCTGATATTGGAAATGGGAGACAAATTTCTAGCTTGAGGAAGAATAGGTCTGCGATGTTTGATGGTTTAGGGTGGCGCCATTTATTTGTTGTCTTTATTTATCGTGCAGCTGGGAGACCACACTGAACTGGAAAAAGATGTATGCTACGGTAGGCTTAGCGTAGTAAAGAATAGTCAGCTATTTATTTGTATGTTTCTTGTTCTTTATTTTATTGGTTTTAAAACCATGTATATTTATAACTTACAAGATCTTGAGGTTTCCGAACCGCTATTTAACCGTGACGACCAACGTTTTCAACCATATTTGCTATTCTAGATTTAGCAGAGAAGTTTCTGAAATTAAATTTAACTAAAACGAGAGATTACAATTTAAATTACGATTTAAATTAAATTCGATTTAAAATATAAATAAATTTCAATAAAATGTAATTCATCTATAAAAATTTATTATCATCGTTCTAATTCAACATAGAATTTATATTAATCGACTGAATTGGCTCAACTCAGTTTTAACTCAACGTCAAATTATTTATCGTTCTAGTATTACGGCAATTCAATATATTCGATATTAAATCGTATATCGATTATTAACCCGATAAATTCCATAATAAAAATCCATTTATATTCGAATCAATATTTAAAACCATACTAAATATTTAAAATAAACTGTTCAAAAATCTGGGTCGTTACATTCTTCCCCCCTTAAAATAATTTCGTCCTCGAAATTGCTAAGGTAGGAAAAATTGTATGAACTCACTGTTTTTCAATAATTCACTTATGTTGAAACTCAACTCCTCATATTTCTATGACTTTAATTTCAACCAAAACTTTTGGTTTCCATTCATATGCATTCTAATTCATATTCATTTCAATTTATTTCAAATTGATTCTAGTCCATTGATTCACTTCGACCCATTTAACTAGCTTAAGTTAAATTTTAATTCCAGAATCCAAATCCCAGGGTTTTCATTTCAAATCCTTTTTGAAATCACATAAATAAATACATATATTTATTTCTATATTAAATTCAAAACACTTGAATTCTTCCCAAAACAACTTGTTTTCTTTCAAACAAATTTCCAACAAAACTTTCTAAGGTAGCAATCCATCACTTAGAAACTCGGAAATGAACACTGATGATGTTGCAATCATCATCAGAATAATTTCCCAGCCACTGAAGTGAGTTCAGTGCTTTATTATCTCAAAATCCATGATTTTCTTTCAAATCCTTTAAACAAATCTATATTATTTTAATATACTTTGAAAAATATTTTCAACTTCCCAGGATTTAAATTTTCAATTCTGGTTTGAATTAAATTCTAATTCATCTCATTTGTATATATAATTTCTATACAAATTCTATTTGGTTATAAATAACTATTCTAAATTTATAATCTCATTTGATTATAAAGTCAACATCCAACACATCCATATAATAATAATTCTAGAAAATTATTAGTTATATATCAAAATAGAATTTTGGGTAAAATTGTTTCATTCACCCACTTTAAAACAATATTGTGTTCAATCTTCTGTTCAAGTATTTAGAAACTCCTATCGATGTCGTGGCGTCCCACGATTCGACCAGAATTCATAAACCACTCAACAGACTAGCCAACACAATATAAAACAACTTTTTATATCAATTTACAAATACGCTCTCTCGTATATATACGCTCAACTCATTCTAGGGCACTGCTGACCCTATCTCTAATGAGCACATGCCACACAAGCCTAGGTATTCGCTCAACCTAAGCTCTGATACCAACTGAAACGACCCGCAAATCCGTGCTATCTGAGTTGACTAAAACACCACACGTCCAACTCAAATAACACAGAAATACGACTCATTATTAGAAAGAAGATAGAGGGTGAGAATAGATAAGATAGAAAACTTAGAATAGGAGAAAAACGAAGATCACAACTCACAGCGGAACGAATAAAATATATTATATAACATGAGCTTTGAAATACAAATCTGTTTTGTACATATACACATACCATCATCAGAGTACACATAACATTTGATTCAGCGGAAGTAACTCTAAATAACTAACGTTGAAGCCTCCTTCTTTCAAGCTCCTTCAAGTGTATCTGTAAAAGCCTGAAACACTTGACTGCCCGTACAAATTTGGGCACCCAAGAGTTTAGGGAAAACAAAACAAAATAAACTCTGGGTCAGTCATGGGACTGGTGTGAGTAAACTCCAACCACTTGTTTAACTTTAAAAATCCTTTCAAAAGAAAAGATAATAGTAAGACCAGCCCACACATAAACACGGACGGTTTTTACCTTACTATAACCCAAAACACTTTAATATCAAATCCAGTGATATTATAGTAATGTCTACATCAAGTAAATAACCAAATAGCAGAACGCTTGCATCTCACGCTCCACATATATATTATAAAATCAAAAACCGCATGGCGCTTATTGGAGATTGGATTTCCAACATGACAAGGTATGGGACCACCTTCCGATGATGTATCTCTAGAGGCTAATACACCTGGGTTCAACAAGAACGTCTTGCAACCCGACCCACACATGACCGACCACTCATTTCGCTTGAGTGTATCGAATGTATATCACCAACGGTTGGACTCAAACCACCGTTTCCCGAATGGCAGAATCGATAGATTTAGAAACAAAAGGAATTTCTCTAGATAGGTGATTATACACCCTAATGGGTGCGACCCACATAGCCATGCTGCCTGCCCAATTTTTGTCCTTTCCCGGTTGTTGAGGCCTGAGGCTACGCATGCTTACCATTCATTGATAACACAATTACTTTGAATGCCACATTGTCAGATCCGTTAATCACTGGTTGAGTTTGCACAAATATTCTGGATATTATGCTAAGGGATAAATCCGTTGCAACCATATACATTCATACAGACCAACCCATTTGATCATTGGAAATACTCTGTCAGACATTCGTCCATTTACGTTCGTTCTGGGATTTAACGAAACCGAAGGCACTATTTCTATTTAATAGAAAAGCCCTTGCACTTTACTCCGTCTTCAATATATTCAGCATACTTGGTTCGCAACGCTTATGCCGATACGGAGTGGTTCTTCGGATAATAATCCAACCGGTCTCTCCATATTGACAACGATGGTCAAAAACTTCGATAGTCTGTGATTTAACTATCGAATAAAAACAAGTGTTCATCCAACATAGCAAACAAACCACTGGGCTCTTTAATTAATATTTCATTAATTAAACCACTTCTCTATTTCCCTAACAATATTTGTTAACCAAATATTTTCAATAATCAATCTTGGCCCTTTACGCTATTTTTGATTTCGTTTCCTTGTCAAATTCTATATATATCGATATATAGATTTCTAGTTGTCAAATTTCTTAAAAATATTCTAACTCCTTAAATTTCCGGAAAAATTCGCCATAACCTCCCCTGTATCGGGAGCATCGGGAAATTTCAAATAGCATCCCGGTATTTTCCAATCTCAAAAAGAAAAAGAAAAAGCCAAGCGGCTTGCCGATACGGCGCATAAAACCCATATATGAATTAAACATGTACCTTTTTGTCGAGCACATAAATTTAAATCTTCATATACTCCATCCCATATCTGTTTAACACCTGTTCACCTGTTTTCAATTCAATTCGATACCATCTAATCGTTTGAATTCAGTTTCGCCCATTTATTCTTTAATTAATCATTTCGCCTATTTCACTTCTTTGTCGAACATAACATGTTCAAACAAAATATTTAACTCGTTCATAACCAAATTGAATTTCAATTTCAATTCTAGTTTCCTTTTTGATTTCGAATATAAATTCTCAAATCGAATTCACTTATTTAAAGCTCAATATTCATTCGAAATCTCTTTAACTAATTTCTATTCGAATTAGTTAACTCTATTTAATAAATCAAAAATCTGATTTCTGTTTCAGAAATCAACTCATTACTCCACTGGAGTTCACATATATTTTATAACTCACATCTGGATTTTTCTAAATAGAAATTTCGATTTTTATTTGCTTAAAATCCTTTAATTTAATTAAATAAACCGTTATGGTTTTATAATGGTTCTGGCGCTGTTTTTCTGAAAATTTGATTTTGACATAACTCAAAATCTATACGACGAAATTCATATTTTTCTCTTTCATTTGAAAACTATTATCAAACTGGTCCTGACGTTTCTTGTTTCGAAGAATTTCGACTTCAATTGAGTTCTGTATATTCGATTGAAGTTCGAATCGCTATTTTACGAACTGCAGCGCTGCGGCGAGTTCGTTTTAATTATATTTATATATATAATAACTTTAAACTTCGTAAAATGAATTCAATTCCATTTAATATATATATTCATATATATTTCAAATTCCATTTGAATCTTCACATTTCAAATTCCATAGTTTTAAATCCTGTATTCAAATCCCATTTGAAATCCTTTATTCGAATTCCATTTCAAATTCTTTATTCGAATTCCATTTCAAATTCTCTATTTGAATTCCCATTTTAATTCAACTCCTTTTTGAATTTCTATATTTGAAATTCATACTTGAATTTAAATATCCAAACTCCATTTAAATTCCTATTTGAAATTCTAAATGTTTCAAATTCCATTTGAACTTCTATATTCCAAATTCTATATTTGAATTCTATTGGAATTCAAATATTCAAACTCCTTTTTAAATTCTATATTCAGAATTCCATAATTTAAAACTCATTTGAATTTCATATTCAAATCCCATAGATTAAATCTTATTTGAATTCAATTTTAATCTCTTACATTCAAATTCCATTTTTCATTTCCGACCCCATTTGAATTTCTAATATTCAAATTCATTTTCAACCCATTTGAATTTCTAATATTCAAACTCATTTCAACACCATTTGAATTTCTAATATTCAAATTCATTTGAATTCCCTTGAATTCAAATTTCATTGCAAAACCACTTGGATTTCCTATTTTGAAAATCCTATTTGAAATTCTATTTCCAAATCTACTTTGAAATCCTATTTTCAAAGTTTATTTCAAATTCTATTTTGAAATCTCATATTCAAATTTCTACTTGAATTTCTGTATTCAATTCCATGTTCAAAGTCAATACTTGAATTTCTATTTCAAATCTCTATTCAAGTTTCACATTTGAATTTCTTCCTTGAAATACCATATTTCAAATTCTATTCAATTCTTCTATATTTCAAATTCTATTTTGAAATTCTACATTCAAATCTCTATTTGAATTTCTTTATTCGAATTCCTTTGAATTCAAATTTTATTTTTATTCTTTGGATTCAAATTCTATTTTCCATTCTAATCTCGTCTATTCAAATTCTATTTGAACTTCTTATTGGAATTTCTAAAACTCAATCTCCTTTTTCTTTTCAAATATT
The DNA here is from genome assembly GCA_030737875.1 of Allium sativum. Classification (NCBI taxonomy): domain Eukaryota; kingdom Viridiplantae; phylum Streptophyta; class Magnoliopsida; order Asparagales; family Amaryllidaceae; genus Allium; species Allium sativum. The sequence goes on from CM060924.1 coordinate 486,399,518, forward strand.
TAAACTCTCTTTTAAAATTCAAATGTTATACCCAAATTCCATTTGAGTTATATATTTAAAAATATCCTTTCACATCTTATTTTGAAATTTTATTTCAAATTTCAAATTTCACACTGGTATTTCTATTTTTGAATTATCAGATGATAATTCTTTCACTTCACTTATAACTTCGTTATAAAAGAACTATTTCTAAACTTCGTTTAAAAAGAACTACTTGTTTTATTTTTCAAAACAAGTTTATATTTTATTTCCATTAAAAATTCAAATTCTATTTAAAAATAGAATTTTCCCTTTTAAAATCTCCAATACTCTTTCCACGATATTTTTAAATATCATTACTTAAGCCCAGTGATATTTAAACACACAAAGCAACGAATTGTTTATTTTTCTAACACATCATATATAAAAATATATATGCAAACAAATAAACAAACAGATAATATATTTTTGAGGAATCCTGTTGGATTCCTCCAACCTGTTTCCCTGCATCCACAGATGTTAGCACATAAATAATACCCATTCTGCTTCGTGGCAGAATATCGCGGTATAGAAGGTCATCCACTAATCATAGCGTGGGGCGTATAGGGTAATCATCCGCTATGAAACTGCGGGCATCCGCTAATGAGACTGCGGGAATCCAACCAATCAATCAACCCAATATATATATATATAGCCTAAATAACTAATATATATAAAACAACCAGAAAGCATTCAACAAGCAACAAACAATTTATTTTTAATGAAATAAAAATAATTTTAAGGGTGAGTGAGATTTACTCACCGTGATTTCCGTTTTCGCTGAATATCCCATTAAAAATTCTATCTCGTAGCGCCTGTGAATCATCTCTATTTGTTTCAACTGAATTCATTTCGTACCTTGCTCCGAGGCAAACCAAACGAACGACGATGCTCACCCAACCCCAAAAAAAATACTGCCTTCTACCTCTTTGGCATTTCGTTGAACATGTTACAGGCAACATCATTGCTGCCACATCAAAGCCGACCTCTGCCCCCAACAGTGTCACTACAGAAAAACCCTCGACATAAAATTTCATAGAAATGAACCATACTTCGGCAATGAGTGATAATTTCATCGCTAAATTCTACTGCACCCTTAGACTCCTTTATCCATGCCAAAATCAAAAACAAAGGAGCCCTAAGTCGCGACAGTAACTATCGAGCCTCGCATCACACTAGCACCGAACGAAATCCAGTTTCTAATTCGACTTCACCCTTAGCACAACTCCGGAAAACCCACGACCAACCACTTCGAACCCATAATCGCGAGCGCTCTCCATGTCCAGTCGAGCTCCCAGAAATCGCACCCCACGAAGTCCCTTCCGTCTCTCCCTCTTTTTCTTCGAACGCGATTCGAATAGCTCAATACCCATAACCTGAATCGCACCTGAGCTTTGAACAACTAACGGATCCTACTCGAATTGATTTATGCGATAATGATTTGGGTTTTTTTTTTTTTTATTGCTTGAAAAAGAACGAATGAAGGCAGAGAGCTTCTGAGGAATTTGGATTCAGAATCGAAGTGATAACAAAGGCAAGGCCTTTATTTTATAGGTGTGAATGAAGACAGAAAGTACATGGTAATTAAATTGAAGTTTTGCTTTGCTGTTAAGGTAGGAAGAAATTTTGACAGCTCGAGGAAGAAGGCTTGCGATGTTGGTCGGTCTGATATTGGAAATGGGAGACAAATTTCTAGCTTGAGGAAGAATAGGTCTGCGATGTTTGATGGTTTAGGGTGGCGCCATTTATTTGTTGTCTTTATTTATCGTGCAGCTGGGAGACCACACTGAACTGGAAAAAGATGTATGCTACGGTAGGCTTAGCGTAGTAAAGAATAGTCAGCTATTTATTTGTATGTTTCTTGTTCTTTATTTTATTGGTTTTAAAACCATGTATATTTATAACTTACAAGATCTTGAGGTTTCCGAACCGCTATTTAACCGTGACGACCAACGTTTTCAACCATATTTGCTATTCTAGATTTAGCAGAGAAGTTTCTGAAATTAAATTTAACTAAAACGAGAGATTACAATTTAAATTACGATTTAAATTAAATTCGATTTAAAATATAAATAAATTTCAATAAAATGTAATTCATCTATAAAAATTTATTATCATCGTTCTAATTCAACATAGAATTTATATTAATCGACTGAATTGGCTCAACTCAGTTTTAACTCAACGTCAAATTATTTATCGTTCTAGTATTACGGCAATTCAATATATTCGATATTAAATCGTATATCGATTATTAACCCGATAAATTCCATAATAAAAATCCATTTATATTCGAATCAATATTTAAAACCATACTAAATATTTAAAATAAACTGTTCAAAAATCTGGGTCGTTACAATTTTCCCTTTGTAACTTATTACCGTTACATTGTTATTGCCTGTTTTAATCTCATGTACTCCATCTGTATAGAATTCTGTAATATATACATCGTGTAATCAATTTTTCTCTATCAATAACATTACAAAATCGTATCTATTCTACAATCCCTTACCCTATTAGAAAATCTATCACATTCTCTCACCTCCTACTCACTTATTCTAATATAAATGCTTGGTTTATATAGGGAGGCAAATGGGGTGCTCACTATATGGGGTGCTATTGAACGCTCCTATATATATATACACACACACATACATATACATGCACATATCTAATGTCATAAAATGAATGTTTAGTTTATAATGAAACAGATACTACCTGTTTTGCTTTAAAAAATAAATTCTTATACATGTAAAGTTATGATTCAGTTGTACCTTTGATGTTTTTGAAGTTCTGATATTATTTTTATCAACTCTATACTTATTCTATAAGACAGGCATGCTAAGAATGAGGTTTCAATTGTAATACGGTACCAGTTGTGCGGTTTTATAATCTCTTGTACTGGAGTAACGACATAAGTAGGCAGGTACAACATAGCATGAACCTCAGCAAAAACAAAACCAGTATGGATGCTGCAGTAGCAGCTCTAGCATTTGATGAGGCAACAGAGGTTTTGGTAGGAAACTGAGCAACTGTAGCTGCTATGATAAGACAGAAGAAGCGAAAATAGAAGACAAGTCTTATTGCCCAAGCAGATTCAAACAAAATATTTTTATTCCTATTTTCAACGGCTGACACTTGGTTCCTTTATTTTCCCCACTTCGCCTGATGCAGTGCAAGGTGCAAACCAATCAACAACCTCACGCTGAAAAAATAGGCCTGCTCTTATTTATTTGTGCTTAATCATTCCATTTTCTTATTGGAAAGTGTTGAAAACAATGGCTGAGTCACGTACTTCGTCGCTTTCTTGAAGACGATTCGGCGATCTGGCCGGTGGTGCAAAACCAGTTCGTACTTCCGCCGTCGCCTCTAGGATAAAACAGCCTCTCTCTGATTAATAACTGATCTGCTTTGCACAAACAAATCAGTGCAGATTTGCACTTTCTGATTTTACTGCTCGAAAATTTCTTAAGAGTATTTTAATGGCGGAGAAAGAAAATGCAGAATTTTTTCTGATATTGATCTCGTCTAATCTAAAGATAATATATAGACGGGGATCAGGGTATTCGAAAAATCTGGTCAGTGGAGAAAAATCAGATCTACGAAAATACTTGGTCAAAGTTTTACCGCGTCATATAAAAATCGGTTCAGAAATTATTTTCCTGATTTAAAAACTGGTTCGAAAATAGCAGTGTTTTCTGGACCAAAAATATAAGTGTCTACACCACATAGCCAGGGCCCAAAGCCCAAAGCCCGAGCCCGAACCGAACCGAACCGAGCCGGGCCGGGCCGGGTCGAGTCGAGTCGGTCGGTCGGGCGCGCGCGTGTGTGGTGGTCATGATGCATGGGCTCCCTCCTCACAACAAAGCATGCATTGGGAGCCCAAGGCCCCATCAAAGCTTCTTAGAAACAAGTATATAAGCTTGCCTCTTCCATATAATCCCATGATGTGGGACTATTCACAAATAGGAGCCATCATACACTTATTTCATGTTTTAAATAATTCACAATATTTCCAACAATCCCCCACTTGAATTTTTTAAAATATTATCGAGCAGTTTCTAAACACATAAGACTGTGCATAAACAAAGGTGTCATCCGACTTGAACCTTTGCGTAGTGAATAAGATTCAGTTTTTACTAGAGTGACACGTAGTCTTGAACTCTATTCCTGACATCAAACCACACACAATCTTTTCCATAGTGCAATCAAATAAGCCCGTGCATTTATGGCCATACACGTCTATCCCAGTTTAGTGAACGCTCTAGAAGTTCTGCCCAAAACTCCATAGGAAACGGCCTCATTTCCACATTCACATAGGTGAGTCTATCAAGAGTACTCCTGAAGGTAGGTACTCCACTCCAAATAGAGTATAGATCTCATTAAGAGTTTCTATTAACTCATCCTCTATCACTTCAGGAATACATGCTTCTTAGTTTATTATATAGCATGTTCAACTTCTATCACTACACAACTTGTTATTACCCATTGAACCTATTTCTTGGGATCTCCAGTCATTTAGGTCGGGTTACCATTGTGCGTGAGTCAACAATCTAAGGGCAATAGTCCCATTCTTTTAGAAGAATTATGGACTTTCTCTCTTGACAGTCCTTTCGTCAAAGGATCTGCCAAATTTTCTTCACTACGTACGTAATCTACTCTAACGGTACCTGTAGAAAGTAGCTCTCTAACCGTGCTGTGCTTACGACGTATTTGTCGTCTCTTACCGTTATAATAACGGTTCTGAACTTTTGCAATAGCCGCGGTACTATCACAATGTATCAACACAGCCGGTATCGGTTTTTCCCATAAGGGAATCTCAGCTAGCAGATTTCTCAAATATTCTGCTTCTTCACTAGCTGTGGCTAGTGCTATCATCTCAGACTCCATAGTGGACTGAGCCAAAATAGTCTGTTTCTTGGATTTCCAAGAAACAGCTCCTCCAGCGATGCTAAATATATAGCCACTGGTCGCTTTAGAATCATCAGATAAAGTATTCCAGTCTGCATCTGAATATCCTTCAAGTACAACTGGAAACTTTTCATAATGTAATCCAAGGTTAATTGTTCGTTTAAGGTATCTCATGACCCTTTCAATAGCATGCCAGTGCTCTATACTAGGTCTACTGGTAAACCTGCACAATAATCCCACGACATAGGCAATGTCGGGTCTAGTACAATCAGTGGCATACCGAAGGCTGCCAATGATGCTCGCATAATCAGACTGTCTTACACCTTCACCAGTGTTCTTAAATAACTTTACACTTGGATCGTATGGTGTACATGCGGGTTTACAGTCAAAGTAATTATATTTCTTTAGTATCTTCTCAATGTAATGAGACTGATCCAAAGAAATTCCCTTTTCTGACCTAGTAATTTTAATACCGAGGATTACACTCGCTTCACCTAGATCTTTCATATCAAAATTGGCACATAATAAGGATTTGACTGAATTTATGGCATGAATGTTTGACCCAAAGATGAGTAGGTCATCTACATAAAGGCATATAATAGTGCAAATGTCATTCTCATATTTGTAATAAATGCATTTGTCACTTTCATTAACTTTAAAATCATTTGAAATGATTAAGTTATCAAATTTTTCATGCCATTGTTTAGGTGCTTGTTTTAAACCATATAATGATTTATCTAACTTGCATACTTTATGTTCTTGACCATGTACTACAAATCCTTCAGGCTGGTCCATATAAATTTCTTCGTCTAATTCACCGTTCAAAAAGGCAGTTTTAACATCCATTTGGTGTATTAGTAAGTTATGAATGGAAGCAAGTGAGATCAATACCCGAATGGATGTTATTCTAGTTACAGGTGAAAAAGTGTCAAAGAAATCTATATTTTCTTTTTGTCTAAAACCTTTAGCTACTAGTCGTGCTTTGTATTTATCTATAGTACCATCAGGTTTTAGTTTCTTTTTAAGCACCCATTTACAACCTATAGATTTACAACCAGGGGGTAAATCTGCCAAATGCCAAGTCTTATTGGATTCCAGAGAATCCATCTCATCATTTATAGCCTCTCGCCAAAAATCGGCATCTAAAGAAGATAAGGCCTCTTGGAGGTTTAATGGATCCTCCTCTATAGTAAAAGCACAAAAATCCGAGCCAAAGTTTTTCTCGGTTCTTGCTCTTTTACTTCTTCTAGGTTCAGCTTCAGAACTTTTATCAAGTTCTGTTCTTATAGGCGTACTTGATGTGCCCCCACTATTCCTTAATTTAAAAGGAAATTTAGTTTCATAAAAATCGGCATCATTTGATTCAATTATATTATGTGCATTTAAGTCATAAAATCTGTATGCTTTGCTATTAATAGCATAGCCTATAAATGCACATTCATATGCTCTACTTGCCAATTTTATTCTCTTAGGGTCTGGAATGCGAACATATGCTAAACAACCCCAAGTTCTAAAGTATGAGACATTGGGCTTATGATTCTTTAAAATTTCATAAGGTGAAATTTTATTCTTAGATTTAGGGATTCTGTTCAGAACATAGCATACAGTCAATAAAATATCCCCCCACCAATGTTTTGCTGCACCAGAATTTAGTAGGATGGCCACTACTAATTCGGTAAAAGTCCTATTTTTTCTTTCAGCTTTACCGTTCATTTCAGGTGAATAAGGTGCAGTTCTCTCATGTACAATACCATGTAATTTATAGAAGTCCAGAATTGAATTAGATTCATATTCTGTTCCTCTATCACTACGAAGTCTCTTAATCTTTCTATTTACTTGATTCTCAATTTCAGTTTTGAATGTTTTGAACATTTCAAAGGCATCACTTTTATGTTTCATAAGATATACATATGTGAAATCAGAACAATCATCGATAAAAGTGATAAAATAACGATGTCCATGTCTAGTCAAAGTACCATCAAGTTCACATATGTCAGAATGAATCAAGTCTAAGGGTTCAGATTCTCTATCAACAGACTTGTGAGGTTTCTTAGTGATTTTTGCTTGTGTACAGAATTCACATTTATCAGATTCAGATTCTGCTATCTTAGGTATCATATCTAGAGTGCTCATGTTATTAATTATTCGTTTATTAACATGACATAATCTAGAATGCCAAATATTAAAATCACACAACATATAAGCAGAATTATTCACTTTATTCAATTCAACATTTAATTTGAACATTCCCTCACAAGCATAACCCTTTCCTACAAAGTTTCCCTTATACACTATAGTATACAAGTCAGCACCAATAAATTGAGTGAACCCTGCCTTATTGAGAAGATAGCCAGAAACCAGATTCTTCCTCATCTCTGGAGTATGCATAACATCTTTGAGGATTACAGTCTTTCCAGAGGTAAACTTGATCTCCACGTTTCCAACCCCAGCAACTTTAGTGGTGTGGGAATCTCCCAGCAACACTTTCTGATCATCAGCAGCCGTGTATGTGGAAAACATAGCACGATCATAACAGACATGGCGCGAAGCACCAGTGTCTATCCACCAGCCATCTGATCCACCAACAAGATGAATCTCAGAAATCATAGCCATAAGTGGCTCATCCTCAGTCAAGTTAGCCTGTGGTACAGAGCTAGGCTTGTTCCGACACTTTCGTGCCATATGACCTGGTTTGCCACAGTTGTAACATAGAAACAACTGTCCAGAGTCATTCTTTTGGGCTGGTTTTTGCTGTCCTTTTGGGTTTCCCTGCGGATTCCCATTATTGCGTCTGTTCTGATTCTTAAAAGATTTCTGATTTGGTTTCAGAACTGCGGGCTTGGTCTTTTTAGTGTTGTTGTTTGAAACAAACAACACTTCCTCTTTCTGGTCCTGTTTGCGTGCTGCCTCCTCAATGTGAAGGCGAGTAATCAGACTCTCTAAGGAGAATTCCTTAGTCTTATGGCGCAAGAAATTCTTAAAGTCTTTCCAACCTGGGGGAAGTTTGTCAATAATAACAGCAACTTGAAACTGTTCATCTAAAACCATACCTTCGGAGATGATCTCATGAGCTATTTTCTGCAGCTCATGAGACTGCATCTCTACTGATCTATCGTCTGTCATCTGATACTTCAGATAGCGGCTCACAGCATACTTCTTCGCCCCTGCCTCCTCTGTATCGTATTTCTTCTGCAGTGCTTCCCAGATCTGCTTCGCTGTCTTGTCTTCTGAATTGTAGTAATCATACAGATCATCACTCAATCCGTTCAGAATAAAATTTTTGCATAAATAATCCTGTTCTGTCCAGCTTTGCAACTGTTTCGATTGTTCGTTCCAGGATGTCATCTGCGCTGCGTCAGTTCCGTCAGGCTTGTCTGGCAACTGCGGTTTCTCGGTGGTAAGAGCAGCAGCCACCTTCCTCATCGTCAGATAGAACTCCATCTTTTGACGCCAGCGTTTGAAGTGCAGACCTTCGAAACGAAATGGAGCAGCAGTCACCAATGGGATCTGGAATGCAGAAGCAGGAGCAGCAGCATCATCTACAGTTGTTGTCGAAGCCATTGTTTCTGATCGTCTTCAAATTGTTGAAAACAATGGCTGAGTCACGTACTTCGTCGCTTTCTTGAAGATGATTCGGCGATCTGGCCGGTGGTGCAAAACCAGTTCGTACTTCCGTCGCCGCCTCTAGGATAAAACAGCCTCTCTCTGATTAATAACTGATCTGCTTTGCACAAACAAATCAGTGCAGATTTGCACTTTCTGATTTTACTGCTCGAAAATTTCTTAAGAGTATTTTAATGGCGGAGAAAGAAAATGCAGAATTTTTTCTGATATTGATCTCGTCTAATCTAAAGATAATATATAGACGGGGATCAGGGTATTCGAAAAATCTGGTCAGTGGAGAAAAATCGGATCTACGAAAATACTTGGTCAAAGTTTTACCGCGTCATATAAAAATCGGTTCAGAAATTATTTTCCTGATTTAAAAACTGGTTCGAAAATAGCAGTGTTTTCTGGACCAAAAATATAAGTGTCTACACCACATAGCCAGGGCCCAAAGCCCAAAGCCCGAGCCCGAACCGAACCGAACCGAACCGAACCGAGCCGGGCCGGGCCGGGTCGAGTCGAGTCGGTCGGTCGGGCGCGCGCGTGTGTGGTGGTCATGATGCATGGGCTCCCTCCTCACAACAAAGCATGCATTGGGAGCCCAAGGCCCCATCAAAGCTTCTTAGAAACAAGTATATAAGCTTGCCTCTTCCATATAATCCCATGATGTGGGACTATTCATAAATAGGAGCCATCATACACTTATTTCATGTTTTAAATAATTCACAATATTTCCAACAGAAAGTGACCGAAGTGGATATAGAGATAGAATGATATTGTGTAGTTGGTTTATTTGAGGAGCAATCATGTTGTAATATTGTGATGTCGGTATGTAAATATTTGGTTCAGTTTACATGAATATAATTGGGAAGTTTAGATTGTTATGTTTTGCTCTGTAAATGTATTTCGATCTACGGTTGGTCCTTTTAGGTTGTTTCAGTTATGGTCTATTGCTGTCTTTTGATATGTGTCTGTGTATGTAAATATACATAGGTTGGGATTTGCATGTTTGTTTGTGTGTATAAAAGAAATTTCCGGAGATGTACTGCATGAAAACTTAATTTCAACTGAAGTTTTATTTGTATAAGCGACTCAATTCCAATGTCCATTTCACCTATAATTATTATGACCGGATTAAGATAACTTAAATGATTTATTTATTGATTTTTAATTACCTTGGTCATGATTTTATTTGGCAAATAATCAAAAAAGTCACACACACATACATATATAGTTTAAGAATACTTAGAAATAACATAGATTGGAAAAGAAAATCAATATTACTTGTACAAGTTAAAGACACTTTGTTGGACAAACAATGTTTTAACTTACGGAAGTAGGACAATACACATACGTAAACAAAAAGGTTTTCTTTGTACACGTACTGGTGACAATAATGACAAAGTTAGTTTGTAGGTTAGTTATGACTTATTTATATGAAGAATTTACCATATATTATATCATAAAATTCTTTTTAAACATCAATAACTTCACAACAAATTTATACATGTTTTTGCAAATTTCTTTTTTTTTCTTTCATGCCATGCTATACGTTCGTAATTTTATATTTAACTTATTGAAAAAAATTCTATTAGATAATATTGTTAATTTATTGAATAAAATACTAAGATGCATCAATTTTAACATGTATACTCTTATTAACAAGAATGAGTGAAAGCTATAGAACATAAATTACACATAAATAATAATAATAATTTTAATTAATAGTTTATGTATTTCACATCAAAATTTATCATATATTGCACAATAAAGTTCTTATTTTTATATTAAAATAATAAATGCTATTTTTAATAATATTCGTGTGCAACGCACAGGTTACACACTAGTTGAAATACTATTAAAATGTCAAATTTTAATATATTTACTTTTAAATCACTTTTAAAAGTCAACTAATCTCATTTAAATCCATAATTCAAATTGACCAAAATTTTGGGTCGTTACAGTGTGTCGACCATAGACATAGCAAAGGTCGACCTGAGGATTGACCCATGTATCCTAAGGTCCTACCTATAGGTCAACCCTATAGAGCTGTAGGGCGATCTAAATTGCTTAAGTTTTATGCTATTTTTTGCCTGCTTCGTTCCTTTTTTAATGATTGTTTGACCTAGTTACAAACTGATTATAAGCATGGGTTTCAGCACATAACAAGAACAACAACCGAGCCAGAACCAAAAAAGTTTTGATATGATTCTGATACAAAATAGAGGATCTATATGCTTTCAAAGATAGACAGGTAGAAGATTTTTACTGTAAAGATACATCATTTAGATTTTATATTTACAATAACTTAATGTCAACAAGAACAACAACATACAAGCGTACAATCTTATTTAAACTAGGATATGTGAGATTAACTGACCTCTTTGTTGATTTAGAAAACTAATAGCAAAAATTACATGAAAAATTGAAGCTTTTTGGCTTGAGGAAGATCTCAGTAACCTGCAAAAACCATTATAGTGACACACATAGAAAATAAGTTACAGTGAATGAAATTTTGTCAAATCATAGATAAATTAGAATAAATCCATACATTGTTGCTGAATACCTATAAGAATTTAGTTAGCAAGTAATTTCCAATTTTTCATTTGGGATTTTGGTTGGGTTTAAAGGATTTGTGGAGGAGAATATAAATTCTTCTACACATTTTTTTTTCTAAAGAGGTAAAAGAGGATTTTACTGAAGGAAAATACATAGTATTTTTTTCCTATAATATTTACATATTTCTTTGTTAATTTACTTAATTTTTGGGCTTGATTAATGGTCCAATTAAGCTTAGAGTAATTAGATTAAACTTTCTTACCCACTTAACATTTGATTGATACTATTTTCACTATTAAGCACCTTTTATTTACATTTTACAATAGTTAATTCCCTAAAAATTGTACAGACATATTTAAGACTTTTTAAACACTTTGCACTCTATAAGCACAACATAATTTACATAATAATAGTTCTTTTGTTCAAAACTTAGATTTTTAAATGTCTAAAATTTACAAAAATTGCATTATTTTAACAAAATAGATACTCAAACCATTTTAAATTTATTCTAGTGCTCTACCATTGAGTTTTAATCAATATTTTTACATTTCACGTCTTTACTTACAAACTGATAAATATAGAAAATACAATCTCACAACAAAATTTATTGTTTAACTCTAAATTGCAATTTATACAATAAAACACTTAAAAATATTTTAAACATCACCTCAAATTTCATTATAAAGTCTTTTTTTTCAAAACTTTATTTTCCACATGTTTTTATTTTTTTTATCAACCCAAAGTTAAATTGAATCCATCTATTTATTTATTAAATTCAATTCACCCTTGATCCAATTTAAATACCCAAATTACCACAAATTTTCGCAAAATTCTTTAAATGAACTTACTAATTATTAAACTATTTTCTCCAGTTTATGTTTATATTCTTTGATTATCAAATAAATATTGAATTTAATTGCATCCTTATATAATTCAACTCAACCTAACATATTTACACATTTTAACTCCAAATTAAATTTTTAATTATAATTAACTCTTTGTGAACATCATTCAATCAATTTGTACAGGTAATCACAAAACTAGGGTTATTACACAATTCACCCTTACAAAATTGCATCATCGAAATTTCTAAGAGAAGAGTTGTATTCAACTCGATTTATTTCATCAACGAAAAATAGGCAAGCTTAAGTTAGAATTTCTTCCCCTTAATGTAACGCCTCCTAGCTATACGCTTCAGATGATGTAGTCATCTCTAGTGTTAACTTTCGGTGATAGAAAATTGAACGTTAATCAACCATAACATCAAAAAATAAGGAAGCATGAAAATTTCACTAAACATTCATTATTACAATATTTCATTCGCACAACTGTTCACATAACCTGTTTAAAGAAAATGTAATTTATTACAAAATACAATCTCTGAGAGTAATATACAAAGATGCCCCCCAGTAGATCAGAGTCTAAAAAGTGTCAACTATAAACTTGTTGATTCATACATCCAAATGACAAAACAAAACACTGTAGAACACCTAAATAGCTATAGACTTCTACTCGCCTCCGGAAGCTTATTCGACGAGGATAACTGAAAATCTTAAACCCCAGTCCATTCAATTGAATACCCGAGAATTGGAAGAAAAAATCATAAACTATGGGTCATTCTGAAAAACTGGTGTGAATAATATTTTTTACACCTGACATAAGTGATATTTAATGAGGCCACGCCCCATAGCAGAATGGTTTACCTCGAATCACGCTATGAAACACTATTAAACATGTGCATGCACTTCAATGGTTAGTACAATTACTACAATAACGTATCCAACAATAACAACATATGGCATGCAATGCACAATGGATTCATATCTCCTCATTGTACTGACGAACTATCTTAACGGTTTCTACATTTTACCTTCCATTTCCTTTTTCCCAACTCGTATACCGGCATCGTAAAGAATTACTTTGGTAGGAAATGGAGCCGAAACCTCATTCCATCTTTGACTCCCGTACTTTGCTCCATGGAGTCACATCCCACTAGTATGGAACTAACTTCCCTTTCTAGACCATGTTCTGCGCTTTGCAGAGTATCTCCCCACTAACACGAAACATAAAGCTCATTCCTAAATCTCCCGTACTGTGTGAAGGAATGGGACTGGGTATTATCTATAATTCAATTTAATTGTTATTTCCCGATTTCCCACCGATTGGATCCTCCCAATGTTTAACGGAAATGTAATGTCTTAAACAATATTGTCCAACTACGAACAACATAAGAATCTCAATGGTTTCAATCAAAACGCATTTTACACTTTAGTGAACACGACACCTATCTCATTCTCATTCTCATTCTCCTTCGACTCCCTCATATGCGTCGAAGTCTATATTCAATCCATTTTGAAAGGGGTAACCCTTCAATCTTCACACAACAAACAACAATCAAGGCCTATCATCAAATAGTTGGCGACAGGCAATAGAGGTAGGGCGTTTGTTCCTTTCTAGAATTTTTTAAAAAAAAATGTTCTTTTTGTCATCATTACCGACGTTGACAGCCAAAGAGGCAAAGTCTTAAAATAGTTGGTTTTAGAAAATTTCCTTACCGACCCTATCTGCGAAGAAGGAAGTAGTTTATAGAAAATAAGTTTATAAAGGAATGTCGTCATATGCAACAACTTCAAGGGTTTTAGAAGCATAGGCTTTGGTTTAGAAAACATAATTTATAAAATGATCCTATCGTCCAGATAAGGATAGAGAATAGACTGTTAGGGACTGCAGAAAGGATCGTTAAGGCAAAGCAAACAAATCATCCATTCAACCAAAAATTTAAAAATTAATTAAGGCGTACCCGGATTTTAGATTCATTTCTTCAATATTCTCTGAATTCTGAATTGATCTTTTGGAATTTGATGATAAGATATGCTCTATTGCGATGGGCTCGTTTTTCTGATCAGGATAGTGTATTCATTTGTTGAATTTGAACACTATATGAGAAAAATATTGAAGATTTAGTAGTTCAACCAACTTGGCGCCAAAATTTGAATTTGAGTTTTGGATGAATGGACACTTCAACTACTATATAAAGGCAAAAAGACATTCATAACTACTCCTCTTCTTCTTCCTCCCGTTTTTCACTTTTAATCAAACTTTCAGGAGGCATAACTTCTTCGTTTCTTAACGGAATTGGACGAAATCAGCGGCAAATCGAATTGAAATTCGAGGAATACGATTTAGTAGCAGTTTGGGGATGAATTTGGATGGTATTGGGGTGCAGTAAGAGGTATAAAATCCCATAACAATTTTCAATTTTGAATTTCCAACTTCAAACTGCCATATCTCACTCAATTTTGATCGGAATTTGACGATGTACCCATTAAATCGACCATGAGAACGAGAAATACAATCTGGAAAAGGATTTGGGAAAAAATAATCTAACCTGTGAATGCAGTTTGAAGATAACCATCGATAGTTTCGGTTTCCTTCTCTCTTTATTCATCAAAACTTCATTTGATCATTGCTTGGTCATTCTTGATGGAATCTCATGAAACTAGCAACATTACGAAGCAAATAAAGAGAAGTACAACCTGAAGATAAGTTGTAGATGAAAATTCAAAGTTGTAAATTGATCTGGTACCCATTTCTTTTCTGATTTACATTATATATATATCCATTTCTTCTTGATGTCTCTTCACTAACCGTCGTTACTCTTCTCCTCTTTTTGATTTCTTTTTAGAATTTGAATTTTCAATAGCCACCATTTCGGAATTTGAATTGCCAATAGCCACATCACCCATTTTTTCAGAGTTTGAATATCCAAAGCCATATAACCCATCTTTTCCTGTAAAATAACACAACTTTTCAAAGAATAAAGTATCTTTTCAAATAATTCAAATGCCTTTTCAAATGACTTTTCAAAATAACAATAATATCTTAATGGTTTTGTAACGTATTTCAAAATTTAAAACACTTCAAAATTCAAAAAACAAATCATAGTAACTTGATTTTTCAATAAAATTGAACGCAGACTCATCTAATACTTGATGCAATAAATGAAATAAACCTAGTCTTCAAATTTTGCCATTTAACATTTTCAAAAATCAAATTATGAACTTTTTGAAAGACCTTGCTCTGATACCAATTGTTAGGGACTGTGGAATGGATCGTTAAGGCAAAGCAAACACTAGAGGGGTTGAATAGTGTTTGTAGGAATTTAAACAAAACTTAAAACTAAAGAGAATTATGGGAATGAATCAAACAACACAAACACAATCACAGACACAAATTTAAACACAAATGCAAAATAAACAGAAATAAAAATGCAGAAAAGGAAAGAACACACCAGACTTTATACTGGTTCGGATCACTCCTACATTCAGTCCCGCACAACGCTGGATTATGCAGAGTTTTATTACTATTTCTAGTAGTCAAATACACCCTCCTTGATTTCACGACTCAACAAGGAGACACCGACTCCTATTCCTTGATTTCACGGCTCAGCAAGGACACACTAACTCCTATTCCTTGATTTCACGGCTACAAGGATACACTGATTTCTCTTTGACTTACAAACATGTTTTATTCAAACCAAGCAATAACAAAATAGCCTATAACTCTTCAATAACACTTGATTCAGAGAGTAAAGAGTTAAGATTAAGAATAATGGTGGGATGAAAGAATATATAGTTAGAGAAGAAGATATGTTAAAAAATTCGTTTTTAACCTCTTTTTATGGAGTATGAAGGGTTGCAATGGTTCCGAAGCGTTTCAAATTGTGAAAAGACGCTTCCCTTCAAAATTAGGAAAAATAGCAGTTATATGTCGACATACACTTTTTGCTATGTCGATATACTCATGTGTGTTTTTCATTTTCAAAACATTTTTCAAGTATTTTGATATAAAGCTAATTCTAGAAATTCTTAAGTAAAATTCTAGTGTTATAAATTAATATTCATATGATAGAAAATCATATGAAAACATACTTTTAAACTAAATAAATATATTTATAAAATTATAAGGTTTTAAACTATATAAAGTACATAAAAAAATTAAGTTTGAAAAATCAAGAAGAACAAAAATAAAAATAAAATAGAAAAACAAAATAGAGAGAATTGAGGGTAGAATTGAAAATCAGAATTTGAAAATTAGAATTTGAAAATTAGAATTAGAATTTAAACCTGGAGTACTATTTAGAGTCTTACAAAAATTAAACTCTATAACTATATTGATCTTGAACTCTTGAAATCTTGGTTACTCACGAGTCTTGAAAATTTCTATGATATTTGAATCTCTATCATCTTTATATCTTCAGTAATACTTCCTATATATAATCCTTGCACACATATATATATTCTATACAAAAAGTGTTAGTATATATTTTATAATCAATGATAATTGAAATAAGGTTGTTGTCATCAAAACTCCATTCTCCAACATAGACCTCTTAGTAGTTTAGAAAACAAGTATATAAAAAGTCATATCGACGCTAGGGGATTTGTTGCAATCGTAGGTAGAAGCCCTTGGTTTCGAAAGCATTTTATAAAGCAACACTACAAGAAAAACTGCAAATAGCGACGGCAGAATCCGCTTCTAATCCGTCGCTAAATTGGCTTTAGCGACAGATTTCCTGTATAACATGGTGGTCGGTAAAAATCATGACGGTATTTGTGTCAGATTTTAGCGACGGAATATAGCATGAGTTTTCCGACAGTTTTCCATCATTTTACTATTTTTATAATAAAAATACAATTTTATTTATTAATTTAATTTTAATTAACTACCGACTATTTACCGACGGGTGAGTAATTTATAATAAATTATTATTTATAAAAGGCGTTGGTAAACCCTTACTAATTGTCAAGGGATTAGCGACGGAAATTAAATTGAAGTAAACTTAACCTCACTTTTTTGTTGGTAATCTGCTGCTATTCCCCTTCTAAACTACATATATATATATCGAATTAACATCATTCAACTATGAACACTGAATAACATATAAAAAAAGATAAATTTGCAAGAAAAAACATCTATAATCACATTAAAACAAGAACAACATCTATATTAACATTTAAAAAAAACATGCATATTCACATTCAAAATGAATGTCCATTCTTTCTCATGTTCATACACCAAACTGAATTATAGACAACAAAACTATTCAACTGGTGCAAACATTATCCCATACACATACAGAAATTCATATTAGCCCCATTGGTTATTGGAACAACATCTCCTCCTTTCATATTGTAATATATACAGTAAGCTTCTGCACCGGCTATAGCTAAAACACCTACTGCTTCAAGATTGCTTCTTTTTTCCCCGTACATATCCTATTTTTTCACAAATAACACAGTAGCCGTACAATTTAGATAAATATTCAATGTTAAAACCTTAAACAACCATGAAGACATATCAATGTATGTTGAATTCAAGCTCAATTTATCTGGAACACTTACATAGATCAGTTTCTTAGTGGTCACAAACACTTCTACCTATCAAACTGCAAGTAGATAGGAAAAGATAATTAGTCACCTCTCTACCAGACTCTCTCTTACCAACAGTTTCAAGCAGCAATACTCACCTAGATCACAAACACTTACCTCCAAGCACAACCATCATGAAGGAACAACTTACATTCTAGACTTGCAACAACCCAGCTAAAAGACATGTAAACTTCCCTAGCAAAAACACATAACCCGACTTACAAATCCCGTTATCAACTACTATATAAAATCAGAAAATACCTCCTTCGGTGAACACCCAACACAGACCACCTGCAGATCACAACACTAAACACTTGCACCAACTAAGTCGAACCTCCTTGGGATACAGGACCCGATAAAAACTAACAAGGAGTAAGATCCGAACCAACCACACAAAAAAACTAAACATTAACGCTAACAAGAAGAATCAGCACTCACCGGCACATCGCCTAGGCGATCCATAGCTCGAAAGCCTGCTTTTTGGTGAAACCACCATAGATATGGTTAAGCATAGTGAAGTAACAGGGGTCGCGAAACCACTCTTGCCAACTGCTAGAGAGGGTACTTCCAAGATGGACATCACGATTAGCATCGTGAAAGAATGAGGTAGATACAGGAAGAAGAAGTGAAGCAAACACGAAACAGACGGCATGAGGAGCTAGGATTTGGTAAAGATGGTGAAACAAACCTGGAAGCCGACCAAAAAATCCGATCTAAAAATAGATCTAAGAAATTAAAATGGAGTCGTATGACGAGAGGGAAAACAGTCAACAGCAAAAGAGAAAGCTTAGAAAAAAAGGTAAGTGACTAGGCACAGTGTTGGGGGAGATGAGGCGTATGAGGAAGACAAGGGGAGAGGAAAGAGAAAGCGACTGGGAAACGTTTTCTAAGTCCCCATCGATGAAGAAGCCGTTTTATTCTTGTTGAGAAAGAAGTGTCGTTTGGAGATTTGTGGAGATAAAAGTTTGCTGGAGAGAGAGAGGGAGACAGTAAATTATTCGTGAAAATTTTGGTTTGGAGCCAAAATATTTCGTTCTGCCGCCAAAGCAAAATTTTGAATTTGAAGCCATTTGTATGTTGTACTCTGTAATTTTCTATAATAAGTATAAGTATTTAAAAATTTCAAAATTCATCAACATTCGTTGTTCAAAAATGACAAATTATATGATATTTAAAAAAAAATACACATATGGATATGGTCATGCGTGGATCCACTTATTATCCCTTTGAGTATAATCAAAATTATAGTTAATTTTCCGTGTAATTGAATAAATAAATTTGTTGTCATTTGCAGTTTTATGTAAGTAAAATATATTAATATGTTTTAGACATCAATATTTCTACTTAAAAATATTAGCTAAAATTAGTTATACAATATTACGAGGTAAAAACATGGTACAAACGAAAATTTCCCAAAATATCCTTTATATTCACATTATATACATCTCAATATTTCTAAAAATATTTCACTTTGATTAAATATTCAAAAAATTTGCTTTATTTCTTAGGATTCCAAAAAAATCCTATTCATTAACTATAACGATGACAACCAATAATATCATAATTAAAATTAAGATTATAGCTTAAATATCGGATATAGCAAACAGATATTCTTTATAAATTCTAAATATCATCCACGGGTTTTTCCACATACGAATATCAATTAAATATAGGTCTGGATGATTAATTTTTTTTACAAACTAGTATTTATTAACCAATAATACAAATCAGAACTTAAGCTAATAAAAAAATTAGTGTTGCAAGTTAAAGATAAAAAATTCAGGCAAACTATAAATTATTTCAACATGAAAATATTTATTTAAATTCTTATTTTTAAAATTTGACCATTTTTTTCTTAATTACTAATTATTTATCAAATAATACGTACTAATCAATTTCTTAAAAGAAAATATGTACTAATAATTTCTTGGTATTAATTTAATCAATCGTATTAAAGACTAATAAATAATCATTGATTATCAAAACAAATTTAATAAACATTGAACAATAATGTATTTTATTAATTACCATTACCTCTTATTTATATTATATAGTAATTAATAATTAATCAACATTAATTTTCAAAAAAAAAATCAGCATTAACTATTGAATTTTATTTACTTCTAATAGTTATTATTTATTATTAATTATTAATGTATTATTAACATTAATTATTTAAAATTTAAATTTACTAATTAATTACTAAGTAATAACACAAATTTAAAACATTTTATAAATAATAAATATAAAAGTTCGTTTCAAATCTCTTGGAAAACTGCAGGGAAAATAACGTCAAAATTATGTCGATGGTAATCCGACTCTATTAGCAACGGAATTTAGCGTTAAATATTTTATAACGGTAAAGTGCTGTAGTTTTCATTGATTTAGCGACAGAATTAGTATTCGATGGTAATAATTTATAATAAGTTGACATATAAAATCCGAAATATTTTCCCTTACAAAGCCCACGAAAATCCGTCGCTAATTAGTGACGCAATTTTTCACTACTAAAGTTTTGTCGCTAATCTCGGTTTTTCTTGTAGTGCAATTTTATGAAATAGTTTAATAAAAACATCCCTTCCAACATCCATTGCTGTAACACGTCATAATTTTATAACACCTTAAAATGATAAACTAAGGAATACTGAATTAAATATTGAGAATTAAGTAAAACAGACTTCGCCATTGCGTTCGTCTCGAAATTTTGCTTAAGATAGACTCTGAGTTTGCATGAAAAGGACATCGTATGAAGAAGTTATTAAGCCTAGAAGTTTATATACACACAAGAGAATTATATATATAAAAACAAACTAAATATTCAAAAATCAAAAATTTCAAAACAGTAAAGTGGGAAGGCCAAAAATCGGAACCAATTGTTTCTGGGGGTCGACCCGAGACTGCACTGGGTCGACCCAGGGGTCGAACCCAGGCTCTTTGGGGTCGACCTATGGGTCGACCCCGGGGTCGACACCTGAGAGGGAGTCGAACCCTGTAAAGATCTGGGCAGATTCAGTTTTTCGAACGTGGACTTGTTTTGTGGCTACATTCGTTGACCCTAGGCTATAAATAGGACCCTATATCCATTGTTTTATTCATCTAATTCAATTGCGATGACGAGGTGCTGCTCCAACATAGTTTGATCTAGCCTGTTATTCTTCAACAAACAAGTTATTCAAATTCATATATTTGTGCAGCGTCATCTACATCTTATTCCCTGTTCTTAGATCCATTCTCTGTGAGTCAATGTTATCTTTAGATAGAAATAATTAAAATGAATCTTGACATGCCTGTAAGTTTGGATCTAAACCTATGACTATTTATCATGTCAGATCTGCCATTATTTGTATACCTAATTCATTGATTAGATATCATCATGTTTGTTCATGATCATGTCACTATGCCTAATCAGTTCTATTATCACATGTTCATCAGATCTGTTTTATATGCCTATTTCTGTCCACCGGATCTGTTCTTATATGCCTGTTTCTGCTATCATATGCCCATTTCTGTTACTTTTGGTTTTATGCCTATTCTGTTCTTTTCTCTCTCATTCCCTTTTTATTTTTATAGCCAGGCTACCTTCGAGCCTAGGCCGATATCGCTGAAATATGCATACGAACGAAATTGGGTTAAATTGGGAATGATTGGAAATGATAATTAATTTGGAGGCATAATTTGTACTTTGAATCACGATTGGAATTTGGGGGCATAAACTATATTGTGAAATTGGACTAAAAATTAGGGAATGATTTATATGGTAAATTATGACTTGTGGTTGGGACATAAAAATTTGTAGGCTTAATCTAAGATTAAGCGGAACATGTTATTGGAACTATAAAGAATCTGTGAAGCTTGTTTAATCCATTAAAATTGGGGCATAACTTGTATTGGGAAATTTGGGGCAGAACTTGAACTGAAAGCATGAATATGGATTTGGGGCATAAGCCAAACTGTGATTAAAGATCTTAATTTGGGCATATAACACATGATGAATATAACTTGGGAAAGGCGCATGAAAATCTATAATGAAATAGGAATACTTGTTAATGAATGAAGGTGCCTAGAATTACAATAATTAGAAAACTGTAACCGCGCTTACACACGAGGTTAGATTACACTTATGGTGGAAGTCTGCCTGGACCCGACCGGCATATCCAGCGACCACAAGTAGTGAATCTAATGTGAGGGGTCTAAGTGCATAAATACGTGACGGTGCTAAGACACCAGATTAAGTCTGACTTGTGGAAGAAGTCTACCCGGACCCGACTAGTATGTCCAACATCCACAAGTGGTAGGCTTAATGTGGAAGGTCTAGTGTATTATAACCATAAATGAATGTATGGTAATGAACTTATAATACTTAACCTGTTTAAATACATAAGGATAGTATGAGCCTGTTAAATCTGTGGGGTTAAGTAAACCTATTAAGTATGTGGGTTAAGTAAGGCTGTTAAATCATTGGGGTTAAGTAAACCTGTTAAATTTGTGGGGTTAAGTAAACCTATTAAGTTTGTGGGAGTTGTACGAACCGGTTAATTTAGAAAACTTAACATGCTAAATCTGTTGAGGTTATATGGACCCGTTAACTTGTAAAGTTTAACCCTAAATCTAGAGGGAGTTATGTGAATCTGTTAAGCATAACCTACCAAAATCCTAGTTAGTTGGGGACGCGAGATCTGTAAGGGTTCGCTTGTGTCATCTGTTGTGTGGGACCCATATTAGCCAGTAACCCATTCTAGTATTAAAGGGGGACCCCGCACTAGGTAGGGGTTAGGGCACCCTTATGGAACTGATGTGTACTGGCGCGTTCCAATGGACTCATGTGCGTGCAAGAGTACGACCTGCATCTTGGAAAAATAAGCCGTTATGGCACTAGTAAATAGGTCTGTGTCCTTCTGTTGGTTGCCACTTTAGGAAGTAATACACCCTACTGTGGGGCCGACATAGGATATTTATGGGATAGGGAGCCGATCGATTGGGGGGGTAGTAAATAAGGTGCATCTAGTCCTGTCTATTTTGTGGGGTACCTGTGTTTCTATCTGGGCTAACACCGTTATTTCTGTTTAGGTACCGGTTAATTCTGTTTGGGTTAAAACTCGTTACTAGAGTACACCTAAAACTACAATTATATTTCTGTTGGGATCATCTTTGTTAAGTAATTAGGGAGTATGTAATCATGTTACAAATCTGTTGTACTAGTATTGGTGCAGAGAAAGTAAAGTGTTAGGGAAGCGCTATTTATTCTATCATGTTTATCCTGTTTACCTTGTCATACTTGTCTTATATGGTGTTATCTCTCTTATCTAGTTTATATGCCTGTCATGATGCAGTTACTTATTTATATGCTAAAAGTAACTGGACTCGCCAGACTTTATGTCTGACCTATTTTGTTTCCTCTTCTTTCTCTTATGTTTCCCCCCTAGGTTCTCAGGTGGGAATACTCAAGCTTGATCAGGATTCTGCTTCATCTTGCTTGGAGCTGCATAAATGTATTGCTCGAGTATCTCTTCCACTATGGCTATGTTTTGGGGATATGCTTATTTTGTTGTAATCTGATGTTTTAAGTGCAAGACAATTTTTTTATGATGTACTGGTTTTTATGTTTTAAGACAAATGATGTAACCATGTTTTGAACTACGATGCTTTATGATTAATAAAAAATTTTAATTCCACTACTATTTTAGTCTGTCTTGTAATGTTTCTGTTTTTGTTTACCTATAACGCTTCACGAAACTTAATGCATTCTCTTAATGAGTGACATTAACGGACGTGGAGTATCACAGTTGCCAGAAGGAAAGTTGGAAATATCCCATCATATTTCTCAACCAGGTCAGCATCCATTATGCCAACTTAACTTTGAGGCAACTAGTCATCGCAACATCTTATCGATATCTTTTGTGCTGACTGGATAAATAGCAACAATCCAAAAAAGAAACTATCAAGCAATTCAATATCAAAGCTTATATTATTAAACTCATCCCCTCCGCATTATCCGAAGGGTGTCGAGACAATAGTTTCTTATTCTTTCATTTAATGTTTATAGTACGAACCTCTTTCAACTTCTGAAAGGTAACGAGGTAGTAACATCCTTTTTTTGTATAACAAAGTTAGAAAATAACTTTAAAGACATATGAAAATAGCCTTTCAATTCAAACATATTTCTCATTAAGAGATCCGCTCATCAAAGACTAAAAGAACGAAAGCTGCAACCTTATAAAGCATAAATTAAAGAAAATAAGCTTCTTTCGATTACACCGAAAGATGCATAGGAGAACACCTCTATTCTTTTCAAATTTTTAGTTTAAGTATTTCTTTGTAAAAATAATTCTCTTATAGAAGAACACCCTTTCGACCCAGTTGAAAGAGTCGAGGCAAAAGCCTCTTGTGGAGCGGCTATCTTTCAAAAATAAAATATTTATAAGTATTAGGACCAATCTGAAACCAAATGGTAAGTGGCGGAAGCCTGAATACTTCATATACCATACTCATGATATTTCAAGCATTCAATGCTACCTAAGGCTTGTTTTGACATTGTCGGACGGTTACTTCAGAATCTGAAAATGGCACTAATGGTAATTTTAAGAAAAACTAATTCATTCGTTTATAAAACATATCTTTTATCAATTTCATTATATTTGTTGAAATCCTATTTTTCAAATATTATTATATTTTAAATATTTTTATTTTTGTTAATTTGAAAAGAATGTTGATGAGGAAAATAAGTTTTCAATTATTTCTAGTTGAAAGCCTATAATTTCAGTATAGTCTTTGCAAAAAAGGAACAAAAGGAAAAACATATTATTTCCATATATGAATTTATAGAAGTCATCTTGGAAATATTTTTGTTCTTCTTTCAAAAAAATTTTGAAAACCCATTTTCTAAATGGTCCACATTTTAAAAGATTAGATTGAAATTTTCTTTTTTGATTAGTTTGGGAACCACAAAAACCTTATTCGGTTGCTGTCAATATTCATCGTCAAAGAATCTTTTTGTTGTTTCTCTAACTTGAGAAGCTGAAGTTAAAAATGGAGTTTCAATAATATACTATGAATATTAAATATGAGAATGAAAAAATATTGTTCTTAATAGATTTGGTTTAGTAGAACTAAGCCTAAAAGAATTACCATCCATTTGTATTTTTATTATTCTTTTAGAGTTTATAAAATGTTGATAATATTATTATTTTTATTGGTTGTAGAGGAACAACTATTCATATTTCCCAATTTTCAACTGGAAATTATTCCCATATTATTATTCTTTTTGTAGTTATTTTAGGCTCACAATAGTCCTATAGCCTAAGTTACTTCAGATCCTTGAGTGTGATAATATGGCGAATCGAATCCTGACATTCAAAGTAACAGCTTCTAGCTAGAATATATAAACATGGGTAAAGAAATATATCAATTTGGGTGAACATTAAATAAACTGATCCATATGCATGCCAAATTAGATTATATTGGTTAGTCACATTGAGGAACTTTTTTCGATGTAGATTTCTGCCATCTATTAAATAGATTATAATACTTGTGGAAGGCCTCCACGAGATAGAGTTTTAAATGCAATTTTCATTAAACCTATATGAATAAACATATGTACCTACCTATAGGGTTGTACATGTTTTTCGTTTAATAACTTAACAATCATTTCTTCAATATTAATATAAATATATGTCTTTTGGTTTTAACCACTTGCTCTAATCCAAATTATTCAAAAATCCTAGCTAGTATATAACCATAGGTTCCCACTATAGGACTTATTCATTTACAAGGCAAACCTAAGTTTATGGAAATATTATATTCCTAAAATTATTTTTAAATAGCATCATATTTTCCAATCATATTCCATATTAATAAGTATACATTGGGCTCTGAATTATGTATGAACGCACCATGGATTTGATTTTAACTGAACCCAAAACAATAATGATTATGCCCAAAAACAAGTTCTTTTAACAAGGAAGATATTATTGAAGTATTAAACTTTATTTATGATTAGAATTTTAGGAGTTCACTAGATTCTCTACGGTCATCATATATGCTAGAGTTTTTAGAGTATTCAAGTATTTGAGTTCTTTTGAATTTTCAATAAACTCTTCGTTTTATAAGGTAATAATGGAAATTATCTATAATAATTTAGTAGCTAATCCTTTTAGAATGATCCATAAAGTCCTATAAACAGATATGCTCTCCCATAATTTTGTATCAAGCCAAAAAAACAGTTGAATTCAATAATACAAATTCTCTTCCACATTCACCTTAGTTTCCAACAAAGTGGTATCAGAGCCAGATTCTTGAAGGAAAAAAAATGGAAAATGAAGAATTGATTCCCTTCCACGTTTTAGTGCTCACAAATGCAACTAAGAAGATTGAAGCATTAAGATGAAGTCTTTATTAGGAGCTCGAGATGTGTGGAAATTTGTTGAGAAAATCCATAAGGAGTAAGATAATGTTGCTCTTTATAAAACTCAGCAGGAAGCCTTAAAGGATCCAAGAGAGATAGAGAGAGAGAGAGAGACAAGAAAGTTCTCTACCTTATCTTTAAGCAGCGGATAAAGATTCACCCAAGAAGATCTCAAATGTAATTTCAATAAAAGAAGCATGAGAGAAGCTTCAAACTGGCAACAAAATAATGTAGCAAGTTAAAAGGATTAATCTTAAAACTATTAGAGGCAAATTTAACTTTTTTCATGGAAGAATTTGAATCTATTTTGACTATTTTGCTAGAGCATTGTAGGCTATCAATCAATACAAAAGAAACAGAGAAGATTTAAAATTCTTAATACAATGAGTTCAACTTTTGAGTACATTGCTATAAAAATTAATGAAAAAGACAAAGAAACCATGACGGTTTAGCCATTCAAGGGTTTCATATAAGCCTACATGGAGAAACAAAAGAGAAAAATCATGACACAATCAAAAAGCGGAGCTTGTTATTTTCCCAATGGCGACTAAGTTTTCAAATTCTGCCCCTTCCCCTTCTAATCCAATCTTCTTCCCATCTGCAACCCAGATCCCATCCGCCCTCTAATCTCTTTTGTCCTCCTCTTTCCTTAGCTTCTTGTGGTATAATGTTTCTTCTGGCAGATCTAGGTTTCCATTTCGAGCTTTGTCTCCTTCCATCCTTTGCTATTTCGGTCTGCCTTACTCCTCCCCTTTTCTCCGCTTTTTTCACAGCCCATTGATGCTTTCCATTCTTTCCTCAAACCCCTAGAACTCGCGACCCTTGTCTCCATTTCTATACCTATCCTTGCTCTTGTTTTCATCTGCTTGCCAATGTTGCTGATAACTAGCTGTTTCACTTGATCTGAGTCTCCATTCAATTTCTGCGTAATACTTCAACTTTCTACCCATGGATCAAGTGTATAGCCTATTCTTTAACTGCAGTTCTTTGGCTAGGTGCTCCTTGTTGCCTAATTGTTAGCTTCTGCTAGTGCCTATATTGATGATGTGATCAGTTCTGGATAGTGCATCATCGTTGAGAATTCAATACTCTGCATCTCAATCCTCTACATCTCATTTTTCTACATGCTGCTGCTTCTTAGATGCTGGTCATAGCCTATTGATTGTTGTGTATGTTAATGTTAGATAATGCATTGCTTCTAGCTGATTCTGTAACTAATCACACCCTACGCCTACGCCGTGTTTTGATTATAGTTGAGAAGTGGTTAGGCCACTATGTCTGTAGCAGATAGACACTATAGTTGAGAAGTGGTTAGTTGAGAACCGGTTGGCGTTGCCAAAAAGAGTGCAAAAAGGAAGAAGAAAGAATGCGTGGAATAATTGTTAAGATTCAACTTGATGGAAGAAAATTCTAGGAGAGATCAAAGAGGAAGATTGGCATGATCGAATAAGAGGACATGGACAAGAAAGATAAAGAATGGCAACTTCAATAAAAGCAACTCCAACAGCTTCAAAAATAGAGAAAGTAGTTAAAATCCATAAGCATGAAAACGCACGGAAGTGGTAAATCATGGTCAAGGAATAACAAACCTCGTATCAAATTTTAGAATTGTAATAAGTTTGATCAGTATGCCTTAGGGTGTAGATCAGTGAAGATAAAAGAAAAGGAATTTTTTTTTAAAAATGAAGGTGGAAAAGAAGGAATATTGTTGCTTGTCTGTAAAGACATTGATGAAAGACATAAAATACATGGTATCTTGACATCAGATCTAACAATCACATGTATTGACAATGAAGAATATTTATGGAGCTCAATGAAACGATGCGAGAAGATGTCTCTTTCGGAAATGAATCAAAAATACCCATGAACGATAGTATTCTTATATGATTGAAAAATGGAAGTTACCAATTTATTTTAAACGTTTACTTCGTATAAAATATGAGGAATATTTGTAACTTCGTTGAGGACTTAGGATCCAAAGGCTACAAGTTATACAACTCAATTACTGGCAAGATTATCATTAGTTGTTATGTAGAGTTCGATGAGGAAGACTTTTGGGATTGAAATACACAAGAAGATAAGTATGATTTTCATTTTTTACTTTGCAGAGAAAGAAGAAGTAGAGAAACCAAGAATGGAAGAAGAACTCTAAGAACCTATTGCTCCATGATCTCATCAGTCGGAAGCATACATGAAGATTCCACAGGAGAAAGTTCGAATAAGAAGGCATTATGCTTTATAACTGTTCTTGCTCAAAGAGACGTTAAGAAGAACTATCGGTGGCAAAAGGCTGTAGTCTAAGAGAAAGCATACGCTGTGATGAGGTTCTTCCTCATGTTGCTCTTCTTGAAACTGTTTGAAGAATAATTTCCTTGATAGAACAAAATAGATGGAAAATCCACCTAAGAATGTTAATTTTGCTTTCTTAAATGGTTTTCTCGAAGAAGTCTACTTCAATAAATCATTGGGTTATGAAGTAAAAAAGCAGGAGGAAAAGTTTTAAAATTGAAGAAGTCTTAAATGGACTAAAGTAAGCGCCGAGAGCTTAAAATATTCAAATTTCCAAGTACCTTCAACACAATGATTTTACCAAGTATTCATGTATGTATGCACTTTATATTAAAGTCAAAAATGAAAAATCTTTTATTATATGCTTGTATGTGGAAGGCTTGGTCATCATGGGAGGGTACTCAGAGTATGTTTGAGGAGTTCAAGAAATACATGGCAAAAGAGTTTGAAATGACGGATATTAGGCTCATGTATTATTATATCGACACTGAAGTGAAGCAAAAAAAAGCAAAGGAATTTTCATCACTCTATAATGCTATGCTAAAGAAATACATGAGAAGTTCAAGATGCATAATCTAATCCAATTGGCACACCCATGAATTTTACAATCAATTTGTCAAAGAATGACGAAGGAGAAAATATGGATCCATATTTTTAAAAAGCCAATTCGAAAGTTTGTGCTACCTAACTTGTATGTGTTTAGATAATCTCTAAGCGGTGGGAATAGTTAGTCGCTCCATGGAGGCTCCAATAACAATGAATTTCAAGACTACAAAAGAATACTTCGGTACATCAAAGGTACTATCAATTATGGATTGCTCGGTCCTTCTTGTAACAATTATGAGATAGTTAGATATAATGAAGGTAATTGGAGTGACGACCTAGATAATAGAAAGAACGCTAGTGGATTTGTATTCTTTATGGGAAACTTTGTTTTATTTCGATGACAAAGAAGCAACCAATCGTCACACTATAAACTTGTGAAGTCGAATATGAGTTGTTGCAACTTCATGTGTTTGTCATGTTATTTGAATAAGAAACATAATAAAAGACTCATATATGTTACAAGAGGAATTTATTGAGATTTATGTTGACAACAAACAACACTTGCACTAGCCAAAGTCATGTTTTTCTTGAAAGAAGAGCACAACGACATTTATTATCGTTACATTTGAGAGTGCATTGGCAAAAAGGAAGTGAGGTTAGAGACTGTGAAGTCTCAAGCTCAAGCAGTAGACATCTATATCAAGTCACTCAATATAAAACTTTCGTTAAGCTACAAAGTATACTTGGAGCTAAAAATCAAGTTTAAAGAGGAGAGAAGTGTGTACAAGTATAAAAATTTGATTTATGATTAGAATTTTCGTGATCTTACTTGTGTTTCTAAAGTCTTCATGTATTGACTAGAGTTTTCACCGAGTACCCACTTATGTGAGTGCTTTTGAATTTCTAAACTCTTGTTTTTAGCATGCAATAATGAGAGTTTTTTAGAATAGTTAGTGGCTAATCTTTCTAAAATGGTTTATAAAGTTCTATATATAGAGGTGACCTCCTTCCACAATTTTGTATCAAGCCAAAAACACAAATTGTATTCAATAATACAAAGCCTCTTCCAATACATTTTTTCTTTCTAAAATTGATATTTTATGTACAAATTTTAGTAGAGCAGAACATACTACATGGCAAGTGGATTGAATTCCATAAAACTAAAGTGGACCCCTTGAACTTTTATGCCACATTCAACTATCTTAGCAAGTATGGACGATGTGTTTGTAATCATTGCACAATACGCCATAGATGACTTACTGCAACCCCCAAGAAGTGATGCAGGAAGTGCCATAAAATGTTGTTGTACGCAAAAAACGATCAAAGGCAACATTTTACTGGTGGTGCATTTTGTCGCATTGTCCTAGAATCAAAGGCAATATCTTTACCATCCAATGACAACATGCCACATATACTAATTTTACTTAAAAGTAGGCCGCACATTATCTATAGTAACACTTTTACCATCCAATGACAACAGTTTTACATTCTAAAAACATTGCTATAGATATTTCATCTCTAAAAGGATTAAATATTTATTTAATAGAATACTACTACACACAAAATTTGAATTCAAACAGTGTATTATTAAATAAATATTTTATTTCAACAGCTGAAATAGTTCAAATTTCTGACTCCAACTATTTACGACTCAATGATTTACTAAAACACTAATTATTCACATATACATATATTCATCACTACATCACTCAGTTCACTCATTAGATATGTAGTTTCAATTTATACAGACACTGACACTGACAAGTATATGACAAGCCAAGGGCGAGCCGAGTGTCGAGCCGAAGGCGAGCTGAGTAGCGGGTCCGGGCGTAGCACCGGCTGGGGTCTAAGGCACTGCAGTCCATCATCACCCAAAGCCTTAAACAACAACAACAAACATTAAACATCAAAACTTCCACTTCTGTAGCACAGTTACATCCTCTCCGACCACAAAAACCATATGTCTCCGTGCATGCACTTATCCTCCTTTAGAACCACCTCGAAACAGCATCAGTCGACCAACCACCACCACTAGCACAACCCACTTATAAACCACAACAATCCTCCCTGGATCCGTACCACACAAACCTCACCTGAAAAACAAATCACCAGCAAAACATAATCAAAAGCAGCCCTGCCTTTACACTTCAACTTAAAACTGCCTCGTCCATCAACCGACAATATCCCCACTGCCACTCAAATCACGAACAACCCACCTCTCCAATCACTGCAATTCAAACACATGTACACACCAGTGAACTACCATAATCTTGACTACCTCCCCTAACCATCAAACTTCCATATTTCACCTCACCAAACTCATCACAAACTACACGGCAGCGATCAATGTCACTCGTCTATCATAATTGTACATCACCGCATACCCTTCATACTGCACCACTTCTGAATATATTAATCATCACACTTCAAGCTGAACTAGTAAGGTACTCTATTATAGTGTCAGTCGCTAATCGATGAACTGTCAGTTTCTCATTCAACAGACCTGCAGCAGCATGCATATGAGCTACAATGGTTGTTGGGATTAGATTGTTCTTTAGACATTGATTTACGAACTCCAAATGAATTTTAATAGCAAAAACAATAGACTTTGATTTGTTTTGAAGCATGGAACAAGTGCTAGAGGCTTTGAAGCAGCATTAATGCAAACACTTGGAGGGCGTATTTCATAATCAAAATTTATCAACCCTAAAATACAAACTGGTGCATGAAAATTGAAAAAAATACCAAAGAATGTAAAGATACATTTGACATATACATTACCCAAACTCCATCACATCAGCCCCAACCAGCGCCTTGCCAACATAGACATTGCTTTAAGAACCCACGGCAGCAGCACCGCGCCTTCCTCTACCTCTGGTAGTCACCAAAACCTAACCACGCAACTCCACTTCCGAGTACATACATTAACGTCTGAAGCAAGCCAACCCTATTCGAACACTGCAGACACGATGAGATGGCATAGAGTAGTTTTAACCTAAAGATCCAAGCTTTTGTATTTTTGTTGATCCGATTCATTTTTTAAGAGTGGCTTTGGGATGATAAGAATTGAGAAGTTGAGGATGATGGGAAGTTAAGAACGAATAGATCCGAGAAGTTGAGAAAGGAGGAATGAAATGGCTCAGGCAAGTTGATTTCCCATTGGTGGTGTGTGATTTTAACGGATTAGTGAAGTGCCAACTATAGATGTTTTTAAAAGGTAAATTGATGGGTAGATATACATATTTTTATAGGTGCAGATTGATGACGTGACAAATTAAACTTATAAGTTTATAACTATAGCTACAACAACACCGTGTTGATATCTATGCTAACACCTTGAAGCGAATGTTGTAATAGACAATAATCAACATAACTATTGTTACATTTTTGCTAGCAACACCATGTAATTTCGTTGTTGTAGGTCATCTATGGGGGTAGTGACAGCTATTCTCTTCCACATTTGTTAAGTGGTGTTTATGTTGTTTGTAACGCCATTTGTTGTACAAGTTGTATTTTTTTTTGTATTTCTTTTGTTTTCTTTTATTTTAGCCCATGGTCTTTGGTTTGACCCATTTGTTTTAGTTTGGCATGTATAATTTTGTGTGTTGATATAGTTTAGAGTTAAAGGTTCTGAAAAAGAGACGAAAACATAATAAAATTGATCTTTCTTCTTCAGTCACTATGGTTTCTTCGGATCTCTGAGATCAAGAAATTTCTCATGGTATGATTTCTTGATTAATTAAGTAGATGACCTTCTGATGCTGATTCTAGCTATTCTCTAAACCCTAAATGGTGAATGAGGATTATTCAACTTCTCAGAACAATTCTTCTACTCTTTATTCATCTGGAATTAACCTCATTGATCCTTATTATCTCTCTAATTTGGATCACGTAGGTATGCAACTCGGTAGTTATATTCTTACGGGTTTGAATTTTCTGAATTGGTCTAGAACATTTAAAATGGCGTTGATAGCCATAAATTAATTACAATTTGTTGATGGAATTATTCCGATCCCTACTGCAACTTCACTTGATCTTCAGAAATGAATAAGAAATGATTACATGGTTATGTAATGGATTTTAAACTTAATGGATAAAGTTTTAGCTGAGAGTTTTATGTTTGTTAATTCATCTCATTAGTTATGAAAGAATTGAATGAGAGATTTGGTCGGGCTACTGCACGAAGTATGTTTGAGTTGCATAAGAGTCTCACTTCAACTCAACAAAATGATAATTCAATAGCTGAGTATTATGGTAAGTTGAATAGTGTTTGGGATCAACTACAACTATAAGAAGGGTCTTCTGAATGTTCTTGTGTTGCTATGAAAAATTGCATTTGTGGAATTTTCAAGAAATTTTCTTGACATTGATCAGAGAAATAAATTGATGCAATTTCATTCAGGTCTGAACAAAGATTTTGATCATGCAAAAGTCAACATTCTTAGTTTTGATCCTCCTCCAAACGTGCACAAATTAATCTTATTACACTTTACAGCAAGTTGAGCAATAAAGTAAACTTAATAATGGTATCACTGTAAATAAAATGAGTGCTTCTCATGTTCAAATTCTAATTTTTTTCAAAAACCTGCTTATCAAACTGTTAAAAAAGATGTTAAGAGGCAGAAAAGTGAGGTTGTATGTGAACATTGCAAGAATAAAGGGCATATTATTAAATAATGCTTCAAACTGGCTGGATATCCTGAATGGGTAGATACAATGAACAAAGAGTTACAAGCACTTGAAAATAATGGTACATGGGAATCGACTTATTTAACTGTTGGTAAAAAGACCATTGGGTCTAAATGGGTGTATAAAGCTAAATTTAAAGCAAATAGTGATATTGAAAGATGCAAAGGAAAAGTGGTCGCAAGAGGTGATAACACTACAAGAAAAATACCCTATTGCAACTAGCTATTTGCAACTGGCGACATATGACAGTTGCAGTAAATGATATTTAGCAACATACCTTTTGTGGCAGTTGCAATAGATGAGATTTTGCAACAGGCTTTTACTTTCTGTCGCAAAAACATGTTTTTAGCAACTGTGTTTCCCTTCTAGTTGCAAAAACATACCTTTAGCAACTGCGCTTCCAGGCATGTTGCAAAAGAAATATCTTTAGCAACTTTTTTCGCCATTTGCAAAAACTTTATCTTTTTACAATTGGTAAAGCCGGTTGCGAAAAACATGTTATTAAAAATAAGCAGTAGTTTTTAATTAAGAAGTCATAAAGGATTACTTATAATTAAACATCAATAAATAAGTAGTAGTTTTTAATGATTAACTTTTAGCCATTAATTTTAAATAATTACTATTAAATAATTAATTATTAGTAATTATATAATAATTAAGATTAATATTTAGTAATTATTAACTAATAATAAAATTTAATTATTATAAAATGATACTTATAATTGTTAATTAAATTATAATAATTAATAGTTAAAAAATAATAGAATAAATAAATAAATATTAAATAATAATAATTAATTAATAGTAACAAACTAATGGATAATAATTAATAATTAATTTGAAATACGAATATGCATAAATAATAAAATCATAATCAATAAATAAATGATAATTGATTAATATTACTATTGAGGAGTAATTAATAATTTATAATAATCTTTTGTATGAATTAATTTTTAACTTGTGTTTGAAAGATGTATTTTTATGAATTAATTAATTATTTGTAATTAATAATTGTTGATATTGCTGCTTTTAATTTTTTAAGTATTTTTAATTAATATTAAATTGTTTAAATGAAATAGAATTTCTAAAAAATGATGCTTTTATATATGTTTAAAAATAACAATTGATACTCTTTAAGTTTAGCCGCTATTTACAACTGTAATCATATGACAGTTGCAAGTTAATAATGAAATAAATAATGAAATAATAATATAATTCATAATTAAACAATAATCAAATAAATAAATAATATTTTGCATATCCATTCGAATGCCTACACACATGTCGTGTGCTGTTTTGTTCGATGGTTGGGTTGGTTTGTACACATCGTTGATCTCTAATTCAGCATGGATGAGTTTTCAGATGTGTTAAAATACGGTTCACTTGTTTGAATTGATCAGTGACTATTGTATACATTATTATTTTATTATGTAATATAAAGTACAAATTTTCTAAAAAAACAATAACTATGTGAATTAATTTAGAATTAGGTTTTAACTTTCGTTAACCCACCCACGCCCCGTAATAATTTACTCTTGCCGCCTTCAATTTTCATCTCCCGCTTCACGTCATCCCTAAAATTAGTAAATTAGCTGTACGATATATTTTTAGATCCAGAAAATTGGTATTAAACTCAATTTCGTAGGACTACTCAGTGGCGAACGCCATGGCGACCGATCTCCAGATTGATGGCGGCAGACCACGTCCCCTTCTTCCTTTCGTCTCCTCCCGACCCGGCCTCCTCCTCCGTTCCTCCATTCAACTGGCCTTCTCCTCCTTTCCCAGGAAGTCCGCCGCCACCTTCCACACCGCTTGGTGCTCCATGTCCACCTCCATTTGAACCGCTATCTAAGAAGCAGGTTCCATATTCTGAGGTCAATCCCTTTTCTCTTCTCTCGAGTTTCGATTTTCATCTTTTTCCTTCGGTTAACAAGTGGTAAAACACACTAATATGTATTGTTTATGGAGCTAACTTCTTATCAATTTAGAAATTACATACAGTGGGTCAGAGAATAAAAAAGTTCAAAATTACAAATTCACAACTTTGTTATGCTTTTACTACATTGGCATTTGCCAAAAGGGGATCTGAATATTATGAATAACGTTCCATGAACTTTTGGGTCAGGTTTTATAAACGTAAGGAAGTGGGAACCAGGGATGGATTTGGTGAAGAAGAAGCTTAAGTAGATGTCAGTTTGGGTCAAACTGAGTAATTTGTTATTGGTGCACTCAGATTTGGAAGCGCTGGGTAGGATTTGCAGTGTAGGTGGTATCACCATTAGACTAGATCGCATAATTGCAAGAATGGAAAGAACAAACAATGCTTGAATTCTGGTAACTTCTCTACAATTCCATAATTTCCTTCATCTGTCACTATAAGATATAATACAAGAGATTGCTATGAAGTTAATGTTGATCATGATTTTAAACCATATGTCTGCACAATTTGTTATATTGGAGATCTTTTCCATGGTTGATTGAATAATAGGAAATGCAAGAATTAAAATACACTAAGTGGTATTATCCATGAATATAGCACAGATCTTGCTTTATGTTCATGGCAGGATTTCAATTCAAAATTAACATATCAAATGTTAATGATTAACTTGATCGTATTGTAAAAAAGCAGTAGAAAACTTTTATTGCGTTCATCCTGTAAGGACATTGTTACTAAGCCATAAAATACTAAGTAATAAACAAATAAATGCATTAAAATCCTGAAAAACACTAATGAAAAGTTATTGTAACCAAAATGAAACAAACTGTCCTTTTTGTAATCCGCTTGAGAAGTATTCGGTTAAAATCTGAAATTTAACATAGTCCTTATTCCTGTCATCTTCTCTATTTTCTTCCATCCACTAAACAAAATTACTCTATTACAATGTCCTTTTTACAACGAGCCTCTATTTCCCGTTGTAATAGAGTGTTATCACAATGGTCATTTCTGGACCGTTATAATAGATATCCTATACAATACCCTTTTTACAACGGACAAAATCTGCCCGTTGTAATAGAATGCTATTACAATAGTCATTTAAAGCCCGTTGAAATAGATGTCAATTTTACAACGTTCACAAAATGTCCGTTGTAATCTATGTTTATTTTACAACGGTCACAAAATGCCCATTGTAAGAGATGGAAATTTTACAATAGGCAATGCCCGTTGTAATAGGTACCAATTTTCACCTCTCATAACATACCCGCTTTAACCGATGTCAATTTTACAATGATCATAAAATGCATGTTGTAATAAATATTTATTTACCAATTTTTGGAAATCAATAAGTAATAATTACAATACTTTCTTAAAATCAATATTGATTTTTCATTATTATTTAATAATTAATCACTAATCATAATATACTAATTACTAACAATAATATTATATCACTAATTATTAGTAATATTATATTATCAATTAATATTTAATAATTAATCATTAATAATATTATATTTATCATTTATAACTTATGATAACTAATGATTATTAATAAATAATCACTAATTACTAATTATATATAATCTGTATTTCAAGAGGCTTAATATTATTTTCAAGTTATTAATAAGTAATATCGAGTGATTAATATCAAATATATAATA
Source organism: Allium sativum (assembly GCA_030737875.1). NCBI lineage: Eukaryota > Viridiplantae > Streptophyta > Magnoliopsida > Asparagales > Amaryllidaceae > Allium > Allium sativum. Next base: position 486,436,568 of record CM060924.1, read on the forward strand.
ATTTGTAATTAACAATAAATATTAATAATTTATGATTAATGATACTATTAAAAATTAATAACATATACATATTAATTATTAACAGTTAATAATTAACATTAAATTATAATAAATAAAAATGAAGTAACATTTAATAAATTATTTTTACTAATCAATATTTATGATTAAATGATTAATTTTCTCGATTTGAGTTTTTAGCCAGTGAGGGTTTGTTTGAGTTTTAAGCAATGATATGTAAAAGTTATAGTGATTGCTTGCGTCATTGGTAGACAAATTTGTATGTCATGGTGATTTTGGGTATTTTATATGTTACAAAAACACGGGTTTCTCCCTGACTCTATTGAGTTTCAATAAGTATGATGTTTGATTGTTTTGGAGCAAACACTTCCGCTTCAAAACCTAGATGTGTATGCAAACGTTTTAAATCTCTTTCGACTGTGATTTATTTCCTAAAAAAATGGCAGACTCTTCTTTCGCTTTATTTCTTCCACCAGTCTTTCCCTCTCGTCCGCTCACTCCCTAATCCTCTACCTTGACTTTCTTCTATCATTCTTCACTCCCATCCACCTCTTTCTCCGTAACCTTTGTCGATTCATTTTATTTTGGTCGATTTTATCTATTCCAGTGTTTTCCGCCACCACCAAACCCTAATTTCCCATCTTATCGCTCCACTATAGAAAACCACATAGTAGAAAGCCACTTTCTCTTCCTTGCCACATAGCAGAAAGCCACTCCCTAATTTCCCTAATTTCCAATGTCATTTTCTCCTCCTTGCCTTGGCTCCACTACAGAAAGCCACACAACTACCCTTCTTATCACTGTATTATCTGGAAAATCTCTAGGTTTTTTGGTTGTGGATCTAGTACATGTTGATCGATGTGCTTGGAGTTTGTTTTGATCAGCGTGTCATCTTGTTTTTGGTAATGGGTGCCTTGTGTGCATGTGGAGGCTGATGAAAGCACCGATGATGGTGATCTTAATTTTTTGGATTGCAGATGTATTTCTGGTTATGTAATTGGTCCCCACAGAGGTATAGTTTCCACTGTTTTACTCATGCTTCCTTTATTTTGTTTTGTTATATCTTTAGATCTTTGCTTTCGTTGATTTTCACCCTTCTTGGTGTTATGACTGCCATACCCATCTTGTTGGTCGTTTGCACCATGTGTGGTGCAGTGCCATTTCACAATCTGCTAATTTTTACAACTTTTGTAGCAAATTATCCTTTTTTCTACTGTCAGCAAAATGAATTTTTGACGGTTCCATAATAGAAATATTCACTTTTGTCTGAAAAAAGGTAACCATGGTTGTAATTTTGTACAATAGCGAAGTTTTTTTACGCTTCCATTTATATAGTATTTTGAACCATCTATTATATTATACGAAAGCACAATCTTCTCGGGGAGCCTCTTCGGTTCCACTTTTAGCAAAAAATCATGATGCTGCTATGAGTCCACATCTATTATACTATATGATAGCACAATCTTCTCGCGGACCCCCTTCAGTTCCACTTTTAGCAAAAAATCACGATGTTACCATGTGTCCACATCTAAAATTCAACGGCTTCACTCTTATTTACCCCGAGTCGATTCCATCTTCTTCCAACTGTAGAGTTAAAAATTGTTTTTTCCCCAAATTCGTTCCCCCCTCTTCCGCCCAACGCTAAATATACAGTTGTCCCCAACATCGCCTTCCAGCTCAAGTCTTCTTCCTTCGCTGTAGATTCCGTTTGAACCCTTTCTCCTCTGTACCAATGTCGGGCTCTATTTCCTTCCACAAAGACGGGGGTTGCAAGGGCTTTCAACTTTGATGCTGGTATGTGCTTCGTTTGACCCCTTTTCCCTCTGCACCAACGTCGGGCTCTATTTCCTTCCAGAAGATGGGAGCTGGAAGGCCCAACTTTACAACATCGACCGATTACGGTTCTGATGCTAGTATGTGTGATGGATAGATATCCAACTGCTCTCACTGCTTCACGTTTCCCTCCGCTTTACCTTTAATCCTAAAAAATCTCTCCCTCAGATGCCGACATCGTCTTCTCCATCTACCTTTGCATAATCTTTTGTTTTCTTCTCCCCTCTACACACCGTGGACAGTACTAGGTGTAAGCCCTTCCCTCTTCCAATGTGTTGCGATGTAATTTCCTCTGTCTCTCTCCGTCGCTTCCTGCCGAATCATGTAACGCCCTAAAATTTGGACCCTTCCTCATGTCCTGTAATCATATCGACGATCAATTAAGGATATTTTTTTTCCTACTAGATCCGACAACCTTGATCATGAATCAACTTACTGAAAGGGAAGAAAAAGTTCAAACCCTTCGCACCGACTCTGCAGTTTTCTTTTTATTATAACAAACAGGTATTCCCCAATTTTTTAAATATGTTTGGGTTGTATGGTTTCAAAATTGATTAATTGAATGGACTTTTGATCTCTAAACTCCTAACATGTCCATTTTATTTTTCATGGATCATTTTCTCACTGGTACAACTAATGCTTGCAGAGTTACGTTACACGTGTCATTTTCACATTTTTGTTTAATTGTTGCAAATTGATTAATTGTTAGTTCCGCTTTTTTCCAAGTTATGTTTGTTTTTTCCCCTGCACTACAGTTGATTTTGTTAAGAAACTAATAAATAACATTTCATATAATTTTTATATATGATAAGAAACCACGACTAAGCAGTAACCATTTGTATATGCGTACACATGTATGAGACATGAAAGAAAAATGAAATTACAAACTCCTTTCATACGAAGACTTTGATATATATTGGCAGTAATCGAAGAAAGCTTCTATGACCATTATTTTCCTATTTTCTCTCTTTGGATGTCACTCAAGTCTTACCCCCAAAAAGAGGAAGTCACCACTGCATATAAAACACCAATTCATTTTATCATACTTTGTTTCATGTCACTATCCCAAATCTAATTTCATCTTCAGTTTTAACATCTAAATTCATGGCATGTTATTTTGTAAACTTTTTGGGCAAACTGTTGATTTCTATCTTTGACCAAAGTCATATTGCGAAATCAATTTTGATTTTATATTGATTTATATCTTTTTCATGACCATTTTTGTTGATTGTAATTATATTTAATGTGTAGGCTCCAAATTGTATTTTAGTTGTAAAATTCCATACTGTTTTAGTTAACTAATTTCACTTTTCATCTGTTACTTTGTTATGGCCAGTGCTCTAGATTTAAAATACATATAAGAAATAATTTGAATCCATAACAACTAAAATTAATTCATTTTGGATGCATGTGGGATGTAATTTTTTCTTACGTGCTTATTGACTTATTAATGTCATTGAAATTGTCTTTTGAAAAACTTAATCATGAATTTTAGGTGAGGATAAGGTCTCAATATTTTTGTGATGTGGTTTTGTTTTTTGTATGAGATTTGAAACATAACTATTAGATCCAGATTTGTTATCTGATATTTACTCTTAAAGAGGTCCCTAATGCTTTGTACTTTAACAAAATCGTCCTTTGCGTTGGTTTTGCAATAACATTTTATTGTGTTGTTAATATTTCTTTCCTTTTGGTTAATGACTAGGTCCACTTTCACTTTTATTTAGTAGATTAATGTAAACATGAATTTTATTTGGTAACTCTGCTGACTATTTCAATATAAAAAAACCACAGTTGTTATCAATAGCTACAAACTTGGGATATGGTAGATAGCAGATTTTCTTGAAGCATAATTTCAGTTACATTATGTTGTCATTGATTATGAACATCACTTTTGTGCATGATTACTGTTAATTTTTTTGTTGTATTAAAAAAAAAATTAACTAGCATTCACTCAACTACAATATACAGTTGAGTTTCAATCAAGAGATCATACATTCCAAAGCGTATAAGTAAAAAATCAAGTGGGTGGTCAAAAAGTGGTAGCAAGTAAGCCTGTGAAATGGTACTTTTTATTTTAATTTTTTTGAACATTATAATATTTTTGCTTTTGCTTTTAGTTTTGAAATGTTTGATCACCTTTGGAAGTAAAACTAAAATTAACATATTTTCCTAAAATAAGTTGATTATTATGGAAAGAAAAATGATAATTATATTTCTGTCCTAAGCACACGCTTTTCAATTTTATAAAAAAAGCTTTTTTGGAGATTATGATCCATCTAATGTTTATAATTTTATCCATATCTTTACTCATTTATGTTACTGCGGCATTTTGTTTGTTTTTCGTTTTAGATTTTTCTAAACATTAACGAACACAATTGAATCATTCCAACTTTTTATTGTTTGAGTTGCTATTTTCATTCTTATGGATTTCTTCGGTACTTATATAATATTTTATGACAATAAATTTTTTGTTATAATTCAATGTTCAGTGTGGTTGCTATCATAAATGATAATAATCGTTTCTCTAACTATCTGTTTTCTGCTATAGTGTGTATCATACATGATTGGACTGAAATTTTCAACTCAACGTTGCAGAGAGAAAAAATATCATTGATTTTATTATTATTCGACCGTTGTTGGTACTAATTATAATGTACGCTAATGTATCATGGCCTAATATTATTTTATCATTATAGTTCCTAAAATCAAGTCATATATTAAAATGGTGAAGAACGCTTCAACATAACTAACATCAGCAGTAGATTAAACACGTTTAAAGACAGATTAAATCCAATGTATGTTTCACTTTTGGCTTTCTTTCAAAGATCCATTCTTTTTATTTCATTGACTTGTTTAATGGAGTGTGTAAATTCCACAAAGTTTTGCTTTAGATGCAATCAAATTGTATAGTACAATTTCATAGTTATACTTAAGACTTTTTTTTTACGTGTTTCTTTCTTGGGAATTCGCCCTCCTGTCCAATTAACCTAAGCTCATGGAATCTGCTATAGCATTGATATTAAGAATTTCATCCGTATACTGTGTTCCGTCCTTAATTAAATTGCACCTTTAATTTATGCTTGATACTAATGTTTTCTGCATATTTTGGAACTGTATTCCGGAGAAGCCTTTTCATAAACAAATATGTTCATTCTTGCTAGATTAATTGAAGTATATAGGCATGACATTAAAATTATTCATGGAAAATTCAATTTTTTGCTGTTGTTGTTGCAGTAGTGGGAGAACATTACCTGGATGTATGGCATAAAGTTAGTGGCTAGACTTCAGATGATTTTATGCAGCAACGTCACAGTGATATGTGATCATTTAAGTGCTTCTAGTATTTCAAAAAATAGAAAAACCAATGTAACTGTACTTTAACCTATCTCTTGCTTCCTAATGCTATGTCCTTCAATAAGTTCCTATCAAGTGTCTATTTATAGTTCTATCTACTTTTATATTGCTTCATCAACATTGCAAATTGTTACGTATCAGCAGTCAATGAAGTCATTTTGTTCTCTAACTATGAACAAACAGTCAATTTGCAGTCCTGCTATCATACCCTTATCACAATCTTTTGGTTTGTTGCTTATGAGATATATAAATTTATATGGTACAATGGAACCCCCATTTTTTCTTTACTCCGCGAGGAGGATATAAATTCAAAATTACAATGTTTCTCCAACTATTGTCTCATGGCAAAGTCACACCTCAGACTACTTTCATATGTTTTGTTTTTTATATCACCTTTTGTAGTTTTCATCATTTAGGACAAAATATTGTAAATGTGGAGAACTCTAAATCGTTAATTCTTATAGCTCACCAGTACCAAAATCAATCTAAAATGGATTGTCCAATCCATTTGTACACCGCTATCACACAATCTACTCTATTTCTATTTACAGTTTCCATTGAATAAGGTCTTTTTGTGTATGCAAGGGGTTATGTATTTAGAAGAGGAAAATGAGGTGAACAGTAACTCACTAATAAAGGAAAAGGGAATTAAGTCCAAAATTGTACTTAAAATGATAATAAGCTATAATTACATTATTTAAATATGTATTTTATTTTCAATCCGTGTGCGAAGCACGGGTTCACACTAGTATATATGAAATTTTCTTTATTGTTGTATGTTCGGATAAACTGAACATTACCTTATCCATATGAATGTACTCCACACTCACAGTTTCAGTATAGTCCAATTAGTAAGTAAAACGAGATGATGTTTCCTGGTTTTCCCCCTTCTAACAATCTTTATTGCTTAAATCATGGTCAGCAATGGAACTTCCAAATATAGTTTATTTAGTTCATTTTGCCAATCAGAAGATAAAATCTTGATGTTCTTTGACCATTTAAGAAAACAAATTAGGTTGGATTGGTAAACTTTTAACCATTTATTTGCACAGTGCAAACCTCTCAATAAAAAAGGGAAATTTGTTTTATTGTACTTCAGCTATATTAAATCATACTTCTCATTTTGTGAAGAAATTAGGACGTAAATTCTAGTTTGTGCTATCGGTGTCTATTTTTTTTGAATACCTTATGAACCATCAAAAGTGAAATCTAACTCTTAACTCACTTAGTTATATCTCCAAACTTGCTCATTGTTAGAAGCCATTTGTAAACTGCTACTGCTTCAGGTTGCAGAGTTGATGAGGACGCTTGCAGATTCAACTTTCAAGTTATCCTTTTGGTACAGAAATGGTCTGTGATGACAAAAGAAGAGGCTCGTTTCTCAAAACATTTGCAGTGTCCGCCTGAGAGCTTTCGCCTTTCTGGGCTTGAGAGCTTATGCTGTTCATTCCTTCCTTGGATGTTAGAGACTATTCTCCTTTGTTAGTATAATCCTTAAATGTTTTTCATGATAATTTTGGTTTTTGTATTTCTATTGATTTGCGTAATCTGCAGTTTTCCATAATCTATTAGGCAACTATCCCAGAGTAGCCAAAAGTTTTAGTTGTTGACCTCTTTTGCTCTATTGCCCATGCACTTATGCCATACAGTATTTACTAGCAGTTTATTTTACTCTAGGATGAATTGCATGTGCTGTTAGCCTACATTTATTCTATTTTCCTATCAAAACAGTTTTGTATCGTGAACCATGAATGCAGATTGTACAGACTAAATTTGTTGGTTGCAATATTGATTGTTAGAGTTGCTATGCAAAATTTACGGTATACTCCCTTTTTATTTTCAGAATCTTATTGTCATTTGGAAGTAGCATGAATCATTGTTTAGTACCGTTATGTTATCATTTAGACATTTTAGAATTCAATGTCAGCCTCTTTATTGATATAAACATAATTGAATTTAAGGCTAAAAAAAAGTTGTAACTATAGCATTGCTCTAGAAAGTAGGTACAAAGTATGGCCCTTAGCCTGCCATTTGTTCAAGTGACTTCCAGTTTTTTCTTTATATTACTATGGTTCCTTTGAATTTACTTATAGTTCATATATTGTTGGTATTTTCTCCATACCGAGGCTGTGTAGGTCTTATTTCTTTCTATTTGAATTCATTTGTTCATTTCTGTTCGATTCTTGTTGTTGTTTGGTAATTTCAGGTTAGCTTTCTGATTCTCGTTGCTGTTTGAAATTCCTGACTCTCGTTGCTGTTTAGTTCTGTTTGTTGATTTGAAATGGAAGACAAAGATCCGTCGGTAGAGGTAACGACAAAGGTCGATCGGACGCTGCCAGTAATCCTTGAATTGGCATCGAAGGCAGTTGCTTTATTTTCGAGTCTGAAATATGCTAAATGCATTGATGTTTAAGTCAGCTACTAGCGAGAAAGGAAGGATACATAAAGGTTAGTTTCCCATTTCAAACTCATTAGGAAGTTGTAGGTTGGCTTTGAAATTGAAAAAAAAAATGGCCTCTTTCATAATGGTAATATCTTGGTTCTTGTTTTAGGATGTAACTGTCTTCTCTTGAACGCATGGCTATTCCATTGAAATTTTCCATGTTAGATTTATATCAAATCATACAAATGAAAAAAAGAAGTTTACAAAGCATTTCTAAGATTGCCTGCTATTGAATGCTGAATTATATCTAAACAAGCTGTGTTAATTATGCCCTAGTTGCTATGTACACTGGTCAAGCATTTCAATGTAGATTTTGGCATGATAATATTACCATTTTACTTCTCATGGAAATAGTGCATGGGCCATAGCTGAACATAGTTGCTATGTTTGGCATTTCAGTGTTATGTAACCGTGCTTTTAGAAAATTGATATCTCAAAAGTAACCAAATCATCATGCTAAAGGGGATGAAAAATGCAACGAATCACTTTTATTAAGGGAAATCAATAACATCCATTATTGTCAAAGTAGTGCTACTCATAAATTCCGTTCTTGTTTAATTGAAGATGACCAACAGTACGATACTATCTCTGACTTTACACATTACATGGGTCTTCAGTGCACAGCTCATCACCAACCAATCAGCTAACAGAGATGATAAAGAATATGATGTCACAACCGAACTGCAGGTCAAACTTAAATTAATGATTACACTTATTGTTTAACATTGAACTGCTAATATTTTTGAGCAAATCACTATACTCCGTAACCCCAAAAATTTTCAGCTGTGAACTGTCTACTTATGTATATCCGGACTAACAAGCTTTATATAGTGTAAATATTTTTAAATTAAGTGCCATCCTTAAATAAGTTCATTTTTTCTATTTTCATTCTTAAGCAATAACTAACCGTTGTAACTTCGATTTGCACAATTTCGTTGTAACTAAGTAATTCACGGAGGATGCATCCCATGGACGTCCAGACGCAGTTCAAAAAGGTATTCTAGAAGCATCAGAGATTGCAAATTTAATGTAGAGCTTCTGATTGTCACGGACGGTTAGTATTTCTCTCCAAACCCAACTATTATTTTTCTTTTTACGAATGCTCCTGAAATCTTTGTTGCCTTATGATGTATGCTGCATTATACAGTTCAGATTTTTTTTATTTTTTTTTTATTTTTTTTAAATTTGGAGGCGTACATTTGAGAGCTACACTTATCCACGCTTCTTTTTAGCATTCCTGATATATCTCTAAAACTGCTGCTGCACTGCACAATGGTGCTAAGCACCAGCCATAACAGACCACACTAACTCATGCAACATGTAACGTCAAATCTATCGACAATCATGACATTTTTATTTAGGTTATATGTACAAATTTAAAGATGAAAATGTGCGCTGCAGTTGTATTTTTTGTCGATGAGCGATGTTTGAAGAAGAGGAAAGGGTATAATGCAAGTTTGTTTAATAAAATTATTACATGAGTTTGTCTATTGTCTCCTGCAAATACGCTCAAAGTTCAAACCTTACAATAATTAGTTCTGAATGGTGTATAATAATATATTCTCTCTACATTTGATAACATTTTTTTTCACACCTGATCCTGATGCAGAGGGGACGATAGCAAGTACTGATCCTGATGCTTTAATACATTTTAAAAAGCTTGGAGCTGATGTTTGGAAGATATATGTGAATGTAGCGGTGGAACTGGAAGCTTTTTTGTTTAGGCCAAATTCGGAGATGTCCACTATCAAACAGGCCGTTGGATCTTGTGAAACTAGTTATGTAATTTATGTTAGAACTATGTCGATGTAACTTATCTAATCTTTTGGAACGTAAACTTATCTAAATCTTCTGAAATCTAAACTTATATAACGTTTTAAAATGTGTTGGAATTTTATGAGTGTTGCTTTAGTCTTTTATTATATGTCATTATGTGATTTTGATTGTTGCATCACAATATTTATTGTATGTTAAAATATTCATTATTATTATGGATGTATATAGAGTAATATTCATTATTATTATTATTATGGATGTATATAGCAGCAATTATATTTATATTTGCATTTATTTCGCAACGGGCTAAAACTGTTGTTATATGTTAATTTTACAACGGGCAAAAGCCGCTTTTAATTTATTAGCTATTACAATGGGTTTATAACCATTGTCATATAGTAATAGCACGCGACAGTGCAAGTTATTATAACAGTTATTTACAATGGTCATGGCCCGTTGTAAAATAGTTAGGAGTTATTACGACGGGCAGATGCCCATTGTGAAAAGCATATTACAACAGTCTTTGCTCGTGGTAAAAGGATTGTTTTGTTGTAGTGATCACTGTCAAACCATTTTGCAATGCAATAAAAAAAACATGTATATACTACTAAAAGAAATATATTAATATCTTGTATTGCAGATTTATAGAGATAACAAAAAATTACATTTTAGGAATTCTACTCAAATTATGCTAAATACCAATTTTCCTCCCAAATCACAATAGCATATATGGTGAAATATCATTGAAATATAAAAATAAGCCAACTTCATGTTATCTTTCGATAAACCATCCGGTAACACTAGTTAGTAAGCTATGACAATGCAGTTTTGGCCTGGTTTTGGTGATGTTGTCTGATATAATTATAGCTTCACAGTTCAATGGTATGAATTAGTGCGGTCTATTATTATTTTATGATAGCGAAATTCTATACTGGTAGAGCACTTCTTTCAAACTTGTGCGCTATGTTTAGTTTGGCCGATAGGGGGTTTTCAAGCATCTTGTTGGGTTATCCCTTTACTCTTAGTTTGTCTATGTGTGCACAGGTTGTGTTTCATTTGTGAAGGCACAACTTCTAGGCTGGTACTTTGTTATTTAATTTTATTGGACTAGTGTAGTTTAGTCGTATTTAGCCGTATTTGATGAATACCAGAACATTATTTTGTGGTCATAGTGTGTTGAAGTTGCAAGTTCTCATTTGAAATTTTGATGGGAACATGTTACTTAATTTATTTTATGATACAAAAGTTATTTGATGAATACCAGGCCATTATTTTGCTTGTTATAAGTTCAGCTAGCCGCAACGATTTTATTACGCACCACTTGCTAATGTATGCACTAAATTTTACTATGCAACCATTTGAATATTATTTGAAACAATTATTTTATTTGCTGTATTCAGATTTCATGTATTTTAGCTGTATTTCTTTTACTTCTACTAATCTTTTTTTAGTAATAGTATTGCATCTCACGCAATTATTATTTTCAAATATAATATATTGAGCTAAAATAGAACAAAATATTTGAGAATTATAAAAGAAACAATCATCACTTGGAAACTTTGCTTGTATGTGCAGGCACACACGCACTCTCTATCTTCTTTATATTTTTACTTGGACGATGTGGAAGTCTTACAAGAGTTAAAGAAGAGGCAAACTAGGCCTCAAATGACTCACCCATTCTTTCACCTAAACAAAGTTCAACTTGCTCTCTACGCAGATGATCAAGTGACGATGGGAAGTCATCCTCGGCTTTGTTCCCCTCTCCCTTTTCTCATGCAACTCTTTCTCATCAACATATTATGCCTATGCTTCTCTCTATTGTCTTATCTTCGATTTCTCCCCATGCATCTCTCTTTACCTGTTACATTTAGTTTTACATGAATGCATGTGCATTTATAGTCATATTCGTAATGAAACCATGCTACATGACTCAGGAATATAAAGAGACAAAGCATATTGTGTTGACTTATCCATTGCCATGGTATATATTATGCTTCTATCAAACACCTTTTGTGGAAATAGCCGCATGTATCATAAATATTTTTGGAATGCACTCCTGTACAAGTGGTTGTAGTTGACATGCTAATTTTGAATATCCGCAGGTTCAATATCATTATATTATATTATATTCTTGAAGGGTGATTGGATGCTGGTTTGGATCATGTTATACACCCTTGTTATTTCTCTTGCCGTTGACTTTCAGTATCAGTACTTGTTAGAGATATTATTCTCCATTACTGATATATATATTCCAACACATATATTCTTCCATGTGCAGGTCAAGACATCTTTATTGCTTGGAGTCGGTGTGTTTCACTGAGGATTTTAAGGTAGATCGATCGTTACTTTGTATAAACTGTCACATACATAGGTGGATAGGATAATTACTGTTTGCTGACTCTGTGAATTTATAGATACGAATTTTGAAGTTAACTTGTTTAAAATGGATCTATATATAGTTATTTGGTGCAACCTGCCAGTTATGTATGTGGATTACATTTAAAGTTCCCTTAATCTGAATTACTGGGTACAAATGTACTTCTAGTCTTTTTTGAATAATAATATGTAAAAAACAGTAAGTAGAACAGTTTCCATGTCAAGTAAATGTGTATGAAGTTTGAACTTTGTACCTAATATAACTAGCAATAATTCTGCTCCTTGAGTTTAGAAATTAACTTCTAGAAAGAAGCTGTTGACCAGAAGTGATATTGAAAATCTGGCACATATCTGCATTCAAGTTTGTTAATCATATAACCAAAAATAGTATATTTCATTTAGATTTGCTAATGGATACGAGGGATATGATATCGCCAAATAATTATTGTAGAAATTAAGAAACTGCATTAATCCATTTCAAATGAATGAAGCTACTTATGCTTCACATGCATGTTGCAGGGGAAAAATGTCAGGAGATTACTCAAAGAGCAGCCTAAACACTAGTATGGACCTAGCCAATACGGTGAAGCAAGCTAAGAGCCCTTTGTTGATGTCCCCAGATATACACTACATGATAGAGTAGAAATATGATTAGAAAATATTCTATTCGAAAAAAATATGTTACGTGAAAAAAGAAATTGTTATACATGAGTAATGTATGAAAATTGTAGAAATTTTTGTTGTAATTGTTTGTAGTATTAAAACTTTGTTAAAATAAAATTTTTATTTGTTTATTTTATTTTGTGATATATACTATTACCAAAATGAATACTATAAGCTGTAATATTTTTTTTTTACAGATTTATGGATCTATTGCAACAGGCATATACTGTTGCAAAATGATCTGTTGCAACAGCAAAAGCCTATTGCAAAAAAGGATACCGCAACATCTTATTGCAACAGGTAGAAAATGTTATGGACTTTTTGCAACTTCGGCTATAACAACAGGCGCGGACCTGTTGCAACATGTCTACTGCAACAGACATCGTCTGTTGCGAAAAGTGTTTTTTTGTTGTAGTGTAAACATATATCTGGTAAGGACAATAAACATACTTTTAGTCCCTTGCAAAATTAACCATTGTTAGTGTTAGAATAACCGATATATGGTATATGTAATATATAATAACATATATAACCAATGACAACTTCTACCACTGATATATGGTATTTAATAAATACCATATATCAATTATTCTAACAGTTAGCTTAATTATGGTTGTGGATGCAATAAATAAATGAGATATTAAGCAATTGGGCATTAATAATGCTTTATTTTGGGTATATTGATGAAGAAGTCTAAATGAATCGTCTTCCAGGTTATAAAAGAGCAAAACCAGGTCAAGTTTGTAAGTCAAGAGGTCAATTTATGGCTTGGAACAGGCAAGTAGATGTTGGAATAATGAATTAACTAAGTTTCTGATTGAGTGGAGTTTTACTCAATCAAAACAAGATTATTCAAAAATTTTCATGTCTAACAGTAATTCATTTACAGTGATTGTCACATATGTTGATGATTTGTTATTAACCGGAAATGAAACTACAATGATGAATAGTTTGAAGAATGATTTGCATAACACTTTTCTTGGAATAGAAGTTTCAAGATCAAGTTCTGGTATATTTTTGAATCAAAGACAATATATTTTGGACATGCCATGTGATAATCAAATAGAAGAATGTAAACCTGCTGCTTTTCCTATCCAAAAGGGTTTGAAGCTCAGTCTTACTGATGATGAAGTTTTAAAAAATCTTGAAGTTTGCTGGAGGCTCATTGGTAAATCCCTATATTTAAATCTTACTCGACCTGACATTTCATTTGCAACAATTAAGTCAATTCTTATATGTTCCAAGACTAACACATTATAAAGCAACTATACATATTCTCAAATATCCTAAGGGTACTTTTAATCTTAGTCTTCAATTTTCTACACATTCAGATTAGCATTAACAAGTTATAGTGATGCTGACTGGGGAACTTGCCCAGACTCAGGGAGATCTTTAAGTGACTATTGTATTTTTTCTTGGTAATTCTTTAATTTTTTGGAAAAAAAAAGAAGAAGTCTGTTTCCAAAAGTACAGCAGAATCAGAATATAGGAGTATGAGCTACACAACTAGTGAGATTGTTTGGCTGGAAGGAATACTTGGTTAACTAAGTATAACTATTCCTACTGTTATGTAACGATTACTCTATTCCTTCAATTCATTCCGTGACGTGAGGCTATTTATTCAAACCGTCATTTTTACCGTCAAAACATATGAGGCAATCCTAACACCTACTATTTTCGCTCAACACATTGCTGAAAATCCGTTTTTTCATGAGAAGACTAAGTACATAAGAAGTAAACATCAAAAATTGGATGTTCACTGCGTAAAAGAGCATGCGCAGACAGGTTTTATCCAATGCAAACATGTGAAATCTTCGTTACAGCTTGCTGATATAATGACTAAGCCATTGGGTGCAGATCAGCTTTAGTTTCTTTCTTCGCCGATTGGTTTGGTGAATAATGTTTCTATTCAAGATTGACTTTGTTATTCTAAGCCAAGTCCATCTTGAGAGGGGCTGTTAAGCGGTGTTTCCGTTTGTTTGTAGGTTCATTTGCTATACAATTTCTTTCGTTTTCTTTTGTTTTAGCCCATGGTCTTTGGTTCGGCCCATTTCTTTTAGTTTGGTCTGCATAATTTTGTGTGTTGATATAGTTTAGAGTTGAGAGTTCTGAAAAAGAGACGAAACATAATAACATTGATCTTTCTTCTTCAGTCATCATGGTTTCTTCAGATCTCTGGGATCCAGAAATTTCTCAATATTCAACGTAGTTTCCAACAGATTATTCTCTTTTATTTCTTTGGTGGTGAAGCTATTTTTTTTTTCTTTCCATTTTTCATTAGTTTTTCTCAGGTGGAGAGCTTACGTACAGACTTCGTAATTGATTAAAGGGAGAACAAAACTACAAAGTATATATGCAATAACTTTTTTTTGTCATGAGAATGGAAGCAGAATAGACAAAATCACCATATGGGTGCATTCAAAACTATATTATGTATAACTACTAGAGCAATTCTTCTATGCCAGGCCAGCACCCATGTCCCGTGTGTGCCCACCAATCAAATTTCCTCATTTTCGTTTTTTTGCATTTAAGTTTCCGGACAATTAAGAGATTTAACTGCAAAAAGCGGAAATCAGAGGGCTGTGATTGGTTGGGGACACGGGGCACATAGAAAACGGGGACAGAAGAATTGGTGCGATTAACTACATCTCAAAATTTCCTCTTGGACTCAAGGTACTTCAGATAATTATAGATGTCTGCAGCTTTCAGGAGAAACGTGTGCACTGGCATATATTCTCATATTTTCTTGCTTGATCAGTGCATCCTGAATATGGTATTATTCTAGCCAGCTGAGCCAACCAATTATTTTACTACGATTGAACATATTATACTTAAGGTAGAGGATATGCATATCATCCAATTTTAGTTGCAAGGTGTTATGATGGATTCAGGTTAATAGATATAGCTCTAATGACCTTTATTTACTTTATGATAGATTTCGTTAAGTATCATGGAAAAGCTGACGATATTGAAGACTTATTGGACCTATTTGTTTGAAAGTTTGTTAGAAAGGTGGATACCCTAAGAATATGACGCAAGATAATGACTATTAAATGTCTTATTATGCTACTGATTTTGATTCTGAAAATACAAATTTATTACCAACATAAATAGTTGTTTCACAACTTCTCTTCTTAGATCATCTACTTGACATGATACTTGTTAAGACTTATCTTGGACTTTGTACATCAGAAATATTTAATAACATGTCTTTGCATTTCGATAATTGGGTATACATAAGCAATTCATACCTAGCTGATGCAATCGTTAGCAATCCCATACTAACGTATAAAAGAAGAACCATGCGTGTGAAAAACATTGCATGCTTGGCTTCTTTCTTTCTAGATATACCATACCACGCCCTACCTAATGGGCCTTCGATTCACACATTTATACCTAAGTATATTATAGCAGCAGATAACTAGTTAAAAAGCTTTTTTATATAATCTGTTTAACTTCTGCCATGAATTCTCCCTTTGCATCTTGAGTTGTTCATAGAAGTTTTCAATAAAAGTTTCAGCCTTCATGAACAACTCTTGCTTGCTTATTTCTTCTTCCACCACTCAGCTCCTCACTCGAATTTTTACCTCTTCTTCTTTCGCTGACTCTTCTTCCTCTTCGTGGTTCGCAATAAAAAAGATGCTTGGCCTGGACTTGCACCTTTTTAGTCCATTGTTACCCTTTTTTGTTTCTTCTGGCTTCGTCACTGGCTTCAGTATTATCGACTTTTTGCCCATTATATTAGTGTTAAATATTGTACTAGTGTTATAAGTAGCATCCATGGTAGTATACATGGCTAGTTTTGTTGGTTCATCAGTAGGTTTCAAGCTAGGATAGAAAAACCCGGCTTCGAATCCAAGAACAATTATGAGGAGGTTAAGTATGAAGTAGAGGTAAGAAGATCTCATGGATGATGATATAAATGGAGTCCAGACCAGGATAATGATGAAAATTATTAAGAGTAGAATCTTGGCCAGCATTGGTTTTTGATTTTTCTCCATTGTAATATATTTTGATATTGAGTTGAAGAAAACGGTAGTGTAGATGTAGTAGGGGAGTTGGACATGTATTTATATAGAAGAGAATGTATACGAAGTTCAAACAAGAAAGCTATAAAGCTTGGGAACTAGCACTTTAAATATGACAAATTCCCTTTTCAAGATATTTCAGATTCATAAGACTACATGTGTATCATAAGAAGTGTGTAGATAAAAATGAGTCTAGTAAGAACTTAAAACAACTTTAGTAGGAATGAGTGTGAAATTTCTTCAATGAATAGATAAGGTCGGTAGTAAATATCAACACTTTTTAAATGCGTACAACCAGAACACTACCGATTTGCCAGGGATGGGGCCAAAAAAAGTGCTCGTGTCCATTAACATACTGAGAAATATAGATATTTAGGGTCGTTGAATTTTCAAGTTCTACTTGTTCATGTTGCTCTCTTAGTTATAACCACTTGAGAATAGTGGACAATGGACCCCTACTGTTACATCCTTGCTTTAGGATATTTGTGCACGTACGTTGCAATCTGTCTCTGTGTATGTATGCAGGAAGCCTTGATGCATGCATTACCTTATCTCTGATCTACTAGATGCACCTTTTAGCCAAAAAATGAAGTGCGAGCCGTGGCGGATCCAGGTTTTTGGTTGAGGTAGGGCAAAAGTGCAAGACCAGTGCCACATTGCGAGATTACAGTAGGTTTTGGTGTCTATGTACATGAATATGTGTTGAACTATTGTAAAACATGAGCTGGTAGCATGATTAGGCCCAAATTTCGGACTGTTGTGGGCTGTTTGCGAAGCTGACATAGGGCATTGCTTAGAAATCAGGTAGGGCTGCATGTTAAAATTCAGTGTTTCTTACCAAAATTTCACATTTCCATAGCGCAGGGCCGGTTGTAGCCTAGGGCTAGGGTTGTCTCTTTCCGGGGGTTGCCCCAGGTGGCCGTTTGGCTCGTCTAGCCCCGGAGCAGGCAGGGCAGGCCTTGGCCCTAGCTGGCCTCAAGGTAGATCCGTCCCTGAGTGCGAGTGCACGTAATACTACAGTTCTTTCTAAGAATATGCGTGTATGTGAAATGAAATACAAGATGATTTGGGGTGGCATGGTTGTGAGCTTGCGTAGCCTTGTAGGAACAGTACACATAATTACCACTTACCTATGCTGTATAACACACATTATACTAACCTTATTCTTGCCTCCTAATGCTGGAGATTTTGGGCATAGATATTTTAGTGAACGATGATGTATTTAATGTCCATCGTTGTCAAGTAGTGAACAGGAAAACATGTTTATATATCATTTTCCATCAACTTGTATTAGTCTTTAAATTCGGTGAATTATAAAAGCATATAAAACTAATAGAGGTAATTAGGGAGAAGGACAAACTTTACCAAAAAATTAGACTGAAGGACACCAAGTTTTATTTTTAGTCTGAAGGACAAACTTTGAACCAAAATTAAACTGAAGGAAAATGCTAAATGTAATTAGCATTATATTCAATTTTTTACACCGCACGGAAATGCTAGTTTTAACTAGCATTATTCAGTTTTACACTATAGAAAATGCTAATTATATTTAGCATTATCCTTCAGCCTAATTTTTTTCAAAGTTTGTCCTTCAGTTTAAAAATAAAACTTGACGTCCTTCAGACTAATTTTCTGGTAAAGTTTGTCCTTATGCCTATTTTCCACAAACTAATAAATATAAATGTTGTATATAGATCGGTGAAATAGATATACCACCTCAATTCATATCTGACTTTTAACAAAAAAAAAAATTTGTGAAATTAGGTGTGTAAATTGGTCGGATCGGACCAGACAAAGGTGTTTTCGGTTTTGTCTTAAAAAAATCGGAACGAACACGGATCGAACTGAAATTTTTCTCGGACAAATTATGTTGTCCTAATTCATGTCTAAAATCAAATCGACACAAACGGACCAGTCAGACAGACATGGCTATTTATATCATGTTGTATACTTCTTAATTGATTTTCTCTTGACTATATATCGAATTACAAAAAATATTGGATTAATTCGAACAAACAAACTGACCAGATGTGATTTTTTTCTCATACAAAATTTATTCTTCTAACTCGTATTATAAAAAAGAACTAGATAGACTCGGATAGACGTAGTTCAGTCGCGGACACGAACGGACGTCGTTCGGTCGCGGACACGAACGGACGTCGGACATTTGTACAAAATTTACAGCCCTGTGTGAAATAGTACAAACTAATAGATCCTCTTAGGTTTATTATGGGAACAGCTTGGCTAAATTCCCAACTAAGCTTCAAAATAGCCAAAATATCCTTATCAAAATAATAATAATAATATAAACAGGTCCCTTGAACTAAGTCAACTAATAATTGTATAAGAATCATGTTATAAAGCCCGAAAATATCGAGGAACAGAAGTGCGGATCTTACCGCGATTCACGGAGGACTGTTAATTTCTTCATCCAAGCGGAAACGTAGTCGTCGGATTTCATATTCAG
Source organism: Allium sativum (assembly GCA_030737875.1). NCBI lineage: Eukaryota > Viridiplantae > Streptophyta > Magnoliopsida > Asparagales > Amaryllidaceae > Allium > Allium sativum. Next base: position 486,455,529 of record CM060924.1, read on the forward strand.
GCCTTTTTCCCTATTAAACGCCGGGCTTTCTAGCATTTTCGATTGTATAAATTTATGCAATTATTCAGTTTAGTTGTAGACATTTATGCAATTATATTTAAAAATTATTGAAATTTCCTCAATTATTTAATTAAATTTTGCGGAAATTACAGTGATTATTCATCCAAAATATTATGGAAACGTCTGCACATAATTATACAATTTTTTGACATAATTGCATAAATGTTTGCAATTATTCATTGAATAATCGTATAATCTTGTGAATTTTAATAATTACATTTTAGGGGTCTAATTATGATCTCTTTTTGGGAAGAAGTTTATGTGCATTAAGTTTGGCTTTAAGGACCTGAGCCTAATATTTTATTATTGTAACAATCTACATTTATAACTTTTACGTTGGGCGTTTGTTGATAAAATAACTTTTACCTTATAACTACGTAGAGTTAATGTACACTAATCCTACAACAAATTTAAAGAGATACGAAATTAACATGCTCCTTCCTAGGATTATTATTATTGAAAGTTGTAAAAGGGTATTTTTGTCATGGCGAACGATGGAAACTTCCACTCCCGCCTTCTTCTTCTTCACTACAGTCAGGCCCGGCCCTAGGGGTAGTCGAGGGAGACGACCGCCTAGGGCAACCGCCTGGATGGGGGCAGCGAGAAGGAGGAGAAGCAGCAGTAAACTTTAATATCTATATTTTAAGAATACTATTGTGGGAAGTAAGCAGCAGTAAACTTTAAACTCTGTCTGACCCCTCTCATTTTCCTTTTATCCCAAAGGATCCTTTGGCAGATCACCGTACAGAAGAGCCAGATGCTTCCCTTACCTAACCAGTCAAGCCCTCTTCATTTGCCTTTAACTAGTTCAGGCTTCCTACTCCTCTTCATTTACTAATGCCTTCCACGCCTAATTCGGATCAATCCTAAACTGATTGCAGAAATCCCTCGAATGCTACCTGTGCCTGAAAGGATTTAGTTTTAGGTAATCAAACTCCCGTTTATTCTCTGCTTAACTTTTATCAACAAGAGGAATTTAAAATTTGAACCATGCTAGAATGTCTTCAGACGTAATCCATAAGACTACAACAATGGGAAAATGCTAATGTGATATACGTTGTTGGTTCCAAGCCTCATTTTCCATCTGTTAAGAATTATATTCATAGGGTTTGGAAGTCGTTATATTATTTTACTATCTAATCAAAGGAAGATGACTTCTGCAATATCAAAATTGACAGTAAAGAAGATTGTGACTGAGTTCTAGAGGGAGGGCCATATTTCTATAATAAGACACTAACGATGATGAAAAGATGGTCGTTGTGTATGAAACTCTTCTTTTAAATAAATCAAGCATGGCAAGGACCATATATGGCTATAAAAGTATAAACAAAGCAAAACAATCCTATGTGTTAATTTGTGATCCGAAATTCTCATTAGAATTGGTCCAGCAGATTTCACCTAAAGGATCTTATCTATATCCTTAATTTATTCTCTTGATTGAGATATTTTCAGCAACCTCATTTAAAGGATAAAGGAGATCTTTATTTTATTCTTTCTCTCCTTATTTGGCTGCATGAAAGTAGAATATAAATTCATTGCTATAGTTTGTAATGAAAATAAGCTTATAAAACTCCATAAATTAATTAATAAAATTTGTCTTTCTCCCGTGGTTTTTTTTCTTCCCAAAAAGGGTTTTCCACGTTAAATCTTGTGTGATTCTATTCTTTGCTTGCTTCTTTGATCATTTATTTATTAACAAGTGGTATCAGAGCGCTGGTTCGTTCAACATGGCGTCGTTAAAGTATGATCTTCCGCTATTGGATCGAAACACTTAATTCTCATTGTGGCAAGTGAAGATGCGGGCGTTGCTCGCACAAGCTGATTATGATGATGCATTGGATGGATTCGGGAACAAGAGATTTGAACTATGGATCGATGATGAGAAGAGAAAGGATCAGAAGGCTTTGTCTCAAATTCAGCTTCATCTACACAATAATATTTTGCAAAAAGTTTTGAACGAGAAGACAGCGGCTTCTCTTTGGCTGAAACTGGAGTCAATTTGCATGACCAAGGATCTCACAAGTAAGATGCATCTCAAACAAAAGCTGTTTCTGCACAAATTGCAAGAGGGAGGTAATTTGCTTGACCATATTTCTGATTTTAAAGAGATTGTTTCTGACTTGGCTGCAATGGAAGTCAAACATGAAGAGAAATCAGATCAAGATGTTTGATGGTGCAATCAGAACTTTAATAGAGGTTCGGTTCATTCCCAACATGAAGAGAAATCTGATTTCTTTAAGTGCTCTTGATGACAAAGGGTACAAATATTCAGGTGGAGGTGGTGTCCTGAAAGTCACAAATGGATCTCTTATTGTAATGAAGGGAAATCTTAGGCAAACAAATGGCCTTTATTATCTTCAAGGCACTACTGTTTCAGGTAATGCTTCCCCTGTTATCTCAAATAATATTTCTGATTGTGATACTGCTAATCTTTGGCATATGCGTCTTGGACATATGAGTGAATTAGGTCTGTCAGAGTTGAACAAGAGAGGACTTCTTGATGGGTACAACGCAGGCAAGCTGAAGTTCTGTGAGCATTGCATTTTTGGCAAGCATAAGAGAGTGAAGTTCAACACTGCAGTTCATACAACAAAAGGCATTCTAGATTATGTGCATTCAGACTTATGGGGACTGTCTAGGAAAGCATCCATGAGCGGTGCTTGTTACATGATGACAATTATTGATGATTATTCCAGAAGAGTTTGGCCTTATTTTTTGAAACATAAATCTGAAGCTTTTTCAGCTTTCAAAGAGTGGAAGACTATGGTTGAGAGACAAACTGAAAGGAAGGTAAAGAAGCTTCGGACTGATAATGGGATGGAGTTTTGTTCAGATGAATTTAATTCATTTTGCAAGGCTGAAGGCATTGTTAGGCACTACACCATACCTCACACTCCTCAGCAAAACGGGGTTGCCGAGCGTATGAACAGGACTATCATTTCTAAAGCTCGCTGCATGATGTCAAACGCAGGTTTGGATAGACGTTTTTGGGTTGAAGCTGCTTCCACAGCTTGTTATCTCATCAACTGCTCTCCCTCTGTTGCTATTGGTAAGAAAACTCCGATTGAGGTATGGTCTGGTTCTCCAGCATTCTGAATTGAAAGTTTTTGGATGCATTGCTTATGCTCATGTTGATAATGGAAAGCTAGAGCCAAGAGCTGTTAAATGCATTTTTCTTGGTTATAAGTCTGGTGTTAAAGGCTATAAATTATGGAATCCTGAAACAAGTAAGGTTGTAATTAGCAGAAATGTTGTGTTTAATGAATCTGCTATGTTACATGATATTCCATCTACTAATGATCTTGTTGAGAGTAAGCAGAAATCAAATGTCCAGGTGGAGCATATTATTGATTCAGATGCTACATCAAAAGCAGAAATTGAGGGACAGGATGAAGCAACCATTGTTGAGGATCCTCCAGCAGTTATGCAACCACCGCAGCAATCTATTGCAACAAGCAGACCTAGAAGGAATCCAAAACCAGTAAGAAGGTTTATTGAGGAAGCAAATGTTGTTGCTTATGCGTGTGCTGTTGCAGAAGAAATAGAAGGTATTGCCGAGCCTTCTTCATATTCTGAGGCTGTTATCTCTAGTGATTTTGATAAGTGGATGGCTGCTATGCATAATGAGATGAAGTCACTTGCAAGAAATGACACTTGGGACTTAATCAAATTGCCTAAAGAGAAGAAACCTATTCATTGCAAATGGGTTTTCAAGAGAAAAGAAGGTGTTTCTCCAAACGATAAGACAAGGTACAAAGCAAGATTAGTTGCAAAAGGTTACAGTCAGATTCCAGGTATTGACTATAATGAAGTTTTTTCCCCTGTTGTGAAACATAGCTCAATTCGCATTTTACTCAGTATTGTTGCTATGCTTGATTATGAGCTTCAACAGTTAGATGTAAAAACTGCATTTTTACATGGAGAATTAGAAGAGGATATTTGTATGCATCAACCTGAGGGTTTTATCATCCCTGGAAAAGAAAATCTTGTCTGTAAATTAAAGAAATCTCTTTATGGATTGAAACAGTCACCTAGGCAGTGGTATAAAAGATTTGACACTTTTATGCTATCTCAAGGTTTTAAAAGGTCCAATTATGATAGTTGTGTCTATTTGAAAATTACTACTCATTCAGCCGTTTATTTGCTACTTTATGTTGATGATATGTTGATTGCTTCAAAAGACAAGGCAGAAATTGAAAATTTGAAAAAGGCAGTTGAGTAGAGAGTTTGAAATGAAAGATTTGGGGGATGCTAAGAAGATTCTTGGCATGGAGATATCAAGAGATAGAACTTTTGGAAAATTATACCTAAGTCAGAGTGGGTATGTTAGAAAAGTGCTTCGCCATTTTAATATGCTTGATTTCAAACCTGTAAGTACTCCTCTTGCTGCACATTTCAAATTGTCATCAGCCATGTGTCCACAATCAGATGAGGATATTGAGTACATGTCTAGAGTTCCTTATTCTAGTGCAGTTTGTTCACTTATGTATGCCATGGTTTGTTCACGTCCTGATTTATCACATGCTTTGAGTGTTGTCAGTAGATTCATGGCCAATCCTGGAAGAGAGCATTGGAAAGCAGTTCAATGGATTTTTAGATATCTTCATGGCACTGCAAATGCTTGTTTGCAGTTTGGTAAATCTAAAGATGAACTTGTTGGTTATGTGGATTCTGACTTTGCTGGTGATTTGGATAAAAGAAGATCATTAACAGGTTATGTTTTCACCATTGGTGGTTGTGCTGTGAGTTGGAAAGCAACCTTGCAAACTACCGTAGCATTATGTACTACTGAGGCCGAGTATATGGCTATTTCTGAAGCATGTAAAGAAGCTTCTTGGCTGGGAGGTTTATATTTTGAGCTTTGTGGAGATACATCTTGCATTACTATATTTTCTGATAGCCAGAGTGCTATATGCCTTACAAAGGATCAAATGTTTCATGAGAGAACTAAGCATATAGATGTTAGGTATCACTACATTCGAGATGTTATTGCTAAAGGTGGTGTTAAAGTTTGCAAGATAAGTACTCATGACAATCCCGCTGACATGATGACAAAGCCAGTTCCAATTACTAAGTTTGAGCTTTGCTCAAGCTTGGTTGGTGTTACAGTATAGTCTTTAGGGACTATTGGAGTAAGGACAGATATTTATTTGTTGAAGGAGTTCGTTTTTTGTAGTTCATCTTTCTACTTCAAGATGAGAATTCGTCTCAAGGTGGAGATTGTTAATTTGTGACCCGAAATTCTCATTAGAATTGGTCCAGCTGATGTCACCTAAAGGATCTTATCTATATCCTTAATTTATTCTCCTGATTGAGATATTTTTAGCAACCTCATTTAAAGGATAAAGGAGATCTTTAATTTATTCTCTTGATTGAGATATTTTCAGCAACCTCATTTAAAGGATAAAGGAGATCTTTAATTTATTCTTTCTCTCCTTATTTGGTTGCATGAAAGTAGAATATGAATTCATTGCTATGGTTTGTAATGAAAATAAGCTTGTAAAACTCCATAAATTAATTAATAAAGTTTTCCTTTCTCCCGTGGTTTTTTTTTTTCCCGAAAAGGGTTTTTCCATGTTAAATCTTGTATGATTCTATTCTTTGCTTGCTTCTTTGATCATTTATTTATTAACACTATGATCGAAAAGTAAAAGTCTAAGCATCGAGAAACCAAGAAAAAAGGCGCTCTTCGGAAATAAAGCCCATAAAGACAAGCGGTGTCCGAGCAAAGTAACTGGAGAGAAATCCTGGTACTCATGAAGAAAACACCATCGCCAAGAATTCGACCCAAGTGTCGAAGACACAAAATCCACAGGGAGCCGCCAGTTAGAGCAACCAACGACTAAGCAGACGAGCAAGGGGGAAATAATCCATTTTCAAGAATCTTAAGCAAACCGGAATGAGTGAAAAGACGCTGGGTGATCCACCTAAGACCATGATACCAGCAAGAGTAAGCAAAAGCCAGGAGATACCGGGAACAAAACAGTAGCAGAGAAACAAAAGTAACTAAGACACCATGGTGTGCTAGCTATGTTAAAGTCAGTAATGAACGAATTTAGAAAGCGATTTGAAGGATTGGAGTATGGTCGACCAAAAGACCGAACTGGAGTAAGGACCGGGTATGAAACTTAATAAGGACCTTCTACACTCTTTTCCTATATGGATTTGATTACCTGGATTGTCCTTTGACTTCTGGACGGAAGTGGGAATAAGTTGTATTACTTCAGCTCTTGGCAATCCTATTAAAATGGATAAATTTACGGAAGGAATTAGGAATAATACTTTTTCCAAACTACTTGTTGAAGTTGCAAGTTAGTTTTTTATCCTAATCAAATTCCAGTTTTATTTAGAGAAAATCAATTAGTAATGTAGGAAGTAGAATGTGAATGTTTCCTCCTTGGTGTTTGAACTATCATAATTTTATGCATTTGGAAAATCTATGTAAATTCACTAAAGTTTGTGTTCCTAAATAAGCATTAATCATAGTTCAAGTTCTAATTCTAAGGAAATAGATCATGGCTTATTCTACTGGGCTTCCATCTTCTGAAGTTGCTCATTTCCCAAATCAGAAATATACTTTTTTCAGAATGTAATATAATCAACAATTTCAATTATTAGATAAAGTAGTTCAGTTATTAGATAATAATCAAGTTCATCCAGTTTGTGTTCCTAAATAAGCATTAATCATAGTATTAATTTAAAAAGGCAAGAGTCAAGGAGTGACTATTAATATGGTACAACATAGGCTTATAAGATAAGTTATCAGTTGATTATAAAAATCTGATCGCATCTTGAACTGTTGAACATCAGTGATATGTAAACACGCTCAAAAATCAACATCAAAATGAATTAACTGACATCATTTCATGAACAACAGTAAAAATTAACCATAGTTAGCAATAAACTGGAAATCACTAGGCATCAAAATAAATAGTAAACATTGTTTGTGTGTGTATATATATATATATATATATATATATACAAACACTTATGTGTGTATATATAAAGACACGGGTCGACTGCCTGTGGCGGTGGGGTCGACATGTGCCTTATATTGGGTCGTGATTTCGATTTCTTACAAATGAAGGATGAGAGATCTGAATTTATCAAACCTAACCGTGTGAGATTAAGATGGATGGATAAATTTTGGCCTATGACATGGCAAAACCTGATCTAATCAAGCTGATTCTACGGTCTAAGATCCCCTAGTACAATAATAAATAGAACCCAGCCAAGCCATTTCATTCCACTCAATCTTCTTCCTCTCCCTCTGGGTTCCGTCTCAATTTTTAGTAGTTGGACATAATTTTAAATATATATATTTTAAGGAGGAAGAGCATAATAAAAATATTATGGGGCCTAGTGAAGGGGACAACGGAAGACCACGTGGCAACAACATATGACCACATATGAGCGGAAAGTTACTATTTTAGAATCAGTCAAATTAAGTATTTAGACTTAAACAATATTTTTAGTTTAAAGTTTTAGTTTTCAATTTATTTTCAATATTTCTATGGTTTGTTTTTACAGTTTACTTTAAATTTCTAATCATTTACGGTTATTTTACATTTCTTTGACATGTGTTAAGTAGCTTATATTTATAAAGTTTTTAAATTATAAAGACTAAATAAGTCTATGTGAAAAATAATAGAAAAGAGAGAAGTTTTCACGTAACATGGATTTAATGAAAATGCAGAATTTAAGAAAAGACCAAAACACATGTAATATATATGTAAATCTATAATAAAAGAAAACAGACTGTTCTGAACAATTAAACAAAGTAAAGAAACAAGTTCTCCAAACTTTTAGATAAATCATAACCTTTGTTATAATTAAAGAAGAAAGAGAGAAAGAGTAAAATTATTATGATATTAGTTCATGATATATACAGAGAGCTTTTGAAATAGAGACTACCATGAAATATTAAAGAACCTGACAACTTAGAAATATCATAATAGTAAACATCATAATTAGCCCACCTACAAACGATGAACCCAACATTCATCAGAGTAGATAAACAAGTGGCCAAAAGTTTAAAACTCAGTCGTAGGGACTGGGGTGGGAGCACAACTAAATTAGTATGGGGATTTGTAACAATGGAAGAAAAAAACACGCACGTCTGAGTGAGGTAAATAAGTAGCCCCTAGAAAAAGGATTGCAGGCGGTGCGTACTAGCGATGATCGTAACGCCCCACCCCAAGACCCACGTTAATAAAGATCATTAACGAGTTATGTCGTCTACTAGTGTGGAGAATAGGGGTGCTTAGGAGCGACCATCTGTAAGACTTGTTTTAAATAAGTATCAAGTACGTCGATAGGGTGCTCATTTTTATTCTTACATCAATTGGATCAACATATTTAACTCTTATGTATTACGACACTACAGTTGCGATATAATCAACTCATAATAAAACATGATTATATTGAATGAATGAAGATCACATAACTGCAAATACAATAATATATATGGATAGAACCAACCATACAATAAACAGTATCTCAAAATAGTGGTTGTACTAACCATTATATATATATATATATATATATATATATATATATATATATATAATGAGTTAGAACAAATAAGTAGATAGCTAAATACAACACTAAAATACTACTCAAAATGCGCTAACAAAGGCATCCAAAAAGATGACATGACCCATATGAAGAAGTTGGATAACTGATATCTATATCAAGTGCCAACCTAAAAAACTCGGTCTGACCCAAGCAATTAAATACACGAGTCAGTCTAGTTTAAAAAGTGATTATGTAGGATAAAAAACGATGAATAACTTCGATAGAAAATAACTCTTTCTCGAGGGGAGAAGGAGTGACTATTAATATGGTACAACATAGGCTTATAAGATAAGTTATCATTATCAACATACAAGGCTTTACGAACAACATAAATGGCAATAAATGGAAGTTTTCTTCCAACATAAAGTGTTAAGCATCAAAGCTAAGCACCTAAACATAATCTCCAAACGTCAAAGAACAACAAGTAACTCCATCAAATGTCAACATACTAAACTCATGTATGAATTTATTAAAATTTCTGGCCGTTACTACACATAATAAATATCAAAATAGCTCTTAGACTATATTAGGATATTCGACATTATCAAAACAACATAAATATGATCTAAAGAGTTAAACAACAAAGTCAACAAACACATGCATGTGTATGAACAATGAGAGCATCAAAATAATTGACCGAAGCCTGCCAAGTACACACACACACACACACACACACACACACACACACACACACACATATATATATATATATATATATATATATATATATATATATATATGAGACCCATCAGCCTTCTACCATGACTTGTCGGCCCAACAACATCTATTGAGAGACTTAATAGCTTTATATTGAAACCCAGCAGCTCGGTACACTACAACAAAAACACCATATTACAGCTTTAATTTTACAACGGTGGTAAAAGCACCGTTGTAATAAATGTTTCTTTACAACTTTTTTCCAGAAAACTTGTAATAAACTTATTTTTAACAACTGTGTTATTTTGACAGTTGTAATAAAAGCCTATCACAACTTTTATTTTTTGACTGTTATAATATATGACTATATTTTAATATAATTAACAACTAATAATTAATATTTAATACATTTATATTGATTATTTATAATTAAAAACTAATAATTACTATTAATAATCAATTAGGAAGTAATAATATTAAATATTTTAATTAGATATTAAATAATCAATAATTAATTTTTAATAATTAATAATAATAATTAGTATAATAAATAATAAAATTATTATTATTAAATAATTAATTCTTAAAAACTAATAATTAAGAATTAGTCATTAATATTAATAGTTAAGTAGTAATAGCTATTACCTACTGATTAATTTCTGATAATTAATAATTAAATTAGAAATTTGGTTCAGTAGATCTTTTTTCTATTTGTTGTAACAGAGACCTATTAAATATTAATAACAACTAATATTTAACAATTAGTAATATTCACATTTAAGAATAACTAATAATTAATGTTCAATGATAAATTTACAAATTAATACTAATTATTATTAATTACTATTAGAAAATTGTTACTTAATAATGAAGAAATAGCGGTTATTTTTTGATATTACTGTTAAAAATTTAATAGTAAGTAATCAGGTTTAATATATGTTATTTTTAACGACTATTCTTTTTTCATCAGTTTTAATTGATGCCTATTATGGCTCTTCTCATTCACTACAGCGCACACTATTTTGTTAACTTTTGCAAATTTTGCATTTTTTATCTTGTAATAAATATGACTGAAGTAGTTGTAGTCCATGTCTACATAAATACCAAATCACAAATTTATGGTTATTACTGTTGTTTTATAAAATTTAACAATTTAATTTAGTTATGGATTTGAATTTACATTATAATTTAGATTGTATATTGGTGATAGACACTTTGCGTTCAACTTTAAAAACTCTATAATAACGCTTTAAATTTTTTAACATTGTATCATGAACTAAATCTGTTTAACAACTTATTTGCTATTTCAAGGATGTATCATCCTCCTCTTTATTTTTTCCTAATTATGGTTTGTAATCTATTCGGGCTGAAATTTAGGCGGCAACAGCAAAAAAATGGCTCCAAAATTGTTCGTACCCTAAATTTAGGCGCAACAGCAAAAAGCCGCCCCCAATTCACTTCTAAATCAAAATCGAACCCAAAATCGCAATCATTAACATCACTCGCCTATCTGCTCTTCGATTTCCACTCGTCCCTATCAGCTCTCCGCTCTCCGCTCTCGTCTCTTGTCTCTCAGCTTTTCGAGTGTGCTTCTGGTTTATTTGGATTGGCCTGCTCGACCAGTTTGGGTTCGGTGGTTTTGACTGTTTTTGGGTGGTAGTGGCGAGGTGGCCATGTTTTTCTAGGTGCTCCGGTTGTTTTTGGGTGGCAAGGTGGCCATGTTTTTCTAGAATGAGCGAGCGTAAGAAGAAAAGGTGCGGAGAGCATGGGACAGAGAAGCATATCCATTATTGGAGAGCTAGCTTGGTGAGAACACTTGCATTTAAATTTTATTATTTAAATATATTTGATTTATGGATTATTGGGTGTTTTGAGATGATACGTTGGTTGCATTAGTGGATTTATATAAATAGATCCATTAACATACTTTGAAGCACTTCATTGGATGTCCAGTCAATAAACAACAGAAAACTTGTGTGTTTTTAATGCCCCTATCCTGTTAAGTGTAAAGGCGAAACATGATTACTGTGTCCTTTTTAAACTTCATAGTTAGTCACGTTCCTTGATTTTCTTTGCTAAAAAGGTTAATCTAGAAGAGAAAAATTTAGTGTATTGGTGTATATGAACATTATGTTGTATTCTTCTACCTGTGGATCCAACTATTTGAACATTTTGCTTATTGAAATGATGTTAGCAGCCAACTATTGAAAGCGATTGCTTTTGGATCCAATTTATGGCCATACGTGTTTTCTAGTCAAATTAAATTTGGTTTTGTTTCTCTGCTCATGACCGATATTTGCAAGACAAAATTGCAACTTCAGCCGTTAAACTAAATATGAAATATGATATTTGTCAAAGTTTTCTGAGTATCGAATATCATGTCAATAGGGACCTTTAACCTGACTTAGTACCAATTCATAAAGTCTATCGTATACCGTTTCTTAATATATTGTGGCCTACTGTTCTTGATTCTAGGTATTATTCTAAGCAACAACAACAACAATTGGGATAGTTGTGTTTTGTTGGATTCAGAGTATGATTATTCAACTGAACATAAGTTGTAAACTAAGTAGAAATTTGAATGATACTTTATTTAATTATTAATTTAATAAAAATAATATAATATTTGTGAATCGAATGTTATTTTGTAGAGTAAATATTAAGTTAAGGATAATCATTTTGTTTGGTGGTTTTGGCTTCGCTATCAGGTTTATTTTGTTCTGATATGGGTTCTGAACAAAATCTTAATGACTAATATGGGTTCTGAACCTGATAAGAGGCTGTTACTTGAGAATACCTTGGGAGGAACAATGGATGATGAAATTGACCTAGACAGAGTTGAGGTATGGCATTAACTTCACATTCAGGTTTATTTTGTGTTTAATTTTTGTGATAATTGTATGATCTGTATACACAGAAGTTTATGAGAAAATACTTTTTGGTATTGTGCCGTTAGCTTTCAATATTACTTTGAATCAAAATTCTAGTTCGATAGTTATATGCATATCATGCATTTCTAACCTCTTTAACAATTTGAAACTTCTTTTGGCGTTCTGTGGCTCAGATAAACGATCATACATCAGGTTAGCCTTCAGTTGAGCTCATTCTTTCATTATACCATTTTTCTTTTGTACTAATTATTATTCTTTCGTATTGGCGTTCATCTTGGAATAGTTGATTAATGAATAGTCCCACTGACAGCTCGATTCTATTATTATTTCTATTTTCACGTTGCAATATACAATTGTGTATTAACCATTTTGCCATTGATGAAAATCTCAACCAAAAAAGCATCACCACTTAGCATTGGAACTGACTTGAATTGTGTACCTTGAATTTTATCTGAATGAGGGACCACTGTAGCACCAGAAATATGAAAGCCTTTTATAGTTGTTTTAATAATATTGTTGGCCAGTTATTAACTAATAGGAATATAATAATTTTAAATTTGTTGTGAAATGGTTCCCCCCTCAAATCATGATTTTTCATATAAAGTATGTATACTTCATCAGTAACTACCAGCTTATTTGAATAGACTTGATTAAAATTTCTCTTTTAGCCAAAATGTTACACAGGATATCCACATGATACGATTTTGCAATATAATTATTTTAGGTACAAAAGCATAACAAAAATGGCAAGATGGTATCCACAGGTAAGATGGCAAGATTAGAGCATAACAAGGACTTAAGGGGACTCATTTCTATGGTAGATATTTGGTATGTTTTTTGCCATCATTTCCTTTTTTTTTCGAAAATGCAACCAAGTGCAAAAGCAGTTCCACTGTTTTAGAGGCAATCCCTGATGTGAATAGAAGATATAGGGATAACATTAGGTGGAGGTCAATTACACTTCAGAGGCAAATGAGCTTTGTAGATTTCATAGGCAAATGAGCTTTGTAATTGGGTTAAAGGCTTTCAGAGGCAAATGAGGACAATTGTAATATTATACATTTTTTATGTGGTATATGATTTATAATTTGTATTCTGGATATAAAATTGTGATTTTTATCAATGAATGGACCATGATGCCTTTAAACTTACATCTATTTCTTATGTTATTTATCTATTTATTGTTGCATATATTTATAATATATATAGATTCTTATGCATATAATTTGTCAATATGTTACAACTGTAAAATAAAAGTTGTAATAAAATATATCACAACGGTTATAAATGGTTGTAAAAACTATAACAACAACAGTGCATATAAGTTGTAATAAAGTTTATTACAACAGTGGAAAAAAGTTGTAAAATATACATATTACAACGGTGTTGCAACAGTGCAAAAAAGTTGTAAAATATATCAACTTCTTAATACACGACAGTTTGCCCACCGTTGTAAAATGTATATTACAACGGTGTTCCACCATTGTAATAGGGTCATTTTGTTGTAGTGGTAATTGAATAAAAGACCCGACAACCCTTATTCTGACCCAACCGCCTTCACCAAACACCAAACAAATTTATATATATATTTAAATACATATAGTACCCAACAGCTCCAAGTACTAGCAAAACCAAGAGTGTGTCACAGACTTCCAAATAGTAACTTGAAAAGTGAAAATAATACGTCCCATACCACACGTTTCACTAATCCAAGAAATCCTTTTGTCTCAAAGGAATAAGAGATTTTATATACATAAGTAATTATAGAACTCATTTAATAACCGTGCATGTGTCAAAAGTATAAAAAATTCGACATGAAAACCACTACAAGAGAATACGGCTATTCTAACGGCTGACAGCCGTTGGCGGCCGTTTGAATTCGTTGGAATAGCCGTTGGAATAATGTTACGTAGTCTAACGGTTTCCAATGGAACCAACCGAACTTTTCCAACAGCTATACAATGGCTTCAAACGGTGCATAGCCATTGGAAACCTTTTTGTAGCCATTGGAAAAAATGAGTGATTTTTTTATAATAGACATCCTATTATCATCCAACCACCTCGTTTCCAATCCATTTCCAATCCCATTCCAATCAATTCCACACATATATAATACATATATACCAATAACGATATAAACAACTAACAAAAATCGAATAAACATTAATATAAACAAAACAAACCATCTAAATATCTCAAAAAAGAACTCATCATGACCAGACTCCTCAAGCGCATGAGCCCGTGCCTCCTGAAACTTTGCCTATAATGCAAAAAAAATTCAGTGGAAAAATAATAGAATGTTGTTTTTATTTTACATTAGCTAGTAATTAATAAACTTGTCGATGTGAGTACTAGAATTTAAAATACGCATACATATGCAATTGTCGCCCTATCCTGATCTCCCCATGATATGTGACGTTGCCAGCCTAATCTACTTGCCCAAATGTGTGGGTGTGAGAAAATACGTCTATGTAGGACACGAGATGTCTACGAGCTCATTCCTGCAACCGATGATTTGGATAAGTCAATTCCACATAGTTAGTTACTAAACTGATCAATATACAAATGTAATAATTGATAAATTTACCAAGTCCTCGCGGTGACGCTGGAAAGAACTGAATCCTCCACGATGAGTTACTATATTCCTTCTCTTGTTTGCTGAGTTCCTTGCTGACTCCACCTACAAATTTACATTGACTAATTATTTAATAATCGACAAAAAAGTTAATGGGATTCGTTATAGATTTACCTTGAATTCATCTGTGCCCTACCAATCAACCATCTTATTTCATACTGCGTTGCTCATCAACGTTGGTTTCTTCCCCACCTTTTTAATCTCATTCATTTTCTCCCTATAGTTCTTTAATGACCTTTGAGTTCTAGTGCCGCTAAACTAGGCTGATGTTAGACTCCTGCAAATCTACTATGCCCTGTAAATGAGAAAATATTACTAATTATTTATTTGGATTTAATCATTTTGTAAAGCGGTATAAACTTACCAGAAAATCTTGCCAGATGCCCTCTATCATGGTGTCGGGGATCTTGCTCCACTTAGGCAAGATATCGCTACCTCTAGCATATACACATCCTTAGAAATGTTTAGAACCGTTTGAGATGGCTCCAACTCAATCACCCTACGTTAAATATAAAATAGAAGTTTAGTAAATTATAGATATATCATGTAAAAACAATTGCTATGCTGCTAATTTTGATACTTACGCACGGTCAGCCTTAGGCTTCAAGTAAACAACTAGACTAGCTAGTGGCTTACCACTACTCTCACCAGCCTGCTAGAAAGAGCTACGTCGTTGAGAGCCAATAATTGACATAATATACCTGCCACATAGATACATATATATTTTTTCTTGAAAATGTCACATATATAATACATAATAATTATGATATGATGAATCGTAAAAAATGTAATAAATGCTACACATGTGTCATGTTGTATATGTATTGTGTTTGTGATAATACACTTGTTGTCATTAAAATTGTATAACTTGGATAAATACAGTATTTAACATAGATAAATGTAATGTGAATAATTGTGAAAATTACCGAATATAACTCAGTCCTCGTCGTTTTCTGATTCAGATCAGTTTCGTGTTCTATGTCATTTTCCTCGACACTCTCAAGTGCTTCGACTAATACATTTGTCTCAACATTTAAAGGTCCAAAATCAATTTGATCGTTTGTAATTGCTATTTCAACATTCTCTCCAGATCGGTCTGATAGGCTTGTTCGTCAGGAATATTATTTCCACTGAATGTAAATCTTGCCTTGGTTTTAAAAACTGCAGAACAATCTTCTTTATCCCTTTTTAGAGATGAACAAGGGGAATAATAAGTTTGTAAGGCTTGTTTGGCTAGTACAAAAGGGTCGTACTTTTGATAATGCGAGACATGTTTAGTTTCTATAAGATTTTAATTCAGATGCACGTTAATACCAGAACCTGAAACATTGTTAAACCCGTTACTTCTAAACAAATAAACATCCTCCTTGGGCCTTATAAAATATGTCAATTGCAAAAATTGAGTTAACATGCCATAAAAATCAATTATATGATTACGAGGATCATCACTGCCTTTAACAAATACACCAGCACTGTTTGTTAATTTTTCAGCACCGTATTCTTTGATGTTGAATTTATATTCATTAACAAAAAATATTGGATATGTTTAACTTTTCTTTTCAGTCCAAACACCAAATATTTCATTCCTTTATCAAGCACATAATTTGTGAGATCAGAAACTTAGTTCGTAAACCAACCACTGAAATCTTGGCTTAAATCGCTGCTTAGGTTTTGTGATTCATAAATACTGCGAACACAAACATGACATATTACATTATTACTTATTTACACGTGTAACTTAAATTTAACAAAACTTGTAAGGTGATAATTACCTAACAAATGGTGCAACTTCAGGACAATTAAGAAGAATATATGTGTGAGCTACATGGTAATCTTTATCATCTAGCCATATTTCAACACATTTTCCAACATGTCGGCCATGCTGTTTAAAAATAGATAATGTTGCTTCAGAAGAATAATCTTGTTCAACGGCCTCATCATTATGTGTAACGCTTTAAAATGATAAGTTCACATGATCATTAAAATAATGGGAAAAAAAGAAAGAAGCTTCTTCTTCAATATATGATTTGCAAATAGAACCTTTAAATCTAGCTTTCTGTCTCACTTTTTTCTTTAAATGACTTAAGTACCTAAAAAAATATTTTGGTTCAATATTAACTTTTATTTATAATTAAATTAATATTTGCATACTTAGTATAGTAACATACCTTTCGAATGGATACATCCATCCATATTGCACAGGACCTCGGAGACCTGCTTCATATGGAAGTTGAACAGGTAAATGCTCCATTACATTAAAGAAACCCAAAGGAAAACATTTCTCCAGTTTGTAGCGCAGTATAGGGATTTCTTCTTCAAGGTTAAGTAGATGGTCAACTTTTACATCCAGCCTCCGTAAGATTGTATTGGTTTCATTGAAATGTATTTTGCAGTTACCCATAATTGAGTGCCGCTTTTACATCCATTCCAAAAGGGTTTTTTAGCATGATACAATAAATCATATATATTTTTAGCTTCAAAATTTGGTTCCTCTTTGACGTTAATCGTCATTATTGATTTCAGTGGTGGGGAATATTGATCATGCAACATCTTTGACTATATTTTCTATGAGACTCGCACTAACTTCATCACTAATGACCTCCACCGACTGTTCTTAATTATTAGGGGCTACAATTTCTCCATGACGATCGCACATCAAATAATTGGGTATGAAACCATATTGGCGCAAATGAACCTTAACCATATTCAGTATTAAATAGTTCAACAGTTTGCACCTACTACATGGACAATGATTTTCTTTATCGTTTCCAATATTACTTAAAGCAAGTTCGATGAATACTTGTACCCCATTTTGATAATGTTCAGTTATTGCACCACTAATTTCCCTGCTTAGATACATCTAGCTCCGATCAATACAATAATTGATCATTTTTCCTACTTTAAAACCTATGATGAAGTAAAAAATCATTAATTTTATTTTATATTTAACTTTTATTTACCGATTTAGTAAACATATACTAAATTTTATATTTTTTTACAAACTTTATTTTGAATAAACAATTATTGGTTCAATTACACTTATCTATCATCTTTGATGGTTGTCAACTTACTTTCCATTACAAACATAATAGTAATCATATTCCATAAATCATATCATTTTAAATGATTTCACAAAATTTCGGCAGCATTTCCCCCGTGTTCCTTGTATCGTACACAAATGCGTGTACATAAGGAACGTAAAGGAAATGCCATCAAAATTTTGTGAACCATTTAAAGTGATATGATTTATGAAATATAATTATTTTATAGTGTTTGTAACTCATCCAATACAGCGACAAATCCGACAAATGATGTATTAGATGAATATAGATGTCCATTTTATAGAAAAAACGAATATCCATATAACGATCATATACCTCACTTGTCAAAAGAGGACAAATAATATCTAAGGATTTAAATATTTGTTTATACTAAATTTAAATATATAATTTGTTTAAATATATTTTTATATTTTACCGTTTTATTAAATATGTGATAAGTTATATATTTTTACAATTTACTGAATTCTAACTATGACAATTCCAATCAAAATCATTTATACACTAAATCAATTCGCGTGTTCGCACCATAAGCACAAAACTCGTGTTCGCACAAATTATTCAAAACTAAGACCACTCCTAACATGATATAAACATTGTGTTTGCAAAAATTATACTATTTGCAAACTCTATCGCAAACATACGTTCAATAATAACCAAATCAACATAAACTAACACATTATACTAAATTAGAAAAAAAGTTCAATCGATAATAATTTGTAATAACCCGGAAATCTGAGCCAATTAAAAATTTTTATTTTGGCAATTTTGATGAATTTTGAATATTTTAAATGATTATTTTAAATAATAACGACGAGAAATTTATTTTGAATAGAATTTGAATGTATATATTTATATAACTCGACGTTAGAATATAAATATTTATTTATAATTCTATAAGGAATTGAAAATGGCGCGGTAGTTTGAAAATTCGATTTCAAATTTCAAATGAAGGTACAGGATTCAAAATAAACCGGATTTTAACAAAACCGAAAAATATTAGAATCTAATTGAGAATATCTTTCCAACGAATCCGAAAAATCCAAATTTCATAGCAGGGATAAAAAGATATGCCCAGTTGAAAATTCAGAATAGCCGCTATGGAATTTGGCCCTTAAAAATGGAAGTTTTGCAAACGACCTCGGTTTTTGACGAAACCACTTTTGTTGGATCCGAGATGTCAAATTAGTGTTGGGTTCCAAAATTCATAATTTTCTAAATCAATATGTGAGCGTGGCAAAGGAAAACGTGTTTTGACCAGTTTCAGTTGATTTTAATCGACTGGAAAATGACCATTTTTCAAACGGTTTCAGAATTCGATGAAATTTGTTTTATTAGGACCGTATCGTCAATATGAAGCTAGAAAATATATTTCGGGAATTTTTAGAGTCCGTATGTGGTCCCGGTAAATTGAAATGTACGTTTAAAATTGAATATATAGATTTATATTTTAATTTAAATGAAAACTGATCAAAACAGTCGAACTAGCTTACGATACATATGCCATTATGTTCGGAATGGGGGTGATTAGCTAGGGACAACAGTCGTTGGGTCTCATTTTGAGTTCGGACGAGATTTCAACTTTTTAGAGAAATAAATTAAATAATAAATTAATTATTTATATAATCCCCTCAATTCCCCCTCTTCCCTCAAATCAGTCAACGCGTTAAATAAAAAAATAAAGCAAACGACCGAGGGGGGAGGCGGGAAGGAAAACTGCCATCGCCGCTACCAGGCCGGAGCTGGCGCCCCACCGCCGATGATCCCCTCTTCCCCAACTATGGCACCCCCCTTTGTCTCCTTTCCCCTTCGATCGGAAAGGCCACGAGCCCCAACGACGGAAACCCTCCACCGCGCCCAACCCCATCGCCTGACCGCAACCACCACCTCGAGCCCAAGCTCCGACCTCCGGCGCCGCCCCACTGACCTCACCAATCTCTCCTCCCTCCCTCTAAACTCCAAAACAGCCCGCAATAACCCCCAACCCACCTGCTCCAGCCCATTTCAACCACCGTGGCCTATCACCGCTTGGACGCGAGCCTCCGCCAACCCATCACCTCAGCCTTCCGCTGTAAGTTTTATTTCCAATTTGTTTTTAATGAAATTAAAGATATGATTTTTGATTAGAAAAACATATTTTTTATGATTTGAAAATATACGATTTTTATTGTTTGAGTAGCGAGAAAGTTTGAATTTTTATAAAGAGAAAGTTTGATTTTTTATATAAAAGGATATGATTTTTACATATGAAAAGAAGTGATTTTTATATATGTAGCGAATTATAAATATGATTTTGTTTATACTAGATAATATAAAAATGTGATTTTTATATATGTAGTGAACACGGACGACGAAAGTGACAAAAGGTGAGCACAGCGAAGATTTCCTACATATGAAGAGTCGTGGCGTTTGGTTTAGCTCTCAGTGAGAACTCCTCACCTTTAATTTATTTCTAATTTGAAATATATACTAGGATGCAAACGGTGTTTAGTAGCACCCGACACCCGTCGTCCACAGACCATGGATGACTTGTTTGTTTGATTGTTGTGTTGTGAAATTGGATTGTGTGATGTAGAATGAGATAAAATATTTTATAGTTATAAATATAATTTTTAACGTGTATATAAAATAAATAGTAATAAACAAATCAGACGATTTGTTTATATACACTGATTTGACTGATATTGATTGGGACGATAAATTTTACACATCGCCCAGCTACACAAATAAAATTTGTGTTTGTTGATTTGAAACCCCACACGGGTATTGGGATGATATTTGACGTACACTAATCCCGATTGTTTAGTTGTATGTCAATCGATGGGTTGATAGATTGTGTAAGCGTTAATTATTTATATTTAATGCTTATGCAGTTGTGTGGTGCACTCTGGATGATGGTTGATGATTTATCGTTGTTGTTATATACATGTGTTGTAGGGAATCCATATAATAAACGTTATATGGTAATTGATTGGGCCTCATTCCAATTAGGAAAATAGAAATATATATTCATGTGTTGAATAGAAAATATAAATTCATGTGTTAAGTAAAAATATATATTCATGTGTTGAATAGAAAAATAATTATTCATGTGTTAAATGGAAAATATAAATTCATGTGTTGAATAGAAATATAAATTCATGTGTTGAATAAAATATATATTCATGTGTTGAAGAAAATATTCATTTGTTAAAAAGAATAACGAAGTTATTGAAATATATAAAGCCGTGTTGGTTAGATATGCGCCATTTTGACGCGAACGATATTTATATCAATTATATTCGTTTTTATAATGATTATAGAAAACGAAGTGATTTCAAAATATAATGTTTTGAAAATATTATCATTTGTATATCGATGATGTGGTGTAACAACCCGAGTTTTTGGTAATTACGTGCTATAATTAATGATAATAATAAATAAATAAAATGGTTGATAATTAAGATGAAATATATCATCAACTTGGCTATTTGACATCATTATTCGTGTTAATAATCAGTTGGTGCTTTGAGGATAGGTTGTGGAGCTTACTCGCGTTTAAGTGATTATATTTGAGGCTTAGGTTAATTAAATGTGAATTTTATGACAAATTGTGAAAGATTGGTTTTGGGGTGATAATTTGAGAACTAAAAGTATTAACAAATGTTGATATATGTCGTAATATAGAATTGAAAGGTTAAAGTATTTTCTTATGGGAAATTAATAGTGTCAAACCCATAAGGAAGTATGTTTTTGCATTGATAATGAGACTTTTGAGATTAGAAACTCAAATATTGAATACTTGGGTTAATAATGAGGTTTCAATAAGAATGTGAAGTAATAAACATACACAAACTTGTAGAACTTGCTTTAAATTATAATATGGTTAAAAATTTTGTTGTTGTGTAAATTTTGTCAAAATATCTATATTTTGTAAAGTTTGATGTAAGTTTAAAATATTGATGTAAAGAAAAAGAAAAGGATTAATCATTTTAGTGATTAATTTGAGGCTTGGGATTTATTAAAAGTTGAGAAAGTATGCGTTGAAAACTTTGGTGATTAAAAGAAACATAGTTTAGCAAAATTATGTCTAAATTTGTATGATAAGAAATTTTGAGAATTTTAATAAGCATAAGATATTTAATTTGAATAATTAATAGAAATTATTCCAAAAATATTAATGAAATATATAGAAAATGTAATTTTGGTTAATTTTGATGAATTATGCAGGATTATAGCGTTATTGGTATATTCAAATTCAAAGTTTTATGAAATTTACACAAATTATGTTAAAAAGATTGTGTTTTGTATAAAAGTATGGAAATTTGTTGTAAACATGATTTTAAGTGTTAAAAGTTCAAAATAATGTAAAAATCGTGTTTATTACATTTCTTTAATGTTAATTTAGTCTCGACATACTTATAGTGGGAAGAAAAGTGTTAAAAACATGTTAAATTGTGTCATTTTTAGTTTAAGTATGTGTTGTTAAGGGCTAAATTGCATTGTTAATGGCCTAATTACTTGAAATTGGACTTAAGAGGATTAATTGGGCCTAAATACCATAGTTAAGAAAAAGATTTCTCCAGAAATTTTTAATACGTTGTTTCTCCTTGTTTCTCCAGAGGAGAACGTAATTCCTCCTTCTTCCTCCTCCTTCATTGAGAAAAATTGGGACAACTTCATTGTAACTTCAATTCTTGGCTTCTATCTTGTTCTAATTGTTAATTTGGGGTTTCTAATCTTATTAGCAGCAGGTAATCATCATAAAATTATGATTTAATTCACCAATTTCATATTTTGTTTGAGAAATTCACTGTATAGTCTTGCATGTTGTTGTAGCTGAGAAATTAGGGAAGAAAACACGGATCTCTTAGCAATTTGGCCTCCAAAAGCTTCTAAACTTCCTTCAACTTGCTGCAAATCTTAGGTGAGGGTTCCCTCACACAAATTCTAACTTGTTTCAGCTGTCTATTATTGTGATTTGCTATGAAATCTTAAGTTTCATTGAATTTGTCATATGTGTTTTGCTGTTTATGTTTGACTGAAAACTATTTCGATCATAACTCACTCGTTATTTATCGGAATCCTTATTATTATATGTTTTTGGAATGCTCAGGCTGTGAGTTACAAGTTTCAATTGTTCAGCTTACAAGATTTTGTGATTAACAGTGTTAAAATCGTGATTTTATACTGCTGTTGCGAGATAAAAATCGACAGTTACGTTTTTTTTGTTAAGCTGAAACCGTTTCGATCATAACTCTCTCGTTATTGATCGGAATCCTTATTATTATATGGTTTTAGAATGCTCAGACTGTGAGTTACAAGTTTCAGTTGTTCAGTTTACAAGATTTTGTGATTAACATTGTTAAAATCGTGGTTTTGTACTACTGTTTCGAGATAAAATCGACAGCCACGTTTTTTTGTTAAGCTGGAATCGTTTTGATCATAACTCTCTCGTTATTGATCGAAATCTTTATTATTATATGGTTTTGGAATGCTCAGATCGTGAACTACAAGTTACAGTTGTTGAATCTACAATGATTTTATGATTAACATGTTCAAAATTGTGGTTTTGTACTGCTGTCTCGGGAGAAAATCAACAGCTATCTTTTGTGACTCCTTGACACATGCATTGTTTTTTTATAAATCGCTTTCGAAAATTTTCAAGTATGAAATTATTGTTTTAAAACAAAATATTGCCTTGATAAGGTTTTATAAATACATTAGAAATCTTATTTTAACAAGTATTCCCAAACTTTACGGGTTTTAACATATTTCTATGAAACCTTATTTTTGTTCAAACTACTTTATTATGTATGTTTTAATATAAGAATCACGTGTACCACCACCCTTCGAGAAGACGTGTTGGAGAATGAATGATATCGTAAACCCTGCGGTATGGGACATGATTGTATACGATATATATTCATCCCATATACGTCCGATTGAAGTAATGAATCTCAGTGCTTCTCAGTGTTTATGTGATTTCAGTGATTTCTTGTGCCTTTTTGTCTTTTCAAATCTCAGTGCTTTCCCAGTGTTTTTGTGATTTCAGTGATTTCTTGTGACTTTTGTGTTTTCAGATGTGAAGCTGACTTACAGTTTGTGAACCGTTAAGTGAGAATGTGTGGTATGGGCACACTATTTTCACTTTTCGGGTTACTATCTGAGAGTCTGTGACACATTCCTATGTGACTGCCAGTACTAGACCTTCGGGTCAATCCTGTGTGAACTCTGTGTGGACCTTCGTGTTAATCCTGTGTGGTTCTGTGGACCTTCGGGTCATTCGGGTACCCAATTTGTATGATATAGTACTGGCTATGGCTTTGCGCCATCCTGTGTGATAGCACGTGCAGGGATAACATCAGCTAGCCATTTTGTGATGGATCCATCGTCTGTGGTTTTGTGTTTTGTATCCATTAAGATTTTATTTGTGATATTTAAATTCTTTTCAAATCTTGTGATTTCAGGACTCCGTGATTTAGTGATTCTAGTGAATTTGGGGTTTTGTGGTTCTATGTCTTTATCTTGTGAACTTCAAAAGTTATTCCTATGAATACTTTATATGAATTTAACCTTGCAGTGTATTGTTCCATCTTATTCCTTTGTGTCCTAAAGGAATATCCACCTTAGTGATTTAATTACTTATCGTTCTTATATAACTTATACTCTTGCAAGTTAGACTGACCCGTGTGTGTATTCCTCGGGTCAGACCGAGATGTTTTAGGTTTAGTTATCATGCTTGGAGTTTGGGTATATCACTACTGGACTATCTCTCATGTCGCTATTCCTTGTTATGTATCCGAGTTTTGAGTGTATTCTTTAATGCGTATCTTATTATATAAGTAACGGTTTATGTATAACCATTTGTTTGTAGCACATGTATTTGTTGTATTCTATTGTTGTAATAATATGTAAACTGTTCTGTGAGCTGTAATTGTGTATGTAAATGTACGATGTTCTGAGCTGATCCTATAGCCGTCGTAGAGTTGTATTACACAAGTATTAAGTATGTCGAGCCACATAGAAAGAAAAAAAAAAAAGAGTACATCACCGACGTACTTAAGACTTGTTAATACAAGTCTACGAATGGTCGCTCCTATCAAGCCCTATTCTCCGCTCTAATAGACAGCATTACTTGTTAATGCTCTTTATTAGGGTGGGTCTTGGGGTGGGACGTTACAGTTGGTATCAGAGCGAGGTTCAGAACAAAGTACGTTAGACACAAGACAAAAACCAGAATAGTACATGTGTTACAACGTAGAAGGATAACAATCGTGTCTACATTTTCATTTCCTTTGTTATCCTAATCTTGAGAATCTTATCTTCAAGTCGTGAGGAATCTTGTGGTTGAGCAATACATCTAGGAAAAAGAAGTTTATTCCATAGTATTCCATTGTTCGTTTCACCTTTCGCAGTGAGATTTGATAAGAGAATCATTTTATCCTCTTAATCTTTCAAAATTCGAACCTTTGGGTGAAGTTTTAGGAAATCTTCCCGTCATATCTTTTATATTTGAGTTGATTGTTAGGTTTAGTAAGGAGATTTGACGATAATTGAGACCTGAATTTTTTTTTAAAAGAGGTCTTCACTCAAAGCAAAAAGATGTTAAAGTTGAGATAAATTAAATCAGAATTTGAAAATAAAGTTAAATGGGAGTTGCGCAGCGGAAGCGGACAAGTCATTTCGGCTGTGCTAAAATAAAAAAAAAACCTGTCGTTGTCCTTGTTATCTGTGATGTTGGAAAAAAGGGGGTGGTTATGTGAGTACGCACCCCTTATAGATGACGTGGTGTGTGTATGCCATGGGTAAGTGTGGGACTTTCCCATGCGGATCTCCTATCTAACGGACTGTTTGTCTTTCCACAAATTGATTCTTATTTCATGAGTATGTTGTGGAATCTGAAGATTTTATTGGATATCTTATTCGGATTAATTGAAGTATTATATACTTTAAGACTCTGAATAAGGGTTTAAATCACCCTTACATTCTCGTTGAATTTCGTGATCCATGGTAAAATCCTTAGCCTTAATCCTTTGGACTATTTATGATTTCTTCCTGTATGTATTGGCTCGTGTCATGAATCCAAGCATTCGATCTATGTTATCAAGTTGGTATCTCTTGCATTATTTCTTGTTGAGCTAATATACTATAAAAATTTAGTTGAATACCAACCAGAGATAGTCCTAATTAATCAATGTGCATGTGCAGTGGAAACAAGTTGATTTTTGTGACTGAGCAAAGTAATCAATACACCTTGTGAGTTATTGTGAAATACTTTCTTTTATAACTAAGATATTAAAGGCAAGATAATAAATTAGATTCATTTGAAATTAAATAGTATTAAGTATTTTATGGTGATTGTTGATTTTGTCGATGTGTCTAGACGTAGTTTAAGAACTCGAGACAAGGGATGCCTTGGGTCGATAGGGGTTTCCAAAATAAAGACATTGTTGACATAAAAATAATTAATGTAAATTTTAAAAATTATATGAGTGTCTTTTATAATTTTCCTAACTAAGTGACATTAGGATTGTAAAGGGTTATGCAGTATTTGATGTTGAATTAGATTTTGAGGTATGGATTTGTAGTAATACTAAGTGGTTTCATTTTTAAAGTGAAATTGGTGAAACTTGAATTACAAAGTAATTTGAATCGTAAATTTTTGAGTTATATATATAGCTATAAATTTATTATTTAGAATGGACATGATGTAACTTTGAAAATAATCATTCTTTATCTTAATTCTCTTCTATATGCACTGAGGTTGTGAAAGACCTTAATTAAATAAAATCTCCAATTTTTAAAAGTTAGCCAACATATGGTGAATTTTTGGAATACTTGAGTTTTCTTTTGATAAGAATAATGATTTTGTCATATGTCATAAATGTGGAACAGTGAATTGATGACAATTTAAACTCAAATGTGTATTTTTAGTACGAAATTTTTGAGGTGTCATCAAAAGACAATTGTGAAATTTAATCCGGAATATTCGAAAATAAGAGTGAATTAAAGATAATAGAATTTGAAAGCTCCCTTGTGTTCTGTTGTTTTTTTAGTGTTGATGCTTTGGGACTATGCCGTGATCATGTATTCTTATCCGATCGGGTAATTTGGAGCTGTAATATTAAGTTATGAAATTTCAGTGTTGGTGATTCTTGATGCCTTCGAGAAAGGATCGAGTGGCTACCTTTGGATTTTGTTATCCTTTTATATCATTTCCAACTGGACTCCATTTCTTGTACCATATGGATTGAGAAATCATAAGATTTTCAAATGTTCAATCTTGTGTTGGAGATACGCTAGTCATTCGCAAATGGTATCGTTATCTCCAAGAACCTTGAGTGCGGAAGTTTAAATTTTTTGTGTCCTTCTATGATTTAGCATTTTGTTTAAACTTTTGGGTTGTGTTGTGGTAGACCTAGTGGTTGCATTGTTGTTAATCCTATGTTCTTGTGAAAACAATCTACTTCATATTAAGATCTACCACATCTTTAGTGTTATATATATAAATATATGTATATATATTTGTGTGTATATATTGTATTGGCATGGCTCATGCCGAAACTTTATATGGGAATTCAGTATTCGAACTATATTCGTTGAATTTAGTCCGGTTAGTGCATTAAATCCCTAATCTTTTGGTGAAGCTCTTGAGATTGTATATCTTTTGATTGCATAGGGACAAAGGAATCAAGTTGCCTTAAACTCTATGCTAACCCCTTGGGGGGGTGTCTTGATATTTTTTGGATGTTCTATCTCCATCCGATATTTCCTTCGCGAAACATTATGTTGCTTAAGGAATATGAATTTGTGCTACCTTAGAAAGCCACTTCCTTTCTCCTAGCTTATCCACCTTCGAATTTCTATTTAACCCTTCTTTATTGATCTTGGAAGTGTACAATGTGTACCACATCCTATATAAGGAAGTGTTTGTAATATTTTTGTTCAGTACTTATGTTTATTTTTATACTTATGAGTTGTTTTGCATGGTGAATCTTGGTATATCCTTTAGTGTTTCGCTCCAAAGGATAAACGTCATTATAGAAGGCTTTTGTTGCTCTCGCCTTATCTCTACATATCCTTGTTTTACTCACTCGTCCATTTAATATGTCGAATCCTAGTTTTTTCGCTTTTCCGAGCTAAAAGATGAGTAGTTCCAAATTCAAGTTCCTATTGTCAATTTTGCGTATTGATGTTATGAGGTTAGGTTGTGTATGGACTTAACCTTTATGAAATTGCGGGGACGCAATTTTTGTAAGGGGGGAAGTCTGTAACAACCCGAGTTTTCGGTAATTACGTGCTATAATTAATGATAATAATAAATAAATAAAATGGTTGATAATTAAGATGAAATATATCATCAACTTGGCTATTTGACATCATTATTCGTGTTAATAATCAGTTGGTGCATTGAGGATAGGTTGTGGAGCTTACTCGCGTTTAAGTGATTATATTTGAGGCTTAGGTTAATTAAATGTGAATTTTATGGAAAATTGTGAAAGATTGGTTTTGGGGTGATAATTTGAGAACTAAAAGTATTAACAAATGTTGATATATGTCGTAATATAGAATTGAAAGGTTAAAGTATTTTCTTATGGGAAATTAATAGTGTCAAACCCATAAGGAAGTATGTTTTTGCATTGATAATGAGACTTTTGAGATTAGGAACTCAAATATTGAATACTTGGGTTAATAATGAATTTTCAATAAGAATGCGAAGTAATAAACATACACAAACATGTAGAACTTGCTTTAAATTATCATGTGGTTAAAAATTTTGTTGTTGTGTAAATTTTGTCAAAATATCTAAATTTCGTAAAATTTGATGTAAGTTTAAAATATTGATGTAAAGAAAAAGAAAAGGATTAATCATTTTAGTGATTAATTTGAGGCTTGGGATTTATTAAAAGTTGAGAAAGTATGTGTCGAAAACTTTGGTGATTAAAAGAAACATAGTTTAGCAAAATTATGTCTAAATTTGTATGATAAGAAATTTTGAGAATTTTATTAAGCATAAGATATTTAATTTGAATAATTAATAGAAATTGTTCCAAAAATATTAATGAAATATATAGAAAATGTAATTTTGGTTAATTTTGGTGAATTATGCAGGATTATAGCGTTATTGGTATATTCAAATTCAAAGTTTTACGAAATTTACACAAACTATGTTAAAAAGATTGTGTTTTGTATAAAAGTGTGGAAATTTGTTGTAAACATGATTTTAAGTGTTAAAAGTTCAAAATAATGTAAAAATCGTGTTTATTACTTTTCTTTAATGTTAATTTAGTCTCGACATACTTATAGTGGGAAGAAAAGTGTTAAAATCATGTTAAATTGTGTCATTTTTAGCTTAAGTATGTGTCGTTAAGGGCTAAATTGCATTGTTAATGGCCTAATTACTTGAAATTGGACTTAAGAGGATTAATTGGGCTCAAATACCATAATTAAGAAAAAGATTTCTCCAGAAATCTTTAATACGTTGTTTCTCCAGAGGAGAACGTAATTCCTCCTTCTCCTTCTTCATTGAGAAAAATTGGGACAACTTCATTGTAACTTCAATTCTTGGCTTCTATCTTGTTCTAATTGTTAATTTGAGGTTTCTAATCTTATTAGCAGCAGGTAATCATCATAATTTAATTCACCAATTTCATATTTTGTTTGAGAAATTCACTATATATTCTTGCATGTTGTTGTAGCTGAGAAATTAGGGAAGAAAGCTCGGATCTCTTAGCAATTTGGTCTCCAAAAGCTTCTAAACTTCCTTCAACTTGCTGCAAATCTTAGGTGAGGATTCCCTCACACAAATTCTAACTTGTTTCAGCTGTCTATTATTGTGATTTGCTATGAAATCTTAAGTTTCATTGAATTTGTCATATGTGTTTTGCTGTTTATGTTTGGCTGAAAACTATTTCGATCATAACTCACTCGTTATTGATCGGAATCCTTATTATTATATGTTTTTGGAATGCTCAGGCTGTGAGCTACAAGTTTCAATTGTTCAGTTTACAAGATTTTGTAATTAACATTGTTAAAATCGTGGTTTTATACTGCTGTTGCGAGATAAAAATCGACAGCTACGTTTTTTTTTGTTAAGCTGAAACCGTTTCGATCATTACTCTCTTGTTATTGATCGGAATCCTTATTATTATATGGTTATGGAATGCTCAGACTATGAGCTACAAGATCCAATCGTTCAGTTTATAAGATTTTGTGATTAACATTGTTAAAATCGTAATTTTGTACTGTTGTTTCGAGATAAAATCGACAGCCACGTTTTTTTGTTAAGCTGAAACCGTTTCGATCATAACTCTCTCGTTATTGATCGGAATTATTATTATTATATGGTTTTGCAATGCTCAGACTGTGAGCTATAAGTTTCAGTTGTTCAGTTTACAAGATTTTGTGATTAACATTGTTAAAATCGTGGTTTTGTACTGCTGTTTCGAGATAAAATCGACAACCACGTTTTTTTGTTAAGCTGAAACCGTTTAGATCATAACTCTCTCGTTATTGATCGAAATCTTTATTATTATATGGTTTTGGAATGCTCAGATCGTGAACTACAAGTTACAGTTGTTGAATCTACAATGATTTTATGATTAACATGTTCAAAATTGAGGTTTTGTACTGCTGTCTCGGGAGAAAATCAACAGCTATCTTTTGTGACTCCGTGACACATGCATTGTTTTTTTTATAAATCGCTTTCGAAAATTTTCAAGTATGAAATTATTGTTTTAAAACAAAATATTGCCTTGATAAGGTTTTATAAATACATTAGAAATCTTATTTTAACAAGTATTCCCAAACTTTACGGGTTTTAACATATTTCTATGAAACCTTATTTTTGTTCAAACTACTTTATTATGTATGTTTTAATATAAGAATCACGTGTACCACCACCCTTCGAGAAGACGTGTTGGAGAATGAATGATATCGTAAACCCTACGGTATGGGACGTGATTGTATATGATATATATTCATCCCATATATGTCTGATTGAAGTAATGAATCTCAGTGCTTCTCAGTGTTTATGTGATTTCAGTGATTTCTTGTGCCTTTTTGTCTTTTCAAATCTCAGTGCTTTCCCAGTGTTTTTGTGATTTCAGTGATTTCTTGTGACTTTTGTGTTTTCAGATGTGAAGCTGACTTACGAACCGTTTAGTGAGAATGTGCGGTATGGGACACACTAATTTCACATTTCGGGTTACTATCTGAGAGTCCGTGACACATTCCTGTGTGGCTGCCAGTACTAGACCTTCGGGTCAATCCTGTGTGGACCTTCGGGTCAATCCTGTGTGAACTCTGTGTGGACCTTCGTGTTAATCCTGTGTGGTTCTGTGGACCTTCGGGTACCCAATTTGTATGATATAGTACTGGCTATGGCTTTGCGCTATCCTGTGTGATAGCACGTGCAGGGATAACATCAGCTAGCCATTTTCTGATGGATCCATCGTCTGTGGTTTTGTGTTTTGTATCCATTAAGATTTTATTTGTGATATTTAAATTCTTTTCAAATCTTGTGATTTCAGGACTTCGTGATTTAGTGATTTTAGTGAATTTGGGGTTTTGTGGTTCTATGTCTTTATCTTGTGAACTTCAAAAGTTATTCCTATGAATACTTTATATGAATTTAACCTTGCAGTGTATTGTTCCATCTTATTCCTTTGTGTCCTAAAGGAATATCCACTTAGTGATTTAATTACTTATTGTTCTTATATAACTTATACTCTTGCAAGTTTGACTGACCCGTGTGTGTATTCCTCGGGTCAGACCGAGATGTTTCAGGTTTAGTTATCATGCTTGGAGTTTGGGTATATCACTACTGGACTATCTCTCTTGTCGCTATTCCTTGTTATGTATCCGAGTTTTGAGTGTATTCTTTAATGCGTATCTTATTATATAAGTAACGGTTTATGTATAACCATTTGTTTGTAGCACATGTATTTGTTGTATTCTATTGTTGTAATAATATGTAAACTGTTCTGTGAGTTGTAATTGTGTATGTAAATGTACGATGTTCTGAGCTGATCCTATAACCGTCGTAGAGTTGTATTACACAAGTATTAAGTATGTCGAGCCACATAGAAAGAAAAAAAAAACAGAGAGTACATCACCGACGTACTTAAGACTTGTTAATGCAAATCTACGAATGGTCGCTCCTATCAAGCCCTATTCTCCGCTCTAATAGACAGCATTACTTGTTAATGCTCTTTATTAGTGTGGGTCTCGGGGTGGGACGTTACATGTGGAGTATTCAATTTTGATTCGAAATTGAATATAAAGTTGAAATCGTTTTGAAAACGAATTTAAAACGATTTATAAAATACGTTTTGAAAGGAAATCGACAAAGAATATATAATATATATATTATATATATTAAATGGCCTGAATAGAACGCGCCGCGCCGCGGCAGTTCGTGAATTTCGACCATTGATTTCGAATGGATATTACGGGAGATCCGACCGTCAGATTCTCCTAAAACCGGAACCATTGGGTTCGTATCGAAAAGAGCTTTCTAATGAATATTAGAGATTTGAAATCTAGTGGTTGGATTTGGAATTATGTCCAAATCAAATTTGGAAAAGGTCGCTGTAAGTGCAGTTCGATGGCCGTTGATGGAAATCGACTGTATGGGCCTTGATAAAATTATTAAAAATAGTAATAATTCGTGTAAAATCATAAGAAATGATTTGGGAAGAATTGCGATGAAAAACTCCATATTTGAAAAGATAAAAGTAGATTTTTATCAAAATGAACTAGTTTTGAACTAGAATAATAATTCATTTATTTTTAAAATAAATAAATTGGATTTGAAATGGTTTTGAAAATAACCAGAATTTCCAATAATTGAATTGGAATGGATTTGAATCGAAATCATCCTCGGAATAGTTCGATGTTGGATTTCGTGATTATACAGATGTTGTTATGGAAATTTGAAAGATATATTTATATCGTTATTTCCAATAAGATATTTGTTGGTTTTAGAATTTGATATTAAATATAAGACGATATATTTTCTATTCAGAGCCTTGTGTTTAATATCAAGTGAGATTTTGGGTTGTCGTGAACGGTATCTTTAATAATATTGTTGTTAAACCCAAATAGAGTTAAGAAAATTAAGAACTAACTGGGGATCACTTAAGTTGGATGGTTTCTTGGATATTGATCTGATGTTGGTTTCGACTTTCGGGGTTAATATTTTAGGGAAATGTCCTCTTACTAATTTACGGTTAGGGACTGAATGAAATGTGATGTGATTTTGGGGTTTATCGTGAACCGTGTTTTAAATGACATCGGTTCTTTAACCCAATTAAAGATTAAAACTAAGTGGAGTTTTAATGAATCTTTAATTAGATTGAAATGATCGAGAATGGAGTATCACCAGTTTTTCTCCAAGCGATAGTTAAATCTTTAACTAGATTTGAACGTGAAATGGTAATTAACTTTACCGATAACATCGTGGTGTTAGATGTGGAGTATTACCATTTTTGCTTCTTGGGATGAATAGGTTGGGATTGGGAAATAAAATAAATAATTACTTCGGTGTGGTTCGCTAATCCCGACTAGTTTGAAGTGATATTCAGAGGAAGATTAAAGAATAAACTTAAAAGAATTTATCTTTGATAAAATTACTGGGAACCTTTCCCTAAGAATGTGAAATTTAGAAACTAACTGTAGGTAAGTTAAGAAAAATGGTTTCCTGGGTATTGATCTGATGTTGGTTTCGGCCTTCGGGGCTAATGTTTGGGGAATCATTCTCTTGCTAATTTACGGTTAGTGACTGATGAATTGGAATGAGGCGTATGTTATGTTTGTGTAACACTTGTTTATTATATACGCGACGGGTTTATCTCATTCTGAATAACTGATTCGACGTGGTGTCGAAGATGAAGACGGTGGTTGAAAACCGGAGGTATTCACGTCGTTTGGGTGATTACTGATGATCTTGATTGGGTCGTACACCCAAGAGGAGGGAATCAATTAGTGGTCGTCCAGACGTACTTGGAGATCGATGGATATGCAAGGTACAAGGTGCCTCCGCTTTCATTCAGACACAGAATGGACTTGTAGATGGACTGTGTGTCTGACATTGGATATCATTCTGTGTGATTGATAGATATCGGTTGCATGGAGTGGTTTGCCTGTGTGGCATGCTAAGATGCAAATGATAAAGGCTTCTGTTGAAAAGCAGAGTCTTGTGGTTGATGATCAAAGCACAGCCTGTGTGGCACAACTTTGTGTAGCGTTAATTCGCGAGCGTCACACCCCGGTTGTGAACCAGAAACGGGAGAGGACTTCAGGGAGGGCATGCGTTTCCTTCTAGCTAGAAGTGGCGTCAGTGGTTTGACACGCCCTGACGAGTTTGACTTATGTGGTTGTTGCTGTTGCGAGGCACCTCGGATATATCGGTGACTATGTGGAGATGATGGAGTCATTTGTTGGCTCATTTACGCCCCAAAGGGCGGGGAAACGCAGTGTTCAGGCATTTTAATCCACATCAGTGGACCGGCCCTGACGATCCAAGGGGCAGTTGTGGCTGTTCCTGAGGCTCGGGCTAGACAGTCTCGAATGGTAGAGGATTATCTTTTGCCTCGGTTCACAGATGGAAATCCAACTTCCAATACGTGACTTTGCGGTTTTATTTGTAGAGCCTAGTATAGCGACATAGTGGTATGGGGCACTTATGCCGTCTATGGTTGATACTTATGATTGAAATCGTTTTATACACTATGCACTTATAATGTTATCAAATGATTTGTTTTTAGCGTATCAAGCATTCTTTGGCTATTATAAGGTAAAAACCCTATCCTCCGGCTTGTGTTGCATTGTGTGATGGGACCTGGGTCTTATAATAGCTTCATTGTTCTTTATTTAGCATTGCGCTGTTGTTTTATGCACTGGTATTCTTGGGAGGAAACCCGTTCCGTGTTATACGGCGTGGTCCCTTTATTTACCTAACTTTAAAATAAAGATAAATAACTGTTTTAGTTCTCACACCAGTCACATGACTGACCTGGAGTTTATTGTTTTAACCTAAACTCTGGGTGCCCTATTTCCGCACGGGCAGCTAGTAGTTTTGGTTTTGCAGATTTATTTTGACAGGAACCTGATGTACAGTTGGAATGATACTCGGAAAGCTCTGTGTCTGTGTATTACTTCTAGTTGTGTATTGTATTATTTTTCCGCTGCTATGTAATGTATTATAATCTCTGATATTTTTCTAATGTATATTATTTGTTTATACTCTGTATATTCTGATGAATTGTTGTAATTAACAATGAAATGTTCTGTTTGCGTCCCGATGTGGCTTGTTCTCAAAACAATCAGGGCTTTCGAACAGTCTTGGTCGGTTTAGCGACTGATTCGGATCGAGCGAAATTCCTGATCGTTACAGCTTGGTATCAGAGCTTTGGTTTACAATGCCCGGAGAACAAGACACATTAGAACCATACGAAAGAATTCATCAGAGATTGGATTAGTAATATCCAATGGGAATGACTCGTTAGAGATGGGATCAGTAGTATCCTAGAACGAGTGTGAAGAGTATATTTTTAAAATGAAAACAATTTTTGTTTTGAAAATTAAAATCAATTATTCGTATTTGATTATTTATTTTATATTGAATTTGGATAGTCCAGTATATACAGATTTTGCATATACGTCTGATCCACGGGTATTCGAAGTTGTAATATACTGGATAGATATAGAATCACACTCTAGTAGCTCGGACATGATTCTGATGATTGGCGCGTCATCATCAGGATTTATTTTCGTGTTTCGAAAGTGGGATCTCTATATATTTCCATTAGCCTGGTGTAAGAACCAAAATATAGTTAGAATATATTGTTGTAATTTGGCATCAAAAATGTGATTTTTGACTGTGTATCAAAATTATGAATTTGAAACGTTAATCAACTAATTGATTGTTGATTGTGTTGATTGATTATTGGTTGATTAATTAAAATGTTGAACCTTTAGCCAAATTGAATCAAAAAGTGAATTGTATTAAAAAAAATCGCATTTGCATACATATACATGTACTTACATTGAACAGGTCATTGCAAAGAGGCTAGAGCAGAAGAACAAAATTGTTTGCCCGACAAATAGTTACATGTTTACTAATTTCTTAGGTTTTGGATGATTTTATGAGCCGATTGGCTGTTTTTCTTTTTCTTTTTGGATTGGTAAGGGCCATGGGAGGCTATTTGAAATATCCCGAAGTCCCCGGTGCTGGGAAGGTTATGGCGAAATTTTTCGAAAATTTAGGGTGTTAGCCAAATTTTTGAAAAATTTGAAAAGTTCTTAGAAACTGAAAAGTTGAAGAACTTAAGCCGTAATGAAAATAATGGAAGTTGAGTTGATTTGTAAAACAACTTTCGGCTTCGTTCCTTTTCGGGGATGAAAAGTTTTAAGTCGGGGAGATTGTAATAACCCGGAAATCTGAGCCAATTTAAAAAAATTATTTTGGCAATTTTGATGAATTTTGAATATTTACAATGATTATTTTAAATAATAACGATGAGAAATTTATTTTGAATAGAATTTGAACGTATATATTTATATAACTCGACGTTAGAACATAAATATTTATTTATAATTCTATAAGGAATTGAAAATGGCGCGCTAGTAAGAAAATTCGATTTCAAATTCCAAATGAAGGTACAAGATTCAAAATAAACCGGATTTTAGCGAAACCGAAAATATTAGAATCTAATTGAGAATATCTTTCCAACGAATCCAAAAAATCAAAATTTCATAGCGGGGATAAAAGTATATGCCCAGTTGAAAATTCAGAATAGTCGCTATGGAATTTTGGCCCTTAGAAATAGAAATTTTGCAAACGACCTCGGTTTTCGACGAAACCACTTTTGTTGGATCCAGGATGTCAAATTAGTGCTGTGTTCCAAAATTCGTAATTTTTTGAATCAATATGTGAGCGTGGCAATGGAAAACGTGTTTTGACCAGTTTCAGTTGATTTTAATCGACTGGAAAATGGCCAGTTTTCAAACGGTTTCAAAATTCGATGAAATTAGTTTTGTTAGGACCGTATCGTCAATATGAAGCTAGAAAATATTTTTCGGGAAATTTTAGAGTCCGTATGCGGTCCCGGTAAATTGAAATGTACGTTTAAAATTGTATATATTGATTTATATTTTAATTTAAATGAAAACTGATCAAAATAGTCAAAATGGCTTACGATACATAGCCCATTATGTTCGGAATGAGGGTAATTAGCCAGAGGCGACAGTCATTGGGTCTCATTTTGAGTTCGGACGAGATTTCAACTTTTTAGAGAAATAAATTAATTATTTATATAATCCCCTCAAATCGGTCAACGCGTTAAATAAAAAAAAGCGAACGACGGGGGGGGGGGGGGGGGGGGAGTGGGAGGAGGGGGGAGGAAGGAAAACCGCCATCGCCGCTACCAGGCCGGAGCTGGCGCCCCACCGTCGATGATCCCCTCTTCCCCAACTACGGCACCCCCTTTGTCTCCTTTCCCCTTCGATCGGAAAGACCCCGAGCCCCAACAACGGAAACCCCCCACCGCGCCCAACCCCCTTGCCTGACCGCGGCCACCACCTTGAGCCCAAGCTCCGACCTCCGGCACCGCCCCTCTGACCTCCCCTCTTTCTCCTCCCTCCCTCTAAACTCCAAAACAACCCGCAATAACCCCACACCCACCTGCTCCAGCCCATTTCAACCACCGTGGCCTACCACCGCTTGGACGCGAGCCTCTGCCAACCCATCACCTCAGCCTTCCGCTGTAAGTTTTATTTCCAATTTGTTTTTAATGAAATTAACGATATGATTTTTGATTAGAAAAACATAATTTTTATGATTAGAAAATATACGATTTTTATTGTTTGAGTAGCGAGAAAGTTTGAATTTTTATATAGAGAAAGTTTGATTTTTTATATAAAAGGATATGATTTTTAAATATGAAAAGAAGTGATTTTTATATATGTAGAGAATTAAAAATATGATTTTTATATACTAGAGAATATAAAATTGTGATTTTTATATATGTAGCGAACACGGACGACGAAAGTGACAAAAGGCGAGCACAACGAAGATTTCCTACATATGAAGAGTCGTGGCGTTTGGTTTAGCTCTCAGTGAGAACTCCTCACCTTTAATTTATTTCTAATTTGAAATATATACTAGGATGCAGACGGTGCTTAGTAGCACCTGACACCCGTCATCCACAGACCATGGATGACTTGTTTGTTTGATTGCTATGTTGTGAAATTGGATTGTGTGATGTAGAATGAGATAAAATATTTTATAGTGGAAAATATTTTATAGTTAAAAATATTAATTTTTAACGTGTATATAAAATAAATAGTAATAAACAAATCGGACGATTTGTTTATATACACTGATTTGACTGATATTGATTGGGACGATAAATTTTACACATCGCCCAGCTGCATAAATAAAATCTGTGTTTGTTGATTTGAAACCCCACAGGGGTATTGGGATGATATTTGATGTACACTAATCCCGATTGTTTAGTTGTATGTCAATCGATGGGTTGACAGACTGTGTAAGCGTTAATTATTTATATTTAATGCTCACGCAGTTGTGTGGTGCACTCTGGATGATGGTTGATGATTTATCGTTGCTGTTATATATATTTGTTGTAGGGAATCCATATAATAAACGTTATATGGTAATTGATTGGGCCTCTGTAACACCCCGCCTCCGCCAGGGTGACTCTTGCAAGCACTCTGACTTTGGAGGGGCGTTTGAATCAGGTAAACATGCATAATGATATATCAAGGCAGAACAAGAACATATGTATATATGTAAACAGAGTAAATAACATAGATAAAACAGCGGAAGATTTTAAACCATTTCAAAACAAGTGTGGTACAACATAGCTTTCCAAATAAACAAGTCTAGATAAAAACAACATCAACTGAAAAACTGAAATACATAAGTACTATCCCCAAAATAAGTGATAACCATAGCTAGCTTCTTGTCAAGACCGTACATGAGCTAAAATCCCACAAGCAAGCAATCCGAAATCCAAGCTAAGTTCCAACGTTCCCACCCTGAGAACCTGGGGGGGGGGGGAACGGAAGAAAAGAGGCGAAAGAAAACAGGTCAGTCAAAAAGACTGAGTAAACCCTACTACAATCAATGTAAACTGATAAAGTTAACTGTCATGAGTAGCAGGGATGAACATAAGGATAACAATACACTAGCATGATGATTAACTAACAAGGTAGATAAAGGTGTCATCGCATAATCAGGTTTAAGGTTTTGCACCACAGGTGTACTAGCAAACTAACATGACTTGAATATACAAGTATTGATCCCTTGGCCCAAGCTTTGGCCCAATAACATGAAATGACCCTAATACAAGGTCCAATAACATGAAGTGACCCTAACACAAGGTCCAACCAAATGGTCTAGTCGATCGGCTCCCTAAGCCTAACTCGTCACGTGTTGGTGTCAATACGGCCCAAACATAATTGTAGTCGAACTGTGCCGGGTCCACCCTTCGGGTGTATCAAGCCCTTAGGGTGCCAACCCCTGGACACCATAAACATGAGTGCACAGTCTCGATCTACTAGTACCCATGGGTGACTTCTCCAAATACGGACTACGTGCACGACCATAATCCGTCCGGAACTACATCGGCGTACCACCCGGCCGTCGTTTATTTGGTCGCTTACCTCCAGCCCAGTAATCGTGCCCCCTCCCTAGCCTAGCCCCTAGGGCCTTAATGATACAAATTTTGGGGTTACTGCGGAGTGGGCCCCCATTGCTAGTATTTTCTAGTGGGTTAAGTACGGTTTAACCCTCTTAATAATCATGGATTAACTTGGTTAAGTGTAACGATGAGTTCATGACTCAACCCTGATTAATCTACCACGCCCAAATTGGTTAAGTATTAAGTGGACCATGACTTAACCCTAATCACGAGGCATTAATTAATTTAATGCGCCTTAACCTCTCACATTAGACCTTGTTGTGGTTACTAGTTAAGCCGGGCGGGTCCGGGTAGCTTTACACCATAACTTGGTCTAACCTCGGGTTCAAGGTACAACATGGCCAACTTCTCACATTGGGTCCTATTGTTTGTAGCAACTAGTTAAGCCGGTCGGTTCCGGGTAGGTTTACGCTACAAACTCAACCCAACCTCGAGTTGGTCACACTTATCTTTTCTAAGTGTCATGTCCATCATGTTTCCAAAACATGTTACAAATTTTCAAGCAATTGGGTAGACCTAACTTAATAGGTAAATTCCCAATGGGTAGACCTAACTTAATAGGTAAATTCCCAAGCTTATGTTTTTATGATTTTTAAGTTTACCCAACCCCAAACGCAATCCCATCGCTTACATATCGCAATAGCGCATAAATGATAGAAAGAGGGAACTTGGCATAATCATGACATAAAGGTGTTGAAGCCACAAGTTCAACATGGTGGCATATGAAATGTACATGTGTTCATATACTTGCATATTACATTTTTAGGCCTCAAAAACATGCATAAAACCAAACTTAGCATATTGGTGATACATGGTGCTAAATGACATGTAGAAATGGCCATAAGTTCGCATCTAGTCTCACATGCAAGTTATCATAAGAGATATGATAACTTACATGTTGCCAAAATGCAACCTTTGGCATAAAGCTTGAAGCTTTATGTTCATAAACCCAAGATAAGCTTGCATAACATGATAGCATGAACAAAATGTTCAACCAAACTTGCATAACATAACTTGGCATACTTGCATATAAACTTGCATATCACAACATGATAAACTTGCATATCACAACATGATAAACTTGCATATAAACTTGCATATCACAACAGGATAAACTTGCATTTCATAGCATAGTAAACTTGCATATAAACTTGCATATCATACATTTAACTTTAGAGTTTAAGTATGAAAGTAGAATAGGGCTTACAATGCTTAAGAAGTCACAAAAATATGACAAAGCCCTTATGAAATCAATCAAACCCAAAATGCAAGCTCTAACATAAAAACCCTTGAGCCAAAATGATCAAAACTCTTTCTTTATGATGCAAACATAGAAACTTGACTTGAATGCAAGCTAATGATGCTCATACAAGTTTGAAAACACTTGTATGCATGGAAAATCACTTAGAAATTTATTTAGGAATTTTATGAAGAGAGTGGAGGCCATGAGAGGATTGATTTTGCCATAGTTTAGTTGTATGAATGAATAATGATGATTTAGGCTAGGTTTAGGGGTCCTTTTATAGAAGTTTAGGTTAGTTTAGGCCATAGGATTAACCCTAGTTTAGATCTAAACCATCAAAAATCGTCATAGACCAGCAGAACAGACCAGAGAACCAAAACAGGTGCACCAAGCCAGCCAGGGTCAAGCCAGAAAGCTGTGCAGGCTTCTGGCTCGACACGGGCGCACTTCCCAAGTGCGCCAGTGTATTTTTGTGCTGGCGCACTTCACAAGTGCGCCAGTGCATTCTGGCTTGATTTTCGGTTTTTCTGCCTAACTTCGTTCGTTCATATCTTCTTCATACGGACTCCGATTTTCGAAAACTCGGACTCTATTTCGCGTATTTTTCCGAGACGAACGCAATGGCATAGCCCGTTTCCCTTGATTCAGAATTTAGAATTAAATTCTGCCTCGATTTATGTTATAACAGGTTATTGAAAATACGGGTTGTTACATTCTCCCCTCCTTAAAGGATTTCGTCCCCGAAATCTTCAAGTTAGGAAGAACGTATCCTACCATCCAACATCCATCTACTCAAAACATCATCCACGAGCAATCATTGTCCTTACAAGATTCTAAATGTTGTATGAACATATGCAAAGGTGTGTGTATATGTACTTATCTAATGCAAATATCATCAATGCAAATTATGTTAGTGAAATGAATCCATATGTATGCAATTCCTAACATAATGTATAACATCTTTATGTGTGCACATAACATACATCCATATGCAACATCCATGTGATAACACAAAAAATTCCATCCATGAATAAGCGTAAACACTCATGCATATGCAATATGAGGAGTGTGTGAGCCGATCTAGTGCCTAATGTGTATAATGCATCCACGAGTAACCACTTGCAAACACTTGCAACCACTTGCAACCATCAAGCATAACATGTTTCAAACACATGTTTCATCCAAAGGGTTTCTACCTAAGGTTCTCATGACAAGATTAACACGATAAACTAGATAATCAAGACAAACATGGATAGCAAAAGATATGCTACAAAGAGATCGGGAAGATAAGAAGGATATACTCCTTTTGGATTACAAGAAATCCCTTCCTAACCCCAATCCTATAAAAGCCCAAAAGGTTTAGTCAACCTAACGAACTCCTTCAAACCCTAACATGTATTACTAGCCAATAAGTCATACCTCCCGACAGAAATAGGACCGAAAATGGGACCGAGAGGATATACATAAAAAGATAACATGCAAGTAAGTTCCACAGGAAAACAAGGATCAAGGATATGCTCTTAAAAAGAGATATGATGCGCGTATCTAGCCTTCAGTCTTCTAAGTCACGTTTCCTTGAGCTTAACTCCACTGTGCTTTGACTGTCTTTTACTTCATGACTTCTTAGCTTCTTAACTCTTATTTCCAAATATGAGTTGGAACCAATTTCATTGTCGCCTCTCGTCTTCCTCTTTCACTTACTCTTCTATCATTCTTGGCTTAAACATAACTATGACCTCATGGTTTCATGCAAGCTCTCCAAAATTCACTAGTGAATCCTGGATCTTGTTTACTTACTATAAAGTATTCCACGCAGCAGAACTTTTCTCGAAAATACCAATCCGCGTTGCCAATGAACCATCCGCCTGCGAATGATAGGCCGTGCTTAGATTCAGTTGCTTGCCCATGACTTCTCGTAGACTATCCCAAAACTGGCTAGTGAAGATTAAGTCATGGTTACTAACTATACTTTAGGGAACCTCGTGCAACTGCTTTATTTCTTGAATGTAAACTGTCGCTAGCTATGATGCAGTCCTTTCGCTCTTTACCGGAGTGAAATGAGCGCTCTTCGTGAGTCTACCTACTATGACCCACATGCTCATATTCTCTTTCCTTGACCTAGGCAGTCCATCCACGAAATCCTTCGTGATGCTTTTCCCTCTTCCATTGCGGGGACCTCCAATGGATATAATAGCCCACCGGGCTTCTATAACTCGGCCTTAATCTGTTGGCACCACATGCACTTGGGACAAACTTGGCCACCTCCTCGGGTGATGTGCATCTTCAAGAACCTTCTTTCTCTCATCGCGTCTTAGCCATCCCTTGTTATCTATAGCGAGGTGTCTTAACATCTCGCCTCGAATCAACTTGTCTATGATCTCGACTAACTACGGGTCTTCTTTCTGCGAAGTCCCTACTTGATCCAGAAGGGTAGGTCTAAGCTCAAGGGACGCTAACTAATTAAACTGAGAGAACTTCTTACTTCAGTTGCATTCCTTGGAGTCTTCCAATCCTGAACTGCAACTACCTTAGCGGGATCCACCGCTAAGCCTTGCTTAGAAACTATGTGCCCAAGAAATCTAACTCCTTTTTCTCCAAAATGACACGTGGAGAACTTGGCCTTCAACTGATGTGCTCTAAGCGTATCCATCACCTCCACGAGATGCCTTGCATGCTCTTCCTCATCCTTAGAGAAGATTAGAATATCATCTACGAAGACCACGACAAACTTGTTCAAGAACTCCCTTAACACCCTACTCATCAAGTCTACGAAGTAGGCGGGTGCATTAGTCAAACCGAATGGCATGACCAGCCATTCTAAGAATCCATCTGGAGTTCTGAACGCAGTTTCGCCTATACTATCTTCAGCTACTCTGAGCTGATGGAATCCAGTAGCAAGATCAAGAGAGAACAGATGTTCCTACAAGCTGATCGAACAAATCATCGATCCTTGGCAATGGTTGTCTATTCTCTTTGTTTAACTCACGATAATCGACACAAAGTCGAAGAGAACCATCTGCCTTGGTAGTAAATACTACAGGCGCTCCCCATTCAGATATACTTCATCTAATGAAGTTCTTCTCAAGCAACTCCTTGACTTGCTTTCTTAACTCTCATCTTGCGGGGCCATGTGCCTTACCGGCCACGAAACTATCTTGGCATTATCAACCAGATAAATGCGGAAATCTATTTCTAGTTTAGGGGTAACCCCCTTCACTTCACCCAAGATATCAGGATATTCTCGGACCACCCTCACCGATTGCAACTATCGATAGACGAGTCGAGGGATTCAGGACAACACAACATGACGGGACTCATAGGGTTACTAAATTTTTTTAGGGTATTACCGAGGCGAGTCATGAGCCTCTTAACCCTATGCTCAAAAATCAAGGATGGCTCCACAACTGGACAACCCATCCATGCCCAAAATCAACCCATACCCCATGAAACCGAGAATATAAGCATCACACGAGAACTCTACACACGTAGATAATAGACAAACGGGCGGAACCCCCAATTGGATTTGAAACACACACGGGATCATTAACTAGACTAGTACTTAGGTGCAAACTTTCAACTAGATCAGACGAGATAAACTATGTGATGCACCAGAATCAAACAAGGTATGAACAGAAATGTAAACAAGACTTTCAACAGAAATACTACCTCGATCGAGAACTGGAGCGGTATTGAGAGCATGAACTTGCCCTCTCGAAGGTCCAGCACGCTGAGTCTGACCCTGGCCTTGCCCTCGCTTCTTCGGGCAATCCCTAGTGAAGTGTCCAAACTCACCACAATGAAAGCATTCGCCATTCTTTGGAGCTGTGTTAACCA
The DNA here is from genome assembly GCA_030737875.1 of Allium sativum. Classification (NCBI taxonomy): domain Eukaryota; kingdom Viridiplantae; phylum Streptophyta; class Magnoliopsida; order Asparagales; family Amaryllidaceae; genus Allium; species Allium sativum. The sequence continues at coordinate 486,500,195 of CM060924.1, forward strand.
AGTCTAAACCGACCCGAGCCAGTTGATTAAACTTATCTATGTATTCCCTAATAATCATGTCCCCTTGCTTCAGTGATAGGAACCTTAGTCCAAACTTTCCCCGAAAGTCATCCCAAGTCTCAATTGGCCTAGTAGTGGTGGTGACCACCCACCAACGTGCAGCTTCTTCCTTTAGCAACCACACTGCTAATAAAACCTTCCTACGGTCATCTATATCAAAGAAGGTAAAAAGATCTTCGGTTTCTTTCAACCAATTCCTTGCCTCTACATAAGTCTCGGTTCCAATGAAATTCTTGCCACCCATCGCCTTAAAGTCTTGGCAAATCTTTGCGAAGTCAGTTTGAGGATGCTGAGGGGAAGGAGGAAGAGGAACCTCAGCGATAGGAGGAGGAGGAACATTAACTACCGGAGGAGGAGTAATATTTGCGGGGCCGGCTTCGGTCGCCCTAGCCTCCAAAAGTCTCCTATACCAAACAGGTACGTGTACTCCCTCTGGGATGGCAAAGTTATCGGCCATACTGAAACGAAGAAAAGACAGATTCAGAATGGAGAAAACAAAGGAATTTTGCTAATGGCTTTTTGGGGAATAGCCTTTAAAATAAACAAGACTTTTCTTTGGAAAATACTTTATACTTGGTTTTGAAAATAGTTTTCCAAAAGTTTTCTAGAAACCTTTTTGTTCCTTCTCGTAAACCATATGCTCTGATACCAAATGTAACACCCCGCCTCCGCCAGGGTGACTCTTGCAAGCACTCTGACTTTGGAGGGGCGTTTGAATCAGGTAAACATGCATAATGATATATCAAGGCAGAACAAGAACATATGTATATATGTAAACAGAGTAAATAACATAGATAAAACAGCGGAAGATTTTAAACCATTTCAAAACAAGTCTGGTACAACATAGCTTTCCAAATAAACAAGTCTAGATAAAAACAACATCAACTGAAAAACTGAAATACATAAGTACTATCCCCAAAATAAGTGATAACCATAGCTAGCTTCATGTCAAGACCGTACATGAGCTAAAATCCCACAAGCAAGCAATCCGAAATCCAAGCTAAGTTCCAACGTTCCCACCCTGAGAACCTGGGGGGGGGGGGAAACGGAAGAAAAGAGGCGAAAGAAAACAGGTCAGTCAAAAAGACTGAGTAAGCCCTACTACAATCAATGTAAACTGATAAAGTTAACTGTCATGAGCAGCAGGGATGAACATAAGGATAACAATATACTAGCATGATGATTAACTAACAAGGTAGATAAAGGTGTCATCGCATAATCAGGTTTAAGGTTTTGCACCACAGGTGTACTAGCAAACTAACATGACTTGAATATACAAGTATTGATCCCTTGGCCCAAGCTTTGGCCCAATAACATGAAATGACCCTAATACAAGGTCCAATAACATGAAGTGACCCTAACACAAGGTCCAACCAAATGGTCTAGTCGATCGGCTCCCTAAGCCTAACTCGTCACGTGTTGGTGTCAATACGGCCCAAACATAATTGTAGTCAAACTGTGACGGGTCCACCCTTCGGGTGTATCAAGCCCTTAGGGTGCCAACCCCTGGACACCATAAACATGAGTGCACAGTCTCGATCTACTGGTACCCATGGGTGACTTCTCCAAATACGGACTACGTGCACGACCATAATCCGTCCGGAACTACATCGGCGTACCACCCGGCCGTCGTTTATTTGGTCGCTTACCTCCAGCCCAGTAATCGTGCCCCCTCCCTAGCCTAGCCCCTAGGGCCTTAATGATACAAATTTTGGGGTTACTGCGGAGTGGACCCCATTGCTAGTATTTTCTAGTGGGTTAAGTACGGTTTAACCCTCTTAATAATCATGGATTAACTTGGTTAAGTGTAACGATGAGTTCACGACTCAACCCTGATTAATCTACCACGCCCAAATTGGTTAAGTATTAAGTGGACCATGACTTAACCCTAATCACGAGGCATTAATTAATTTAATGCGCCTTAACCTCTCACATTAGACCTTGTTGTGGTTACTAGTTAAGCCGGGCGGGTCCGGGTAGCTTTACACCACAACTTGGTCTAACCTCGGGTTCAAGGTACAACATGGCCAACTTCTCACATTGGGTCCTATTGTTTATAGCAACTAGTTAAGCCGGTCGGTTCCGGGTAGGTTTACGCTACAAACTCAACCCAACCTCGAGTTGGTCACACTTATCTTTTCTAAGTGTCATGTCCATCATGTTTCCAAAACATGTTACAAATTTTCAAGCAATTGGGTAGACCTAACTTAATAGGTAAATTCCCAATGGGTAGACCTAACTTAATAGGTAAATTCCCAAGCTTATGTTTTTATGTCTTTTAAGTTTACCCAACGCCAAACGCAATCCCATCGCTTACATATCGCAATAGTGCATAAAGGATAGAAAGAGGGAACTTGGCATAATCATGACATAAAGGTGTTGAAGCCACAAGTTCAACATGGTGGCATATGAAATGTACATGTGTTCATATACTTGCATATTAAATTTTTAGGCCTCAAAAACATGCATAAAACCAAACTTAGCATATTGGTGATACATGGTGCTAAATGACATGTAGAAATGGCCATAAGTTCGCATCTAGTCTCACATGCAAGTTATCATAAGAGATATGATAACTTACATGTTGCCAAAATGCAACCTTTGGCATAAAGCTTGAAGCTTTATGTTCATAAACCCAAGATAAGCTTGCATAACATGATAGCATGAACAAAATGTTCAACCAAACTTGCATAACATAACTTGGCATACTTGCATATCACAACATGATAAACTTGCATATCACAACATGATAAACTTGCATATAAACTTGCATATCACAACATGATAAACTTGCATTTCATAGCATAGTAAACTTGCATATAAACTTGCATATCATACATTTAACTTTAGAGTTTAAGTATGAAAGTAGAATAGGGCTTACAATGCTTAAGAAGTCACAAAAATATGACAAAGCCCATATGAAATCAATCAAACCCAAAATGCAAGCTCTAACATAAAAACCCTTGAGCCAAAATGATCAAAACTCTTTCTTTATGATGCAAACATAGAAACTTGACTTGAATGCAAGCTAATGATGCTCATACAAGTTTGAAAACACTTGTATGCATGGAAAATCACTTAGAAATTTATTTAGGAATTTTATGAAGAGAGTGGAGGCCATGAGAGGATTGATTTTGCCATAGTTTAGTTGTATGAATGAATAATGATGATTTAGGCTAGGTTTAGGGGTCCTTTTATAGAAGTTTAGGTTAGTTTAGGCCATAGGATTAACCCTAGTTTAGATCTAAACCATCAAAAATCGTCATAGACCAGTAGAACAGACCAGAGAATCAAAACAGGTGCACCAAGCCAGTCAGGGTCAAGCCAGTTCTGGCTCGACACGGGCGCACTTCCCTAGTGCGCCAGTGTATTTTTGTGCTGGCGCACTTCACAAGTGTGCCAGTGCATTCTGGCTTGATTTTCGGTTTTTCTGCCTAACTTCGTTCGTTCATATCTTCTTCATACGGACTCCGATTTTCGAAAACTCGGACTCTATTTCGCGTATTTTTCCGAGACGAACGCAATGGCATAGCCCGTTTCCCTTGATTCAGATTTTAGAATTAAATTCTGCCTTGATTTATGTTATAACAGGTTATTGAAAATACGGGTTGTTACAGCCTCATTCCAATTGGGAAAATAGAAATATATATTCAAGTGTTGAATAGAAAATATAAATTCATGTGTTAAATAAAAATATATATATATTCATGTGTTGAATAGAAAAATAAATATTCATGTGTTAAATGGAAAATATAAATTCATGTGCTGAATAGAAATATGTATATTCATGTGTTGAATAGAAATATAAATTCATGTGTTGAATAAAATATATATTCATGTGTTGAAGAAAATATTCATTTGTTGAAAATAATAACGAAGTTATTGAAATATATAAAGCCGTGTTGGTTAGATATGCGTCATTTTGTCGCGAACGATATTTATATCGCTTTATATTCGTTTTTATAATAATTATAGAAAACGAAGTGATTTCAAAATATAATGTTTTGAAAATATTATCATTTGTATATCGATGATGTGGAAAATTCAATTTTGATTCAAAATTGAATATGAAGTTGAAATCGTTTTGAAAACGAATTTAAAACGATTTATAAAATACGTTTTGAAAGGAAATCGATGAAGTATATAATATATGTATATTATATATATTAAATGGCCTGAATAGAACGCGCCGCCCGCGGCAGTTCGCGAATCTTGACCATTGACTTCGAATGGATATTACGGGAGATCCGACTGTCGGATTCTCCTAAAACCGGAATAGGTTCGTATCGAAAAGGGCTTTCTAATGAATATTAGAGATTTGAAATCTAATGGTTGGATTTGGAATTATGTCCAAATCAAATTTGGAAAAGGTCGCTGTAAGTGCAGTTCGATGGTCGTTGATGGAAATCGACTGTACGAGCCTTGATAAAATTATTAAAAATAGTAATGATTTGTGTAAAATTATAAGAAATGATTTGGGAAGAATTGGGATGAAAACCTCCATATTTGAAAAATGTAAGTAGATTTTTATCAAAATGAACAAGTTTTGAACTAGAATAATAATTCATTTATTTTTAAAATAAATTGGATTTGAAATGGTTTTGAAAATAACCAGAATTTCCAATAATTGAATTGGAATGGAATTGAATCGAAATCATCCTCGGAGTAGTTCGATGTTGGATTTCGTGATTATACAAATGTTTTTATGGAAATTTGAAAGATATATTTATATCGTTATTTCTAATACGATATTTGTTGGTTTCAGAATTTGATATTGAATATAAGCCGATATATTTTCTATTCAGAGCCTTGTGTTTAATATCAAATGGGATTTTGGGTTGTCGTGAATGGTATCTTTAATAATACTGTTCTTAAACCCAAATGGAGTTAAGAAAATTAAGAACTAACTTGGGATCAATTAAGTTGGATGGTTTCTTGGATATTGATCTGATGTTGGTTTCGGCTTTCGGGGTTAATATTTTAGGGAAATGTCCTCTTACTAATTTACGGTTAGGGACTGATTGAAATGTGATGTGATTTTGGGGTTTATCGTGAACCGCGTTTTAAATGGCATTGGTTCTTTAACCCAGTTAAAGATTAAAACTAAGTGAAGTTTTAATGAATCTTTAATTAGATTTAAATGATCGAGAATGGAGTATCACCAGTTTTTCCCCAAGCGATAGTTAAATCTTTAACTAGATTTGAACGTGAAATGGAAATTAACTTTACCGATAACACCGTGGTGTTAAATATGGAGTATTACCAGTTTTGCTCCTTGGGATGAATAGGTTGGGATTGGGAAATAAAATAAATAATTACTTTGGTGTGGTTCGCTAATCCCGACTAGTTTGAAGTGATATTCGAAGGAAGATTAAAGAATAAATTTAAAAGAATTTATCTTTGATAAAATTAACGAGAATCTTTCCCTAAGAATGTGAAATTTAGAAACTAACTATAGGTTAGCTAAGAAGAATGGTTTCCTGGGTATTGATCTGATGTTGGTTTCGGCCTTCGGGGTTAATGTTTGGGGAATTATTCTCTTGCTAATTTACGGTTAGTGACTGATGAATTGGAATGAGGCGTATGTTGTGTTTGTGTAACACTTGTTTATTATATACGCGAGTTATTCAGAAAGACCGGGTTTATCCCATTTTGAATAAATGATTCGACGTGGTGTCGAAGAGGAAGACGGTGGTTGAAGACCAGAGGTCTTCATGTCGTTTGGGTGATTACTGATGATCTTGATTAGGCCGTACACCCAAGAGGAGGGAATCAGTTAGTGGTCGTCCAGACGTACTTGGAGATCGATGGATATGCGAGGTACAAGGTGCCTCCGCTTTCGTTCAGACTCAGAACGGACTTATAGATGGACTATGTGTCTGACATTGGATATCATTCTGTGTGATTGATGGATATCGGTTGCATGGAGTGGTTTGCCTGTATGGCATGCTAAGAAGCAAATGATCAAGGCTTCTGTTGAAAAGAAGAGTCTTGTGGTTGATGATCAAAGCACAGCCTGTGTGGCACAGCTTTGTGTTGCGTTAATTCGCGAGCCTCACACCCCGGTTGTGAACCAGAAACTGGAGATGACTTCAGGGAGGGCGTGCGTTTCCTTCTAGCTAGAAGTGGCGTCAGTGGTTTGACATGCCCTGACGAGTTTGACTTGTGTGGTTGTTGTTGTTGCGAGGCGCCTCGGATATATCGGTGACTATGTGGAGCCGATGGAGTCATTTGTTGGCTCATTTACACCCCAAAGGGCGGGGAAACGCAGTGTTCAGGCATTTTAATCCACATCGGTGGACCGGCCCTGACGATCCAAGGGGCAGTTTTGGCTATTCCTGAGGCTCGGGCTAAACAGTCTCCAATCGGTATAGGAGTATCTTTTGCCTCGGTTCACAGATGGAAATCCAACTTCCAATACGTGACTTTGCGGTTTTATTTGTAGAGCCTAGTATGGCGACATAGTGGTATGGGGCACTTATGTCGTCTATGATTGATACTTATGATTGAAATTGATTTATACACTATGCACTTATAATATTATAAAATGATTTGTTTTTAGTTTATTAGGCATTCCTTGGCTATTATAAGGTAAAAAACTTATTCTCCGGCATTTGTTGCATTATGTGATGGGACCTGGGTCTTATAATAGCTTCATTGTTCTTTATTTAGCATTGCGATGTTGTTTTATGCACTGGTATTCTTGGGAGGAAACCTGTTCCGTGTTATACGGCGTGGTCCCTTAATTTACTTAACTTTAAAATAAAGATAAATAACTGTTTTAGTTCTCACACCAGTCACATGACTGGTCTGGAGTTTATTGTTTTAACCTAAACTCTGGGTGCCCCTATTTCCGCACAGGCAGATAGTAGTTTTGGTTTTGTAGATTTATTTTGACAGGAACCTGATGTACAGCTGGAACGATATTCGGAAAGCTCTGTATCCGTGTATTACTTCTAGTTGTGTATTGTATTATTTTTCCGATGCTATGTAATGTATTATAATCTTTGATATTTTTCTAATGTATATTATTTGTTTATACTCTGTATATTCTTGTATTCTGATGAATTGTTGTAATTAACAATGAAATGTTCTTCTGTTTGTGTCCCGATGTGGCTTGTTCTCAAAACAATCAGGGGTTTCGAACGGTCTTGGTCGGTTTAGCGACTAATTCGGATCAAGCGAAATTCCTGATCGTTACATAATTTGATTTTTACGGTGATAGTAATAGCAATTAGGTGGTAACATGATGTAATATACGTACACTAACAAGTAGGGATCATTCACAATTTAAATTAAACCTTAAATCAAAAAATCCTAAAAATTAGGTTTAGGAAAATTACCGATTTGAGTAGCTAGGAGGGTGGAGAGAGGCTGGAGATGATAGTAGAAGGTGTCGGAGTGGTAGGGGATTGGTGGCAACAAATTTGGAGGTGGAGGAATGGAGAATTTATGGAAAAAGCCTTTGGGGAAGTTGGGGAAGAGAATGAAAGCTTCAGGTCGCGAGTTCTGGAAAATACGCAGGAAATTTCCAACGGCCGCAAACGACAATTATTTCATTGGTTTCCAATGGCTGCTGAAGGCTTGTTTAAAACTCATCGAGCCATTGGAAGTCATTGGATGAGCCATTAGCGGCCTTTGGAAATTGGGAGTTGGAATAAACTGTAGTTCTAGTAGTGAACATTATTCAAAATCAACGCAAAATTGCAAATCAGAAGTACGAATTGAGTTTAATATAGGCTTGCCTCACTAGAATCAAATCCATAGGTTAAATATTATCAAAAATTTCTTTAAATTCATCAAGTTAACTAAGAAAACTAACTTGGAAAACAAAGGAACACAACAAGTAACAAATGTTGCTTGCGCAACATACAGGCCCTGGGTCGACCTCGGTGTCGACCTAGCTAGAAGGGTGGTCGACTTGGACAACTTTAAGGACACATTTCAGGTAACAACCGAGGACGAAATAATCTGCAAATTAGCATGATCAAAGATTAACAGTAGTACTAATTCAAAAAAGGTTTGGCTTGATTTCGACATATAACAAGCAAGACATAACAACCCAAAAATGGACTCAAGGTTGTTTTACATAGCTGAAACAAAATTTGAACTATGATTTATAGTTTTTAAGAATTTTAACGAATTATGCATAGATTTCAACAAGTACCACTACTAAACTAGAAATGTGAGGATACTCACTTTATTTAGCGTATTTTAGCAGTTTTACAATGAAGTTAACGCAATTTGGAAGCTTTTGTGCCTTAATATGAAGTTCAGACAGTTAAAAAGAAATTTATAATAACATGCAAACCAAATTTCTCAATATCAGTTGTAGGTTTACAAAAATGGGATTTTGATGGAGCAAAATGATAGTTTGAGATGATTACCCATTGCTAAGGTTGATTAGCAACTTTTTTTTGTATTTTGTTGGGTTGAGGAGCCTGGATTTAGGTTGTGAAATGGATTTTGCTAAAGTTCTTTTGCTGTGTTTAAAAAAGGAGTAAGAAGGAGATTCTTGAGAGAAGCTACATACAAAAAACGTTTCTTTATATCTTTCTCCCTTTAATCCAATGAGTGCGCTAATTAGGCCTAATTATAATAATTAGTAGGAAATAGGCCTTGCTAATCCAAGTGACCCTTTTAACCATGTTTTAACCATATTTACATATGTTTACACTATTTTCAGTTTATATTTTGCAATTTTAACATTATACAACTCTTGTAACAATATATGCAACATGTTTAAAACACTTTTAAACCTTTTTAATTTATTTTAGCAAATTTACAATTAAAATTTACAACTTTTACAAAAACTCATTTTATAGTTATTTTGAGTAAATCTTAGAAATTTGAAAATTAAAATTACTCAAACCATGTGATTTTGACACGACCAATTTACAAACGTTTATGCAAATGTATATTTTACAAACAATATTTATGCTTTTACCTTTTTATCTATATTGCATTGAATTTAGAAACAACGTTTTACATCAAAATCCAACTTTTATTATAAAATCCGAAATGTATTGCAAGAAATCATATATAAACATTGTCAATACATAATTCATAAAAATTCCACTTTACAAAGATTTTACAACTTTATTTTCCATATTTGTATTTATTTATTTTCCAACTGTTGAACTAAAATTAGACTGCCTCGCACCAGTAACAACACAGTTAATAGTATATGGCAGCAATTCAATGAGACACCATACACATTTTCTCAGCAGGAGGAGTATGTCTGGACATAAGGAAATAATAAGCACTCTACTATTGTAGTGTATGCGCCTTCGATTGGTGAAGACCAAATGAGCAAATGCCCATGGTACAAGAGAACATAGAATGTTAAAAACAATGAAAGGCTGAACTTTCTACTCTGGAAATGTATCAGAATGGCCTTCAAACGCTATCGAATCTTGCTCGAAAAGGTATGAATGTCTCGAAGCTATGTACGTTCTACAAGTCATGGGAGGAAGAGACACATCATTTATTCTTTTGATGCCCATTTACACAATTCTTATAGAGGAAGATAAAAAAGTAGAGGTTGATTTGCATCACCCCTCCTGGACAGTAAAGAGGAATGGATGAACATTTATAAATCAACCAGATGGAATCATGAAATATCCTACGAGTTATTTATTATGATCAAGGTGGTGGTCAATGAAGTATGGAAAGAAAGGAATCTACGTATCTTCAACAGCAAGAAGAACAGCAGGTTGCAAGTATATCATGCAATATGTGACAACATTCGTAATGAAATACTGTTGTCCTCTTCTTCTTTTTTTGACGTTCAGGTCAAAAACAAATGGATATGACCTTCTCCCCATACTTACTTTATTTTTCTTATAACTTTTCACAATGTTTACATTGTATGTTTCTCTTATAATATAAATAAATGGTAGAGGCCATTCAAACCCGCTTGCCAAAAAAATCCAATTCATCCTCAATATTATATTAATTCAATTATTACCTTCAAGATTCATGAATTATTTCTTGTCATCCCAAAATAATTATTTAACCATTCCCAATGATTAAATAAACTGCTTTTCCCAGAGTTTCCTCTTATTTTCTCAACTAACAAATTTTAATTATCGCAACAATCCATACTGCCTAAATACCCGAAACTAGGGTTGTTACAGATTCCCCTTTAAAGAAATTGTGTCTTTGTAATTTCCTTGAGATATAAAATACAATTAATTTTTACAAATTTAAAATAACCCCTCATAAATTTTCCCTATTTTGAAATTATAGTTCACATTTTCCCAATACACAGTTTACAATTTTTTTTTGCCATTTATCTTAAATAATATATAATTAGAGTAAATTCAATATATCTTAAATTTTTCATGTAGTAATTATTTCAAAAGTACACACTTGTTTTCATTAATCTCATTTTATTTAAATAACGTTGCCTTGCTATCAAGTAACTCCAAACTATTAAATCAAATGGTTGCAAATTTTAACTACATAATAAATTTTGCCTTGCCAAATTTTCCTTCATTCTTAATAAATCGAGAACTACAAACGCCATTTAAATTTAACATGAGGGTGTATTTTTAAATCGTTGATTATATTCAGATATTTACCCTTTAAACATTTATCAAATTTTCACGAAATTAATAATATTGGGCTGGATAACGATATAATATCAGTATTGCCTTGCTATATACTAATATATTTCACAATTTATCGAATGGCCTAATACCATCTTGATGTGTAAAGTTCCCTTTTAGTTAATTATAATATATTACCACAATTATTAAGTTTGAATGTTTCATACCAGTATTTAAGAAATCCCTATCGATAATACTGATTAGGTGTACTGACTAGAATTCTTAGGTACTTAACGGATAATTCAACATAACACATCATCACAATTTCTTAGCTGCTTTTATCTTATTTTATCCACACCCACCAAATACATTCTTAATTGAATTTAATCAAGTATTCAATTCTCTCATCTTCCAGGATCCCCACGTATTAAGTTATATATATATATATATATATATATATATATATATATATGCTAAACCAAAATAATTCATTAGTTCCCACTATGCATTATGATTTATTTTAATTAATACATCACAGTCGTTCCAGTTCAAAACTAGACATATCCTCATGGTTATTACTTTTTCACCACAGGATTTAATTTTACAAAGCTGAATACAACGAATATGGTTTGAATCGAGCCTTTAAAACTAGATATAAGATGAGGACAAACCTTAACTTTAAATAATAGAGCAGGCGACCCAAATATGAAAAAGTAGTTATGACTATCACAAAAATATAAAGCTTTTAGTTACTGGTTCACCTTGATAGAACTCCTTATGGAAGGGTGAATAACAAGCTAAACCACAATTATAAGATCAACACGAAACTAAATTTTCCACCAAGGTAGTTATCCCTAATAGACTCAAATATAAAAGAAGATTTTTTCCAACACATGGTGTCGGGATGTGTCACTATTGTCTTGAGATTCAAAGGTGAATAACCCGCTCGGAATGGACCTAAATTCCGACATATAAAAGGCCTATCAAAACTTAGGACCATTCTAAATAGGTCGTTGGTTCCTATAAGGATTACATTCATAGAGAAACTAATAACAACATCTGAATCTCACAACATAAGAGATAAACTACAATAACAGAAAGTAGATGTACCATTAATTAGAACTCATAAATCTGGTTTATATAAAGATCTCAACTGTCAACGAGCATACATCGATAATAATAGTAATATCCCAATAAACAACAATCATGTCAATAAAGATAATAACTAAATTCTTTGTTAGGCTTCAACATTCATGACTGCATCGACCGAGCGTTCCCACCTACTAACCCATTTATTTGTTAAGAGGAGGAAGGTCAGAATAAAAGTTCTAGTGAATGAAAATTCCATAAGTCTAAGAAACGACTATTTCCTATATATGGTTGTTAACCCCGTTATTAATGCGGTTTAGAAATTGATATGTAACTGCTTAATGAAGTGATCAAGTCGAACACATACCTTTCAGAAAAATTGGTCACGAAGCAGTTGATGGCATGTAACTACTACAGACCGATCACTTGCTAAACAATGAATCATAATGCTTTTCATAACTACGGCCCGCGCTGATTAGCAGCTATGGATCGAACACTGATTGTGCACGAAGAAGAAGCTTGCAACTATACTATATAAGCTGCATGAATTTGCATAATCCTTTTACACGTGTAAAATGGTGGAACCATGCATATATAAACATGAAGCATAACATATATGGGTGGACACCGTATTCACGTGTGAGGCCATAAAGTGCCAACTATAATAATACATGAGTATAAATCAGTTACTGGACATACTATTGACAAATATGTTGGGTCATAATTTCCTCACAATGGAAATATTGTAATAAGGTGGTTCAGTCATCATAACATGTATCAACATATATATTGATGTAAGTAACACACCATATACTAATATAAAGGAGCAACATTCTTAGCATGATCGTTCGAGCAGCATGCCCATGCTAATGGTCGAGCACACTCACCATTGCTAACTAGGTCGAGCAGAACTATTTAACGATGGGTCGAGCATAAAGTGGCTTCATTAATCTGCAGTTCCACAAATGTTGGATCACACATTAAATATTTATGTGGATTTGCATTGTTTCGATACGTAATGAGTTTGCATCCTGCAAAGGACAAATGCCAGATGTATATGGCAGTGCAATACATGGGATAAAACATGAATACACGATGGCAATTCTATAATAAAAGGAGTTGGTCACAAATAAATATACAGTGGTCGGTCGTGCATTATTGGAAGGGTCGCTCGGATTTTTATAATAGGGGTCGGTCGTGCATTATTTTATGAGGGTGGTCGTGCATTGTCTCATTGGTTCGGTCGTGCATTATATAATTTAGGGGCCGGTCTTACAGCTGGCTACAGTTGGCACAGTGGCGTTCTCGTAAACATGACATGATCGACCCATACCCTGCACAATTACAACTTTGCTACTACCCACAAACTACACCTAAAAATACCCCACTTTTCTACCATTCAAGGGACCGAATTTTGGAGCCAAAGGGCTGCCATTTTCATTTCTCTATCACTCTAAACTTCTCTAAACATCCATCAATTCTCTCTAAAGCTTAGATCCAATACAAATCCACCATGGAACTAATGAAGATCATCAAATTGTTTATGTGATTGAAGATCTATGCAACTATCATTACAAATCGAGAGATCTCGCCGATTCCTTCATGAACTCAAGTAAAATCAAGATAAAAAAAGAGATAAAATAGAGGAGATCATTATAAAAGAGAGAAAGAGTGATATAAGTGAAATAATGTACTGTTTAAATCCAAAAGTGATAATGAAAATAGCTTCCATAGTGGACGTAGGTCTAAATTGACCGAACCACTCTAAAATTCTCGTGTCTTTACTTGTTTTTATATTTCGTGGCTCCATATTTTCAAATTTTACTTTTATGAAGTGTTGCTCAAGCACCTTGGAGTGTTGTGATCATTTTTTAATTCAACATTTTTGGCACCCACCATAGGACCATAATTCACATTCTCAAGGAAATTTGAAGCTTGCTTCTACGATAGATTTCTAAATCTAAGATCTATGCCATCTACGAATCCTCTCCCACAAGGTTGAGAGCCTTGTCTGAGATAATGGCTAAATCTAAGAAAACAGCAAGTAGAACCGTTGGAGCACCCGATAATGTTGCTAATGACGAAGCTACACCAATTACCAACCGCTTTGAAGTTGGAGAAAACTCAACAAGCGGAGCCGGAGTAACTAGAGCTGAACTAGGTGCTATCATTGCTAATTTAAATCAAGGGATGGAAACCTCCACCAAAACTTTAATGGATGCTAATCAAGCTCTTATCGATATGATGAATGGTCTTCTGAATGCGCAAGCGAATCCCTCTCTCCTTAAAAAGTTCACATCAACCTTGAAGAGAATGCGAATTCGTCAGCCTCTGATCATCATCATCATAATGATTACATGGAACGACTTGATGGCTATGAAAGTGACAAAGGCGACGCTGATGTCCAAGACTCGAAGCTGAGGACTAAAAGCCAGTCCGATCGAAATAACCGAAGAGTTGCTAGTCTCACCAATGAGGCACCTCCCCATAGTGGAGGTAAAAGACTTAGATCATTTAATTGCGATCGTTCGCCAAGACGGGCATCCAGGAAAGAGATCGAAGTCCGCTCTGTGGAATGACCCAACTCGAAAGAGTATATCGCATATATGATAAAGCAAATCATGAAGGATAGCATGGCTCGCAATGATTGCGAAAGGGAATGGGACTTTTCTCCTAGTAAAAATCCATTCACTAACAAGATTTGCAAAGCAGAGTTCCCTAAAAAGTTCACTCATCCTACTCTGCCTCCATACAATAGAACTTCAGATTCAAATCACTTCCTTTACAAATATGAATGGCACATGAATGTAGCCAAAGCGACATACGAGATCAAATGCCTATGCTCCCCTTAAGGCGTGGCATCATTATGGCTCACGAGTCTGCCACCCAAATCCATTGACTGATTCGACGATTTGACTTTGAAATTCAAGGAGCAGTTTAGGCTACAAGCTATGAAAGATAAGGATGTGATTTCTCTGACATCAATGAAGTAGAATCCAGGAGAGTCTGTTAAAGTTTTCCTCAGGAGATTCAACACTGCTTTGTTTGAGGTAGGGAATCCCAAGCCCCGCATGATCTTAATGTCTCTAATCGGCGCCATAGATGAGAAAAGCAAATTTGTAGATGGATTAAAATGAATGAACCAAACACGCTTGAGAAATTCTATAAAAAAACAGAGGAGTATATGAGAATGGACCATAGTCATGTGCCTCTTCAGATTATTGATGACAACCAACTTAATGAAGCTACCAAAAATGTTGCTACCCAATATAACCAGAAGAATACTCAGGGGCAAAAGAGCATCAACGATGGAAAGGGCGACAAATATTATAAGAAGATTCACCTTTTCAACCCATCAGAGCTAACACCTTTGAATGACACCCCTGAAAATATCTATCTTGCAATGAAAAATTCTGAAGAATATGAGGAACCAAAACCAGCGAGGGTAGGCGATAAGGTAGCAAACTCGGGAAAGTTATGTAGGTTTCACAACCAGCCCGGTTATAATATAAATGAATGTAGGCACCTCAAAAGCTTGATTGAGGAGTTGAATCAAAAGAACAGACTGCAATAGTATGTGAAGAATCCGCGAGCCACAAATCCTTCTACAACTTCCCAGGGGCAAGGGACATCAAATGGTCAATTTGGTCCAAGAAACGGAGCTCACGCTCAAACCAATGCAACTGGTGATCAACTGATAATCGATGATTTTGCTCCAATTTCAATGGCTCAGAATAAGCGGTCATCATCGCCACTGCTCTACTTCCGGCTTTATTTACTACTTTACTTCATATTTTACTACGTGCTATGTTCAAAACTCCTTGTAAATAGTTTATAATAAATTGCAAGTGATGTACTGGACATTAGCTCTGTGACTAAAAGCATATTTGCATGAGTAAATCTCTTACTTGCAATATTTTCGATAATTCAAAATTTGCTAAAAGGTGATTCCTTATTACAGGCTATCCGACGAATGCTTAATTCCTCGAAATCCGTTGCAATGTGGCAACCCTGATAATATCAACTCAAGTGTCGAGTGCAAAAAACATCAACATGCATAAATGCAACATTGAAAATCACCACCTTGAAGAGTGAGCGAGAGGAGTTACCAAGAATTAAGCAATGGAGAGTTCAGCAAGCAGATGTGAAGACAATGCCAGAGGTTGCAAGTTTCAAGAGGCCGCCCTCCCCCGGCTGCGATTACTTTCCATAGTCAAGTGCATCTAGCAGGAGGCCGATGTTTGCTCCACAGAATGATGCAAATCCTTGCAAGCTCTAAGGGGTCACAACTTCTTAGTCTAGATATGATCACTTACTATAGCTAGGTGTATCCGACATGACGACTAATGTTCGAAAGAACCTCTCGGTCCGGATGCGGTCGCCTACTATGGATAAGTGTATCTTGCACACAAGGACTGACGTTCACCCTGCGGAATGACGCAAACCCTGCAAAGTTCTATTAAGAGAGCCTCTTAGTCCGGCTACGATCGCTTACCATAGTTAAGCGTATCTGACATACCAACTGATATTCACCTTGTGGAACGACATGAAAATCAAATCCCCTTCATAGTAAGGGCAAATTAAAAACTTCGTCCTCCCATAGCAAAGGCAGAATTAAAAGTCCCTCCATAGTAAGGGCAAATTAAAAGTCCTCCCACAACAGAGGCGAAAGTATAAGTCATCCCATAGCAGAGGCAAGACTAAAAGACCCTCCGTAGCAAGAGAAAATCAAAGTCCCTCCATAGCAAGGGAAAATCAAGGTCCCTCCATAGCAAGGTAAAAATCCCTCCATAGCAAGGGCAAATTGAAAGTCCTCCCGCAGTAGAGGCGAAACTACAAGTCCTCCCATAGCAGAGGCAAGATTAAAAGTCCCTGCATAGCAAGGTCAAATGAAAGTCCCTCCATAACAAGGGCAAATCAAAGTCCTTCCATCGCAAGGGAAAAATTAAAATTCCCTCCATAGCAAGGGCAAATTGAAAGTCCTCCCGCAGCAGAGGCGAAACTGTAAGTCCTTCCATAGCAGAGGCAAGATTAAAAGTCCCTTCATAGCAAGGGCAAATCGAAAGTCCTCCCCGAGCAGGGGCACTAAATATAAGACCTCCCCAAGTGTGGGCATCAAATCCAAAGACCTCCCCAAGCTGGGGCACTGATTTCAAATTCAAAATTCTGAATCCAATTAGGCTACTGCAGCCAACTTAAAAATAGACAATCAACAAATTCTTATTTCCCTGGCAAATTTGCAACAAATTCGGAAATGGCAAAATAAGTGCTCGCTTGATTAAAAACATAGTGAGTTAGCACTGAATGGCATCTTCTCGACAAATTGTCAAGTGGACAAGGAATAACCAAAGACCGATTCGTTTACAATCCAAAAGCTGCTGTCGCTCTAGCCTCAGGAACTTGAATCGAAGTTCCAATTTAAATAAGTACACGTTTCATAAAATATGAACCGTCGTACAAGATTATATAAGTCGCTAAAAGATGATTCTTGGAATCTACAGTTGGTATGTGACGGTTAGTCGATTTCAAACGTCATCGCGATTTTGATTAGAATGTTGTATCTACATAGTTAATAATCGACAAGTCGATTAGATGAAATGATTCTGTGTAGATACGTCATTCAGTTCAAATCGTAAAATTCATCATAGTTAAATTTTAAATGATTAACTAACCTGTTATCGATATGGGCAGTCGATAGCAAAATGTTCGCCCAAAAACATGCAATGTTCTTACATAATAGATTGTAGCAGTGAAAAAAGACACAATCTTGTTCGCTTCAGAAAGTGTACGTTGCTTCGATAGAAATTCAGTGGCCATACGAGTTCGTAAAACAAATAATTCAGCATGAGTTGACAGTGATCATTTCATTAAAAATTGAGCATGATCAGTTCATTGCAAATCTTATTTGTTTTACACACTCGAGCCCAAATTAAAACTGAGGCATTCACACACTAGCACAACGTTATTAGCAACAAATGCTTGAATTCAAATCTGAAGCGTCTGTTAACGTGACAAGATTTGTGCAATACAACATTTCAAGAGTGAATTTTAGTTCGAATCGTTACCAACAAGCTCTTAAGTGCTCGACATTCAAACTTAGCGAATTAGTGGTCAACGAACCCGACAAGCCGGGATTAAAAGCATGCAAGATTCTTCAAAAATAAGTTTCAATCCAAAGATGCAATAAATCGAAGCATCAAAGATTATGTGCAAATTAATAGGCATAATTAACGGTTTTCAATAGAAAAGAACTCCACAAAATTTGACACCAGATGCTGATGCAGTCGGACCTGACATTTGGGCTTTACTGACCTATTAAAAGAAAAGTCCCATGGCCCATCAGCATTGTCTTGTATTAATCACGTTCATTTAGAATTCTGATCCAACAACAATGAATGTTAGTAGTACATCGATATGTTTGACGCAAACTATAGTAATCACGTTCATTTCGAAGCTTGCATTTTTCACGAATAAAAGTACAAGCTCCGAGGGGCAAATATTAACCCCGTTATTAACACAAGTTTAGAAATTGATATGTCAACTTCCTAATGATGTGATCAAGTCGAGCACATACTTTTCAGAAAATTCGGTCAAAGTTGATGATATATAACTACTACAGAACGATCACTTGCTAAACAATGAATCAGATGCTTTTCTTAACTACGGCCCGGGCTAATTAGCAGCTATGGATCGAACACTGATTGTGCGCGTAGAAGAAGCTCGCTACGTTGACATGCATTTTACATAAATGAGCTGTACTATATAAGCTGCATGAATTTGCATAGTCCATTTACACGTGTAAAATAGTGGAACCATGCATATATAAACATGAAGCATAACATATATGGGTGGATACCGTATCCACGTAGGAGGCCATAAAGTGCCAGCTATAGTTATACATGAGTATAAATCAGTTACTGGACATACTATTGAAAAATATGTTGGGTCATAATTTCCTCACAATGGCAATATTGTAATAAGGTGGTTAGGTCATCTTAACATGTAAAATATATATTGATGTAAGTAACACACCATATACTAATATAAAAGAGCAACATTCTTAGCCTGATCGGTCGAGCAGCATGACCATGCTGATGGTCGAGCACACTCATCATTGCTAACTGGGTCGAGCAGAACTGTTTAACGATGGGTCAAGCATAAAGTGGCTTCACGAATAAGTAGTTCCACAAATGTTAGATCGCACATTAAATATACATATATGGATTTGTATTGTTTCGATATGTAATGAGTTTGCATTCATGCAAAGGACAAATGCCAGATGTACGTGGCAGTGCAATACATGGGATAAAACATGAATACACGATGGCTATTCTATAATAAAAGAGGTCAGTCACAAATAAATATATAGTGGTCAGTTGCGCATTATTAGAAGGGTCACTCCATTTTTATAATAAGGGCCGGTCGTGCATTATTTCATGAGGGCGGTCGTGCATTGTCTCATTGGGTCGGTCGTGCATTATATAATTTAGCAGTCGGTCTTACAGCTAGCTACAGCCGACACAATGGCGTTCTCATAAATATGGCATGAATGACCCATACCCTGCACACCTAAATTACAACTTTGCCACTACCCCCAAACTACACCTATAAATACCCCACTTTTCTACCATTCAAGGGACCGAATTTTGGACCCTGAAGGGCTGCCGTTTTCACTTCTCCATCACTCTAAACCTCTCTTACCTCCATTAATTCTCTCTAAAGCTTAGATCCAACACAAATTCACCATGGAACTAATGAAGATCATCAAACTGTTCAAGTGATTGAAGATCTACACAACTATCATCACAAATCGAGAGATCTCGCTGATTCCTTTGTGAATTCAAGTGAAATCAAGAGCAAAAAAGAGTGAAAATAGAGGAGATCATTATAAAAGAGAGAAATGAGTGATATGAGTGAAATCATGTACTGTGTAAATCCAAAAGTGATAATGAAAATAGCTTTTATAGTGGACGTAGGTCTAAATTGACCGAACCACTCTAAAATTCTCGTGTCTTTACTTGTTTTTATATTTCATGGCTCCATATTTTCAAATTTTACTTTTGTTAAGTGTTGCTTAAACACATTGGAATGTTGTGGTGATTTTTTATTTCAACAATGGCACTATACACTCATCAAATTATATCTACGCAAGCTCAATGCACAAATTTATATATAAATTAGGCGGACTATTCCAATGTCACTTAAGGCTAACATGCACATTTATAAGGGCGGATTCTATTATCACTTAATACCCTACGAGGAGGACTAGTTGGTCACTTAAGGCCAATAGATAAATACTTTTTTATGGGTGGATCCTTTTATAATTCGAGAAATAGTAAGTTGCCGCTTAATACCGATTTAGGTAGACACTCATTGTCATTTAAGACCCTCCGGTGGAGCCCTACATTACTACTTAACTGGTATAACAAATGAACTCCTAGACACTTAATACCTACCTTAGACAGGTAGCCTTTTCGAAGCTTTCACGGTACTGCCTATTCTTCTAGGTACACCCTCACACAACCCTTAGAGAGCAAGTGGGCAACTTCTGGAGAACTACCCCCACTGAAACGTATATCAAGAGAAAGGCAGACTCATGACCACTTAAGACGTTTTGTAAGGATTAGTCCCATGACTTGGGTCCTAAACAAAAGAGTGAAACTTAGGAATGGACCTAATCCTAACTACTTAATACCCTAACAAGGTAGGTCAGCCACTTAATACCTTCTCGAGGCAAGCCTACTTCACACAATACATACATACATACATACATACACATATATATATACACACACATACACATATCACAATACTTCTCACACTAAACCTACTACCTTCAGATGTTGGATTTGCTGGGTGGTTCCGGGAATGCTTCTACTACAAGTTGGGCTTAACCTCGCATCTTTCTGCAATTATTATAATGGCCCACAACACATAGATCTCTCACATTAACCCGATGAACTTGTAGAGGTTGGATATGCCGGTTGGTTCCACGTAGGCTTCTACTACAAGTTGGGATTAACCTTGTTTATATGTGATATTTATATTAATGAAAGCTATTAAAATTCACACACATACGAATTTCCCATGAGGACGTTTATAATTCTAATTTCCTATTTTAATGCATTTAGTATGCTCTTAATATGCATTAATAATATGTTAATTACGGTAATAAAAATATATTAAATGAAATGTAAATCAAGCTTACGTGAATAAACATCCTAATTCGTTTGAAATGTCAATTCTAACATCAAAACGAGGTTTACAAGTTCATTTCCCTAACTTTCTCAATATGGCATAAACATGTATCTCACAATCAATAATAGGGAAACAACAACTGTTAACCGACTTTTTGGTTCGGTTCCCAAAGGTACGCCAGGCATGCTCAACTCAACATATCGTGTGATACTATAGCATATAAGTGTAGCCAACAAGATCAAAGGGTCCAGCACCATAAGACTTGAGCCGGGCCACTAATGGGATGTCGCATCACGTGGGTACGACATCTGTCGGCATCCATCCGCAGCCGAGCCGAAGGCGAGCCGTCCATCGGGTTCGAGCACAGCGCCGGTGGGGGTCTGGGGCCCCACGGTCCCAGTGGTGATCCGCACCCGCGGGTGCGAAAATATGCACCCCTCGGGTGCGAAGATCCGCACCCCTCGGGTGCGAACATCCACACCCCTCAGGTGCGAATTTTCTGCACCCTGCGGGTGCAAAAATACGCACCCCGCGGGTGCGTAAATCTGCACCCCTCGGGTGCGAAAATCCACACCCCGCTGGTGCAAATTTGGCGCAGGTGCTAGTGGTAGGTTCGAATTTCTGCTTGTGGTCCCTTATTTCTACCTACTCCTTCCTACTCCTATCTAACCACTCTCCTATAAATACCCCCACACTTCCCACTTCAAAGGGATTAGCCCAAGCTCCCTCTCTCAAGCTTTAATGTCTTCCATCTTCTTCTCCAAGGCCTCCTAGGCACCTCCCTTCATCATACAAGGGGGAAGATGAACATGCTTAGACCCATGAGCACACTCATGAAGGTCCAAGCATGCTCTTGGACATGAAGCCACCTTGGGACTTCATGAAGCTCTAAAACACCATTAATGACCACCACCTTCTTCTCTGTGTCCAATGGCATGGGTCTCTAGAAGAAGAAGAAGGCCCCGGCTCTACCTCCTGTAGACTTCGGCCTCGACTCCGCCTACCGCGGACGTTGGCCTCGACTCCGCCTCACTCGACCTCGACTCCGCCTCACTCGGCCGACTCCACCTCACTCGAGCTCGACTCACCCGGCCTTGACTCCGACTCACTCGGACTTGACTCCGCTCGGCTTCGACTCACTCAGCCTCGACTCCTCTTCACTCGGCCTCGACTTCGCCTCACTCGGCCTCGACTTCGCCTCACTCGGCCTCGACTCCGCCTCACTCGACCTCGACTCACTCGGCCTCGGCTCTGCCTCACTCGGCCCCGACTCCTCCTCACTCGGCCTCGACTCCTCCTCACTCGGCCTCTAATCTGCCTCACTCAGCCTCGACTCACTTGGCCTCGACTCCGGCTCACTCGGCCTCGACTCACTCGACCTCGACTCTGCCTTACTCTGCATCAACTCACTCGGCCTCGACTCTGCCTCACTCGACCTCGACTCGGCTACGCTACAACATCGACAACACCTCGACTACTCTCGCTTAACAAGGAAGAACGATAACTAGGACAAAGAGGATATTGTTAATCATTGTAGCTTTTTGTAACAGCCTTGTTGTAATGGAATAAAATCAATACATCCTTCAAAGTGGACGTAGGCCCCGACGGGCCGAACCACTATAAATAACTGTGTCATTTACTTCCCTGCACATTATTACTGCTTTTCTTATGATTCTCCGCTCTGGAATAAAAAGTTTCAAAATTTTGGAACTCTCTGGTGTTGACGACAATTTTAGGCGCCAACATTTGGCATGCCAGGTAGGGGAGTAAAACACGCACCTACAGTCTACTTTCTGTCACTTCCTTCGAGGAATCGAAACCTCACCTTTCCTCCTATTCAGTCACCAAGACTTGGGATGTTCAGGCTCCGTCAAACTATGCCTTCGCTTAGACTCGACAAAGCTGAATTTTCCCACCGATCCTCGACCATAAGTTTGTTTGTTCTACTTGGATTTCATCTTATCCACCGAGAAAACTCGTCGGCAATGGCAAGAAAAAGGGAATCTATCATTGGCGAGCCATCTAATGATAATCATGTCACTTTGGTCCATTGGTGATTTCTTTCTGACATCTTATCCACTGCTGATGTGGCATTACCTCCAGCCCTCGAGGCCTGGGTAGCTCAAGTTTACCCAAAGATCGAAAGATACCAAGAAATGGCTTAAAACCCCAGTCTGGAAAAATAGGGAGTCAGTCCAGCGACACTCCCAATAAGGCATCGCCTGTCTCATGACGAGTAAAAGCTCTTCATGGAGAGAACACAGATTTGTTTCTTTGTCGCAAATTCCCATCTCGACTTCGACACGCTTTAGGTTCATTCTATAACCTATGGTCGAGTCCGCTCACGATGGCTAAGCAACAAAGAATCAAATGATAGAGTGTTGGAGATAAGTTCTTCCGGTCCGTCTTCGGATTTTATCTTCGGTTCTCGACTACGACCCAATTAGTCGCTTCTCATCATGATGTCTAAGTGTAGGAAGCTCGATGCCATAATCAAAGCTCAAAGTGTAGAGGAGAGAGGAAGTCAAGAACTCTCCTCGACCAGACATCCATCTAACTACGTCGCTTAGGAAGGCATCGATGGAATGAATAAGAATCCTGCCACAGGCTTAAAAGCTCGACTTGAGCGGTAGAAAGTGGCTTTCAATACCTTCCTCGCCCGAATTGAAAACAGAATAAGAAGTACTTCAACGCGACTGGCCTGGCGTACACCATTGGGACAAGTACCAATGTTCGTCCACCCGCGACTCAGGACTTGGGGGCAACCCCAAAAACTAACTGGCTGGCCGACGCTGCTCCTCAAAACGGTGTCAGTCCCACTACACTCGGGGGCACCCCTAATCCGGATGTCACTCCAGCCTGTGACATTTTAGTTGGACAAGTTGCCGCTTCACTGTTGGAAATGCTGCTCAAGCACCAACGTGAGTAGCTTTGGATGGCACTGCCCTCATGGTTCCGCGAGTCAGAATTATGCCCTATATGGCCCCTCAAGTTGGAATCCAACCGGACTTTCTTCCCAATCAACTGATTCCTAACTTGGACTTAGGCACTGGGGGCACCAGTGCCAATTTGGACAATAAAAATCAACTACCTGCTTTCAGAAATGGGTCAGAGATCGCGGATGTCAGCCGTCGGTACACTCAAGGCATTGTCCATTCGCTAGGATCGTACACGAAGCTGAATGGCCCTGACACTTCAACATGCCATATGTGGCGTCCTATGACGGCGCGACCGACCTCCAACCTCAGCAATATTAGAATCACCATCAGAAATGGAATGCGTCATCCCAACCGTTCCCGGCCTTGACGCTCGAGCCTTCGTTAGGCGCGCTCAAACTGCTAGGAGTCCGGACTTGTTGCTTATGCCTCTAGCATCCGATGGGGCCCAAGTTCACCTCAACCGACTTCCATAGAATCATGCAATCGAAGTCAGAGACTCACAGGTTGATGAAGACCTCCCGCCGAGAAGGTGCGCTAAGCTCCAAAATCCCGGGCTAGATCGCGACCTCTATACCGCGGCAGGAACCTAACCTCCGATTATCGCCGACATAATCCATGGAATCGTGAGAGGACCATGGGGGAACGCGCACGAAGTCTGGAATACCAATATAAGGCATAACCCATTCACTTGGGTTATCCTTAATACCAAATGGTGCAAACACTTCGACATGCCAACACTCACTCAAAGAAGCCATGATTCTCGAAGCTTCATCAGCTGCCACAAGCAGCACATGGGTTCATTACACGTCGCCAATGCCGTAAAGTGTAAGAGCTTCCCCGTCTTCATCCAAGACGGCTCTGTCCGGGTTCTCTCGACTTCCACCTTAAACTATCCCAACTCCCGACTAACTCGCCAAAAGATTGGTCACGCAATCCAGAATGCTTGTTGTGATGCCCACAGACATTCTCTCAGTCTCGCACATTTACCCAAGCACCCGTGAAACTCTCAAAGGTTATCTTGTAAGATCCCATATAGCATTGGCTGAAGTCGGGAAACTTACTCCTCGAATTGTACTCGCCTAGCTTACAAATGGCCTACTACCTGATTCCGAACTTAGAGCATGAACCGATCAAGTGCAATCAAAGATTCAAAAAATCTTCTGCGTGAACGCCGACTACTTCCTATGCTAAAATCTAGCACAAAGGGATCGATCTTCTCACCTCAACATCTTCCCTTGTGGCGATCCCCAGAGCCCCAACGACTCTAATTCCACCGCTCTGCGCAATCTTGCTCATGCCGGCAACATCAAAGGTAGCCACAACAATAAAAGGAAACATCTCTGACTTCCGCCTTACCGCGGCTATTCCTCTCTCAGCAGCACCCCTAAGGAAATCTATCTCACGACCTGCAATTTTCAACCATGAAAAAGGTCGAGGACGGAAAGTCGGACGAGTGCACCAAGGGACTCTATAGGATATTATCAGTTCTACAACATCTGCGGATGCAACACGAAATATTTCACCATTTACAGAACGACATCGAGGAACTTAACCACTGGGGAACTCCGAGCCACTCAACGCTCATCAAAGACTCCCACTGCACGTAATCTCTGAGCCACTCGATGCTCATCGAGGATCCCGTTATGTGGGGTCTTCGAGCCACTCGATGCTCATCGGGGATTCACACTGCATGGGATCTCCGAGCTACTCAGCGCTCATCAAAGATTCCTGTTAAACCGGACCTCGACTCCAACAACTAATCCCTCAAGATCGTTCCCCCGACTCGTCAGGACTACAGCTTCCATGACGCAGTTGACTCTAGGAAGTCATTGGAGATGCCAGTTTTCAACTCCTCCCTACCTGTGCCTCTCTCAGTATCCGGCAACTTCAAGGCACGACCGGAAGCTTAACCAAAGGCCTGCTTGAGTGCACATCGGCGGCCTCATCTTCAAACGGGTCTTTCCTCTACCTGCAGGCCTCACTCCTTGTTTGGAAGGCCCATACTCATACAACAGAAGCTTAGCAATGGAACTTTCAAACTCTCCACCATGGATGGAGCCTAACTCCCAAGGGAATGGAATAATGAACATCTTCGCCTCTACTCTACATAACTTAGTGTACAACTGTTCATGCCTCTCAACGATGCATTATTTTCTCGTAATTCGAGGCATTGTAAAGGCCACTACTACCAGAGTTATCCGCAGCAATGATGTTCAGTTCCCTATCACCCTTCCATGTTTACTCTGTGCATGACGTTCATGACATGTTTGATTAATCATGACAACCAGCTTGCGTACAAACATGTGATCAACGTACCGGCACCCCAAGCACGGGAGTTGATGCCGCCATCCTAAACTTGAGCCAACATCGAGGCTAAAACACTTGGGTACGTCTGGCACCCCGAGCACGGGAGTCGGAAATGCTACTCGAATCGCCAGCACATGGCGCGATCGAGTATAAACAACCACTAACTCGAACCTCGGCCCCGTGTCGAGACCAAGGATAAATCGTTCTGTGTCCAAGTCCAGGCGACTTGGCGCCGCCACCCAGCGGCCGACTAGGAGTGATGCAAGTATCTCTTCGCCGATTGCGGATGCCTGTCAAATCTTGGCACAGCACCAACACCGACCTTAAATCGTTTCTCCCCCCCCTAAGATCTCAAGTCTTAGGGGTTGCCCATAGCCATGATCTGACCTTATGAGCTGATGATCCGGGCTTATCTTGTCAACGAATAAACGACGCTGAAGGCTCGCCTCAACCAGATGAGCGACGGGAGAGCCATCCACCTGGCGGACCGCATAACGCGACGCCCTACGCCTTCGCTATACTTGGGATTAAACCCGGGCAACCTAAAACAGCAGGTGCACAGCCTGGTTTCGCAAACTACGGGTTTCCTGAGCTGAGGGAAACTTACTGAAACCAGCGCTCTACTTCACCCCTTTAGAATAATTTACCCTGAGCGCGGTACCCAATCGCTTTTATGACAAGTGTAACGATAAGTATGCTTATGCTAGTACATGACGCTGGAAAACATAAAAAGAACATCTGAACACTTAATATAAACTACGATCTTTACTAATTCATATTTCCTCTTTACACACACACATTTAACAGAATACTTGTTTAACGTCTTTCTCTCAGACGACAGGGTGTACATGAATATCACACTATGTCTTTAAGAACCGAAAGCGAGGACCGCACTCACATATACGATCAGTCTACCTAACCCAAAGTATCTATAATTCCTTTAACAATTACTAATGCTACTCACCCTTCTCTTTTCTTTTCTTTTCTTTTTTCTGTACAGGTTTGGCACTCAGCAGGTCACCAACAGTGATGGGTCCCCTCCTTTTAGAACTGCTTCCTCATCCTCTACTCCTCACAAAGGTAATGTATTCCCGAGACATTGATGCATGCCTCCCGCCATTATTCTCGTCACTTGTGATTATCGTAACCCCCAAGGGAAATGCATGGAAATGCCTTAAGGACGGTGTAAGTAGCAAGGACCATGGCAACTTGGGTTTTTTTCCAAGCTTTCTTGGAGCCCCGCTCCATTCTCTTAATGGCAACATCGACAACTTTCCTTTTTCCTAGCCTATCAAAGGCCCTCTCCTTCTTCGCGTCAATATCGGTTCACTTCTCCGGCACCACAGCAGCAGATTTCTCTTCGGCATCATGTCTAACCTTTGCCCATACATCTTGTATGGCAGCCTCATCCTGTCCCTCTTCCCCTCCGGCTCCTTAGACTTTGCCACCATCCGGCTTCTTGATCTTCCACCATAGCTTGCACTATTTGCACACTAACATCAGCTGCACCCATCGCTTGATCACTTCGGCCAACCACAACTTCTCCTCCGCCGAAGAGACTCATATAAATGTGGGATCCCGAAGCCACGGGTTCTCCTACTTCTCCAGATTGTTCCCGCTGTAAGTCCAACTAGAACTCGGACGCTTGAGGAAGCATGGGGGCAAAGCCTGGTGTCGCCTCCGCTCTAGGGGGCGCCCTGCGAAAAAGGAAACTACTTGACTTCCGAGGGTTCATTGCCGACATCCTCTTCAGTTAGCAAGTACACGAGCTCAAAGTTCATTGCTGGCATTTCCATCGCCACAACCTTCGGAGAAACCATTCTAAAAAGGAACATCTACTTCTCAAATAAGGATAACTCATACCCAAAAGCTCGGGTTCCGGAAGTTTCTAACCTCCCGCAATACTAGGCAGACCGAGCGTAGAAGCCCGAACCGAAGGAAAGAGGGAGTATTACAATCATAGTTCCCTGAGGAACTAGGGAATTTAGACAAGTCCTTAGTACGCGAAATAAAAAATTCATATCTCGATGCAAGTTCTCGAGTTTCCATAGCCGGCACATAGGGTTCCCAGAATCTCAATGCCCTATCAACTCACTCATACTTCAATGCAACGCGAAACTGACTCACACCCCTTGACGCAAAAGCTTCCTACGTACAAGAGCATTAGAATGCGGTGATGACATCTTGTTTTAATAACTAAAACCATGATTACCGGTAACCATCAACGCCATTTTCAAATCAGATAATGGTAATGACATAATTGGGTTAAATACTAACGACTCGATCATACGTCCATATCTTTTGCGCATTTCTTGCAGTCAGTCCGAATAAGTCTATTTACAGGAACATTTGCCAATCAGTTGTGTTACATTCAACTTCAACTACAGACCAGACATGAAACATTAAGCAATGATTCGGACTTGCTAGCTCGTTCCTGACGTCGGGCAGAATCTTGCAGATACCCGGGATTGGGGGCAAACCTCTACCGATTATCGCATCGGCCTGGCCATAACTAGACCCGATCAGATAACCTTCAGTGCCGGCACTGATGTTGTCATCATAGCATCCCTTGGAGCCAAAAGTCATTAGAATGCGAAGTTATGCGTCGTGCTCCCAAGCGAACGTTCCGGGATCGGAAATCACACTAAGCTACGATCATAATCACTTCGAAGCTCCAACTACCAAGTCAATCATGACTCAGGGACACTCGTGTACTCACCAAATGCCCAATCATCAAAGTGAATGTGCTTAGCATTTGGGCCCGACCATGCCTCAAAGGAAAATCTACGCGACTACATGCCACGACAGATGTCAAGTATTCCCCTGACATCTGCATATGCGAGTTGCCGAAATGTTGATCAATGGGACCTGCTTGGATCGATGAATAAATTTGGCTTCGCAAATCCAAGTGATCCAGCAGGTACTCCAGGCAATTAAGCTCCATCTCAACAACGTTTCAACAATCACTTAGGGAGATCGTGCTCCTAGGCCATGGCAATGACCATGCGCACACGCTTTGGAAACCTCAACCGAGCCGACCGACTTAATTCAAATGCTTGCCCACAAGACTTAAGGGTTCAAATGTACACACCAAACGGTCGAATCTCGATCCGAAAGCTCTTCGAAAGATAAAATGCACGAGCGCAAGGTCTTAGCATGCAATTTACCTTCATGTTACTCACTCCAACTCAGATCGCATTGCACGAGACCACGTGCAAACGTTATAATTCATACGTGATTCGGAACTAACAACGAACCGTTTGCACTTTGATGCAATCGGGAGTTGGCAACTAACAATCAATCTCTCTAACCTATAACAACTAGGCGTCTTGGGCAAGTTGGCACCTAAGCGACAAGCTTCGAGCGGGTCAAAGCTCCTGATAATGCCGAAATCCTAAACCCCTACTAGCATTTCGACAAGGCATCTCAGCCACTCCAAAGCGATTCATTCCCGGCGTACATCTCAAGGGAAAGGTCACGACTAGTCACAAAGCGTGGCGTGGATATCCTTTTATTCATCATTGCGAATGTCTTACTTCAAAGCATGTCCCATTAACATAAGACATATTTTGAGGGAGCAAATGTTAACCGACTTTTTGGCCCGATTCCCAAAGGTATGCCAGGCATGCTCGACTCAACATATCGTGTGATACTACAACATGTAAATGTATGATACTACAAAGCATAAGCGTAGCAACCAAGATCAAGGAGTCCAACACCATAAGACTTGAGCTGGGCCACTAATGGGATGTCGAATCACTTGGGTGCGACATTCGTCAGCATTCATCTGCAGTTGAGCCGAAGGCGAGCCGTCCAGCGGGTCCGGGCGCAGCGCCAGTGGGGGTCCAAGGCCCCACAGTCCCGATGGCTATCCGCACCTCGCAGGTGCGAAAATTTGCACCCCGCGGGTACGAAAAGCCGCACCCCACGGGTGCGAATTTTCTTCACCCCGCGGGTGCGAAGATCTGCAACCCCCGAGTGTGAATTTTCCGCAACCCACTGGTGCGAAAATCCGCACCCCGCGGGTGCGAATTTTCCGCACCCCGCCTGTGCGAATTTGGCATAGGTGCTAGTGGTAGGTTTGAATTTCTGCATGTAGTCCCCTATTTCTACCTACTCCTACTTACTCCTACCTAACCACTCTCCTATAAATACCCCCTCATTTGCCACTTCAAAGGGGTTGGTCCAAGCTCCCTCTCCCAAGCTTTAATGGCTTCCATCTTCTTCTACAAGGCCTCCTAGGCACCTCCTATCATCATACAAGGGGGAAGATGAACATGCTTGGACCCACGAGCACACTTATGAAGGTCAAAGCATGCTCTTGGACATGAAGCCACCTTGGGACTTCATGAAGCTCTAAAACACCATTAATGACCACCAACTTCATCTCCATGGCCATTGGACATGACATGGGTCCCTAGAAGAAGAAGAAGAAGGCCTTGACTCCGCCTTCGGCGAATCATGGCCTTGACTCTGCCTCCCGCGGACGTCGGCTTCGACTCCGCCTCACTCGGCCTCGACTAACTCGGCCTTGAATCCGACTCACTCTGCCTCGACTCCGCCTCACTCGGCCTCGATTCCGCCTCACTTGGCATCGACTTCGTCACACTCGGCGTCGACTTCGCTTCACTCAGCCTCGACTCCGCCTCACTCGACCTCGACTCACTCGGCCTCGACTCTGCCTTACTCGGCCTCGACTCTGCCTCACTCGGCCTCGACTTTGCCTCACTCGGCCTCGACTCCGCCTCACTCAGCCTTGACTCACTCAGCCTCGACTCTGCCTCACTCGGCCTCGACTCACTCGGCCTCGACTCCGTCTCACTCGGTCGCGACTCCGCCTCACTCGGCCTCGACTCAACTACGCTACAACATCGACAACACCTCGCCTACTCACGCTTAGTTAGGAAGATTGGTTTCAGGGACTAAGAGGATATTGTTAATCATTGTAGCTTTTTGTAATAGCCTTATTGTAATGGAATAAAATCAGTATAGCCTTCAAAGTGGACGTAGGCCCGATGGACCGAACCACTTTAAATAACTGAGTCCTTTACTTCCCCGCACATTATTACTACATTTCTTATTATTCTCCGCTCTGGACTAAAAAGTTTCAAAATTTTGAAACTCTTTGGTGTTGACGACAATTTTAGGCATCAAAAACAATATATAAATGAAAACTTGTAACCAAGGTTTAAAAGATTATTGGTACAAAAAAAGAAAGACAATGTGCATAATTCAAATATATATATATATATATATAATCTCCTTTTAGGTATCACTTCACTTTTCATAAGATTAACATATATATACACAAAAACTTAAAAATTTAGTGATTTGCATATAGTTCGTTCAACCTATCTATTTTTGAAATAAATGTTTAAACCTATTAGATTTATAATACTCAAGTCTTATGCATTTCACAAATATATATATACACGTATGTATGTATGTATGTATGCATATGAAATTTATAATTTTTACAAAAAAATGAGTCAGACCATTATCAAAATCTGTACAACACCTAAAACTTTATATTTTATTACATTAATAATCAAAATCCAAAAAACAAAAACTGGTTGACCCTTTCCGCAAATTATAAGAGATTTGGAGGATTTGTTAATGTTTTGTTTCAGTTGAAATCCAAATCTCGTTAGGCATAACAATCTGAATTCATACTAACATCATATAAAAATAGAAATCTGATGTAATTTCCACTCACATAGATAGGAAGAGAAGAATAGTGAATTCATTGCAGAATCTAACAATTTGGAACGAACCTTCAAATCAGTGTACTCCAAAATCTCCTAAATATATATAAGAATAGGATTTAGAATATCTAATATATCTAATATATATTATACTTAATTCCAGAATCTATATAAGAATTCAGATTAGAAGAAGAGAAAAAACCTGGCATGTTTTTGGAATTATGAAAATGCGAGAGACGGAATGGAGGCGTAGAGGAAGATAAAGGTAGGGTTTTAGAAGAGAGGCTAGGGGTCTTTTTTTAGTCGCTATTGTATATGTGAACCGTAGGATTAGTTATATTTAATATATATAAGTCCAATGAACCAAAACTATATAAAAACCCTTAAAAATAGTGCCTTTTTCCCACCCTTGACCAAGAGGGCGAGCGACCTTCTCCACAGGAAGGCGGCCGACCGACCGACCGATCGACTTCCCTCTTATGGAGTTGTCGAGCCCCTTCTAGGGTCGACGTGGGGAAATTTATTCCTCTTTAACGTTACTTTTTATATTAGTTACTATTCATTCTTATTGTTTATTATTCATTCTTATCCCTTCTTACGCATATATACATATATGTATATGTATGTGTGTGTGTATATATATGTATATGTGTATATATCTATACATAATTTCGAATCTTTAGGGAATATTCTATTATGCCAACCAATATATATTTATATTCCAGATATATATATATAGCTTAAAATTTAAATCTTGTGTATATATAATTATCATATAGCTTGGTTTAGTAATAACTTCTTCATACAGACTCCTCTTTCGACAAATAAAATATGAAAACGGATCAGAATCTCTCCATGAATACAATAGTAATATCTTCATAACTAAAGTCTCAATAGTCCAAAATTCTTATTTCCAGTCCATTAATATTTTATTAATTTATTATTGTTCATACTTAATTTAATTATCTATGTCTATTTAGGGTATATTTTATGGGGTGTTACATTCTCTCCCCTTAAAAGAGATTCATCCCGAAATCTTTTTGAAGGGGCAAAAAATGCAACTAGCGAACATGTTATACATCCATGTAATTTATAAAACATCCATTACTCGATGTGATTATGAACTGCAGACTTGCTAAAGTGAGCTCAGTCCTAACATGATAGTGTACATGCGATGTTGTGTGTATGCAAAATACTCTAACATGTACATAAGTTCTACATGAGTGCTCGGTGCTTCTATGTTGCAAACAATTTCTACCGTCCAATCTAGCAACCACAATACAACCATATAATCATGAAATTTCAAGGAAAGCTACAAATTTAAAATTTTCATGCCTTTCATCTCCTCTATGTACTCGAGCCAATCTAACTAAATGATGCAGACCCTTGTAATCCCAAGCTCCACAATATCTGTGGTGGTATGAGACACCAAGGATTCCGTATTTGTCCCCATTTCTTGATTAGGCTCTACCAAAATTTGCCATAATGTAAAGGTATCTTATCAAATATAGAAGTATGAAATGCTATGGGCTCCTACTAACAAAAAAATATTTCATTTCCCTAAAATTGGGAAAGCCCAAATTTTATTGTCGACGTTCTAGCCTCCACAAGCTGCCTAACCAAATTAGACCTTTTTCCCAAAGTCTAATTACAAATTTAGCCCGAATAAAATTTATTAATGGTTTTCCACCAACACTCATAGCCTCCTTAAAATACTTCAAGAGTGTTATCCCGATCATCAAAAGTACTATACTAAACCTAAAGATAAATATTATTCCTATTCTCTAAGAGGTTCAAGATGCAAACTTTTCCTCTTGTCCTCTAAGCTCCTGCTGTCTCTTCTTTTCGCCTTCGGTCTTCAAATGAGGCATGACTTGAAAATTAAAAAATTTCCTAAACCAGTTTTTCTATATATAACTAAATAATATCCTAGTTTGTACTAATAACTAAAATATTTTCCCTGTAGTCCAATTTGCTGGAATTCAAATTCCAACAAAAGGTCATTTACTGTAATTTTAATAAATCTAAACAAACAATAATGTTGACATATTTAAAATTACGGGGAATGGGTATTTTTTTTATTCTGAATGGATGGCGTAATCTACGTGCAAAACACGTAAAATTACACATCACACCCTTTACAATTAATGTACATTCCTTATAATTTCAAATATACTCCTTTTATTGAAAAATGACCAAAGGGACAATTTATAAATATCAAACAAATAACCTTAAGCAAACCAAAACACAGTCATATTCAAACTAATAGGCTAGTTTGTGCAAATCAAATATTTAAGCCTACTCCTTAGTCTCATGCTTTAAGTTCTTATTCTTGAGAATGACAATCCTTAAAGTTTAACTTCTTCTCTCAATATTCCAAAAACTTGAGTTCAAGATATTTCCTCTTCATGGGCTATAAATTTGATTCCCTTATTAACTTCTGATTTTAGATGTAATTAACTACTAGTCGGGTATCCCTAAAAAATTCTCTTACTAACAATAAATTTACTAAGTGGTTTTAAATCCTAAATCACATAAGCACAAATAGATATACATTACTTTCACTACTTTATATCATCTTCTAATCATCACAGGAAACTATTGGCGATTAAAATCTCAAAGCTTAAGAAAAGAAAAGAAATTTGGAAGTTATCACTTGCAATCAGTGACACAAATGGTATTGAAGTATTAATCCTTTATTCCAAGCTTAGCATAACATCCCAATTCTTTTTATTCTCCTCAATTTTCCATTTTCTTTTTTCTTAAAGATGTGATCCATCCATAATCTTAATTAATATTCATAATAGTCGATTTTTGGACCACTTAACTAATCCAAACTCAATTCCTTTAAACTCCATAAGAATATTAATTTCTACTAATTAAATTAATTTTCAAGTTCTTCCAAGTTTAGAAATACAACCATTTCCTCAAATTAAACTCTCTTCAAATTAGTCCTTATAAATTCTCTTATTAATTGCAAATTTATTACCTATTAAAATTGCAATTAATATCCATGAATCCTATTTTTTCGAAAATCATAAATTGCGTTATTTACCCTGTATCTTTAACTAAAATATATTGTTAATCACTAGATACATTCATAACTGTACTAATTCTTAAACTAAACTCTCTAGGGCAACCTAGTTTGCAACGAAATCTTGATTCTTAAAATTCCGCATACTTCACAAACTTTTCCAATATAAAACTTTGGGTCTGATACTAAAGTTTCTAGATTAGATTGTACAACTTATTCTTACTTAATGCTAGAATCTAATTCTAACTCACTAATTTGCTACCCTTATTTACTCCAGGATTATTTCTTTTCTTAAAGTGTAATCTTAGAAGTTATACAAAATGAATATATTATCCAAACTATTGCCATGTTATTATTATTACTCAAACTTGCACAAATTAAAAAAGAGGTTAATATTTCATCAAAACCTAAAATGTAAAATTTTACATTTTCCTCCAAGATATAAATCTTTGTGAAGATTTTAATGCTCACTGAACTAAGTATCAATACATTATTTGTTTTAAGAACACATTCTTTATAAAGAATCTTATTTATTTTAAGAGAAATGCTAAGCACACTCTCCCTTAGGGAGAGTGAGCTTATACTTGCCATCTGATTGGTGGAAATGGGTTGGCATCAATCATTAGCCATGTATAATGCAATAAATGCCAACTCATTTCCACCAATCAGGTGGCAAATATAAGCTCACTTTCCCTAAGGGAGAGTGTGCTTAGCATTTCTCTTATTTTAAAATGTTACAATTAGGAATTAAATGATTCTTTTCAAAATTTTAATGTTTTGGAAGCATTTAATAAATGTTATAAAATAGGAGCAAAATATATTTTCTTTATTAACAATTTGAATGTCATCCATTAACACTTTTAAAGAAGGATAAACGTTTTACAGTTTTTCATGAAACGTTTTAAATGTCTAGTAAAATAAATGCTTATTTTATTTTTGAAAATAGAATCTTAATTAAATATCCAAAACTGAATTATGTGACAATTAAGTCTCTTAAAGTGATAATGATATTTATTGCTATGTTTTCAAAATATGTTGTTACTTCTTAAAAACATACTTTGTGAAACATTGTTCAAGGTTTTTATGCCTTTAAACTAAAAAGTTTAATAGCCTCTACATGTGATTATACATAATATATGTACTAGAACTTTTATTGTCATGTGTATTTTAAATCTCATACTAATCAATGTTTAAAATTTCAAAAAAAGAATTATCGATAAATGTTTCTTTTTACTAACATAACCATTCTTTCTAATTTATTTGCATTTCCAAAGATTTTATTTCAAAATTCATTTAATAACCATAAATTATATAATTCATTTATTCGGAGTAATTAACGATACTCTTATCTTATTCATATTACTCCTCGCTAAATGCTCATTTATTACAAGGAGAATGTTACCTATTCCATTATTTCCCCATATATTATATTCGTTACTCTTTATTTTTTTCAAATGAGTGTGTCTTGCCTATCACCCTATACTATTCTACCCAATTAATTCTCAAATAAGTTTCATATTCATAATTGCAGCTACTACCGAGTCTTGATGGAAAACTTTTTATGGATTTATTTATTTTATGTGAATCTTAAAATATAAAATATGGATAAAACAAGAAGGCTGAAAATTCCGGTAAAAATTTAAATTTTAGAAGTTGTTACATGGAAATTGTAACAATTACAAAATTATCATTAAGATTTTCATTATTTAATGCTTTTTAAAGAACTTTTATTTCTTTTATTAAAACTCGTAAATGTAAACCTTTGCAGTTATTGGTTTATTATTATCCTTTCACCCATTTAAAGAAATCATCTTTTGTTTCCTCTAAAATTTATATTTATTGTTTATCTAACATAAGAAACTGTAAACTTTTAAAATTCCTCCAATAGTATTACTTTGGAAAAAAAATGCTCTGATACCAGTTATAAGTGCAACAGAAGTGGATCTTAAGGCAAACCTAAGACTAGAGGGCGGATGAATAGTTTTTGTCGAATTCATGAGAATCATTCTAAATTACTTTAATTAAACCTGTATATACGTAAACTCATGCAAATTTATCCTAGAAATCGCTTAAATCACAATAAAGTAAAAAGTATAGAAATTCGCAGAAACCACAATAAAACAAAAAGTAACGAAAAGAAGAATAGTAAAGGAAAGAAAGCACTAATTTTCTACTGGTTCAAAGTTACCCTATATCCAGTCTTGCACCATAGCCTGTACCGATTATTATTATCTTCAAAATCTTTTATACTCCTTGATTTCAATGCTACAAGAAGACATCTCTAAAATTTCTGCCTTTAGGAACATCAGTCCTGTATTTATGGGCCAACAAGACACACTCATTGCTTTACGGGCTAACAAGTCACACCCTTTAGAGTATATTTGAGTAGATTATAAAATGGAATAAAAATTTGATCTCGAGATCGTTATTATGATAGCTCTATAACTCTGATTTGCACTTTGATTTTTAATGATTATGGAGAGGATGATAGAGAATCAAAAAATAAGTAGAAGTAGTTCGATTCACTTGAAATTTGTCATAATATAAGTAGGATTTTAATTAGAAATAGTGGACAAGAAAGGAGTGAGGAAGAAGATGAAAAATTGATTAAAAATCTGTTTGAAACTACTGCTAAGGAATAACAATCATGTCCACTCGCTAAAGGATATGACGAAAAGACACTTCTTTTGAAAATTGAAAATTGAAAATAAACAGACACTCTGTTGACTTACTCAGTGTTGCCAAGTCGATATGCTTTTGTTTTGAAATTTGAAAATCTTATTTTGAAATTATTATGAAAATATAAAACTATATAATTAAATCTGAGACTTTTGGAAACTGTTATACATGAGAATTTTAAATATAAAAATACATAAGGAAAATTATCAAGATAATTTTAAACAATTTAAATATAAATATGAATTATGTAATCAAAATATATAAAGCAAATTTAAATCCAAAACTAAATACTTAAAATAATAAAGATTAACACAGTAATACATATAGCACAAATAATATAAAATGTATCAAACTACAAATATGAAGTACATATTAATGAAGACCAAAATAAAATATCACTTGCCATAAATATCAAATATAATTAAAATAGTAAATAAATATAATAAAAAATATAATTAAAATAGATTTGATATTTGAAACATAAAATATCAAACTTAAATATTAAAAACAATTAAAATATATACTTTGAATGTACTTTGAAAAAATTATTTTGAAATTCATTTGAAAAGAGATCAGATGAGTGCAATCGAGTTTTAACATATATGACTAAAAATATAATACATATCTTTATCATTTTTGAATTCATGAACGCTTAATAACTCATGAATCTGGATTTGAATCACCAACCATGATCAACATCTCTATAACATCATAGACAGTCTTGTTACTGTACATTATTAATTAATAACACCTATTATACAGCATGTACTATACACTATATATATAATTATTAGTAATAACTATAAATATATTTTATATAAATACACGTTGTACCTTTTTTACCTGTTGGGGTCATCAAACCATCATTTCACTATCATATATCACTCATCAACCTTCACCTTAAACACCTACTTCTATCTTAAGGCTCAGCTTCCTTGAGAGGTGATATCTATCTGATTCTTTTTTAGTGACTCAAGCTCTTCCTTCATTGTTTGAATTCATTTTGAGCTTGAACACGAACTCATAGCTTCTCCAAGGTTGAAAGTCTAACGACCCGCATTCTACGCATCAGAGAATCGTAGAATATTTATTTCATTCACATGCAAAGCCGTATGGTCGTGTAACTTTGGGAAACGGCTATTGAGGTCATTTTCCATGTTCATAATTTTTGCCAATTTTTAAATGACCGTTTTGCCCCTGATGAATCTTGTTTCGCCTATAACTTTTGATTGGTAAGGATTTTTGACTTGAAACCACTTCTATTGGATTCGGATGATAGTTTACCTTTTTGTAGAGTCATCATATTAGCCAAACAGAATTACCATTTGGAAGATATGACTGAAACAATGTTTAAAAGGTGAAAAATAGCTTAATTGGGCCTAATTAGGGTGATTAGCATTTAGGCCCATTAGGGATTTCGGGATTAGGGTTACATAAAGGCTGAAATGGGTTAGAGAAACCTTTCTTTATCATTTTTACAGCCGCCACTTACCTCTCTTCAGTCCTAGTAATGGCCTCCACCTCTAAATTCATCCCAAATCGCTTTCTAATCGCGTGTTAGCTTAATCAACATCAAATCAAGGCAAATCAACACCAAATCAGAGTTGGAGCTGTTGTGTTGCATAGGAATTCGATCCAAATTAGTGGAGTTTCAGATTTAAAGTTTTATTTATGGCTAAGGTGAGTGATTTGCACATTTTTATACCAATTACTGCTAATTAGGAGTGATTAGTGTTAATTAGCGAAATTATGCATGATAATTTTTTTGAAAAGTATGTAAAAATTGTTAAATATTATTTTAGGGCTCTGGTAAAAATTTGACGTATTTTGCTAATCCTATAGTTAAAACATGCTTAAGGGGATTAAGGGGAAAATCATGCTTTTGGGGTATGCTTGATTTAAAATAACCTACATGCTTGATGTTTTGACCTTGTTGATTGATCCTATATGTTACTACTACTATTTGGAATATTTTATGATTGTTTAGTAAAGTTAGAATGGTTGAAAATGCCGTCATATGGCGAGAATGGACAATATAAGCTTGTCGGAAATGCTACAGAGATCCGGATCGGATCGGTGGAGGGGATCAGATTGGATGGACCGGACCGGAGCAGTGGCATCCTTAGCTGCATGAAAAAGCATGGAAAAAAGGAAGGCCACTTGCATTGAGTTGGAGTTGAATTCGGACCGAAGCTTGGCATGGGATCAGATCGGACTTACTGGAGAGCTAGAGGACCGAACCGAATCCAAGCAGGAGCACCGAACCAAACCGAGGGAGGAAGCCCGAACCGAACCGGTATCTAGAGGCGAAGGAACACCGAACCAAACCGGTATCAGGAGGCGAAGGAACACTGAACCGAAGTGGAGTGGAGCGCTGAATTGAAGGAAGAGACGTGGACACCATATACCGAACCGAACCAGATTTGCTTCTACTAGTACACGATGACTCTTCTGAAGAGCAACTCCAATTTGACTAAAACCTGAGATGCAAAGGAAGTCCAAATGGGAAGTTATTACTCAGGATCCAGATGAAAACAACGAGTTAACTTCATGAGTTGGGCTTTGCTGCGAGACGTGTGCAAAGGTGTTATCGATGTCTATTGGTTTGACTCACCACTGAGAGACAGATATTAGCTATGGATCAGTGTAGTGGAGTTGTTATGGCTCCATGGGGGCTAAGTGATCGTAGCAAAGCTATGAGCCAGTGCAGTTGTCATGACTCCATGGGGGCAGAGTGGACATAGCAAAGGATTGGTGGCTATGGATGAGTGCAGCGGAGTCATCGTGACTCCATGGGGCAGAGTGATCATAGCAAACAATTGGGTGATCAAAGTGGTAGATATCGTATAATTTACGCACCGAGTGAGAGATGTGAGGATGATTGCTATGTTTGATGTTTGCTATCACCATGACATACACATCCCCTCCCCATTATTTTCACACCATGTGTTAGTGTCACCTTAGAGTATTGTACATCCTGTTGTGCTAACTCTTTGGTTGCAGGTCCAAGTTCAAGTATGGTTATGTATACCTGTTATTGTTCTGTTTTGCTGCTTATCGCTCATACCCGACTTTTGTCTGACCCAGAGTTTTATGCCTCTTCTTATTACTCTGGGTGCTCTTAAACGGGCAGACCAGAGACAGTTCAGGTGATTTTGCACGAGTAGATGTCCGGAGAAAGCAGGAGGCTTACACGTATCATTTCCATATATTCTCCCTGTGTTGTGACTGGTCACTACTTTGGGCATTAGTAGTGTACCTTCCTATTTTTCTTTAGAGACAGTTTTAGAAAGTTGTAATAAAGATGTTTGGATCATAAGCCATATTTTGAATTTTCCGCTGCTATGACGATTTAGTTTTCAGCTTATGCACTGTCTCACCAGTTTTATATCAAGTTATGTTATTGTTATATTTTTTTTCCATGTGCTGTGAGATATTCTACAGGTTCTTTGATGGTTCATCGTCTTCTTTCTTTTCTTTTGATGACCGTCCCGTGCTGGTTGGGCATCGGCACAGCGCGTTTCATTGGAAATGTCGGCTGGTGCGGGCAGGCCGTCACAGAAAGGTTCATTTTGCACTATGAGTAGTGCACAGTCAAACTAATAATTAAGGATAACATTAGTACAATTCAAATCACCATACCTATTTAGTGGCTTTCTAAGTCCATGGCTTGCTTGAATAGGTGTGATTATGCATAAGCTTCTATCAACATTACCTTAAGTTGGATCTCTCTGGCTACATGACCAAAACCATCATTGCTAGGGTGATTTTTTTGACCTCTATATGATGTGTCAACAATGACAATTAAGATGTCTTTTTTTACAGCTCTGATTCTATATTAGGCCAATATATGAGAGTATTTTCTAATTTCCTTTAGCCTTCCAACTTCTGAATCAACTTAGCTAGGTGGATTCTCATTTGACTCGAACCGAGTAGACTCATCAAATGTGATAAGTCTAGACTAAACTCTCTTCCTATCACTAGGGTTTCGACTAAAATATCCTTTGATCCTTGTAATAACCCATATTTTACATATTAGAGGACCCTAAAATAAACTATACTACTGTATATAGGGTTTGATTTCAAGAGTGCACAAGCCACTAAGATGTTCTCAGTGGAAAATTAGATATGAATCGCCTCTCATCTTTTTATCCAGTTTCTCTGCCTCATCTCACTGCTCTTCTGTTCCACATAGAAAAGGTAAGGGAAAAATTACCTCGACAACTCATTTCCCAGTCCTCCAAATTCTTTTCCCTCATTGTCCTCCCGTTCACCTCACTAATCCATAGATTGCATACTGCAACACTAGAGAAGTGATGCAGTAAGTGCCAAAACATGTTTCTATAGGCCAAAAAGATTTGTGGCAACACTTTCTCGATGTTTCCTTTTGCCGCGTTGCCTTAAAGTCTAAGGCAACATCTTTGCGACCCTAAGGCAACATCGGTACAAGTGTTGCCATAGTTCTAAATTTAGAAAATGTGGGGCCTACCAAAATCTGTAGTCCTGGCTCATGGAATCCTGTTGTGGCTGTAATATGGGTTCATGGAATCCTGTTGTGGGGGTCACATGCATTAATATATGGCAACATTATATCATAGCTATGACAACATTTAACATCACAAACTGCAATAATATATCTTAGCTATGCCACCATTACATCACATACTGCAACACTGTAGAATTTAACATCACACTAAATTAAACAAAGAACTTCTCATATCAGATTAACAAGCAACACAAATAGTACTTACAAACATATTTACAAACATAGCCAATAAATTCATGTTTGCAGACATTACTTGCAAACACATCAATTCATGTTCACTGCAAATTGTTGCATAAAGATCCCTAATATCAATGACTAAGAGTGCGTTCAGTGCTTTTAGCTTTAATGCTTCATTGCCAATTGTCGCACAAAGATCCCCAATATCAACGTGCATGTCAGGGTTTGTTTCACCTAATTTCTTAAGTGTCCTTGTCAAGTTCTCCTGAACTTTTTGGTTCACCTTTGCATCAAATTCACCTTGGACCATCTTGTTCACCTTTGCTTCGACTTTGTCAGCTATATCGTCCCTTATCTTTGCTGCCAGCTCCTATATGTGGGTGCTTGTTTTTGGAGCAGCATTTGAAACTTTTGGAGACTTTGTGTGCCGTCCTATAAGCCATGATGAACCGTGAAACTTTCCATCAGAAACAAGTTCTTGAACAACTCCATCACTGCCTCCTTCACCTATTTCTTTTTAATCTTCTCCTGCAAAATAAAGCATTTCAAAATGTGACATCGTTAATGAATAAAATCTGAGTAACTCTTTAGTACAACTAAAGTTTTCATAATGAGTACACTATTTCATCACAACAAAGTCATGCATGCCTCGGTTACAAACTGAGGCAATGCCTTGTTTACATTTCAATACAAAATGAGAGGCATGCATGCCTCAGTTGCAAATCTATGCCAAAGCATAACTATGCCATGACTCATTCAAAAAAACAGGATCTAGTTCTACAATAATGTTGATCATGTGCAAAATGAAGTTTTTTTGACATCTGGTTGAAGAGAAAATAAAATTCTTACAATTCTGTAGTTCATTACTGAAGCATCAGTCTTGCACACCTTTCCTTCTTTCTGCTTGCAAGTTCTAACAAAAAGTTCCCCATTTGATTCCTTGGACTGATTTAAAAAACATTAATTGTTCTAGAACATATATCACTAATATTGAAAAAGTTAGATAGTAAAAAACATCTCCATCTGAATCTTCACTGATATATGTAGTTTATTCACAAGTTAAACAAGGATACTGCATTCGAGTTAAACAAGCATACCTCCATTTGACCTATATTGTTAAACAAGGCAACCATAAAAATCAGCAAATACATACCATCTTATGCCGAATTTGGAAAAAAAAGTTTTGTACCAGCAGTGTGTGCATCAACATACAATTTCCAAATTGCAAAATTTGTAAGGGCCTTGGACTACAATAACATGAAATAAAGATGTTTATCTGCCAGATTTGAATGAATTAAAAGGGAAAAAATCTGTGATAAAACTTAAAATTATACCTGAATTTTTTCATCTCCCCAAAACATCAAGAGTTCTTTGAAATCCTCAAGTGGAATTTCATCTCGCATATTTTCAAGCCT
This sequence comes from Allium sativum, assembly GCA_030737875.1. Taxonomy (NCBI): domain Eukaryota; kingdom Viridiplantae; phylum Streptophyta; class Magnoliopsida; order Asparagales; family Amaryllidaceae; genus Allium; species Allium sativum. The sequence goes on from CM060924.1 coordinate 486,543,897, forward strand.
CTCTTCATCAATTTTGTAAGCTGTATAATGTGCCTTTTTAATACGACTCTTGTACCCCTCCAAGCATCACGAATTGACCTCAAAGCCCAATATTCACACTCATTTGGAATAATATACCATTGCTTAAATACAAATCAAACACTAAAAAAGAATAGTCATGCTATTTTTGTAACAAGTTTCATATATTTAAGTAAATTCAGCTAAGTTTGCGCATTACCTTGACATAGTTCCACAGCGTGCCTTTCAAACTTGAAGTGACATCAAACCAAGACTTGTAAGTAAGTGGAACACCCCTCTTCATGAAAAGTCGATGTATATTACTTAACCAGGATCTACATGGATATAGCGGAAATATAGATGATATACTAACTAGCTAATATACAATAGTTACGCTGGTAAAATCTAAGAATTAGAAATATATCAAAAGTAAATGCAATAAGAAACGACACCAGGAATTTTATACTGGTTCGGATTTACCGCCCTATGTCCAGTCCCGTAGCTCCTCTTCGAAATTCACTATCGCACTCTCTCTTGACCCTGAGGAATAGGTCAGTACACCTGATCCCCAACAAGGATGCCTCTCGCCTGAGCTACTACATAGGACTTCAACAAATACAATTATTTTGACTTCTACTTTGGGTTCTTGAATCAACACGATAGTCAATGGTTTAAGTACACCCTTCCTATAATCTTATCCTCGAGTATGTGATTTGAATGCAAAGATTTAAGGAAGAAAATAGCTTGTTGAATCAAGTGATATTAAATCAATTCGAGGATTCAACAAGTATTTGAATTTGGGAAAGCTTTTGTATTACAGGAGTATAGAAATGCAATTCAGAAATTAGATAAGAAATAGAATGATTCAGTGATTTGGAAATCATAGTTGAAGTGTATATTTAATAACAGAAAGGTGGCAATTCTTCATGACAAGTTTTAACCAAAAGAAGCTTCGATTTCCTTTCAGAAATGAAGAGATTTCTCTTCATGAAAGAAGACAACCTTTCAAAAAATATGTGTTGTTTCGAATCAGTTGACTAGTTAAAAATCATCAGTCGACTGGTTAAAAAAGTATAAAATCATATATATTTAAAGTATTCTGAAACTAGCCGTTACTAGAGCAAATTTGCTTGACCAATCGACTGGATGGTTTTGGACCAGTCGACTAGTTCATGCATTTTTACCCAGTCAAACCGTTTCATGTTAATTTGAATGAATATATATATATATATATATATATATATATATAAAAGCTTTAGTTTTAAACTCATGTTATACTTAAGAATAGATTTTAACATAATTCTAACATGACTCAATGTGTGTGTGTGTATACATATATAACCTTATCTCTATGATATGATTTCCAATTCATTTCTTGTTGTTGGCATTAATCAAAATCTTGATATCAACATTCTCCACCTTTTTGATTGATGACAACATATCTGATTTTCTCCCCTTGAGTCTTTTCTCCCCCCTGAATATTTGCATATTTCGTTAGTTCATAAGATTTATAAACTTACCATTTGATTCCTGCAACAAAAATGTTAGCACGTATATTCCAATAGCATGGAATCATAAAAGAAATATTTCTCCCCCTTTGTCATCGATTAAAAAGAATATGTAATATAATAAAGCACTAATCGAGCACAAATAAGAGAAAACAAGCATAAATAGTTTTCAAAGAGCATACGAGACTATTTCTTACACGCCCGATAGATATACCAAATTAGCCTTCTCTTTGTTGTGGTGTACATGCAAAAAATATGATGTATATACTTTGGTACCCACTTGTTTCGTTTGGGTCCAGGGGTTAGATGAAAGGTAACCTACCCAAGAGGGTTTAGTGGAAGCTTTAAAGATAAATTTTCATTATTAACTACTAAATCAAAATAATCATCAACATATTTTTCTCTGTTTTTCCAATTTACAGGAACCCAAATACTTAAATAATTTCTATTGATAATTCTCTTCGTATTTCTCGATTTATTATGAAGATCTCTAGTAATAGAAGTATTCGAATTTCTATAATGATTGGATCTTGGATGTGCATAGGTTTTATTATATCCTAAGCCACTTTTGTCATGTAAAGGTCGAGATCTAAGTATAATCATATTTAAATCATTTTGACCTTTATTAAATTTTGCGAATTTATTTGTACATTTTCCAAATTTGATTCCACAGTCGCGATTGATATTTTCAAAAGAAACTTTGTTATCAATATCCTTATTTAATTCAGAAATCTTCCTTTTAAGAGTACTATTCTCATTTTTGAGATGACTAATTTGAGATTCTGAATTATCTAAAGATGATTGTAATTTTTAAAAAATTTCTTTTGAGTCAGAAATTTCATTTCGCAAAATATTATTATTCACCTTCAAAAACTCACATTCTTTGGATAATTCTAATTTCTTATCAATTAAAGCTTCATTCTCCTTTTTAAGAGACAAAATTAAAGAACTAGAATTATTTAAAGAGACTTCTACAGATGTAATTTTATTTTGTAAAAGATCGATTTCCTTTAGAAGAACATTGTTTTTATCTTTTAGCTGCTCATTTTCTTGTAGAAGGAAATCTTTTTGGAAAACAAGCTCTTCTAAGGAATTTTCAAAACATTTGGCTTGTTTGACTAAAAAATTGTTTCCCTCTTTTAATTTGGAATTTTCTTGCTCATAATCTTTAGACTTTGCTAAAATAGTTGCATTAAGTTTACCCAGACTTTTAAAATCTTTTAAGAATTTTTCATGGTCTAACAAAAGATCTTTATATAATGAATCTATACATAACGATTGTGGTCTGACTTTAGCTATGATACATTTGCTTCCTTGCTCTCTTGATTCTTCTTTGTTGCTCTTCCATTTTTTAATCCCTTGATAAGATTTCTTTATAACCATTTATTCTAAGATGTTGTTACGATCTCTAGAATACCAGACTCTGGTACCAATTAAAAAGTCGATGTATATGACTTAAGCAGGATCTATATGGATATAGCGGAAATATAGATGATATACTAACTAGCTAATATACAATAGTTGCGTGGGTAAAATCTAAGCAATAGAAATATATCAAAAGTAAATGCAATAAGAAACGACACCAGGAATTTTATACTGGTTTCCCGCCCTACGTCCAGTCCTGAAGCTCCTCTTCAAAATTCACTATCATGCCCTCTCTTAACCCAGAGGAAGAGGTTAGTACACCCGAACCCCAACAAGGATGCCTCTCACCTGAGCAGCTACATAGGTTTCAACAAATACAAGTGCTTTGACTTCTGCTTAGTGTTCTTGAATCAACCCGGATAGTCAATAGTTTAAGTACACCCTTCCTATAATCTTATCCTCGAGTATACATTTGAATGCGAAGATTTAAGGAATAAAATTGCTTGTTGAATCAAATGATATTAAATCAATTCGAGGATTCAACAAGTATTTGAATTTGGGAAAGCTTTTGTATTGCAAGAGTAAAGAAATGCAATTCGAAATTAGATAAGAAATAGAATGATTCAGTGATTTGGAAATCATAATTGAAGTGTATATATAATGATAGAAAGGTAGCAATTCTTCATCACAAGTTTTAACCAAAAGAAGCTTCCATTTCCTTTTAGAAATGAAGAGATTTCTCTTCATGAAAAAAGACAACCTTTTAGAAAATATGTGCTGTTTCGAATCAGTTGACTGGTAAAAATCATCATTCGACTTTTTAAAAAAGTATGAAATCATATATATTTAAAGTATTCAGAAACTAGCCGTTACTGGAGCAAAATTGTTTGACCAATTAACTGGTTCAGGCATTTTTGCCCAATCAGACTGTTTCATGTCATTTTGAATGAATATATATGTATATGTATATGTATATATATATATATATATATATGTATTTAAGATTGTGTTTTAAACTCATGTTATACTTGAGGATAGATTGGCATTAATCTAAATCTTGATATCAACACTTTAGTGTTCCTAAAAATAAATCAGATCATACATTACTTGGCCATCGTCTGATTTTTTGAATCTATAACGCACCTTTGCCTGATTTTTTGAAGTATCATCTTCACTAAGTTCATCAAATTCTGGAACATAATCTTTGCTATCCTCAGCAGGCATCTTTGATATTCTTAATTTTTGTAAAATTCATTTTTTAGTCCAATGATTAATTTAGGCATCCCAAGTTTTTCAAAAACACTGTTCTTTTGTGAGACATTTTTGTCTCTCTCCCTTTCGTATGCTCTAAGCGGTGGTGGTGGCGGAGGTGATAGATCATCATTCTGAAAGTAATTTAACGATACATTATTGTAAATATTAGCAAAATATGTAGATCATATTAGAAGATCAGATTGTAGTATTCTTACCAAAATCTCATTTTCATCCGTATTTTCCTCTTCATGTGAAGAATTATCGAAATCCAATTAACTTCTGACACCTGCTGAGTTGATATTCAAAGTTGCATCGCTGACTTCAGTTGGATTTTCCTTCTCTAGTAACTTCGTCGAACTACCAACTCCAGTTGACTTCTTGTTGACCACCTTTTTCTTGTTGCGACGTGGACTCACAGCAACTTCGCTGATCTCTTCTGGATTGTTGGTAACTAGATTATTTAGCCGTGCCGACTTTCTAGGAGTAAAGACTTCAGTCTGATTGTTGTTGATAGGTGGACTCTTAGCAGCTTCGCTGATCACTTGTGGATTGTTTAGCCGTGCCGACTTTCTAGGAGTAAAGACTTGATTAGTCTGCTTCTTCTTTTTTGCTACCTGTTGCAGTCGGTGAGCATTGAAAAACTGTCGTTTCTTTGATTTCGTAGATGCAACATACTAGTTCTTTATTGTTCTACTAAGTGCACTAAAAATCAAACAAGTCCTAACATTCAAACATAAATGCACAAAAATTAGTGTACACTAAAATAAAAAAAAATGACTATGAGATTCAGCAAAATGACCAAATTCATCAAAATAGTACAAATGAGAAGATATGTTTATACCTGGAAATAGATTCTTCCTTGGGCGTACGATGACATGTGGCTGCATTTGTTTCACTGGCTCAGTTTTATCATCGACCTCAGTGTCAATATAGAAATCAATGTAATCACCATTGTTTTTTATTTGCATGATAAACAACATCTGTACAACATCGGCCACCAATTTTCACCCACTCGTTGGACCTTTCCATACATATATTCCTCCAATTTTGGTGTACTTTAGCTCATCATTGACAAACTCTATCAGTATTGCGTACGAAAACCTATCCAAATCAACTCCCTTGACAATAGCATTTTCTCCACCAACATATCATTCTTACCAAATTTTCCCTTGTGGTAGAATATAAGATTTGCCTCCTCCATCATACACAAAATGGAGAAATTAACATTAGAATGAAATAATTACAAAATAAAATAAACAAGTGCATTATAAAACAAAACAGTCACTTCACTAAAATGTAATATAGGCAGAAACAGTAAAAAAATAAGCCATAAATATGATACATCAGTTACAATATTTAATCAAGGCAGATACAACATTTTCTTACTTAAATTTGGTACATTTTTTCTGGTATTTCCCACCTTGAAATACCAAAAGTTTTGCAGTTATTTTCCTTTTCATTTTCTTCCAATATAGTATGCAGTCATTTGGACATGCATGTATTCTTTGGTAATCGAGGCATAAATTTACACACAAATAACATGTAGTTATCTGAACTTAGGAAGTTCTGGCCATATTTTTTTTCCTTGTTCGTTACTAATTTACACACAAAAAACATACAAAGATATTATTTAGCCATGACTATAAGGTAAAAAAAAACACAGTAATATCATATAAGCACTGTTTAACATAAGTTTTTTACAAAGACAAACATAATAATAAAATCAAGAATATGATTACACCTGAACGCATAGGTAAATCAGTAAATTAGGTAACACAAAATCAAATTGGGAAATACTTGAAATATACATTGAGTGATACCTTAAGCAGCAGATTACATTGAAGCCCTAACTAAAATCTGAAACTCAAACAAACACCAATTAAAAACCTAATTGAAAGACGTAAGCCCTAATTGAACTTGAACTCGAACTTGCCGTAATCGAACCCCAATTAAACTTGTAAACTTGAAATTTTAGCCCTAATTGAACCTGCGACTGAGAGTGATTAAGAGGTTGAGCGGTGGAGTATTTTATTAAATATTAGACTGAAACCCTTGAATATTTTGCTAAGTGTTTTGCCGCTTTGTTTTTTAGTTTTGCATCCTGCATAAAAGATTATTTCACGTGGATTGGTGACGTGGACCATTGGATCTTAATCACTCGGACTGATAATTTTATTCATGTGGCTACTGCAACACCTTGGATTTTCTATGCTAACACCTTGAAGCGTGTGCTGCAATAGACAAAAATCAGCATACCTATCGTTACATTGTAGCTAGCAACACCTTGGATTTTCGTTGTAGTAGGCCATCTATGGTGTAGTACCTCTACAAGGCCCACTCTTTGCTCTTCCCATGCATCTCCCAACCCTACATGCATTTAGCGCTTATATCCTCTACATCTCAGTCTCTAGGGTATGTACTTAAATCGGTATGTTTTTCCGTATCTCTAACCTGTGCAGAAACTGTATTTTTGTTCCTTTTGTGTTATTACATGTCTAGTCCCAATTCCATTCTTCATATGTTGTCTGTTTTATTCGCTCTTCTGCATGCCTCTCAATTAGGGTTTGTGGTTACCTTATGTTCGTTGTCTCTTGGTATGCCTAATTTTTTAGTTTCTCTAAGATTAGGATTTTGAATTCTCGTTGTGCCTTTCAATTAGGGTTTGTGGTTCATCTATAGTTTTTCTATATTTGGCAACAATAATATACAAGTTTGGTCTGACATCAACTGGCGGTTTATGGACCTTTGAGCTCTATTGCTTGCTTTGTTTTTACAACGTGCTTGCTCAGTTGTTTCAATAATTTTAATTAGAGAAGAGCTTTTAAATTACTACATTTATGTGATGAGCCCATGACATTCAGGAAGAGGTCATGGTAATTAATCAAGTGATACACATTATTTACCTTTTGGGCTACTGTTATGTTTCATCAATTTACAGAACATTTGTTGAACATTGAGTATATGTGGTAATAGAAAAACAATGTTTAAAATCACTATATGGATTTTTATATCCAATATGAATTATGAAATTTAAGTTTAGTTTCTAAAGAAAAAAGATGAATTTATGTTCAAGTTTAGCCCATCACTTAATCAATTAGTATTATCTATGTTTTGTGAATGAAATTCACATAAATATTTGAGATATAGGTGTTAACTTTCATGGACATTGGGTATAACGAGTTTTTTTCCAGTTGAATGCTAGCTCGTATTATGATTTAGTATGTAAGAATAGGAATTTTTAGATTTAACCTTTGTTTAGCATCCAAGTTAGTGCCAATATATTTATTTTTAATTCTAAAGCAAATTCATTTGTTACCTTAATCTTTTGATGTTATCCCTTCATTATTTCTTGCTATAAACAAAACCAGAGCTCTTAAGTACAGCAGGCACTCACCTATACTAATTTAAACATTTCCTTGGCTGCATTATTAGTTGTAAACTTGAATATTTTCATGTTCTTTGATCCCGATTCCGAATGATTTGTAGAATATCTCATCTGTTTAAATTATCCATATGATATTGGATTACCCCCAAAATGGATTGATTCCTTCTTTCTTGTTGCTTCGTAAGATAAGTGTTAATGAGCGCCAGAGCCTCTATTATATATAAATCAATCACTTGCCTGTACCGTCGAGTTCCACGAACGAAGAGAAGGAATGATTTGTTTGATTAATCGCCTGAACCTGCCTTGCCGGGAGGGGTGGCCTAATCACTAATAGATCTCTCAACGAGAGTCTCATTCTGTCTAGAGGGAATTGGTTTGGCGAATCCAGTTGATTAAGTCGTTGTGTCCGTCGACACCCACCTGCTTGGATCTACGGGTAAGGGGTGGTTCTCATCCTTCAGAGACTACGAGTGTAATAAGGGCATCCATTGACAAACCTAAACTACTTCAGAGTTGAAGAGAAGTATCAAAAAACATGTCTTATTTTTTCAATAATACATGTTTGAAGCAATGAAATACTATTGTTCCTTCCCGATAGGATATATCAGAAATTACAAATATCCATGATCTGTTGTATATGTTGTGCTTAAATAATTGAAGTTTGTGGTTCTCGAGCGTTGAGCTATTTTATGCTCCTTAATTGTTTCTAGTGTAAACTATGACTAAAAAGTTAAATACAAAGTAGGAGTAGTTTACATTTCAAATTTACTTTGAGAATTGAATCTATAAATTTTTAGCTTAATTTCCTTGTTGACTATGGGTGTTGCTTCAGTAATTTTCATTTTCATTCCCCCTTGAGACCAGTATGTATTGACCCACAGCTCAGTGTACCTTAATATACATTGTGTGATTCTGTGCATGTTACTTTAACGATACAAAAATGAGTTACAATAGTTGAAAAGTAGTTTAAAAAATGAACAAAATTTATTGGATGTCTAATTTTAATAGAAATTTTTTTCTTCTTCTATCTTACGCATTCTATAGCAGCCTGTATTACTACTGCAACAATTTTTTCCTAAAAAAATCTAGACTATATTATTAGAAGCGAGTTTAACATTGCAACCTCTCAACTCTTCACATCATTTTTTATGGGAATCATTTAAATGCTTATGCATTTATTTATAACAAGGGAAGTCCGTTTCATATGCTTCTTCTCTCATCGCTTCCCCGTTTTCAACTTATCACCTAAAACACAAGTTCCCTCTATCTGTTAACCAAAATTATACTCAAATAACAAGAATGTACTTCTTATTCGCAAAGAACTTTCTCTTCAACTTTCTATTAATAAAAAAATAATCAATGATCCACTCATCTAAACTACTCCTATAATCGCCAACTTTATACCTCTTATGGCTCGATTTGTTATCGGCTGCATTACATAACCCTTACATCCCCCCTCTAGTCGAAAACCGTATATTTAGAAGTTTTGATTCAGATCTGACATTGCACTTTACCATTTTGGTAGTTAAAATTAAAATTTTGATTTTATTTATTTGTTCGGGAGGGAAATCAACTGGAGTTGTAAAACCCTCCCAAGTGCACCTAACTTGGTCTGCGAGTGCCATATATGTGGCTGATCTTAGCGTATGCACTTGGTAAGCTCTTAGCACAAAATTTTGATTTCTTTTATTTCACTATTTTGCAACTGTGAACCAAACAATTTATTGACGTATTGGTTTGTTGGGTTCCAATATATATAAGGTCCTTCTCTCAATTTATTTGAATTTACTACTTTTTTAGTTGGATAAAGAACAAAATGTCATCTTCAATACAAAGATTTTTAAACCAGATGATTCGGTTTTAGTTCATGGCAATTGCTTTAATCTTCTCTCTTCTCTTTAGGTGCACTTTCTGGTGTTCTTGTTGAATTGGTGGCTTTTAATCCATACATAATAGAACTCAAAAATGCCTGAGGATGGCCTCTGCTCTTCGCTACCTTCACGCAAGATGTTTTTCTGAATTATTGTTACGAAATAAGTTCTTTCTATTTGGCTATTTAAATGTATTGTTTATCGTGTTAGAGATTCAATCAAGGAAGTTGAAATCTGTTTGATAAGTGCTTACGAGGACTTGGTTAAACTTTATACTACTCTTTTAAATTTGACTTTAAAGTTTAAATTTCGATAAACCAATCCAGGAATTTTACTATGCAGGAAAACATGTTCTGGTTTCTTTTATACCAAAATCAAAGACAAAGGTTTGTACTCTATAACAACTATTGGTCAGATTTCCTATCTTCCTATAACGCTTAATAACTGGCTTTGTTTGTAACACCCCAAAATTTAATACACTATAACCATACTTTAAAGATAATAAAATGGAAATTACTTAATTAAATATTTAGAATTAAGTGAAATTGTCTTTACTGTTGCATTCTTCTCGGAATTCTGGTTCAGATAAACCCCAAGTTTGTTAATACCCTAGGTACCCTAGATATTGATTTTGATGACAACAGCCATATAAACATTACTACTAACATATCTTTGAGTTGTGCAGTTATAGTAGTATATTATGAAGATATTTATAAAGATAAACAAGAATACAAAAGAAGAATTACAGAGGAAGGATAATCAATGCAATTGAAGATTAAAAGCTACTAAAGATGAATGCTGAAGAACAGAGGTGTTTGAAGTGATTAGGAGTTGGTTGAACCTTAGAATATCTTGTTAAAGATCATATTCAATTGTACCTGAAGATAATCAATAATTGACCTCAACCGAATCACCAAAATCCACAAATATAAGGAAATCTTAAGGGCTTAATATTTGCAATACTTATATGTCTTTTGCAACACTACATATGTCGATATAGGTATCTTTGTATATCAACATATAACGGTTTTCTAGATTTTTGAATTCAAATTGTGAAGTTATTTCCCTTCATCCTTTCACCAAAAGACACATCTTTTCATATACTATTTAAAGGCCTTTGGTAACGAATTTTTAAACAATAATTTCACATTTTCTTCTACTCCTTCTTTTCCATTTATTCTCTACAAAATTCAATTGAAAACTATCCTATTACTCTTGCAAATCCACTCTCTTTCACTCCTATTCTTCATTGATTTACAAGCCACATAATATCAGAGAGTTGTACTTGAATTCATATCATTCTCTCTTTGATTTTATCCTATTTCCTCAAAGAATTTAAAGATAAACTGCCATTGGAGGCCTATAGGATAATTGTATCAAATCTGCAAAAATATGTATTGAAGATACGATTACTTGCTATTATTTTGTTGCTGTTGATAAGGAGAAGGTGCATCTTGTAGCCCGTGAAATCAAGATTGTAAAGATGTTCTTTCCACACGTGGAAAGCAAGCAATTATAGTGAAATTATGCACAGTGAAGTGCAGGACTGGATTAATCCGAACGAATATAAAAATCCTTGTGTTATTTACTTTACTGCATTTTATTTTATTGCTTATTTCTTTTGATTTGAATATTGAATAGATATAGTAAATACGCTTCTCTCCTCTAGTGTATGAATAGCCTTAAGATCCATTAATACTGGGTTATAGATACCCAGTTCCCTAACAAAGTTTACGTAAAACGAATAACGTACGAAGAAGTTATGGGCATTAAAAGTTTGTATACATTTAAGGGGATTATATATAAATATATAATTCAAAAATGTTCAATTGTAATAAGTGGGAAAACGAGCGGGAAACCAGACTGTTGTGGGACGACCTACATTCGGACTGGGTCGACCTATGGGTCAACCCAATGGGTCGGTGGGTCGAGCCAGCGACGATCTGGGTAAGTTCGAATTTATGTATATGGACTGATTTTCTACCTAGATACGTTGTTGACTCAGCGCTACATGTACAGTTTGGATTAAAACCCTAGAGTCTAAAGGCTGAGGTTAACTCCGTGAATCTTTAAATAAGTGGCTTTCTTGCATTCCAATACACACACTTTCTTCATACCTTCTGCCTTTGTAAAAATATTCTGAAATAAATATATATATATAATTGGGGAATGATGCTAAAGCCTAGATCTACAGAGACAACATTCAGGATTTAGAAACAACAAAAAAAGGGATTTAACTAGACTTTTTATGCAACGACATATAGTTATACATAAGAGATTTAATCTCTTCTTCACTAAGAACCACTTTGAGTTCCATGTCATTTTCAAATCTTATTTCTTAGACTATAACATGACAGTTAAATCTAATTGGGTTAGAATATAAAATGTTTACAAACTAATTGCTATACATGTTTTTCACTGTTAATCACTAATGTCGTTGTTATAAGTAAGACATATTCCATTGTGATAAATAAATTCAATTAGAGTGTGCGTATAACCAGGGTAATAATGAATGACATAGAAAGAGGAATTTAGGCATGCTATTAATTTGGGGACTGTTTAACTATAATTTTGGAATGAGATAATATGAACATGTTTAGACTTGCTATAAATTGATAAAAAGGGTAATGTGCATATACTTGTTGTAAATTGATGAAAATGGATAATATGCATAAACCTTTACATATTGTAAATTGGAGACATAATTGGATGAATAGCATGCATATGTATTAAACATGTTAGATTTGACTTAACATAGACATTAAGTAAATGACATGTTAGAATATCATAAGTACCAGATGTAGGTTAATAAACTGAACCGCTGTAGAAGTTTATACATCATGGCAAGTGTTTTAGGGAAGGGTTATACACACATAATGGCATGTAATATTACAACCATGCTTATTAGTAAACCTAAACCTGCTAAGTTAAACATGATTATTAATAAGCTAAGAGGTCCCTTGTTCTGTTGTTGTATCGGGTTTTGGGGATTCTTAAATCCTAGTTACTAGAGGCACAAGCTTAGGAGGTTTGGCATGTGTCAATCTGGTGTTTAGAACCCATATCGGTCAGTATCCCTGTTGGTATTTTGTTAGAGGGCCTTCGCACTAGGTAGGGGCCGGGGCAAGCTTTATTGAACTGGATAGTTAGAGGTTCACATGGGGAAGGTAGGTACGGGAGTGTTCCGGTGGAGTCATGAGTGTGTATGGGTCCGAATAGGGAAACTGAGTTGTTGTAACACCATTAAATATGTTTGTGTTATGTAGTTGCTGGGTTAGGGAGTGATACACCCTACTACTGGGGCTAACATGGGGTATTTATTTATTAGGGAGAGGATCACATGGGTAGTAATTGGGGCAACACCTAATCTTGTTATGTAATTAGGGTATGCCTAATCCTACTGTTAATTTTGTTGTTATGTAATTAGATTAAACACCTAATCCTGTTATACTAGTATTGGTGCAGATATAACCTGTTTTAGGATATAAACATGAAGCATTACTCGATCATAGTTTATTCCTGGTATTGTTGTCCATCCTACTGTTCTGTTTAGTTTGTTACCTTATATGATATTGTGCTTTCTCATTCAGTCTTATTTACCTATCTTGGCATTTCTATTTTATGCATACTTGAAGAATCACTGGAACTTGCCAGACTTTATGTCTAACCCTTTTTCTTTTGCTTCTTTCTTCCTTTTTTCTCCCAGGTCCTCAGTGTGGTAGCACCCCTCAGTGTTTAGTACTTTTCATCTTGAATCTGGACTTTCTGAGATGCACAGTTTTGACTTGCTCTCTAGTCTATTATGGCTTGCTACGAGGGATATTATGGTGTTTTGTTACTGCACTCTGATGTTTTGTTTTATAAGACAGATTTGAGATACTTGATTTTATTGTAACTGGTTTTGATGTAATCTGTTTGAGACTACGTTTTATTTTAATAACAAAGTTGAAATTTTATGCTGCATATTTTATATCTGTCTTGTGAATTTTTGTACTGTTTACCTATCGCGCTTCACTAAACTTCATGCATTCTTTTATGAGTGACATTAACGGACGTGGGGTGTCACATTATTTTAGAATAATCATATTAAATTTGCATGTGTATTATAGGTTTGATTACTACTCCTACCTACATCATGATGTCATTTCATCTTGCAAGGCATGATTTTTTTAATTTAATTGAAAATTATAATTCAATTATATTGTTCATCTGACAAAAACTCATGTTAAAGTCATGGACACTACCATTGTAATTTTCCACAACAATGGTGTCATTATGCTAACTTTAGGACTTTTCTTTGTATAGCATTGAAACAATCTACCTCGAGTTGGTACTATATGTAACAAACGCGAATTTTCGACCCCGTAAATCGACATACAACACCATGTCAACTATCCACGAATCGAAAATACAGGAACATTAATAGAAAAAAGTTAGAGGGTGAGAATAGATAAGATAGAAAATTAGAATAGAATAAGGCGTAGAACATAACAACGAAATCAAAGTAATATGAACCTCACAGCGGAACGAATAAAATATACTATATAACATAACTTTGAAATACAAATCTGTACTTGAATATACATATCATTATCAAAGTACAACACTTACAACACAGCAGAAATAAACAATTGTTATAAAATCCTGAAGCCCGCTGCTCCAAGCTCTCAGTATATCTGTAAAATCCTGACTACTTGTGTGACAGCCCAAACTTCCCTGTAAAGGAAAGACCGGATTGCTTCGAGAACATGACAAATCATAACATAAACAGAAGAACATTTCATTACTTATTACAACAATTCCATCAGAATACACGAATATAACAGAGTATGAATAAATATTATACATCAGAAAAATATCAGAGTTTAAAATACATAGCTGCGGAAATAAAATGTAGAAATACAATGCGTAGCGGAAAATAACAACTGACACAACTGAATGAGATATACGGACACAGAGCTTTCCGAATATAGCTCCAGTTGTAAATCCAGGATCCTGAAAAATAAATCTGCAAAACCAAAACTACTAGCTGCCCGTGTGGAAAATGGGGGCACCCAGAGTTTAGGTTAAAACAATAAACTCCATGTCAGTCATGTGACTGGTGTGAGAATTAAAACAGTTATTAAATTGATTTTAGTGTTAGTTAAATCAAGGAACCACGCCTTATAACACGGAACGGGTTCTAACCCCAAGAATACCAGTGCATATAACAAACAGCGCAATGCTAAATAAAGAACAATGAAGCTATTATAAGACTCAGGTCCCACCACACAATGCAACGCAAGCCGGAGGATAGGTTTTTCCCTTATAATAGCCAAATATGTTTGATACGTGAAATTTCATCTTTTATTATTACTATAAGTGAAAAAAAACAACTTCAAATATAAATGTATCAATCATAGACGGCATAAGCGCCCCATCCCACTATGTCGCCATACTAGGCTCTACGATCAAAATCGGAAAATGTCGTATTTGGAAGTTGGATTTCCATAATGGAGGCTCCTCATCCGAAATATTGATTGCGTAGTGCAATCCACAACGACTTACGTCCCAGCGAGAGAAGACACCGTAATGCACATCCGCACTTTTTGGAAATCAAGTATCACTGCGGCTTACGTCCCAATGAGAGAAAACACCACTTACTCCATCCCTCAGGGAATCTGGGGGTGTGCCCTATCCCTCTGAGCACTCAGCTCATCTCGGTCGATCGAATCCATGATAACCCATAGGGTGTCTATCCTCATCTCAAAAGCATACTGATCTAACCATCAGTTTACCACCATACCGGTGTGTGAGGCTCACGAATTGACGCTACACAAAGCCGTGCTATATTAAAGTTGTGCTTTGATCATCAACCACAAGACTCTGGTTTTCAACAGAAGGCTTGATCATTTGCCACTTAGGCTGCCACATAGGTAATTTACACCATGCAACTGATGTCTATCGATATACAACCTCTGATTCCATACGTCTCAGAGAAGGTGAAGTAAGGGAATAAATTCCCTTTCACCAGGCAGATGTATATTTAATAGAGATCAATCGCATGGCGTAAATTCTTTTTGTAACACCCCACGCCCATTAATGTCACTCACAAAGGGAATGCATTAACTTCTATGGAGGTTTTAGGTGAATATAGAACAGTAAAATTTCAACAAGACAGATATAAAATAGTACTTGGAAATTTAAAAAACTTTATTTCAATTGCAGCAGAAGTCAAAACATGTTTGACTACATCATAACACCATAATCAAAGTCAAGTACAATATCTATCTTGATAAAACAAGTACATAATCCCATTACATAAATAGCCATTAAAAAGAAAGATAACAAGCTGGACTTTACTTCAGCAGACCAAGCTTTCCAAGAGATAAGCAATCCAATCAGACTCCACTGGAACTTGGCCCAACCTGAGGACCTGAAGGGAGAAAAGGATGAAAAAGAGGGGGGGTCAGACATAAAGTCTGGCGAGTATGATAATTCTACAATACTATTATCAAAATAACTGGACTAAGGCATAAGCTGGAAAACAAGGAAATGTCTATGAAAGAGCAGATTAAGGACATAGACAATCGCTAAAGGAAACGTTATAGGCGCTCCTAAATACTAAAGGATAAACTCTATACTGCACCACACCAGTCACCCTAAAGATCGATTCCACTTAGCTTCACTTAGAAACTTTCTTAATGTCTTTACGTACTCCTAGCTGACTACATAGGTGTCGCCTGCCCCTATCTCCACTAGGTGTACCCCACTTTCCATTTTTCGAGCGGCTCCCTACTCGTAGATACCCGTGCTGGCCCCACAGTGGGGTGTATCATTCCCCTAAAGTGGCAACCCGATATAACGGAGATGCACGGCTTATACCTACACGATGCAACAACGTCTTACCTACTAGCCCGGGTCCACACACGCATATGAAACCCGTTGGACTTGCGTTGCCACCGCTCCCTGTTTTGGCCTCTTATAGTCAAACCCAGTATGCGTGTCCCGTCCTCGACTTGGGTCGAGCCCACAAAGATACGTTTTGGGATACTGGTTGAAATGGGCCCCCATTATTTCCCACAAGCATTCCACCTAAGCTTGTCCCATTAGTCTATCCACTTAGTCATGTTCATTTACATGTGTATTTGGTTAAGTCTAATCGTATTTCAAATGCCTCTAAAGGCAACCACTAGATTCCTCATGCCACCCAAGGCACCTACTTAACCCCCATGTCCCACCTTACATGATTATATGGCTAAGTATTTCTTAATTCATTAAGGCCATAACCTCATAAAGACCTCTCACATTAGTCTGGCATTTATGGCAGCTGGATTTGCCGGGCGGGTCCGGGCAGTCTTACACCACAAAAGAGTCTAACCTCGTGTCTTTACAACTGTTATGCTTTAGTTTGGGCCTAGGACCTCTCACATTGGGCCGACATTTGTGACTACTGGATTTGCCGGGCGGGTCCGGGCAGGTTTACGTCACAAACGGGTCCAACCTCGTGTCCTAAGCATTGATTATTATTAATAATCCACTTTCCCCAATTTTAATAATTCCCTACTTGAATTATTAATTAATTCCAAATTTAACAATGTCCATAATTGACTCAATTATGGACATCCATTTAAGGCATGCAAAATCATATCAATTGCACCCCAATTTATTAATTTCCTAATATTACCCCTACCCCACGTTTGAACGTTTATTCGCAAAATGTATGCTAGACCCTATTAGTCTAACTCATAGCATAAAAGAAAATATTCACAACAACAACATATATATGTGACTAAATAAATCATAACAAGGGGTAAAACTTGCATACATTACAACTTGCATAAGGTTATACATGTCATGGATCTAAGGGTGTCAACTTATTCATAATTCACATAATATGATTTTGATCAAATTTCATAAACTTGTATAGGACATGTGTGAATCAACATCATTAACAATATGGTTTTATATGGGTACACCTAACTCAATAGGCAAATTCCCAAAAATAAAAATTCATTTAATCATAGATTCATGTATATGGGTACACCTAACTTAATAGGCAAATTCCCATATTCAAGATCCAATTAATATGTAGATTCATGTATATGGGTACACCTAACCCAATAGGCAAATTCCCATAATCAAGATCTATTATAAAAAAAACATAAACTTTAAACATGATCCAATTCGCATAAATACTAACATCATGATTTTACAACTTGTATGATTCAACACAACTTAACATGACATCATTATCATATAACATAAGCATTTCAACATATGTGATAATATGAGATCTACAACATATATAAGATTTACAACATAGCATATCATAATTTGCAACATAGCATGATATGATTTACAACATAGCATAGCATGATTAATCACATATGACATAGAATAGGATTATTTACAACATAATCACTACAACATAGCAACATATATATGATAACATAATAGCATAACAAGAGATCCACAACATAATTTACAAATACATAACAATTCATATCACTTTCTTGTGATCCATTCATAACTTAATCAAATTATTTTATAATAATATTGTGAGATTCATCATACTCACAATTTTAAAGAAGAGAAATAGAAAGAGAGAGAGCTTTTGATTTGATTTGAGTAGATTTAGTTTGTAGATTAGGCCTTCTTCTTCTTCTTCTTTAGTTTGTGACAGCTATGCTGAACTCCATGGCAACGGCATGTCGGTAACTCTCCAATTTTTCAAGTGATTTAGGGTTAGTGTCTACCCACTTATTTATAGATGTTAGGATTCATTTAGGCCATTAGATTTAACCTAGAAATAACCGCAGCCATTCAGACCAGATGGGGTTTATCTTATTGACTCAGCAATGAGTCAGAAGTGACTCAGCAAACACTCGGCAAATTAATAAACTTCTATTCATGTTTACATTAACTGTCCATATATATATATATATATATATATATATATACACACACACGCACCTATTCATGAATTCAAATTAATCCATAATTAACTTATGACCATTTCTACACATTAATTTTCCAATTAATGTCTTAATTCCATTTTTCGCCTTTTAAGGCAATTCACATATTTCAAATTTGTTATATGCCTTTTTAAGGCTATTTCGTGCAAATTCTCAATATTAATTCTTTTAATTTGTGAATATTAGTATTAAGAGAAATACGGGGTGTTACATTCTCCCCTCCTTAAGGGATTTCGACCCCGAAATCTTCAAGTTTATATCCTATCATCAACCATCTACTCAATCAACAAACACTGGCATCCATTGTCCTTATAGACTTCTAATGCTTTCATGTTTAAATGCACAGTGTGTGTCTATGTCCGTATCTAATGCAAAATCAGGCGGTCCACTGATTCAGTTGACCTCCTTGATGCAATTCATGATAGTGCCATGCATCCATTATGTATGCAAAAGATCCTAATTGCTTACAAACTACTTCTATATGCGTGCACATCCATTCAACCGAATGCAGCATCTATATGATGGTACAACCATTATACATCCATTATACTAAATACATTCATTTATGCAATATGCAATATGTAGTGACTGAGCCGATCTAGTGCCTAAAGTGTGTGTGTATATATGCATCCACGAGCAACCACTAGCAACCACTTGCATCCATTTTGCATCCATCATACATAACATGTCTCAAACACATGTTTCAACCATAGGATTATCCTAACTAAAGGTCAAAGATACTAATGAGAGGACATATTAAAGATAAGATAAGATAAGCTAAGCGATAAAGGAGAAATTAAAAGACATACCCTCAAAAAGAAAAGGGTACAGCGAACGCATCTTCCCTTCTGTCTCCCAAGTAGCGTTGCTCTCATCATCTCCCCATTGCTCTTTAACTAGTCTGACCTCTCGATTTCTCAACTTTTTGATCTCCGACCCAAGAATGCATGTAGGAGCTCGTCTAATTGTTGCATCACGCTCTATTTCCACTTCTTTAAGCAAGCTCGGCTCTACCACCTCCGCGGTCTTGTGCAAACACTTCCTCAAATGTGATACATGGAATACGTCGTGTACTCCACTAAGTTTCTCAGGCAACTCCACCCTATACGCCATCTTCCCAATCCTGTCTTTTATAGGAAACGGCCCTACAAACCTTGGCACTAATTTCCCAATGGACCCAAAGCGAACAACATTCCGTAGAGACACTTTGATAAAAACCATGTCCCCAATGTCAAACTCAAGATTTGTCCTCCTCTTATCAGCATACGATTTCTGCCTATCTTGTGCTGCTTTCATCCTCCTTCGAATCAAATCAATCTTCTCCGAGGTTTCCCTAACCATATCGGGCCCAAGTAGGATTTTACCGGTAGATTCCCACCAACATGTAGGCGAACGGCAGGGCCTTCCATAAAGAGCTTCGAAAGGTGCCATGCCAATACTAGACTGAAAGCTATTATTATATGCGAATTCTACCAACGGAAGGTGCTCTTCCCATGTACCCCCAAAGTCTAGGATACAAAGCCTTAAAAGATCCTCTAGAATACGATTCACCCTCTTGGTCTGGCCGTCCGTCTGAGGATGATATGCGGTGCTCAAACATAGCTGAGTCCCTACCGCCTCTTGTAAACTCTTCCAAAATTCGCTAGTGAAGATGGGATCACGGTCGCTTACTATACTAGAAGGAATACCGTGCAAACGAACTATCTCTTTAATGTATACAGAAGCCAACCACGGAGCAGTCCTCTTACTTTTCACAGGAATAAAATGGGCGCTCTTGGTAAGTCTATCTACTATAACCCAAATCCCCGTATTACCCTTCCTTGATCTTGGTAATCCATCCACAAAATCCATTGAGACGCTTTCCCATTTCCATAGTGGAACTTCCAATGGGTGAAGCAACCCACCGGGTTTCTTTTGTTCCGCTTTTACTCGTTGGCACACCAAGCATCTAGCGACGTACTCGGCCACATCCTTTTTCATACCGGCCCAAAAGAAAACCCGCTTCATATCTTTGTACATCTTGTCTCCGCCGGGATGAATGGTCATCTTTGAGCGATGGGCATCATCAAGAATGGCCTTCCTTAAGTCTTCGTCTTGTGGTACACAAAGTCTATTATCCCTTCGTAACCAACCCTTATCGTCTAGGGTATACCTACGAAGATGGCTAGACGACTCCCCTCCTTTGAGCTTTTCTACTATCTCAACCAACTGGGGGTCGTCTTGCTGTGCCTCACCAACTCGTCCTAGAAGTGTAGGTCTAACCTCCAAGGATGCTAACAAACCAGGTACTAGGTCAACGGAGGGTCTAAAGTCAAACATGGAGATGAATTCTAAGCTTCGTCGTTCAACAAACAACGGACTCAAGGACAACCTTTTCCTACTTAAGGCGTCTGCTACCACGTTACCCTTGCCCGGGGTATATGCTATTTCAAAATCGTAGGAGGCTAGGAATTCCATCCACCGTTGCTACCTTAAATTCAAATCCTTCTGAGAGAATAAGTATTTTAATGATTTGTGGTCAGTGAACAGTTCGAATTTCTCACCAAGAAGATAGTGACGCCAAGACTTAAGCGCGAAAACAATTGCGGCTAACTCAAGGTCATGCGTAGGGTAATTATTTTCATGAACCCTCAACTGCCTTCCACCATAGGCTATTACTCTTCCCTCTTGCATGAGGACCATGCCAAGTCCCGTCCCA
The DNA here is from genome assembly GCA_030737875.1 of Allium sativum. Classification (NCBI taxonomy): domain Eukaryota; kingdom Viridiplantae; phylum Streptophyta; class Magnoliopsida; order Asparagales; family Amaryllidaceae; genus Allium; species Allium sativum. Next base: position 486,564,932 of record CM060924.1, read on the forward strand.
CAAGCATCAGTATAGACGGTAAACGGTTTATTCCCGTCTGGCAGCACTAAGACTGGGGCAGAAGTTAAGGCTCTCTTTAAACGTTGGAACGCATCATCACAATCTTCGTCCCACGTAAAAACCAGGTTCTTCTTCGTTAACCGTGTTAATGGAGCTGATATTTTTGCGAAGTCTTTGATAAACTTCCTATAATAGCCAGCCAACCCCAAGAAACTTCTTACTTCGGTTACATTTTTAGGGACCTTCCAATCTTGGATGGCCACCACCTTTGCGGGATCCACTGCTATCCCTTCCTTGGAAACCACGTGCCCTAAGAACCGTACTTCTTTTGTAACACCCCACACCCGCTACGGTCACTCACTAAGGGAATGCCATAACATCGGTGGAGTATTTTAAGTGAATATAGAACAGAAAAATTACAACAAGACAGATATAAGTAATACTTGAGAATTTAAAACATCATTTCATTTCAGCGGAAAGTAAAACATGTTTGGTTACACCAAAACCATAAATAAGAGTCAAGTACATAATATCCATCCTGATAAAACAAAAGTACATAATCCCACTACATAACCTAATAGACATAATAGAAAAGATAAACTGAGCTTTACATCCACGGTCCAAGCTCCAAAAGATAGATAAAGCAGTCTGATCAAAGCCCACTAGTGCTAGGCCCACTCTGAAAAACCTGAGGGTTGGGAAAAAGATAAAGAAACAACGGGGTCAAACATAAGTCTGAGTGAGTCCTATAACCCTAACAATACAATCATTAAAATAATTAGGGTATGATATAAACAAGGTACGGTACCTCTGGGGATAATGACTACACTAAGTAGCCAACTAAACACAGGATGTACTAAGATAACCGAAAAGACGCATTTATCCACCCAAGGATAATTACTAGGTTGCACCACCCCAGATCTACCCACCCAAGGGTAATTCCTACACTGCACCACACCAGTTCTACCCACCCAAGAGTAATTCCTACTTAAAGGTTGATCCCACTAAGTGTACTTAGTAATTTTACCCAGTAGTTTCGTGTACCCCTAGCTGACTACATAGGTGTCGTCTACCCCTATCTCCACTAGGTGTACCCACTACCCCCAAGCGATCGGCTCCCTACCGTAGATACCCGTGCTGGCCCCACAGTGGGGTGTATCACTCCCCAAAGTGGCAACCCGATAATCAATGGTGCACGGCTTATACCTACACGATGCAACAACGTCTTACCCACCAGCCCGGGTCCACACACGCATATGAAACCCGTTGGACTCGCGTTGCCACCGCTACCCCGTTTTGGCCTCTTATAGTCAAGCCCAATATGCGTGTCCCGTCCTCGACTTGGGTCGAGCCCACAAAGATACGTTTGGGATATTGGTTGAAATGGGCCCCCACAAGCTACTACTTAAGCTTGTCATTTTATCTAGTGCATCCCACTTAACCCCTTTTATAATCATACCCACTTACATGTTAAGGTTTGGTTAAGTCATCTAATCATATTTCAATTGCCACTCAAGGCCCCCACAAGCTACTACTTAAGCTTGTCATTTAATTATATTTCAATTGCCACTTAAGGCCCCCACAAGCTACTACTTAAGCTTGTCATTTAATTATATTTCAATTGCCACTTAGGGCACCCACTAGATTTCCGCATGCCACCCAAGGCACTTACTTGATTCCCACATGCCACCCAAGGCACTTACTTAACCCTTTAATCATGTTTAATTACATGTTCCACTTTGGTTAAGTATTCTAATCGTATTTTCTATTTAACAATTGATTGTTAAGTCTATAGAAACTCACCAAAACCAAGATTAGCAAACTTATGAAGTAGAACTAGTTGCAATATTTGAAGAAGATGATGATTAGAGGTTGATTAGCTTGCAACTTTCTTCATAAACTAGTGGAGGCTCCTCCTAAGTTTGATTTTGGCGGCATGATGGCATCAATTCTATTTTTAGTATGGATTAGGCTTGCATTAGGGTGTATTTATAGGATTAGGGTGTAGTTTAGGCCCTTAGATTAACCCTAGAAGCCATCAGGTCCGTCCAGCACATCAAAAATCGTCACAAGCCACCAAAACACAGCCCAACAGCCAAAACAGTGCACCCAGGCCAAACTGGCTCGACATGGGCGCACTTCCCAAGTGCGCCAGTGTACTTTTGTGCTGGCGCACTTCACAGGTGCGCCAGTGCATTTCTGGCCTGTTTCCGGTTTTTCTGCCTAACTTCGTTCGTCCATATCTCCTTCATACGGACTCCGATTTTCGAAAACTCGGACTCTATTTCGCGTATTTTTCCGAGACGAACGCAATGGCGCAACCCGTTTCCCATAATTCAGATTTTAAAATTTAATTCTGCCTTGATTTATGTTATAACAAGTTATTCAAAATACGGGTTGTTACATTCTCCCCTCCTTAAAGGATTTCGTCCCCGAAATCTCTAAGTCAAGAAGAACGTATCCTACCAACCAAACAACCATCTACTAAACCACCAAACACCGACATCCATTGTCCTTAAAGTTTCTAATGCTGTTATGAACATATGCAAAAAGTGTGTGTATATGTTCCCTGTCTAATGCAAAATCAGGCGGTCCACTGATTCAGTTGACCTCCTTAATGCAAACCATGATAGTGCCATGCATCCATTATGTATGCAAGAGAACCCTATCGACACATACAACATCTACATGAGTGCACAATCATTCACCAAAATGCATCATCCATATGATAACACAATCATTATACATCCATAAATATAGTTACCTACACACAATTATATGCAATATGCAATATGAAGTGACTGAGCCGATCTAGTGTCTAGAGTGTGTGTATATGCATCCACGAGTAACCACTAGCAAACACTTGCATCCACATGCATCCATCAACCATAACATGTCTCAAACACATGTTTCAACCATAGGTTTACCCTATCTAAAGGTCAAAGATACTAATGAGAGGGCATACTAAAGAAAAGATAAGCAGTAGACAAACGATAAAGGAGACGTTTAAAGGACATACCCTCAAAAAGGAATGGGTATAACGAACGCATCTTCACTTCCGTCTCCCAAGTAGCGTTGCCCTCATCTTCTCCCCATTGTACTTTGACTAATCGAACCTCTCTGTTTCTCAACTTCCTAATCTCTGACCCAAGGATGCGGGTAGGAGCTCGTCGAATAATCACATCACGCTCTACCTTTACTTCTTTAAGCAAGCTCGGCTCTACCGCCTCTGCGGTCTCATGTAGGCCCTTCCTCAAATGTGACACATGGAATACGTCATGTTTCCTATGCAACCGAACTATCTCTCGAATATAAACTGAAGCTAGACATGAAACAGTCCTCTTGCTCTTCACGGGTATGAAATGGGCACTCTTAGTAAGTCTATCTACCACAAACCAAATTCCCGTATTACCCTTCCTTGATTTCGGTAATCCATCGAGACACTATCCCACTTCCATAGCGGAACCTCCAAATGGGTGAAGCAACCCACCGGGTTTCTTCTGCTCCGCTTTCATTTGCTAGCACACCAAGCATCTAGCGACATACTCGGCCACATCTTTCTTCATGCCGGCCCAGAAGAAAACCCGCTTCATGTCTTGGTACATCTTGTCCCCACCGGGATGAATGGTCATCTTTGACCGATGTGCATCATCAAGTATAGCCTTCCTCAAACCCTCGTCTTGCGGTACACAAAGTCTACCGTCACTACGCAACCACCCCTTATCATCTAGGGTGTACCTACCCAAATGGCTGGACGACTCCCCCTCCTCATGAGCTTCTCTAATAACTCAACCAACTGTGGGTCGTCTCGCTGTGCTCCGCCAATCCGTCCCAGAAGAGTAGGCCTAACCTCCAAAGAGGCTAGCAAACCGGGTACAAAGTCAACGGAAGGTCTAAAGTCAAACATAGAAATAAACTCTAAGCTCCGTCGTTCAACGAACAATGAACTCGAGGACAACCTTTTTCTACTTAAGGCGTCCGCCACCACGTTACCCTTGCCATGGGTATACGCTATCCCAAACTCATAGGATGCTAAGAATCCCATCCACTTTTGCTGTCCTAAGACTATGTGCTCGAAGAGTCTCCAACACTTCCCTAAGATGTAGGGCATGCTCTTATCCACTCTTATAGAAAACCAGGATATTACCCCATCCAAAATCATCACAACTGTCCATCTCTCACGCAGACCACCCTAGTCGAACTCGGCATCCCCCAAATGCAAGCCCCAAAGGCCTAAACCAATATCAGACAAACACCCAAGGGATACCTCCTTCGAATTCAGACGACCTACGTGAGATGATACTAGTAAAAACGGCTAAATAATTAAGCCCTTGTCCAACTCTGGATGTCCTCGCCAGTCTCGCTCCAAAACCACCGTTTATCCCATAACTGGCTTTGCTCAACCTATTGAGCACATACGGAAACTTATTTCGCTCCTAGGAAAGACCAAGATGTCATTTACAAAGACCATCACGAACTTATTTAGGTACTCCCTGAACACCCTTCTCATCAAATCAATAAAGTATGCGGAGGCGTTCGTCAAACCAAATGGCATCACCAGCCACTCATAAAAACCATCCGGAGTCCTAAAGGCAGTCTTCCCTATACTATCCTCAGCCACTCTCAACTGACGAAACCCCGTGGCTAAGTCCAACTGCGAAAACACTGAGGTGCCAACCAACTGATCAAAGAGATCATCAATCCTCGACAGTGGGTGTCTATTCTTCTTTGTGAGTTTATTTAGTTCTCTTTAGCCTACACAAAGTCTGAGGGACCCATCCACCTTTGTAGAAAAAACTACTGGAGCACCCCACTCCGATATACTTCGTCTTATGAACCCCTTCTCAAGCAACTCCCCTACTTGCTTATGGAGTTCCCTCCTCTCACGAGGAGCCATGTGGCGCACTGGTAAAGATACAGGTTCAGCATTGTCTACCAGATATATTCGGAAGTCGATCTCCCGCTCCGGAGGTAAGCCCTTCACCTCCTCAAACACATCCGAGTATTCCCGGACCACTCTAACAGATCGCAAACTCTAGACCGACGTGTCAAGCGATTCTAGATAACTTAGCATAACAGATTCCATGGGATTACAAGAGATCTCGAGAGTGTTACCCAAGCGGGTCCTAAATCTAACAACTCTCCCTTTAAAATCAAGAACGGCACCCCTACTGGATAACCAGTCCATGCCCAAAACTAACCCATAGCCCGTGAAGCCCAAAAAGCATCACATCTAAACTCAATGCTAAGTATAGCAACTTTCAAACCCAAACACATCATGGAGCCCCTAATTGGGTTTGAAACAACTAAGGGATCATCTACTAAACTGGTGCCTAAGTGCAGTGACTCAACTAAAAATGATGAGATAAACGAACTCGATGCGTCAGAATCAAATAAAGTTCGAACCGGAAAATAAAGGAATCCAAATTCCAACCTAGACGGTCCTATCCCCATCTGGTACACTAGCCGCGAGGGAATACAACTACCCTCCAAAAGATTCCGTACCTTGCCCTTGCCTCTTTGGACAACCCTAATAAGGTGTCCTATTCCTCCAAAAGGATAACTATTCGCCTTCTTCTTCCCATTCTCTACTCGTAACCTCCCATCAAAATGAGGTTTCGTCCTTCATTAAACAACAACTATTCGAGCCTTCCTCCCATCGTCTATCCAATAGGTACCTACAAGTCCTCCTCCTTCTTGAACCAACTTCTAATCCGACTAACGTCTAAGTCCCTTGAAGTGGTTTTTCATTCTTATCTATCTTAGAAAGATCATCTATACACGGAGGGGAAGCTCAAAACGAGAGAGGAAGAGATTCAAAACGGAGAATTCGAAAGATAAAGATATGGCTATCGGGGATTATGCTTTTCTTTCAAAAACTTTTCTCTTAAAAGACATGCTTTTGAAAATACTCCTTTCAAAAATATTCTTAGAAAATAGTTTTTCTAAAAAAATTATCTGTTCTGGTAACCTTAAGCTCTGATACCACGTGTAACACCCCACACCCACTACGGTCACTCACTAAGGGAATGCCATAACATCGGTGGAGTATTTTAAGTGAATATAGAACAGAAAAATTACAACAAGACAGATATAAGTAATACTTGAGAATTTAAAACATCATTTCATTTCAGCGGAAAGTAAAACATGTTTGGTTACACCAAAACCATAAATAAGAGTCAAGTACATAATATCCATCCTGATAAAACAAAAGTACAAAATCCCACTACATAACCTAATAGCCATAATAGAAAAGATAAACTGAGCTTTACATCCACGGTCCAAGCTCCAAAAGATAGATAAAGCAGTCTGATCAAAGCCCACTAGTGCTAGGCCCACTCTGAAAAACCTGAGGGTTGGGAAAAAGATAAAGAAACAACAGGGTCAGACATAAGTCTGAGTGAGTCCTATAACCCTAACAATACAATCATTAAAATAATTAGGGTATGATATAAACAAGGTACGGTACCTCTGGGGATAATGACTACACTAAGTAGCCAACTAAACACAGGATGTACTAAGATAACCGAAAAGACGCATTTATCCACCCAAGGATAATTACTAGGTTGCACCACCCCAGATCTACCCACCCAAGGGTAATTCCTACACTGCACCACACCAGTTCTACCCACCCAAGAGTAATTCCTACTTAAAGGTTGATCCCACTAAGTGTACTTAGTAATTTTACCCAGTAGTTTCGTGTACCCCTAGCTGACTACATAGGTGTCGTCTGCCCCTATCTCCACTAGGTGTACCCACTACCCCCAAGCGATCGGCTCCCTACCGTAGATACCCGTGCTGGCCCCACAGTGGGGTGTATCACTCCCCAAAGTGGCAACCCGATAATCAATGGTGCACGGCTTATACCTACACGATGCAACAACGTCTTACCCACCAGCCCGGGTCCACACACGCATATGAAACCCGTTGGACTCGCGTTGCCACCGCTACCCCGTTTTGGCCTCTTATAGTCAAGCCCAATATGCGTGTCCCGTCCTCGACTTGGGTCGAGCCCACAAAGATACGTTTGGGATATTGGTTGAAATGGGCCCCCACAAGCTACTACTTAAGCTTGTCATTTTATCTAGTGCATCCCACTTAACCCCTTTTATAATCATACCCACTTACATGTTAAGGTTTGGTTAAGTCATCTAATCATATTTCAATTGCCACTCAAGGCCCCCACAAGCTACTACTTAAGCTTGTCATTTAATTATATTTCAATTGCCACTTAAGGCCCCCACAAGCTACTACTTAAGCTTGTCATTTAATTATATTTCAATTGCCACTTAGGGCACCCACTAGATTTCCGCATGCCACCCAAGGCACTTACTTGATTCCCACATGCCACCCAAGGCACTTACTTAACCCTTTAATCATGTTTAATTACATGTTCCACTTTGGTTAAGTATTCTAATCGTATTTTCTATTTAACAATTGATTGTTAAGTCTATAGAAACTCACCAAAACCAAGATTAGCAAACTTATGAAGTAGAACTAGTTGCAATATTTGAAGAAGATGATGATTAGAGGTTGATTAGCTTGCAACTTTCTTCATAAACTAGTGGAGGCTCCTCCTAAGTTTGATTTTGGCGGCATGGTGGCATCAATTCTATTTTTAGTATGGATTAGGCTTGCATTAGGGTGTATTTATAGGATTAGGGTGTAGTTTAGGCCCTTAGATTAACCCTAGAAGCCATCAGGTCCGTCCAGCACATCAAAAATCGTCACAAGCCACCAAAACACAGCCCAACAGCCAAAACAGTGCACCCAGGCCAAACTGGCTCGACATGGGCGCACTTTCCAAGTGCGCCAGTGTATTTTTGTGCTGGCGCACTTCACAGGTGCGCCAGTGCATTTCTGGCCTGTTTCCGGTTTTTCTGCCTAACTTCGTTCGTCCATATCTCCTTCATACGGACTCCGATTTTCGAAAACTCGGACTCTATTTCGCGTATTTTTCCGAGACGAACGCAATGGCGCAACCCGTTTCCCATAATTCAGATTTTAAAATTTAATTCTGCCTTGATTTATGTTATAACAAGTTATTCAAAATACGGGTTGTTACATCTTTCCTCCAGAAGTGACACTTAGAAAATTTTGCCTTAAGGTTATGCGCTCGAAGGGTTTCCAACACTTCCCTAAGATGTAGGGCATGCTCTTCTTCATTCTTAGAAAAGACTAAGATGTCATCCACAAAGACTACCACGAATTTGTTAAGGTACTCCCTAAACACCCTACTCATCAAATCAACAAAATATGTGGGGGCGTTTGTCAAACCAAAGGGCATCACTAGCCATTCATAGAATCCGTCAGAAGTCCTAAAAGCAGTCTTATCTATACTATCCTCAGCCACTCTTAGTTGATGAAAGCCAGTGGCTAAGTCCAACTGCGAAAACACTGAGGCGCCAACTAACTGATCAAAGAGATCGTCAATCCTCGGCAGTGGGTGTCGGTTCTTTTTAGTAAGCTTGTTTAGTTCTCTATAGTCCACACAAAGTCTAAGGGACCCATCCGCCTTTGTAGCAAATACTACTGGAGCACCCCACTCTGATATACTACGTCTTATGAACCCCTTCTCAAGCAACTCCTTCACTTGCTTATTGAGTTCCCTCCTTTCACGAGGAGCCATGTGGCGCACTGGTAAAGATACAGGTTTAGCATTATCCACAAGATAAATTCGAAAGTCTATCTCCTGCTTTGGAGGTAAGCCCTTCACCTCCTCAAACACATCCGAATATTCCCGGACCACCTCTACCGTTCGCAGATTCTCTACAGACGCGTCAAGCGATTCAAGATAACTTAGCATAACGGAATTTATGGGACTACAAAAGATGTCTAGAGCATTACCAAGGCGAGTCACAAGCCTGACTACTCTCCTTTCACAATCAAGAATGGCCTCATTTCTAGATAACCAATCCATTCCTAAAATTAGCCCATAGCCCGTGAAGCCCAATACATAAGCATCACATCTAAATTCAATGCTAAGTATAGAGATTTTCAAATCCAAACATATCATGGTCAAATGAGCCGAACCCCCAATTGGATTTGAAACAACCAAGGGATCCTCTACTAAACTGGTGTTCAAGTGCAGTAATTCAACTAATGATGCAGAAATAAACGAATGAGATGCGCCAGAATCGAATAAGGTACGGACAGGATGATCAAACAGAAAAACTAAGCTTTCAACAGAAATTGTTCTACCTCTTTCTTGCAGCGGTGGGGCCGCAATAGCCTGAACTTGCCCCCTTGCCTGCCCTGGTGCCATAAGAGCCTGCACCTGTCCTCCCGAGGTAGACCCTGCCCTCTGCCCCTTCTTTGGGAAGTCCTTCACCAAATGTCCCGCATCTCCACAATGAAAACAACCAGTCTTCTTTTTCTTTCTACAATCTTTGCTGAGATGGCCAGGCGTCCCACAATTGAAGCATCTCTTCTTCCCTTTGCCATTATTGTTTTTACCACCCTTCTTATTTTGCTGTTGGGGTTTCTTCTGATCCCCTTTCTTTTCAACTGCCTTATCCTCATGCATAAGTGCCATTTCTACTAGCCTTTCAAAGGTGGCTCCCATAGGGATGTGGGTCATAGCCAACCCTTGCAACGGTTCATTCAAGCCTCTAACGAACCTCAAAGCTTTCTTCTCTGGCGTGTTCACCAACTCCAAGCCAAACCTTGCTAACTGATTAAATTTATTGACATACTCCTTCACTGATAAGCTCCCTTGCTTTAATGTCAGGAATTTTTCCATATTTAAATTCTCCTCTGCCCTTGAAAGAAACTTTGCCTCAAACCTTCGTCTGAAATCCGCCCATGAATCAACTGGACGTTCCCCGTTAGTGACCTCCCACCAAAACGAGGCCTCTCCCTTCATTAACCAAGCAGCTAAACGGACTTTCCTCTCATCTTCCACTTCAAAGATATCCAACAATTCCTCAGTCTCCTTAAGCCAGTCTCTGGCCTCCACAAACGTCTCAGTCCCTTGAAAAGTTTTTCCTCCCATAGCCTTAAATTCCTTGCACGTCTTTGCAAAAGTGTCAACACGAGGAGGAGGAGGAGGAATGGGTGCAACTGGGGGTGGAGGAACATCTGCTGGGCCTGCAGTGGTGGCCCTAGCCTCCAAATATCTCCTAAACCACCCTGGAATCGTCACACCTTCTAGGAGATTAAGATCTTCAGCCATGCTGAAACGAAAAAGGAAAGATTCAAAATGGAGAATTCGAAAGATAAACATAAGCATATGGCTATTTGGGATTATGTTTTTCATAAAAACTTTCTCTAAATAACATGTTTTTGAAAGCACTTCTTCCAAAAATACTTTAGAAAAATATTTTTCTAAAAATTTTATCTGTTCTGGTAACCTTATGCTCTGATACCACGTGTAACACCCCACGTCCATTAATGTCACTCACAAAGGGAATGCATTGACTTCTATGGAGGTTTTAGGTGAATATAGAACAGTAAAATTTCAACAAGACAGATATAAAATAGTACTTGGAAATTTTAAAAAACTTTATTTCAATTGCAGCAGAAGTCAAAACATGTTTGATTACATCATAACACCATAATCAAAGTCAAGTACAATATCTATCTTGATAAAACAAGTACATAATCCCATTACATAAATAGCCATTAAAAAGAAAGATAACAAGCTGGACTTTACTTCAGCAGCCCAAGCTTTCCAAGAGATAAGCAATCCAATCAAACTCCACTGGAACTTGGCCCAACCTGAGGACCTGAAGGGAGAAAAGGATGAAAAAGAGGGGGGGTCAGACATAAAGTCTGGCGAGTATGATAATTCTACAATACTATTATCAAAATAACTGGACTAAGGCATAAGCTGGAAAATAAGGAAATGTCTATGAAAGAGCAGATTAAGGACATAGACAATCGCTAAAGGAAACGTTATAGGCGCTCCTAAATACTAAAGGATAAACTCTATACTGCACCACACCAGTCACCCTAAAGATTGATTCCACTTAGCTTCACTTAGAAACTTTCTTAATGTCTTTACGTACTCCTAGCTGACTACATAGGTGCCGCCTGCCCCTATCTCCACTAGGTGTACCCCACTTTCCATTTTTCGATCGGCTCCCTACTCGTAGATACCCGTGTTGGCCCCACAGTGGGGTGTATCATTCCCCTAAGTGGAAACCCAATATAACGGAGATGCACGGCTTATACCTACACGATGCAACAACGTCTTACCTACCAGCCCGGGTCCACACACGCATATGAAACCCGTTGGACTTGCGTTGCCACCGCTCCCTGTTTTGGCCTCTTATAGTCAAACCCAGTATGCATGTCCCATCCTCGACTTGGGTCGAGCCCACAAAGATACGTTTTGGGATACTGGTTGAAATGGGCCCCCATTATTTCCCACAAGCATTCCACCTAAGCTTGTCCCATTAGTCCATCCACTCAACCCACTTAGTCATGTTCATTTACATGTGTATTTGGTTAAGTCTAATCGTATTTCAAATGCCTCTAAAGGCAACCACTAGATTCCTCATGCCACCCAAGGCACCTACTTAACCCCCATGTCCCACCTTACATGATTATCTGGCTAAGTATTTCTTAATTCATTAAGGCCATAACCTCATAAAGACCTCTCACATTAGACTGGCATTTATGGCAGCTGGATTTGCCGGGCGGGTCCGGGCAGTCTTACACCACAAAAGAGTCTAACCTCGTGTCTTTACAACTGTTATGCTTTAGTTTGGGCCTAGGACCTCTCACATTGGGCCGACATTTGTGACTACTGGATTTGCCGGGCGGGTCCGGGCAGGTTTACGTCACAAACGGGTCTAACCTCGTGTCCTAAGCATTGATTATTATTAATAATCCACTTTCCCCAATTTTAATAATTCCCTACTTGAATTATTAATTAATTCCAAATTTAACAATGTCCATAATTGAATCAATTATGGACATCCATTTAAGGCATGCAAAATCATATCAATTGCACCCCAATTTATTAATTTCCTAATATTACCCCTACCCCACGTTTGAACGTTTATTCACAAAATGTATGCTAGACCCTATTAGTCTAACTCATAGCATAAAAGAAAATATTCACAACAACAACATATATATGTGACTAAATAAATCATAACAAGGGGTAAAACTTGCATACATTACAACTTGCATAAGGTTATACATGTCATGGATCTAAGGGTGTCAACTTATTCATAATTCACATAATATGATTTTGATCAAATTTCATAAACTTGTATAGGACATGTGTGAATCAACATCATTAACAATATAGTTTTATATGGGTACACCTAACTCAATAGGCAAATTCCCCAAAATAAAAATTCATTTAATCATAGATTCATGTATATGGGTACATCTAACTTAATAGGAAAATTCCCATATTCAAGATCCAATTAATTTGTAGATTCATGTATATGGGTACACCTAACCCAATAGGCAAATTCCCATAATTAAGATCTATTATAAAAAAAACATAAACTTTAAACATGATCCAATTCGCATAAATACTAACATCATGATTTTACAACTTTTATGATTCAACACAACTTAACATGACATCATTATCATATAACATAAGTATTTCAACATATGTGATAATATGAGATCTACAACATATATAAGATTTACAACATAGCATATCATAATTTGCAACATAGCATGATATGATTTACAACATAGCATAGCATGATTAATCACATATGACATAGCATAGGATTATTTACAACATAATCACTACAACATAACAACATATATATGATAACATAATAGCATAACAAGAGATCTACAACATAATTTACAAATACATAACAATTCATATCACTTTCTTGTGATCCATTCATAACTTAATCAAATTATTTTATAATAATATTGTGAGATTCATCATACTCACAATTTTAAAGAAGAGAAATAGAAAGAGAGAGAGCTTTTGATTTGATTTGAGTAGATTTAGTTTGTAGATTAGGCCTTCTTCTTCTTTAGTTTGTGACGGCTATGCTGAACTCCATGGCAACGGCATGTCGGTAGCTCTCCAAATTTTCAAGTGATTTAGGGTTAGAGTCTACCCACTTATTTATAGATGTTAGGATTCATTTAGGCCATTAGATTTAACCTAGAAATAACCGCAGCCATTCAGACCAGATGGGGTTTATCTTATTGACTCAGCAATGAGTCAGAAGTGACTCAGCAAACACTCAGCAAATTAATAAACTTCTATTCATGTTTACATTAACTACCCATATATATATAAATATATATATATATATACACACGCACCTATTCATGAATTCAAATTAATCCATAATTAACTTATGACCATTTCTACACATTAATTTTCCAATTAATGTCTTAATTCCATTTTTCGCCTTTTAAGGCAATTCACATATTTCAAATTTTTTATATGCCTTTTTAAGGCTATTTCGTGCAAATTCTCAATATTAATTCTTTTAATTTGTGAATATTAGTATTAACAGAAATACGGGGTGTTACACTTTTATTCAAATATACTTTTTCTTTGGGAAAGGTTCACATTAATTTTATCAAAGATAAATTCTTTAAATTTATTCCTTAACCTTTCTTTGGATATCAAACCATATTAAGGTTTTCCAAGCTAGTCGGGATTAGCGAACTACACCGAAGTAATCATTTATTTTATTTCCCAATCCCAACCTATTCATCCCATGGAGCAAAACTGGTAATACTCCATATCTAACACCATGGTGTTATCGGTAAATACTAATTACCATTTCTCGTTCAAATCTAATTAAAGATTTTACTATCACTTGGACCAAAACTGGCGATACTCCATTCTCGATCATTTTCTTGAATTGATAATTTAAATTATCAAATCCTCATTTCAATTTGATTAAAGATTCATTAAAACTCCACTTAGTTTTAATCTTCCCAAAAATCAATATTAATGATTATTCAGAGCTAAGAAATTAATCTTATCTTTAACTGGGTTAAAGAACCAATGTCATTTAAAACACGGTTCACGATAAAGCCAAAATCACATCCCATTCCATCAGTCTCCAACTGTAAATTAGTAAGAGAACAATTCCCTAAGTATTAATCCCGAAGGCCGAAACCTACACCAGATCAATACCAATGAAACCATTCAACTTAGCTAATCTCCAATTAGTTTCTAATTTTCTTAACTCCATTGGGTTTAAGAACGGTATTTTTGAAGATACCATTCACGACAAACCCAAAATCCCATTTCCATTGTTAATCGGGTTAAAGAACAAGTGTTATTCAAAACACCCTTCACGATAAACCCAAAAATCTAATTCTTTCATTCAATTCCAATTAAATATTAATTAATCGAAAAACTTCACTAAATCTTAGTTTAAAGATTTATTCTTTTCTCAACTGGGTTAAAGAACAGTGTTAATGAAGACACCGTTCACGACAAACCCAAAATCCAATTTGATATCAAATATAAGGCCCTGAATAGAAAATATATCGGCTTATATTCAATATCAAATTCTGAAACCAACAAATATCATATTGGAATAACGATATATATATTTTCCAAATTCCTCCACAATATCCGTATAATCACGGAATCCACTATTGAAATATTCCAAAGATAATTTCGACTCAAACCCATTCAAATTTATTCGTTGGAAAATTCTTGTTATTTTAAAACCATTTCAAATCCAATATATTTATTTAAAAATAAATAAATAATTATTCTAGTTAATAACTAGTTCATTTCGATAAAAATATATATATTTATCTTTTCAAAACTGGGATTTTTCACCTAAAATCTTTCCAAATCATTTATTATGATTTTACATAATTTTTCCATATTTTTAATAATTTTATTATCGCCCGTACAGTCGATTTCCAATAATGGCCACCGAACTGCATCCATAGCAACCTTTTCTGAAATTGATTTGGACATATCTCCAAATCTAACCATTAGATTTCAAATCTCTTGTATTCATTGGAAATCTCTTTTCAATACGAACCCAAGATTCCGGTTTTAGGAGATTTCGATGACCGGATCTCCCGTAACGTCCATTTGAAGTTAATGGTCGAAATTCGCAAACTGCAGCTGCGTGGCGCGTTCTGTTCAGGCCATCATAATATATATATATATATATATATATATATATATATATATATATTTCATCGACTTCCATTTAAAATGAATTTTATAAATCGTTTTAAAAATGATTTCCGCTTCCATTTCAATTTCAAATCAAAATTGAATATTCCATTATAATTTCGTTTTAAATTCATTGCAAATCGATTTAAATTTTATTTCAATTTGTTTTAAATTCATTCCAAATCGATTTCAATTCCATTTCAATTCGTTTTAAATTCATTTTAAAACGATTTCAATTCTATTTTCAAATTCAAATCAAAATTGAATATTCCATTATAATTCATTTTAAATTTATTCCAATTCGATTTCATTTTTATTTTCAAATTCAAATCAAAATTGAATATTCCATATCATTTCAATATTAAAATGATAATATTTTCAAAATATCAGATTTTGGAATCATTTTTCAATATTCATTATAAAATGAATAAAATCGACAAAATTCCCATTCGTGTTAAAATGGCGTTTAACTACTTAACACGGCTTCACATTTCAATATTCACTGAATATTATTTTAAAATATTCGATAATTCTAAACTAGAATCAGACTCAATCAATTACCATATAATTTTGTTTATACGGATTTCAACATCACATGTATACAATAATAACGATAAGCAATCATTAAAAATTCATAAAACATCCAGAGTGCATTCTACAACTGTATAAGCATCAAAATAAATAACGCTTATACAGTCTGTCAACCCATCGATTGACATACCACTAACTATTGGGATCAGTGTATGTCAAATATTATCCCAATACCTGTGTGGGGTTTTCAAACGACAAATACTGTTTATTATTTGTGTTTTTGGGCGATGTGTAAAATTTATCGACCCAATCACTATCAGGTAAATAAGTGTATATAAACAAACCGTCTGGTTTATAAATGAATATTTATCTCACTCATGAATATTTTATTCAGTCCATATATACAATAAAAAGGATATTTTTATTATTTAAATATTTTATTCAACATGAATATTTTATTTTCATTTCATATATACCATAAAAATGATATTTTTATTATTCATATATTTTATACAGTCCATTTCACATCACAATCAATTTCAACAACACAATACAATCTAACAAACAAGTAGTCCATTGTCTATGGACGACGGGGAGCAGTTCATATGTGCAGTTATAAAATAATTTAAATAATTGTACAAAAATAATAGTGAGAAGTTCTCACATTCAGTTTCCACTCCATCAGTTCTTTTATTTCTGAATTTCTGTTCTATTTGAATTTTCCTGAAATTCCAACTTGTCCCATTTTTGGTCTTGTCAGTTTCATTGTGTAGATAATTTCATCACGATCCTAGCGGATCAGAAATCATCGAAATCTGACCTCGTATAACAGAGTTATTGCATTTTAAACTTTAATTACAATTTTAATACAATAAAAGATAATTAATTTTAATCAATTCCTTCCTTAACCTTTAATCAAAAATTAGGCCATCATCTTCCCTTTCCATCGTGTTTCTCCTGTAACCATGCTTAAAGAAAAGCGAACCTATCCTTGATTTTTAAAACTCTAAACTGCTCCTCCTAGAAGTGACCGAATTCCGATCGAAAACAACCACACAAACCGCCTTGGTAACGCCTTCCAACACCCATTGCACGGTGGAAATCGAAGTCCCCATCGCCGATGAAAACAACTACAAACTGTGACCCTTTGAGACAAAAATTCGATCACCTCAAGCACCTATATGCGATCATCTCTATACCAACGTGTAGATCTCTCCTTTCTCTACTATTTCTGCTTTGAATCTGAGAATCAATTCGATCTAGATTAAGGGATTTTAAGGGTTTTGTTTCGGAGAATCGCAACCTTCCTTTTCTGGGTGGCGGTAGCTTTGAATGTGCTGCTATGGTTTGGCAAAAAGGAATAAAGGATAATATATATATATATATGTTATTTAATAATATTTTAATTCACAAATTTGCTTGTTTAACGTCACAAACTCCAAACTAAAACCAACGACTGTCGCCTCTAGCCAAATACCCCCATTCCGGACACAATGGGATATGTTTCGTAAGCTAATTCGATTGTTTCGATCAATTTTTCTTTAAATTAAAATATAAATTATTTTATATTCAATTCAAACGTACATTTTAATTTACTAGGGCCACATACAGACTCTAAAAATTCCAGAAAAATAAATCTAGCTATGTTTTGATGATACGGTCCTAACAAAACTAATTTCGTCGAATTTGGAGACCATTTAAAAATGGCCATTTTATGGTCAATCCAAATTGACCGAAACTGTTCAAACACGTTTTCTTTTGCAACGCTCACATATTAATCCCAAAAATTATGAATTTTGGAATCTCGCAATAATTTGACATCCTATATCCAACAAAAGTGGTTTCGCCGAAAACGGAGGTCGTTTGCTAAATGGCTATTTTTCAGGGCTATATTTTCCATAGCGACTATCCTGAATTTTCAACTGGCCATAACTTTTGATTCCCACTATGAAATTTCAATTTTTCTGATTCGTTAGAAAGATATTTTCAAACAGATTTAAATATTTCTGCTTTCACTAAAATTCGGTTTATTTTGAATCATGTACATTCAATTGAAATTTGAAATCGAATTTTCAAACTACCGCGCCATTTTCAATTCCTTTTATAATTAAAATAAATATTTATATTCCAACTTCGATTTAAATAAATATATACGTCCCAATTCTATTCAAAAAATAAATTTTTAGTCGTTATTATTTAAAGTAAATCATTTTAAATATTCAAAATTCATTAAAATTGCCAAAATAAAAAATTTAAACTGGTTCTGATTTTCCGGGTTGTTGCAACTTGACTACCCGTACAAATTTGGTTACCCAAGAGTTTAGGGAAAACAAAACAAATTAAACTCTGGTTCAGTCATAGGACTAGTATGAGTAAACAATTTAAAACAGTTTGAGAAAATAAATGATATCTCATAAGACCATGCCGTATACATGGAATGGGTTTATCCCTTGTAAGAATCCAAAACACTTGATTTAACATTCAAAATTCTTTTAAAAGAAATGATAATCTTTATATCAAAACTCTTTTGATATTATAATAGTGTCTATCAACCACCACTAATTAATCATCTAGCAGAACGCTTTCATCTCACGTTCCACATACATAATATATAATTAAAATTTGCGGGTGCTTATTGGGTAATGGAATCCAACTGGCAAGGTATGGGACCACCTTCCGACAGTGTATCTCTAGAGAGGAATACACCAAGTTCAACAAGAACATCTTTTAACCCAGGCTAAACATGGTCGGTCACTCATTTCGCTTGAGTGTACCGAATGTATTATCACCAACGGTTGGGATCAGCAACAATTTACCGAAAGGGACAACATCGAAATAGGTTAAAGAAGTAAATGAAATTGCTCTAGATCAGGTGAAAATACACACTAATTGGCAGCTAACTACTTAGCCATGCGACCTACCCGATTTTATACCATTTTCTAGTTGTGAGGCTAGAGGCCATGCTTATCTCTGACAGATCACATCTTTATTGACTTTAAATGCCATATCGTCATACCCGCCAAATCATAAATTGATTTCTCCAAAAATACCACGGGTATACAGCTAAGAGAAACGAATTCCTCCACTACCAGATGTAAATACGTTTGAAGAGGTCAACTTACACAATCTATTGAATATAATCTGTCAGAAATTCTTCTATACAGGTTGTCTTGGGACTGGACAAACCAAAGGCATTATTCTGTAAATCCATCTTATGCAATTTCATCAGATTTGATTCATAACGCTAGTGCCGATTCAGAGTGGTTTTCAGATAATAAATCTGATGTCGGTCTCTCCGTATTGACGACGGAAAAATGGTCAAAACTTTGATAGTCGATTATTTAACTATCAAAGGAAAACATTCATACACACAGGGATCTTATTTCCAAATGGAAATTCTATCGGTCAATCATCAATCAACATTTTTCCTTTAAATTAATTCACCATTAATTTATTCATTTCCCCATTTCCCTTTTTCTATATATTCATCAATCTTTATTTTCTAAATTTAGAAATTATACGTTATTAACATTGGAAAACATTTCCATTTCTGATTCACGCATCACTATCATCCCACATCTATCAGTCTCTAGATGTAAACTAGTAAGAGAACAACTTCCCAAGTATAAACCCCGTAGTCCGAAACCAACATCAGATCGATACCCATAAAGTTGTTTAACATGACTAAACTCCAATCAGTTTCTAAATTCCTTAACTCCATTTCTTATCTTCTTATCAAATCATTGCTTACGCAACTCTTGGATTCAGTTCACGAATCCAATTCTTTTATGAAAAATATTTGTTATAACGATAACATTATAATTCCTACTTTCAAAATATTTAACTCTAAATAGAACTTTATACCTTAATTTAAATAAATAAATAAACGATATATTAAATAAATAAATCTTGATTTAAAAACCGGAAATAAATAGTACTTTCCTACATTCGATATAGCCAAAATCTAATGCATAATTCTCTCTCGAATAATCTCTATTCGATAACACTCCTTCGGATAATCATTATTCGATTACTCTTTTTCGAATAACCATTATTCGATTAACTCTCTTCGAATAAATTATATTCAATTAACTCTCTTCGAGTAAATTATATTCAATTATAAAATATTGGTTTCAAACCGAATATTAATTAGCTTGTCAAATGTGAAGACCCGCAACTTCCCCGTAAAGGAAAGCGTCGGATAGTTCGAGAACAAACCACAACAGAACACATACAGAAGAACGTTTCATTGTATATTACAACAATGCATCAGATTACAAGAATATACAGAGTATAAATGAATATTACACAGAAATATCAGAGATTTAAATTACATTTAAATACATAGCAGCGGAAAATAATACAATACACAACTAGAAGGAGATATACGGATACAAAGCTTTCCGGATATCGTTCCAGCTGTAAACCAGGTTCCTGTGAATATAAATCTGCAAAACCAAAAGTACTAGCTGCCCGTGTCAAAATAGGGGCACCCAGAGTTTAGGTTAAAACAATAAACTCCAGGTCAGTCATGGGACTGGTGTGAGAACTAAAACAGTTATTAATCTTTATTTTAAATCATTAGGTAAATCAAGGGACCACGCCGTATAACACGGAACGGGTTTCCTCCCAAGAATACCAGTGCATAAAACAACAGCGCAATGCTAAATAAAGAAAAATGAAGCTGTTATAAGACCCAGGTCCTATCACACAATGCAACGCAAGCCGGGGGATAGGGTTTTTACCTTATAACAGCCAAAGAATGCTTGATACGTTTAAAACAAATCATTTGATACTATTGTAAGTGCATAGTGTATAAAACAACTTCAAATCATAAGTATCAATCATAGGCGGCATGAGCGTCCCATGCCACTATGTCGCCATATATAGGTTTACAAATAAAACCGCAAAGTCACGTATTTGGAAATTGGATTTCCGTCTATGAACCGAGGCAAAAGATAGTCCTCAACCGATTCGAGACAATCTAGCCCATGTCTCCGGAGCAGCCGCAACTGCCCCTTGGATCGTCAGGGCCGGTCCACCGATGTGGATTATAGTGCCTGAACAATACGTTTCTCCGCCCTATGGGGCGTAAACGAGCCAACAAATGACTCCATCGGTTCGAGAACGACCGATCAATTCGAGGCGCCTCGCAACAGCAACAACCACATAAGTCAAACTCGTCAGGGCGTGTAAAACCACTGACGCCACTTCTAGCTAGAAAGAAACGCAAGTCCTCCCTGAGGTCCGTCTCCCGCTTTTGGTTCATACCGGGTGTGAAACACGCGAGGTATACGTTACACAAAGCTACGCCACAAAGGCCGTGCTTTGATCATCACCACAAGACTTTGCTTTTCAACAGAAGCCTCGATCAATTGCCACTCAGGCATGCCACACAGGCAATTCACTCCATACGTTTGATATCCACCAATATATAACCCCTGAGCTCGTACGTCTCAGAGAAGGGCGTTAAGCAAGAGAATAAATTCTCCGCCGCCAAACAGATATATATTTAATAGAAATCAATCACACGGACTAAAATCCAATGTCAGACACACAGTCCATTTACAAGTCCGTTCTGGGTCTGAACGAAACCGGAGGCACCTAGTACCCCGCATATCCATCGATCTCCAAGTACGTCTGGACGATCACCAACTGTTTCCATCTTCTTGGGTGTACAGCCCAATCAAGATCATCAGTTATCACCCAAACGACGTGAAGACCTCCGGTCTTCGACCATCGTCTTCATCTTCGACTTATCGTCGTATCAGTTATTCAGAATGGGATAAACCCGGTCTTTCCGAATAACTCTCGTATATATTATAAAAGTGTTACACAAACACAACATACGCCTCATTCCAATTCATTAGTCACTAACCGTAAATTAATCAAGAGAATAATTCCCCAAATATTAACCCCGAAGGCCGAAACCAACATCAGATCAATATCCAGAAAACCATTTTGCTTGGCCAACCGACAGTTAGTTTCTAAATTTCACATCCATAGGGAAAGATTCCCATTAATTTTATCAAAGATAAATTCCTTGAATTTATTCTTTAGTCCATTTTTGAATATCAATTCAAACTAGTCGGGATTAGCGAACCTTACCGAAGTAATCATTTGTTTTAATTTCCCAATCCCAACCTATTCATCCCATGAAGTAAAACTGGTAATACTTCATATCTAACACCACAGTGTTATCGGTAAATTCAATTACCATTTCACGTTCAAATCTAATTAAAGATTTAACTATCGCCTGGAGCAAAACTGGTGATACTCCATTTTCGATCTTTTCAATCCAATTAAAGATTCATTAAAACTCCTCTTAGTTTTAATCGTTAACTGGGTTAAAGAATCAGTGTCATTTAAAACACGGTTCACGATAAACCCAAAATCACATTCCATTAATTATCGGGTTAAAGAACAAGTGTTAGTTAAAACACTGTTCACGATAAACCCAAAAATCAATATCCATTCAATTCCAATTAAATATCATTTAATTGGTACACTCCATTAAATCTAAATAAAAAGATTTAATCTTTTCTCAACTGGGTTCAAGAACAGTGTTAGTGAAGACACCATTCACGACAAACCCAAATCACATTCGATATTCAATACAAGGCTCTGAATAGAAAATATATCGGCTTATATTCAATATCGAATTCTACGACTAACAAATGTCGTATTGGAAATAACGATATAAATATATATCTTTCAAATTTCCATAACAACACCTGTATAATCACGAATTCCAACATCGAAATATTCCGAAGACAATTTCGATTCAAATCCACTCCAATGCAATCATTGGATATTCTGGTTATTTTTAAAACCCTTTTTAAATTCAATTTATTTATTTAAAAATAAATAGAATTTTAATTCTAGTTCAAAACCAGTTCATTTCGATAAAAATCTATTTTTATCTTTTCAAATATGGAGTTTTTCATCCCAATTCTTCTCAAATCATTTCTTATGATTTTACACAAATTATTACTATTTTTAATAATTTTATCAAGGCCTGTACAGTCGATTTCCATCAACGGCCATCGAACTGCACTTACAACGACCTTTTTCGAATTTGATTTGGACATAATTCCAAATCCAACCGTTAGATTTCTAATTTCTAATATTCTTTAGAAAGCTCTTTTCGATACGAACCTAACGGTTCCGGTTTTAGGAGAATCCGACGGTCGGATCTCCCGCAATGTCCGTTTGAAATAAATGGTCGAAATTCACGAACTGCCGCGGCGCGGCGCGTTCTATTCAGGCCATTATATTATATATATAATATATATAATATATATTTCGTCGATTTCTATTCAAAACGAATTATATAAATAGTATTGAATTCGTTTCAAAAACAATTTCAACTTCCTTTTCAATTCAAATCGAAATTGAATTCTTCTTTATAAATTCGTTTCAAAATTCATTTCTATTCAATTCAAATTTCAATTCAATTTGAATTCATTTCAATTCACTTTCTATTCAATTCGAAATCGTTTTCAATTCAATTCATTTCGAAATCGTTTTCAATTCAATTCATTTCAATTCACTTTCTATTCAATTCGAAATCGTTTTCAATTCAATTCATTTCGAAATCGTTTTCAATTCAATTCATTTCGAAATCGTTTTCAATTCATTTCGAAATCGTTTTCAATTCAATTCATTTCGAAATCGTTTCAATTCAATTCATTTCGAAATCGTTTTCAATTCAATTCATTTCGAAATCGTTTTCAATTCAATTCATTTCGAAATCGTTTTCAATTCATTTCGAAATCGTTTTCAATTCAATTCATTTCGAAATCGTTTTCAATTCATTTCGAAATCGTTTTCAATTCAATTCATTTCGAAATCGTTTTCAATTCATTTCGAAATCGTTTTCAATTCAATTCATTTCGAAATCGTTTTCAATTCAATTCATTTCGAAATCGTTTTCAATTCAATTCAAAATATTTGATTTCGAAATCACTTTTCAATATTCATTTTTAAGATGAATAAAATCGATATAAATATCGTTCACGTCAAAATGGCGTCAATCTAATCAACAGGCTTCATAAATTTCTATTTTCAAATTTTCTTTATTTTTCAAATTGGAATGAGGCCCAATCAATTACCATATAAAATTAATTATATAGATTTTCATACAACACATGTATATAATAGCATTGAAAAATAATCAACCATCAACCAAAGTGCACTACACTGTATAAGCATCAATTATAGATATTCAACGCTTATAACAGCCTGTCAATCAATCGATCGACATATTTAATCAATCAGGATGAGTGAACTTCAAATTTCATCCCAACACCCGTGTGGGGTTTCAAACAATCAAACGCCTATTTTATTTGTGCTGTTGGGCGATGTGTAAAATTTATCGACCCAATCAATGTCAGTCAAATCAGTGTACATAAACAAACCGTCTGGTTTGTAAATGAATAATTTATTTATTCGCATTCACGTTAAAAATTATATTTTTAACGATAAAACATTTTATTTCAACCTATGAATTTCTATTCAATTCATTTATTCAATAAAATGATATTTTTATTTTTCTAACATATTTTAGAAAATTTCGGCGGCATAACGGCACGATACTAGAAACGGGACGAGGCCTAGCCTTATCCCCGGTCTAGTGAAGGCCCACGCCATTCACACATCAATCTAATTCACCAAACAATTCAATTTCAAATCAAATCATCCAACTAATCTACGCAACCAAACAAACAAGTCCATGGTCTGTGGATGATTGTGTCGGGTGCTACTAAGCACCGTCTGCATCCTAGTATATATATATAACTAGAAAAATAAAATTTGAGTGAGAAGTTCTCACAGATTAGCTATCCTAGCTCCACGGCACTCCTTTGCAGAAGTCTTCGTCGTTTCGCCTTTTTGTCCTCTTCGTTGCCCGTAGCCACTACATATGTAAAAATCGAATTTTTACTTCGCTATTCCATATATAAAGATCATATTTTTCTATCGAAGTTCAATACGAAGTTCAATATATAAAAAAAAACCTATTTTTATTTCGAAGTTCAATATATAAAAATTCCATTTTTCTATCGAAGTTCAATATATAAAAATTCCATTTTTCTATCGTTATTCAATATATAAAAATCTCGCCTTTTTAACTATAAAGATTTTACCTTTTTCAAAAATAAAGATTTGATTTTTATAGTTCCTACTAGGCAAAGATTATATTTTGACATCATCTATATAGTAAAGACTATATTTTTAATATTTTAAAAATATAAAGATCATATTTTTAATTCTTTAAAAATATAAAAATCATATTTTTATTACTTCATATATTTAAAAATCGAATTTTTATCTCTATATTACTTCATATGAAAAGTTCAATCTTCTCTGTCGCTTCATATATAAAAAAAAAATGTAATCTTTTTATTCTCTACATATCTGTCGAAAATGAAATTTAGGGGGGGGGGGGGGCAGAGCGGTTAAAGGGGAGAAGGATTATTATTTTTTTTTATTTTTTTTTTTAATTATTAAAAAGTTGACTTTCACATACGACCTCTAAACGAGGCCCACCGCCTGTCGCCCATAGCGTTTCACCCCCATTCCGAACACAATGGGATATGTACCGCAAGCTGAATTGATCGTTTGAATCAGTTTCCGTTGAATTTACATTTAAATCACCATATTGAATTTTAAACGTACATTTCAAATTACCGGGGTCACATACTAACTCTAAAAATTCCAGAAAAATATTTTCTAGCTTCGTATTGACGATACGGTCCTAACAAAACTAGTTTCGTCGAATTCTGAGACTGTTAGAAAAATGGCCAATTTCCAGTCGATTAAAATCAACTGAAACTGGTCAAACGCGTTTTCCTTTGCCACGCTCACATATTGATTCGAAAAATTATGAAATTTGAAACCTAGCAATAACTTTACATCACGGACCCAACAAAACTGGTTTCGTCGAAATCCGAGGTCATTTGCAAAATGTCCATTTTTAAGGGCCTTATATATATAAAAATATATATAAATTCCACAGCGACTATTTCTAATTTTAAACTGGACATATCTTATCATTCCTAAGATGAAATCTCAATTTGTTAACTTCGTTACAAAGATATAGTTATACAGATTCAAATATTTCTTGTTTCGTTCAATTCTGACTTATATTGAATTCTGTATATTCATTTGAATTTAGAAATCGAATTTTCGAACTACCGCGCCATTTTCAATTCCTTTTATAATTATATATAATTATTATATATTCTAACGACGACGTATATAATATATACGTTCGAATTATATTCAAAATAAATTTCTCGTCGATATTATTTAAAATAATTCATTTTAAATAATCAAAATTCGCTAAAATTGCCAAAATAAAAATTTTAAACTGGCCCAGATTTTCGGGTTGTTACAATCTCCCCCACTTAAAACTTTTCGTCCCCGAAAAGGAACAAAGTCGAAAGTGGTTTGATTATTCAGCTCTACGTTCGATCTGGCTTCCATTCTCCAACTTTTCAGTTTCTGAGAATTTTCAAAATTTCAAAAATTTGGCTAACAACCTAAATTTTTGAAAAATTTCGCCATAACCTCCCCTGCACCGGGAGCATCGGGGAATTTCAAATAGCTTCCCCGGTCCTTCAGATCTCAAAAAAGAAAAAAGAAAAAGCCAAGCGGCTAGCCAATAGGCTCACAAAATCATCATCACCCAAACAAAACAGTAAATTATGTAGTAAACATGTACCTATTTGTCGGGCAAACAAATTTTATTCTCTGGCTCTAGCCTCCTTGCTATGACCTGTTCAATGATATACATGTATATGCAAGCAAATGCAACCAATTTTCAGTATAGTTCAATATTTGATGCTATTAGGCATAATGGTTCAAAATTATCAAACAAATAAACAAACAACCCAAACATCAATCAATTAGTGGATTAGAGTTTCAAATTGATAACTTTGATACATAGTCAAAAATCAGTTTTTTGATGCCACATCACAACAATAGGCCCTATCTAATTTTGGTTCTCACACCAGTCAATAGGAAATATATAGATATCACACCTTCGAAACACGAACATAATTATTGATGATGCCATGGTCATAATCAACATCATCCCCGGGCGACTAGAGTGTAACTCTATATCTATCCAGTATATTAAAACTTTGAATACACGCGGATCAGACGTATACGCAAGATCTATATATACTGGATTGTCCAAATTCAATATAAATAGATAATCAGATACGAATAATTGATTTTAAATTTTCAAAACAAAATTTGTTTTCATTTTAAAAATATACTCTTCACACTCGTTCTAGGATACTACTGATCCTATCTCTAACGAGTCATTCTCATTGGATACTACTAATCCAATATCTGATGAATTCTTTCGTATGGTTCTAATGTGTCTTGTTCTCTGCTTTGTAAACCAAAGCTCTGATACCAACTGTGAAGACCCGCAACTTCCCCGTAAAGGAAAGCGTCGGATAGTTCGAGAACAAACCACAACAGAACACATACAGAAGAACGTTTCATTGTATATTACAACAATGCATCAGATTACAAGAATATACAGAGTATAAATGAATATTACACAGAAATATCAGAGATTTAAATTACATTTAAATACATAGCAGCGGAAAATAATACAATACACAACTAGAAGGAGATATACGGATACAAAGCTTTCCGGATATCGTTCCAGCTGTAAACCAGGTTCCTGTGAATATAAATCTGCAAAACCAAAACTACTAGCTGCCCGTGTCAAAATAGGGGCACCCAGAGTTTAGGTTAAAACAATAAACTCCAGGTCAGTCATGGGACTGGTGTGAGAACTAAAACAGTTATTAATCTTTATTTTAAATCATTAGGTAAATCAAGGGACCACGCCGTATAACACGGAACGGGTTTCCTCCCAAGAATACCAGTGCATAAAACAACAGCGCAATGCTAAATAAAGAAAAATGAAGCTGTTATAAGACCCAGGTCCTATCACACAATGCAACGCAAGCCGGGGGATAGGGTTTTTACCTTATAACAGCCAAAGAATGCTTGATACGTTTAAAACAAATCATTTGATACTATTGTAAGTGCATAGTGTATAAAACAACTTCAAATCATAAGTATCAATCATAGGCGGCATGAGCGTCCCATGCCACTATGTCGCCATATATAGGTTTACAAATAAAACCGCAAAGTCACGTATTTGGAAATTGGATTTCCGTCTATGAACCGAGGCAAAAGATAGTCCTCAACCGATTCGAGACAATCTAGCCCATGTCTCCGGAGCAGCCGCAACTGCCCCTTGGATCGTCAGGGCCGGTCCACCGATGTGGATTATAGTGCCTGAACAATACGTTTCTCCGCCCTATGGGGCGTAAACGAGCCAACAAATGACTCCATCGGTTCGAGAACGACCGATCAATCCGAGGCGCCTCGCAACAGCAACAACCACATAAGTCAAACTCGTCAGGGCGTGTAAAACCACTGACGCCACTTCTAGCTAGAAAGAAACGCAAGTCCTCCCTGAGGTCCGTCTCCCGTTTTTGGTTCATACCGGGTGTGAAACACGCGAGGTATACGTTACACAAAGCTACGCCACAAAGGCCGTGCTTTGATCATCACCACAAGACTTTGCTTTTCAACAGAAGCCTCGATCAATTGCCACTCAGGCATGCCACACAGGCAATTCACTCCATGCGTTTGATATCCACCAATATATAACCCCTGAGCTCGTACGTCTCAGAGAAGGGCGTTAAGCAAGAGAATAAATTCTCCGCCGCCAAACAGATATATATTTAATAGAAATCAATCACACGGACTAAAATCCAATGTCAGACACACAGTCCATTTACAAGTCCGTTCTGGGTCTGAACGAAACCGGAGGCACCTAGTACCCCGCATATCCATCGATCTCCAAGTACGTCTGGACGATCACCAACTGTTTCCATCTTCTTGGGTGTACAGCCCAATCAAGATCATCAGTTATCACCCAAACGACGTGAAGACCTCCGGTCTTCGACCATCGTCTTCATCTTTGACTTATCGTCGTATCAGTTATTCAGAATGGGATAAACCCGGTCTTTCCGAATAACTCTCGTATATATTATAAAAGTGTTACACAAACACAACATACGCCTCATTCCAATTCATTAGTCACTAACCGTAAATTAATCAAGAGAATAATTCCCCAAATATTAACCCCGAAGGCCGAAACCAACATCAGATCAATATCCAGAAAACCATTTTGCTTGGCCAACCGACAGTTAGTTTCTAAATTTCACATCCATAGGGAAAGATTCCCATTAATTTTATCAAAGATAAATTCCTTGAATTTATTCTTTAGTCCATTTTTGAATATCAATTCAAACTAGTCGGGATTAGCGAACCTTACCGAAGTAATCATTTGTTTTAATTTCCCAATCCCAACCTATTCATCCCATGAAGTAAAACTGGTAATACTTCATATCTAACACCACAGTGTTATCGGTAAATTCAATTACCATTTCACGTTCAAATCTAATTAAAGATTTAACTATCGCCTGGAGCAAAACTGGTGATACTCCATTTTCGATCTTTTCAATCCAATTAAAGATTCATTAAAACTCCTCTTAGTTTTAATCGTTAACTGGGTTAAAGAATCAGTGTCATTTAAAACACGGTTCACGATAAACCCAAAATCACATTCCATTAATTATCGGGTTAAAGAACAAGTGTTATTTAAAACACTGTTCACGATAAACCCAAAAATCAATATCCATTCAATTCCAATTAAATATCATTTAATTGGTACACTCCATTAAATCTAAATAAAAAGATTTAATCTTTTCTCAACTGGGTTCAAGAACAGTGTTAGTGAAGACACCATTCACGACAAACCCAAATCACATTCGATATTCAATACAAGGCTCTGAATAGAAAATATATCGGCTTATATTCAATATCGAATTCTACGACTAACAAATGTCGTATTGGAAATAACGATATAAATATATATCTTTCAAATTTCCATAACAACACCTGTATAATCACGAATTCCAACATCGAAATATTCCGAAGACAATTTCGATTCAAATCCACTCCAATGCAATCATTGGATATTCTGGTTATTTTTAAAACCCTTTTTAAATTCAATTTATTTATTTAAAAATAAATAGAATTTTAATTCTAGTTCAAAACCAGTTCATTTCGATAAAAATCTATTTTTATCTTTTCAAATATGGAGTTTTTCATCCCAATTCTTCTCAAATCATTTCTTATGATTTTACACAAATTATTACTATTTTTAATAATTTTATCAAGGCCTGTACAGTCGATTTCCATCAACGGCCATCGAACTGCACTTACAGCGACCTTTTTCGAATTTGATTTGGACATAATTCCAAATCCAACCGTTAGATTTCTAATTTCTAATATTCTTTAGAAAGCTCTTTTCGATACGAACCTAACGGTTCCGGTTTTAGGAGAATCCGACGGTCGGATCTCCCGCAATGTCCGTTTGAAATAAATGGTCGAAATTCACGAACTGCCGCGGCGCGGCGCGTTCTATTCAGGCCATTATATTATATATATAATATATATAATATATATTTCGTCGATTTCTATTCAAAACGAATTATATAAATAGTATTGAATTCGTTTCAAAAACAATTTCAACTTCCTTTTCAATTCAAATCGAAATTGAATTCTTCTTTATAAATTCGTTTCAAAATTCATTTCTATTCAATTCAAATTTCAATTCAATTTGAATTCATTTCAATTCACTTTCTATTCAATTCGAAATCGTTTTCAATTCAATTCATTTCGAAATCGTTTTCAATTCAATTCATTTCAATTCACTTTCTATTCAATTCGAAATCGTTTTCAATTCAATTCATTTCGAAATCGTTTTCAATTCATTTCGAAATCGTTTTCAATTCAATTCATTTCGAAATCGTTTCAATTCAATTCATTTCGAAATCGTTTTCAATTCAATTCATTTCGAAATCGTTTTCAATTCAATTCATTTCGAAATCGTTTTCAATTCATTTCGAAATCGTTTTCAATTCAATTCATTTCGAAATCGTTTTCAATTCATTTCGAAATCGTTTTCAATTCAATTCATTTCGAAATCGTTTTCAATTCATTTCGAAATCGTTTTCAATTCAATTCATTTCGAAATCGTTTTCAATTCAATTCATTTCGAAATCGTTTTCAATTCAATTCATTTCGAAATCGTTTTCAATTCAATTCAAAATATTCGATTTCGAAATCACTTTTCAATATTCATTTTTAAGATGAATAAAATCGATATAAATATCGTTCACGTCAAAATGGCGTCAATCTAATCAACACGGCTTCATAAATTTCTATTTTCAAATTTTCTTTATTTTTCAAATTGGAATGAGGCCCAATCAATTACCATATAAAATTAATTATATGGATTTTCATACAACACATGTATATAATAGCATTGAAAAATAATCAACCATCAACCAAAGTGCACTACACTGTATAAGCATCAATTATAGATATTCAACGCTTATAACAGCCTGTCAATCAATCGATCGACATATTTAATCAATCAGGATGAGTGAACTTCAAATTTCATCCCAACACCCGTGTGGGGTTTCAAACAATCAAACGCCTATTTTATTTGTGCTGTTGGGCGATGTGTAAAATTTATCGACCCAATCAATGTCAGTCAAATCAGTGTACATAAACAAACTGTCTGGTTTGTAAATGAATAATTTATTTATTCGCATTCACGTTAAAAATTATATTTTTAACGATAAAACATTTTATTTCAACCTATGAATTTCTATTCAATTCATTTATTCAATAAAATGATATTTTTATTTTTCTAACATATTTTAGAAAATTTCGGCGGCATAACGGCACGATAATAGAAACGGGACGAGGCCTAGCCTTATCCCCGGTCTAGTGAAGGCCCACGCCATTCACACATCAATCTAATTCACCAAACAATTCAATTTCAAATCAAATCATCCAACTAATCTACGCAACCAAACAAACAAGTCCATGGTCTGTGGACGATTGTGTCGGGTGCTACTAAGCACCGTCTGCATCCTAGTATATATATATAACTAGAAAAATAAAATTTGAGTGAGAAGTTCTCACAGATTAGCTATCCTAGCTCCACGGCACTCCTTTGCAGAAGTCTTCGTCGTTTCGCCTTTTTGTCCTCTTCGTTGCCCGTAGCCACTACATATGTAAAAATCGAATTTTTACTTCGCTATTCCATATATAAAGATCATATTTTTCTATCGAAGTTCAATACGAAGTTCAATATATAAAAAAAAACCTATTTTTATTTCGAAGTTCAATATATAAAAATTCCATTTTTCTATCGAAGTTCAATATATAAAAATTCCATTTTTCTATCGTTATTCAATATATAAAAATCTCGCCTTTTTAACTATAAAGATTTTACCTTTTTCAAAAATAAAGATTTGATTTTTATAGTTCCTACTAGGCAAAGATTATATTTTGACATCATCTATATAGTAAAGACTATATTTTTAATATTTTAAAAATATAAAGATCATATTTTTAATTCTTTAAAAATATAAAAATCATATTTTTATTACTTCATATATTTAAAAATCGAATTTTTATCTCTATATCACTTCATATGAAAAGTTCAATCTTCTCTGTCGCTTCATATATAAAAAAAAAATGTAATCTTTTTATTCTCTACATATCTGTCGAAAATGAAATTTGGGGGGGGGGGGGCCAGAGCGGTTAAAGGGGAGAAGGATTTTTTTTTTTTTTTAATTATTAAAAAGTTGACTTTCACATACGACCTCTAAACGAGGCCCACCGCCTGTCGCCCATAGCGTTTCACCCCCATTCCGAACACAATGGGATATGTACCGCAAGCTGAATTGATCGTTTGAATCAGTTTCCGTTGAATTTACATTTAAATCACCATATTGAATTTTAAACGTACATTTCAAATTACCGGGGTCACATACTAACTCTAAAAATTCCAGAAAAATATTTTCTAGCTTCGTATTGACGATACGGTCCTAACAAAACTAGTTTCGTCGAATTCTGAGACTGTTAGAAAAATGGCCAATTTCCAGTCGATTAAAATCAACTGAAACTGGTCAAACGCGTTTTCCTTTGCCACGCTCACATATTGATTCGAAAAATTATGAAATTTGAAACCTAGCAATAACTTTACATCACGGACCCAACAAAACTGGTTTCGTCGAAATCCGAGGTCATTTGCAAAATGTCCATTTTTAAGGGCCTTATATATATAAAAATATATATAAATTCCACAGCGACTATTTCTAATTTTAAACTGGACATATCTTATCATTCCTAAGATGAAATCTCAATTTGTTAACTTCGTTACAAAGATATAGTTATACAGATTCAAATATTTCTTGTTTCGTTCAATTCTGACTTATATTGAATTCTATATATTCATTTGAATTTAGAAATCGAATTTTCGAACTACCGCGCCATTTTCAATTCCTTTTATAATTATATATAATTATTATATATTCTAACGACGACGTATATAATATATACGTTCGAATTATATTCAAAATAAATTTCTCGTCGATATTATTTAAAATAATTCATTTTAAATAATCAAAATTCGCTAAAATTGCCAAAATAAAAATTTTAAACTGGCCCAGATTTTCGGGTTGTTACATCAAATCCCGATTTATTCAACATTAAATTTCTTAAAATAAATTATTTTATAACATTTGGCCTAGTCGAAATCTAATTACAAATCTTTATGGATTTTATTTAATCCTATTCACATTTCGAACATCAAAATAAATTCTACCGTTTCCTTTTTAAAACGACTCCAAATTTCCTGTTTCAAATTCACTGCAGAAACTACAATCCAAATTATCCACTGATAATTATTTTTATTTCATTTATAAACGTTGTTTATAAATCACATTACTTGTTTTCATTATTTAAACAAGTTATTTATTTCTAACCATTCGAAATTCCATTTCTATTTTCAAAATAGATTTTCCCTTGTTCAAATTCATATTCCATCTTTTATAATTCCCTTTATAAATGTTATGTTTGCATTCCATTTCGAATATCAGTGTTGAAACGGATTTTACTTCTCTATATAAATTCTGACTTATATATATTCACTTTATCCAAAAATAAATATTTAATTAATTTATAAATATTTCTTATAAATTAATCTTCTCAATTTATTTGTTAAAGCAGATTTTCACTTAAAATCTACTTTATATCAAACTTCTCGTAATCCCTTTATAATTCATGAATTCCCTTTTTATAACTCTATTAATCTTCTAAATATTTCCTTTTATAAAATCCATTGATTTTATAAAATACTTAAATTCAATATCCACTTTACAATTTCCTTTTATATATTCCAATATCACTTATGGTATTTAAAAATACCAACAAAAAGGATCAATCATCATCCAAACACACATAATCAATAACAAATTATATACCACATCATATATCATAATATATGAAAAACAGTATTTTAAATATTGAGGAACATTTTGATCCTTCCAACATGTTTCCTTGCGTTCACAGATGTTAAAAAATATTAATAACATCGATTTCATTTCAATATGAAATATTCTATTAAACAGAATCAATATTTGATTAACGATTTATATATATATATATATCGTTATCTATATTCTCAGCTAATTAATTAGCAGTTCATCCAAACAGTCAGCACACAACAATCAACCAACATTTGTCAATTCTAAAACTACGTTATAAAAATATAAACTGGGCAGAGTTAGTGAGTTTTACTCACATTGGTCGGTTATCGTTAAATAATGATAAGGGATCGTCGATTTAGATCAGGCAATTTATTTCTCTATAAATTGTAACGAGCTCCAATTCACTCTGAATCAGTTCCATTATATAGTATGCGTTCATATAGTCCTAAAGGATCCTGTTTTGTTCAATTTCGATGACGTATGTATAAGTTACTATATTTAAATTTTAGTACTTCATTTAAAATTTAAAACAAATTTAGTATTTTAAATTTCGGGCCTTACCAACTATTTCTCGGCCCATGACAAAAGCACCCGCCTCTTTATCTTTCCCAGTCCAACTCTGAACCATCTATCCCCTCCCTTTGCTTACCACGCCTCATTTTACTCTCTACCCTTCACGTTGTATTATCCTTTTTCCATTGTTCCCTTTTTTCCCTTTTTTCTAAAAAAAAGGAAAAAGAAAACTGGGCTTCACATATAACCCGGCCCACCTTCATGTTTGTTGCCCAGAACCGTTATTGCTTTCATCTCCTCCAAATGCAAGAAAAAATAAAAAAAGACATCTGCTCCAGTATGGTTTCGTCTTCCCGAAACCAACATTCTTTTCTTTTCTACGAGCTTCAAAAAAAGGCTCTACTACATACTCATGCGCGATGTATATACCCTCACGCACATCACCATGTACCCACGCATCCGCCTCTACATAGTTTTCCCTTTCCTGCTGACTCGTAGGTCATACCTTCCCCTATAGAGTTTAACTTCCTGCTACATCACTACAACTATTAACGTATTGCTACTTCCCACTACTTCTTCTCATTCAGCCCAGTTTCGAAACAGTGGACCAAACCCCCCCCCCCCCCTTCACGTATGCAGCAACTGTTGCATGGAACCCCAATGCAATCCATTTGCTTGCCGCCTGTACGCATGTAGTCACACCACCCAAAACGTTCTCTTCCCATATAACCGAGCTCTCCCGTAATGGAAACTCCATGTCATCATTGCCCAGCTCTCCCTCCTCCATATACTTGCGCCTACTTCTCCCTCCCAATACTTGCGCCTATACAGTGATGAACTACAACATGAAAACAATCCAAATCATCACGACCATATGTTTTGTTCACTATCTCGCGTACGAGCTTCCAGTCAATTCGACGCTGCAGTGTGGTTCATGCGATAGATATTTATTATATTTCTATTTTCCTTTAAGGCTTCGGTCTTAAAGCTTTTGTTTGCGGGAACCATCAAAAATTGGAACACTAAAGAAGAAAAGTTTGAGAAGCAGTGTATGTACGTATTTATAGTTTTATCATTCCTTGGTTGCTACGTAATAGAAGTTGTAGGATGTACGTGCTATATCGCTGTGTTTGCAGACTTGATGGAATCATGATTTGCCTTGACATCACAGGGTAGTACTATGTTTTTCATAGCTTAGGGTAGGGGTTGAAAACTTAGGCTCTAAGGATTCATATTTTAGTTTTAATATATTTTACTTCATGATGAAGGTAAGATAATAGCAGATAACGTGATATATAATAGTAGAAAGCGTGAAATTGAGAAGCACACGATATCATAATAAATAAGCAAACATAAGATAAAGTATCAAGTAAATGAGATCATTGAATAAGAAATAGGATAAAGCTGCTTTGAAGTGAGTTGTATATGCTACATGTTAGGTAAAAATAAGGAATCTGGAGTGAGAATTCAAAGCTAGAATGATGCGCAAGTAGGTAAATGGCACACAACCTATTGAAAAACGTCATTACTAAGATGTGAAAACATGAAACTTCAAACTCCACTTACATAACATCACCTTGAATGGTTTTCAATATTTCGAAACCCAAACACATGAAATTTTTGACATATATGACTTCATCTTTTTCTTTTCAAGGTTTAGTGTACTCATTACGAAAAAACCCCATTTATTTACGGACAGCTATGGACAAAAATAAAAATATCATTGTATTCAACAATGTGCCACGATTTCAAAAGTATAATATAATAGACAAGTTAACTTATTTTGTGATATCCAAAAATGTTGATATAGGGTGTAAAACACTTCAAATAAAAAGTTGCTTATTTTCCCAAATAAAAGTTACAGTGAAATTCTAAAAATTAAATTAAAACTATGCCTCAAATATCTTGTCCAAATTCGAAATAAATAATTTATAATAAATAAATTATCGTTATGGTTTATAAACGATTTTAAAATGGCTATTTGAAAATTTGATTTGGACATAACTCACAAACGAAATCTCGATTTTTCACTTCCATTAGAAAATTACAATTTAATAGATTCCAATGTTTCTTGTTTCACAGAATTCCGACTTAAAACTGATTCTGTATATTTAATTAAAGTTCGAATTGCCAAATTACTAACTACCATGCCATTTTCAGCTCGATTATAATTATATTATAATTATACATTTGATAATAAATTCATTATTATGATTCAATTTTAAACTGAATTAAATCTTATTAATAATCCAATTCACATAATACTGTGAATTCTACTAATTCTGACTATTTCAAAATTAATTATATTATTCAATTATTTATATTAATTAAAAATTCAATATTATTTTATTAAACAACCATTTAAATTTCTAAATCACTATTTAAATAATTAAATAAATTAATTATTATACCATAAAAATAAGGGACGTTACATTCTTCCCCCCTTAAAATAATTTCGTCCCTGAAATTACTACGATAGAAAACAAACCCTATTAACTGGGTTAAAAATTATTTGTTTACTTCTTAAGTTTCAGTTTCACTGTACTGATTAATTTCAATAAAATACTAATTCATTCTGATAAACTGAAATTTTCAAAAATTCCGAAAAATTTCTAACACCTTAAATTTTCAAAATAATTCGCCAGCGCCTCCTTTGTACGGCTCAATCGGTACAACTACAACTCGCCTCTCCAGGCCTTCTCCAATCCAAAAGAAAATCAAACAATCAAGCGGCTTGCCAAATAGGCTCATAAATCACCAAAACTCATATAAAAATAAACTTGTACCTTTTTGTCGGGCATATCATTATATCATCACCATCTGCTACCATTTCAGCATATACAAATGTCATCCCAATCAATCTCCAATTGAATCAACCTCAAATCCAACCATTCTATATCCAAACCAAATCTCATTTTAAACTCGAGTTCCATTCTCGATTCCAAGCTCTTAATTCATCAATCCAATACCAGTTCAGTTTCCTATCTCACCTGTAACGACCCGGATTTTGAGCGACTTTGGTTATCGACATAAACTCGATGTTGATAACCAAAACATCGAAAAATCCCGGTAATTAATGAAAGAAATTAGAAGGTGAGAATAGATAAGATAGAAACTTAGAATAGAAGAAGAAGAACAACACAACATCAGAGTAACACGAACCTCACAGCGGAACGAATAACATATAATAGATAACATAACTTTGAAATATAACAGTTATGTATACAATAGCACTTATCAGAGTACAGCACTTACAACACAGAGGAAATAAACTATAGCTATATGATCCAGAAGCCTCCTGCTCCAGCTCTTCAAGTATATCTGTAAATCCCGACTACTTGACTGCCCGTACAAATTTAGGCACCCAAGAGTTTAGGGAAAACAACAAAGTAAACTCCGGGTCAGTCATGGGATTGGTATGAGTAAAACAGGTTAAACAGGTATATGAACAAGTAAACGATATCTCATAAGACCACGCCGCAGAACAGAACGGGTTTTTCCCTTATGAGAATCCAAAACATCTTTATATCAAAAACCTTTTGATATTATAATAATGTCTATGTACAAATAGATATCAACTAGCAGAAACGCTTTCATCTCACGTTCTACATATATAGTATACAATCAAAATCACAAGCACGTATTGGATAATGGATTTCCAACTATGACAAGGTATGAAACCACCTTCCGATCAGTGTACTCTAGGAACGATACACTGGAGTTCAACAAGAACATCTTGCAACTCAGCCACACATGACTGACCACTCAATTCGCTTGAGTGTATCGAATGTACATCACCAACGGTTGGGATCAGCAACCGTTCCCATATATATATGGGACAACATTGATAGATTTAAGAAACAAATGAATATTCTCTAGGTAGGTGATTATACACCCTACTTCGGTGCGACCGACTTAGCCATGCTGCCTGCCCGATTTCTGTCATTTACCGGTTGATGAGGCTAGAAGTTACGCTTTATCATCACAACAGATTCACTTCGAATGCCACATTGTCAGATCCATCGAAAATCACTAATTGACGTCTACAATAGTACATTACGTGTTAGCTAAAGAAGTTTCCTTCTCCGCATCCACTCTTGGTACGGTTGAAGAAATCAATGTGCGTGACCTTTCTGGAAATACTATGACATACATTCATCCACACAAGTCATCCTCATTCACTTAGAATGTCACATCGTCATACCCGTCAAATCACAAATTGACTTATCCAAAAATAACACGGGTATACAGCTTAGAGAAACGAATTCCTCCGCCACCAACGTGAATACGTTTGAACAGATCAACTTACGCGATTCATTGGATATACTCTGTCAGACCTTCGTCCATACAAGTTGTCCTGGGACTGGGCAAACCGAAGGCACTATTTAGTATATCCATCTTAATCACTGTTATCTAAGACTTATACAACAGCCCTTGCACTTTACTCTGTCTTTAATTATCTTTGGCTTATATGATTCGCAAATGCGTATGCCAATACAGAGTGGTTCTTTGGATAATAATCCAACCGGTCTCTTCATATTAACAATGTTAAAATGGTCAAAACTTCAATAGTCTGTGAGTTAACTATCAAAGAAAAACAAGTGTGCAAACAACGATATTATTTCCAGATGGAAATTATATCGAACAATCATCAACATGTATCTATATATATTCCCATTGCCTTATTTTCTATGTTTAGAAAATATATGTTATTAACACTGGAAAACGTTTCCATCTGCTTATTTACACATCACTACTCTTCCCCAACTATCAGTCCCTGACTGTAAACTAGTATGAGAACAATCCCCTAAGTATAAATCCCGAAGGCCGAAACCAACATCAGATAGGCACTTAGAAAACCATTCAATTTACTAATCTCTAGTCAGTTCTAATTTTACTTAACTCTATTTGATTAACTCTGATTGATTAACTCTAACTGGTTAATTCTAACCGATCAACTCTAACTGGTTTTACTTGGTTTGACTAACTCAATTTATTAACTCCACTGACTAATTCAACTCGATTAACCTAACTTGAATTACTTATCTCGATTAACTGAACTAATCACTTTGATTAACTCGACTAATTCACTTTGGTTAACTTAACCAATTCACTTAACTAATTCACTTAACTCCTGTCGAATAAACTATATTCGATAACTCCTCTAACTCTATTTGAATAAACTATATTCGATTAACTCATTTACTCTATTCGAATAAACTATATTCGATTAACTCCTTTTCTCTATTCGAATAAACTATATTCGATTAACTCCTTTGATTTAACTCTAATCGATTAACTCCATCGAATAAACTATATTCGATAACTCCTTCGATTTAACTAATATTCTATATCTCACTTCGATTAACTAATAATCGATAACTCCTTCGAAGAAACTATATTTGATAATCTCCTCTCGAATAAACAATATTCGAAAATCTTCCCTTTCGATTTAACAAATCGATAACTCCTTTTCGAATAACTAAATTCGATAACTCCTTTCGATTTAACTAATCGATAACTCCTTTCGATTTAAATAATCGATAACTCCTTTCGATTTAACAAATCGATAACTCATTTCGATTTAACAAATCGATAACTCCCTTCGATGAAACTAACATCGATACTCCTTCGATGAAATTAACATCGATTAACTCCTTTCGATGAAACTAACATCGATTAACTCCTTTCGATGAAACTAACATCGATTAATTTAACTCGACGAACTTAACTCGACTCACTTATCTTGATAATCTAACTCAAGAACTTAACTCGATTAACTTTAACTGAGTAACTCTAACTCGATCAACTCGACTTGATTAACTCGACTTACTTAACTCAACTGGTTAACTTGACTTACTTAACTCAACTGGTTAACTTGACTTACTTAACTCACTGGTTAACTTGACTTACTTAACTCACTGGTTAACTTGACTTACTTAACCCAACTGGTTAACTTGACTTACTAAACTCACTGCTTGACTTGACTTAC
This sequence comes from Allium sativum, assembly GCA_030737875.1. Classification (NCBI taxonomy): domain Eukaryota; kingdom Viridiplantae; phylum Streptophyta; class Magnoliopsida; order Asparagales; family Amaryllidaceae; genus Allium; species Allium sativum. The sequence goes on from CM060924.1 coordinate 486,605,529, forward strand.
TTAACCCAACTGGTTAACTTGACTTACTTAACTCACTGGTTGACTTGACTTACATAACCCAACTGGTTGACTTGACTTACTTAACCCAACTGGTTAACTTGACTTACTTAACTCACTGTTTGACTTGACTTACTTAACCCAACTGGTTAACTTGACTTACTTAACTCACTGGTTGACTTGACTTACTTAACCCAACTGGTTAACTTGACTTACTTAACTCACTGGTTGACTTGACTTACTTAACCCAACTGGTTAACTTGACTTACTTAACTCACTGGTTGATTTGACTTACTTAACCCAACTGGTTAACTCTATTGAACTGGTTAACTCTACTGAACTGGTTAACTCTACTGAACTAGTTAACTCTATTCAACTAACTCGACTCAACTAACCCCTTTCGAATAACTTATTCGTTTTACTAACTTTCGAATACCATATTCGATTTACTCCCTTCGAATACCATATTCGATTTAACTCCTTTCGAATATCATATTCGATTTACTTTATTCACTTTATAAAGATTTCCTTTTTAACAACGTTTTATTCATTTGAAAAGATTTACTTTTAAATAACGGTTCTACACTTTAAAAATGATTTCCTTTTTATAACGTTTCCTTTTCAATTCTATTTGTAAATGGTTTACAAATATTTCCTTTTCAAATTTATTCTTGAAATATTCTAACTCCTTAAATTCTCTGAAAAATTCGCCATAACCTCCTTTGTAACGGGAGCATCGGGAAAATCCCCAAACCCGCCACACTGGCCTTTCCATTCAAAAAGAAAATGGTTTGTAATTATTTCCTTTTTGAATATCTCCTATTTATAAATATTCCAATTTACAAACATTTCTTATTTATAAATATTCCACTTTATAAATATCTCTTATTTATAAATATCCCATTTTATAAATATTCTATTTTCAATATCACTTTGAAAATCCCCTTATCAACATTTCGGTATGTTATGGTATTCAATCATATCAAATCACGATGTTCAATATCGTCCAAGCACATATAATTGCCCATAATTTTATAACACATCATATAACATTATATGAAAAACAATAAAATAACTGTTGAGGAATCCAGTCGGATTCCTCCCACCTGTCTCCCTGCATCCACAGATGTTACACAATATGATTATCATCACTTCAGTTCAATGTGAATTATTCTGATAAACAAAATCAATATATAACTATCTAACTGTTTATATATTATATATATATATAATATTTCATTAACTGACTAGCAGTTCAATCAAACAGTCAACACACAGTCAATCAGACAATTTTTAACATTTCTAAAAATACAACATGAAATTATAAACTGTTCATAGTTGGTGAGATTTACTCACATTGGCGCGTTAACCGTTGAATAACGGTTTGCGTTATTCGACTCAGTCAGACAATTTATTTCTCCATAAATTGTAACGTGCTCTAATCGACTCGCGGTCAGTCTCATTGTGTAGTGTCCGTCCATACGGTCCCAACGCAACTTATGGTTCGTCAATCTGACATCGTATGGTCAAGATATTACGATTTCAAGTTGGAACTAATTTTAAATTAAAATTAAACATGGGTATATATTCAAATGGGCTTTAACATTTCTTATGGCCCACTTACTCCCTTCAAAGCCCCTACGGGTTCTCCCTTCTTCCCCAATTGCTCAACACGCTTCCAGTATCCATCCGCACAACATTTCCTCGTATTCGGAATCTCAACGCTACCTCAATACTCAATCATCCACCAAAACAAAATCGCATAAACTCTTCTCATCAAATCCTGATTAACCCCAACTCAGAAACACGAAACTCGCCCTACCATTTCACACCGCGTCGACCCAGTATGTTCGCCGGCTACAGGTTTTCGTACGACGGAAATCATCACCGAAATGCACTAAATGGTGCGAACTCACTTGAAATCCCATCACCAACTCAACACAAACCTCTATTCCTCTCAAAACCCCTTCCCTAGCTCAAGAATCGGAACCCTAGGTTCTCTGTAGCACAATGGTATCCAACGACATGGCGTCGAACTCAAAGAAAGTAACATGAAAATGAAGCCTTCCTCCTCACGAATCCTATTCTATTTGTTTTGGGATTTATGAGCTTTTATTTTATTTGTATTGATTTTTTTGAATGATCGAAGTATTCCCTGTAATGAAAAAACTCACGGCGGAAAACATTTTGACCACCGAAATGAATGTTTAGGGTTTGCACAAGTTGAGGGTATTATATATGATCTTTATGTGGATGAAAATAATGAATGGTGGCTCGTTTATGTTCTCATTTTTGTTTAATAATGCCTGGTCTTCTTTAGTCCATCCATGCTTGTCCATATGAAATTAACGTAACCTTTATATACAACTCTACTCGTTTACGGATTTCTATCGACAGAGATAAACATACTGTTGTAATCAGCTCGGTGCCACGATCCCAAAAATATAATAATACCGGTAGATTTACTCATATTTTGAAACCTCAAAATATTGATTTCAGGGTGCAAAATACTCTAAATAAAAGTTGCTTATTTAATTAATTAAAAATTACCATAAAATTCTAAAAATTAAATTATCACTACGTCTAGGAGGGTTTGTCCAAATTCGATACCAATATCCCATTATATTGAAAACTCTTTTATAACGTAAATAAAGCGTTACAAATTCTAAAGGAATTCCATTGCGACTTTTCTAAAATTTGATTTGGACGTAAATCAAAATTTACACGACGAAATCCCGATATTTCTCTTCTCCTAGAAAGACATACTCCACCAGCTCCACACGTTTCTTGTTTCACAGAAATCCGGCTTAATACGAATCCTGTACATTCAGTTGAAGTTCGAATCGCCAATTTACGAACTGCAGCGCCATTTCGAGCTCGGTTTTAATTATAATAAAATTATACGTTCAAACTGACGTCGATTGAATATATTTGTCAATATAATTCAACTCTAAGCTGAATTAAATCTAAGGGACGACCCCATCCACAGAATATTGTGATTTTCAATATTTTTGATTATTTCTGAATTAAATATATTATTTAATTATTTAATTAAATTAATTATTCCATTTTTTTTAATTAAACCTCTATTTAATTCACTACATCACGATATATATAATAAAATGAATAAATTATAATACCCCTGACAGTGCGGGTCATTACATTCTTTCCCACTTAAAATAATTTCGTCCTCGAAATTGCTAAGTTAGAGGACGACCCTATCTATTTGGTAAGAGCTTATCGGTTTACCACTTATCTCTAGTTTCAACTAAACCAACTAATATCGACTAAAATATTAATTTATTCCGACTAACTAATTTTTCAAAAATCATGAAAATTTTCTAACGCCTTAACTTTTCGAAAAATTTCGCCAGCGTCTCCTTGTACCGGCATATACGTCAAATCACAACTCGCCTCTCTAGGCCTTCTTCAACCAAAAAGAAAATCAAACAGCCAAGCGGCTTGCCAATTCGGCTCATAAATTCCAAACTCATATAAAATATAAACTTGTACCTTTTTATTGGGCATATCATTATATCCCCACCATCTGTTATCAACTCGGCATATACAAATGCCATCCCAATCAACTCCAACCAAGTTATTCTTAACAAAACCATTCTCTTATTCAAGCCGAATTCAATTTCAAATTCGAGTTTCAAATTCCAACCTCTCAACTTATCATTTCAAATCCAAATCCAGATTATTCTCTAATCACTTCAGTTTTTCTTAACTTAGTCAAAGTTAAATTCTAATTTAGTTTTAATCCATTTAACTTCATACGTTAAATTTAAATTTCAAATTTCAAATTCCTGGGTTTATTTCAAATCAATATGAAATCATAATACCTATTCAAAACATTCGAATTTCTAAACATTTGTTTTCACAAAACAATTCAAATCAAAATCTCTGGTAGTAATCCACCACTTAGAACTCGAAAATCACACCGATGATACTACGCAGTCATCATCGGAATTACTTTCCAGCGACCCAAGTGATTTCAATAATATATCATTTCAAAACCCTTACTAAATACATCCATTTTGAAAACATCTCAAAATCTCCCAGGAACTTAAAATTTCCTTATTTTAATTCCAAATCTGATTTAAATTCATATTTAATTCATCTTATTTCACTTATATGAATTCTGATTGGTTATATATAACCATTTCACTTTATAATCTCATTCGATTATAATTACAACCAATATATCTAATATATGATAATATATTACATATCCATACTGTGTCGGTCCATCGTATTCAAGTATTTATTCACTCCTACCGATACAGTGGATCAAACTGATCGACCAGAACTCATAAACAACTCAGCCAATGAATCTCCACAATATAAAACCATTTTTATATCAAATACAAATACGCACTCGTATATATATACACTCAAACTCAATCTAGGGTATTACTAACCCTATCTCTACTGAGTCACGCCACAGAGCCAAGGTAATTCTTAACTTAAGCTCTGATACCAACTGTAACGACCCGGATTTTGAGCGACTTTGGTTATCAACATAAACTCGATGTCGATAACCAAAACATCGAAAAATCCCGGTAATTAATGAAAGAAATTAGAAGGTGAGAATAGATAATATAGAAACTTAGAATAGAAGAAGAAGAAGAACACAACATCAGAGTAACACGAACCTCACAGCGGAACGAATAACATATAATAGATAACATAACTTTGGAATATAACAGTTATGTATACAATAGCACTTATCAAAGTACAACACTTACAACACAGCGGAAATAAACTATAGCTATATGATCCAGAAGCCTCCTGCTCCAGCTCTTCAAGTATATCTGTAAATCTCGATTACTTGAGTGCCTGTACAAATTTAGGCACCTAAGAGTTTAGGGAAAATAACAAAGTAAACTCCGGGTCAGTCATGGGACTGATATGAGTAAAACAGGTTAAACAGGTATATGAATAAGTAAACGATATCTCATAAGACCACGCCACCGAACGAAACGGGTTTTTCCCTTATGAGAATCCAAAATATCTTTATATCAAAAACCTTTTGATATTATAATAATGTTTATGTACAAATAGATATCAACTAGCAGAAACGCTTTCATCTCACGTTCTACATATATAGTATACAATCAAAATCGCAAGCACGTATTGGATAATGGATTTCCAACTATGACAAGGTATGGAACCACCTTCCGATCAGTGCACTCTAGGAACGATACACTGGAGTTCAACAAGAACATCTTGCAACTCAGCCACACATGACCGACCACTCATTTCGCTTGAGTGTATCGAATGTACATCACCAATGGTTGGGATCAGCAACCGTTCCCGTATATATATGGGACAGCATTGATAGATTTAAGAAACAAATGAATATTCTCTAGATAGGTGATTATACACCCTACTTCGGTGCGACCGACTTAGCCATGCTGCCTGCCCGATTTCTGTCATTTACCGGTTGATGAGGCTAGAAGTTACGCTTTATCATCACAACAGATTCACTTCGAATGCCACATTGTCAGATCCATCGAAAATCACTAATTGACGTCTACAATAGTACATTACGTATTAGCTAAAGAAGTTTCCTTCTCCGCATCCACTCTTGGTACGGTTGAAGAAATCAATGTGCGTGACCTTTCTGGAAATACTCTGTCAGACATTCAACCACACAAGTCATCCTCATTCACTTAGAATGTCACATCGTCATACCCGTCAAATCACAAATTGACTTATCCAAAAATAACACGGGTATACAGCTTAGAGAAACGAATTCCTCTGCCACCAACGTGAATACGTTTGAACAGATCAACTTACGCGATTCATTGGATATACTCTGTCAGACCTTCGTCCATACAAGTTGTCCTGGGACTGGACAAACCGAAGGCACTATTCAGTATATCCATCTTAGTCACTGTTATCTAAGACTTATACAACAGCCCTTGCACTTTACTCCGTCTTTAATTATCTTTGGCTTATATGATTCGCAAATGCGTATGCCAATACAGAGTGGTTCTTTGGATAATAATCCAATCGGTCTCTCCATATTAACAATGTTAAAATGGTCAAAACCTCGATAGTCTGTGAGTTAACTATCAAAGAAAAACAAGTGTGCAAACAACGATATTATTTCCATATGGAAATTATATCGAACAATCATCAACATGTATCTATATATATTCCCATTGCCTTATTTTCTATGTTTAGAAAATATATGTTATTAACACTGGAAAACGTTTCCATCTGCTTATTTACACATCACTACTCTTCCCCAACTATCAGTCCCTGACTGTAAACTAGTATGAGAACAATCCCCTAAGTATAAATCCTGAAGGCCGAAACAAACATCAGATAGGCACTTAGAAAACCATTCAATTTACGAATCTCTAGTCAGTTCTAATTTTACTTAACTCTATTTGATTAACTCTGATTGATTAACTCTAACTGGTTAATTCTAACCGATCAACTCTAACTGGTTTTACTTGGTTTGACTAACTCAATTTATTAACTCGACTGACTAAGTCAACTCGATTAACCTAACTTGATTTACTTATCTCGATTAACTGAACTAATCACTTTGATTAACTCGACTAATTCACTTTTGTTAACTTAACCAATTCACTTAACTAATTCACTTAACTCATGTCGAATAAACTATATTCGATAACTCCTCTAACTCTATTCGAATAAACTATATTCGATTAACTCATTTACTCTATTCGAATAAACTATATTCGATTAACTCCTTTTCTCTATTCGAATAAACTATATTCGATTAACTCCTTTGATTTAACTCTAATCGATTAACTCCATCGAATAAACTATATTCGATAACTCCTTCGATTTAACTAATATTCTATATCTCACTTCGATTAACTAATAATCGATAACTCCTTCGAAGAAACTATATTTGATAATCTCCTCTCGAATAAACGATATTTGAAAATCTTCCCTTTCGATTTAACAAATCGATAACTCCTTTTCGAATAACTAAATACGATAACTCCTTTCGATTTAACTAATCGATAACTCCTTTCGATTTAACTAATCGATAACTCCTTTCGATTTAACAAATCGATAACTCCCTTCGATGAAACTAACATCGATACTCCTTCGATGAAATTAACATCGATTAACTCCTTTCGATGAAACTAACATCGATTAATTTAACTCGACGAACTTAACTCGACTCACTTATCTCGATAATCTAACTCAAGAACTTAACTCGATTAACTTTAACTGAGTAACTCTAACTCGTTCAACTCGACTTGATTAACTCGACTTACTTAACTCAACTGGTTAACTTGACTTACTTAACTCAACTAGTTAACTTGACTTACTTAACTCACTGGTTAACTTGACTTACTTAACTCACTGGTTAACTTGACTTACTTAACCCAACTGGTTAACTTGACTTACTTAACTCACTGGTTGACTTGACTTACTTAACCCAACTGGTTAACTTGACTTACTTAACTCACTGGTTGACTTGACTTACCTAACCCAACTGGTTGACTTGACTTACTTAACCCAACTGATTAACTTGACTTACTTAACTCACTGGTTGACTTGACTTACTTAACCCAACTGGTTAACTTGACTTACTTAACTCACTGGTTGACTTGACTTACTTAACCCAACTGGTTAACTTGACTTACTTAACTCACTGGTTGACTTGACTTACTTAACCCAACTGGTTAACTCTATTGAACTGGTTAACTCTACTGAACTGGTTAACTCTACTGAACTAGTTAACTCTATTCAACTAACTCGACTCGACTAACCCCTTTCGAATAACTTATTCGCTTTACTAACTTTCGAATACCATATTCGATTTACTCCCTTCGAATACCATATTCGATTTAACTCCTTTCGAATACCATATTCGATTTACTTTATTCACTTTATAAAGTTTTCCTTTTTAACAACGTTTTATTCATTTGAAAAGATTTACTTTTAAATAACGGTTCTACACTTTAAAAATGATTTCCTTTTTATAACGTTTCCTTTTCAATTCTATTTGTAAATGGTTTACAAATATTTCCTTTTCAAATTTATTCTTGAAATATTCTAACTCCTTAAATTCTCTGAAAAATTCGCCATAACCTCCTTTGTAACGGGAGCATCGGGAAAATCCCCAAACCCGCCACACAGGCCTTTCCATTCAAAAAGAAAATGGTTTGTAATTATTTCCTTTTTGAATATATCCTATTTATAAATATTCCAATTTATAAACATTTCTTATTTATAAATATTCCACTTTATAAATATCTCTTATTTATAAATATCCCATTTTATAAATATTCTATTTTCAATATCACTTTGAAAATCCCCTTATCAACATTTCTGCATGTTATGGTATTCAATCATATCAAATCACGATGTTCAATATCGTCCAAGCACATATAATTGCCCACAGATTTTATAACACATCATATAACAATATATGAAAAACAATAAAATAACTGTTGAGGAATCCAGTCGGATTCCTCCCACCTGTCTCCCTGCATCCACAGATGTTACACAATATGATTATCATCACTTTCAGTTCAATGTGAATTATTCTGATAAACAAAATCAATATATAACTATCTAACTGTTTATATTATATATATATATAATATTTCATTAACTGACTAGCAGTTCAATCAAACAGTCAACACACAGTCAATCAGACAATTTTTAACAGTTCTAAAAATACAACATGAAATTATAAACTGTTCAGAGTTGTTGAGATTTACTCACATTGGCGCGTTAACCGTTGAATAACGGTTTGCGTTATTCGACTCAGTCGGACAATTTATTTCTCCATAAATTGTAACGTGCTCCAATCGACTCGCGGTCAGTCTCATTGTGTAGTGTCCGTCCATACGGTCCCAACACAACTTACGGTTCGTCAATCTGACATCGTATGGTCAAGATATTACGATTTCAAGTTTGAACTAATTTTAAATTAAAATTAAACATAGGTATATATTCAAATGGGCTTTAACCTTTCTTCTGGCCCACTTACTCCCTTTAAAGCCCCTACGGGTTCTCCCTTCTTCCCCAATTGCTCACCACGCTTCCAGTATCCATCCGCACAACATTTCCTCGTATTCGGAATCTCAACGCTACCTCAATACTCAATCATCCACCAAAACAAAATCGCATAAACTCTTCTCATCAAATCCTGATCAACCCCAACTCAGAAACACGAAACTCGCCCTACCATTTCACACCGCGTCGACCCAGTATGTTCGCTGGCTACAGGTTTTCGTACGACGGAAATCATTACCGAAATGCACTAAATGGTGCGAACTCACTCGAAATCCCATCACCAACTCAACACAAACCTCTATTCCTCTCAAAACCCCTTCCCTAGCTCAAGAATCGGAACCCTAGGTTCTCTGTAGCACAATGGTATCCAACGACATGGCGTCGAACTCAAAGAAAGTAACATGAAAATGAAGCCTTCCTCCTCACGAATCCTATTCTATTTGTTTTGGGATTTATGAGCTTTTATTTTATTTGTATTGATTTTTTTGAATGATCGAAGTATTCCCTGTAATGAAAAAACTCATGGCGGAAAACATTTTGACCACCGAAATGAATGTTTAGGGTTTGCACAAGTTGCGGGTATTATATATGATCTTTATGTGGATGAAAATAATGAATGGTTGCTCGTTTATGTTCTCATTTTTGTTTAATAATGTCTGGTTTTCTTTAGTCCATCCATGCTTGTCCATTTGAAATTAACGTAACCTTTATATGCAACTCTACTCGTTTACGGATTTCTATCGACAGAGATAAACATACTGTTGTAATCAGCTTGGTGCCACGATCCCAAAAATATAATAATACCGGTAGATTTACTCATATTTTGAAACCTCAAAATATTGATTTCAGGGTGCAAAATACTCCAAATAAAATGTTGCTTATTTAATTAATTAAAAATTACCATAAAATTCTAAAAATTAAATTATCACTACGTCTAGGAGGGTTTGTCCAAATTCGATACCAATATCCCATTATATTGAAAACTCTTTTATAACGTAAATAAAGCGTTACAAATTCCAAAGGAATTCCATTGCGACTTTTCTAAAATTTGATTTGGACATAAATCAAAATTTACACGACGAAATCCCGATATTTTTCTTCTCCTAGAAAGACATACTCCACCAGCTCCACACGTTTCTTGTTTCATAGAAATTCGGCTTAAAGCGAATCCTGTACATTCAGTTGAAGTTCGAATTGCCAATTTACGAACTGCAGCGCCATTTCGAGCTCGGTTTTAATTATAATAAAATTATACGTTCAAACTAACGTCGATTGAATATATTTGTCAATATAATTCAACTCTAAGCTGAATTAAATCTAAGGGACGAACCCATCCACAGAATATTGTGATTTTCAATATTTTTGATTATTTCTGAATTAAATATATTATTTAATTATTTAATTAAATTAATTATTCCATTTTTTTAATTAAACCTCTATTTAATTCACTACATCACGATATATATAATAAAATAAATTAATTATAATACCCCTGACAGTGCAGGTCATTACATCACCTATCCATTTTTCTCGATATCATTCGAATCCAAATTCAATTTCAATTTTCCTCCATAAATTTCAATTCAAATTGGTTTTAATTTAAACAATCTTTCCCTGGGAGTTTTAAACAGCTTTTCTTTTCTCACATCAAATATTCATTTTGGAATATAAAAACAATTCTTTCTCCCAAATAATTCAAAACAATATCTTTGGTTGTAATCTGACACTTAGAGCACAAAAATGAACACTGGTGATGTGGCCAGCATCATCAGTGTTATTTCCCAGTTATCGAAGTGAGTTCAATACTGTATCTCTTTTCAAAACCATTTCTTAAACATCTATATTTTGAAATCAATTTCAAAATACCATTCACAATGCTTGTAAAACAACTTAAAATCTCCTAGGATTTTAAAATTTTCATATATTTAATCCAAGTCTATTTATAAACACTTTTCTAACTTTCAGGATTTTAAATTTCAATTCTGATTTAAGTTCAGATTAATTCATTTCGTAATACGTATACGAATTTTATTTGGTTATATATTGAACCATCTCAATTATAATCCTATTCGATTGTAATAATAATTAACCAACACATCCAATATACTATAATAATTCAAATATTAATTATTCTTTTGTATCAACATGTAATTTGGGCAAAATTATTCCATTTACCCTCTTTTCAAAACATATTGTGTTGGTTCATCGTATTCGAGTGTTTAGAAGCCCCTACCGATACAGTGGATCAAAACGATCGACCAGAACTCATAAACAACTCAACCAATAAATCACCACAATATAAAACCTTTTTTTATCAAATGTACAAATGCGCTCTCTCGTATATATGCACTCAACTCATTCTAGGGCATTACCAACCTCATCTTTATCAATTTATGACACAAAGCCAAGGTAGTCACTTAACCTCACTCTAGTACAACTGTAACGAACGCGAATTTTCGACCCCAAAAATTGACATACAACACCATGTCGACTATCCACGAATCGAAAATACTGGAATGTTAGTAGAAAGAAGGTAGAGGGTAAGAATAGATAAGATAGAAAATTAGAATAGAAGAAGGAGAAGAACATAACAACAGAATCAGAGTAACACGAACCTTACAGCGGAACAAATAAAATATACTATATAACATAACTTTGAAATACAAATCTATACTTGAATATACATATTATTATCAAAGTACAACATTTACAACACAGCGAAAATAGACAATTGCTATACAATCCTGAAGCCTCCTGCTCCAAGCTCTCAGTATATCTGTAAAATACCGACTACTTGACTGCCCGTACACATTTGGGCACCCAAGAGTTTAGGGAAAATAAACTCCAGGTCAGTCATGGGACTGGTATGAGTAAACAATTTAAAATAGTTTGAGAAAATAAACGATATCTCATAAGACCATGTCGTATAACACCGAACGGGTTTTTCCCTTATGAGAATCCAAAACACTTGATTTAACATACAAAATCCTTTTGAAAGAAACGATAATCTTTATATGAAAACTTTTTTGATATTATAATAATGTCTATCAACCACCACTAAATAATCTTCTAGCAGATCGTTTTCATCTCATGTTCCACATACATAATATATAATTAAAATCCGCGGGCGCTTATTGGGTAATGGATTCCAACTGGCAAGGTATGGGACCACCTTCCGACGGTGTATCTCTAGAGAGGAATACACCAGGTTCAACAAGAACATCTTGTAACCCAGGCTAACATGGCCGGTCACTCATTTCGCTTGAGTGTACCGAATGTATAATCACCAATGGTGGGGATCAACAAAAATTTCCCGAAAGGGACAACATTGAAATAGGTTAAAGAAGTAAATGAAATTTCTCTAGATCAGGTGACAATACACCCCAATTGGCAGCTAACCACTTAGCCATGCGACCTACCCGATTTTATACCATTTCCTGGTTGTGAGGCTAAAGGCCACGCTTATCTATGATAGAACGCATCTTTATTCACTTTGAATGCCACATCGTCATTCCAACCAGATCACAAAATTGATTTCTCCAAAAAATACCACGGGTATACAACTAAAAGAAACGAATTCCTCCACCACCAAACTTAAACACGTTTGAACAGATTAACTTACGCGATCAATTGAATATATTCTGTCAGACACTCTTCCATACAGGTTGTCCTGGGACTGTACAAACCAAAGGCATTATTCTGTAAATCCATCTTAGGCAATTTCTACCTAGGATTGCCAGAACATCCCTTGCGTAAACTTTGTCTTCAATTATCTTCATCAGATTTTATTCACAACGCTAATGCCGATACAGAGTGGTTTTCAGATAATAAATCTGATGTCGGTCTCTCCATATTAACGATGGAAAAATAGTCAAAACTTTCATAGTCAGTTATTTAACTATCGAAGGAAAACATCCATACACACAACGATCTTATTTCCAAATGGAAATTCTATCGATCAATCATCAATCAATATTTTTCCTTTAAATTAATTTATCATTAATTTATTTAGCTCCCCATTTCCTTTTTCCATATAATAATCAATCTTTAGTTTCTAAATTTAGAAATTGTACGTTATTAACATTGGAAAACATTTCCATTTCTGATTCACGCATCAGTATCTTCCCACACCTACCAGTCTCTAACTTTAAACTAGTAAGAGAACAACTTCCCAAGTATAAACCCCGAAGGCCGAAACCAACATCAAATCGATACCCCGAAAATTGTTCCTCTTAACTAATCTCCAATTAGTTTCTAAATTCCTTAACTCTGTTTCTTATCTTCTTATCAAATCATTGCTTATGCAACTCTTGGATTCAGTTCACGAATCCAATTCTTTTACGAAAAACATTTGTTATAATGATAACATTATAATCTCTACTTTTGAAATATTTAGCTTTAAATAAAACTTCTATACCTTAATTTATATAAATAAATAAACAATTTATTAAATAAATAAATCTTGATTTATAAACTGAAAAGTAAATAGGACTTTCCTACATTCGATATAGTCGAAATCCAATGCATAATTCTCTCTCGAATAATCTCTATTCGATAACTGCCCTTCGAATAATCGTTATTCGATTAACTTTCCTTCGAATAATCGTTATTCAATTAACTCTCTTCGAATAAATTATATTCGATTAACTCTCTTCAAATAAATTATATTCGATTAACTCTCTTCAAATAAAATATATTCAATTATAAAATATCAGTTTCAAACCGAATATTAATTGGCTTGTCAAATCCTGATTTATTCAATATAAAATTTCTTAAAATAAATTATTTTATAACATTTGGCCTAGTCGAATTCTAATTACAAATCTTTACGGATTTTATTTAATCTTATTCACATTTCGAACATCAAAATAAATTCTATCGTTTCCTTTTAAAACGACTCCAAATTTCTCGTTTTAAATTCACTGCTGAATTTACAATCCAAATTATCCACTGATAATTATTTTTATTTCATTAATAAACATTTTTATAAATCACATTACTTGTTTTTATTATTTAAACAAGTTATTTATTTCTAACCATTCGAAATTCCACTTCTATTTTCAAAATAGATTTTCCCTTTTTCAAATTCAAATTCCATCTTTTATAATTCCCTTTATAAATGTTACGTTTACATTCCAGTTCGAATATCGGTGTTGAAACCGATTTTTCTTCTCTATATAAATTCTGACTTATATGTATATTCACTTTATCCCATAATAAATATTTTAACTAATTTATAAATATTTCTTATAAATTAATCTTCTCAATTTTTTTGTTAAAGCAGATTTTTACTTAAAATCTACTTTATATCAAACTTCTCATACTCCCTTTATAACTCATGAATTCCCTTTTTATAACTCTATTAATTTTCCAAATATTTCCTTTTATAAAATCCATTGATTTTATAAAATACTTAAATTCAATATCCACTTTACAATTTCCTTTTATATATTCCAATATCACTTATAGTATTTAAAAATACCAACAAAAAGGATCAATCATCATCCAAACACACATAATCCATAATAGATTATATACCACATCATATATCATATATATGAAAAACAATATTTTAAATATTGAGGAACCCATTTGGATCCCTCCAACCTATTTCCCTGCATTCACAGATGTTAAACAATATAAATAACATCGATTTCATTTCATTATGAAATATTCTGATAAACAAAAGCAATATTTGATTAATGATTTATATATATATCGTTATCTATATTCTCAATCAACTAATTAGCAGTTCATCCAAACAATCAACACACAGTAATCAACCAACCTTTATCAATTCTAAAAATACATTATAAAAATATAAAATGGGCAGAGTTAGTGAATTTTACTCACGCTGGTCGGTTATCATTAAATAACGATAAGTGATCGTCGATTCAGATCAGGCAATTTATTTTGCTATAAATTGTAACGAGCTCCAATTCACTCTGAATCGATTACATTGTATAGTATGCATCCACATGATCCTAAAGGATCCAATTTTGTTCAATTTCGATGAAGTATGTATAAGTTACGATATTTAGAATTTAATACTTCATTCAAAATTTAAATTAAACTTAGCATTTTAAATTCTAGGCCTTACCAACTATCTCGGCCCATGACCAAAGCACCCACCTCTTTATCTTTTCCAGTCCAACTTTGAACCCACCAGCCCCTCCCTTTGCTTACCACGCCTCATTTTACTCTCTACCCTTCACGTTGTATTATCATTTTTCCATTGTTCCCTTTTTTTCCTTTTTGAAAAAAAAGAAAACTGGGCTTCACATATAACCCGACCCGCCATAATGTTTGTTGCCCAGACCCGTTATTGCTTTCATCTCCTCCAAATACGAGAAAAAATTTAAAAAAAGACTTCCGCTCCAGTATGGTTTCGTCTTCCCGAAACCAACATTCTTTTTGTTACCATGAGCTTCAAAAAAACTGCTCTACTACATACTCATGAGCGATGTATACACCCTCACGCACATCACCATGTACCCACACATCTGCCTCTACATAGTTTTCCTTTTCCTGCAGACTCGCAGGTCATCCCCTCCCATATATAGTTTAACTGCATGCTACATCATTACAACTATTAACGTATGGCTACTTCCCACTACTTCTTCTCATTCAACCTAGGTTCGAAACAGTGGACCAAAACCCCCCTTTACGAATGCAACAACTGTTGCATCGAACCCCAGTGTAATCCATCTGTTTGGCGCCCATACGCATGTAGTCACACCCCCCAAAACGTTCTCTTCCCATATAGCTGAGTTATCCAGTAATGGAAACTCCATGCCGTCATTGCTCAGCTCTCCCTCCTCCATATACTTAAGCCTACTTCTCCCTCCCAATACTTGCACCTGTACAGTGATGAACGACAACATGAAAACCATCCAACTCATCACAGCCATATGTTTTCTTCACTATCTCACGTACGAGCTTCTAGTTAATTCAACGATGCAGTGTGGTTCATGCGATAGATATTTATTATATTTCTATTTTCCTTTAAGGCTTCGGTTTTGAAGCTTTTTATTGCGGGAACCATTAAAAATTGGAACACTAAAGAAGAAAAGTTTGAGAAGCAGTGTATGTACATATTTATAGTTTTATCATTCCTTGGTTGCTAAGTAATAGAAGTTGTAGGATGTACATGCTGTATCGCTGTGTTTGCAGACTTGATGGAACTTTATTTGCCATAACATCACAGGGTAGTACTGCATTTTTCATAGCTTAGGGTAGGGGTTGAAAACTTAGGCTCTACGGATTCATATTTTAGTATTAATGTATTTTACTTCATGATGAAGGTAATATAATAGCAGATAACATGATGATAACGTGACATATAATAGTAGAAAGCGTGAAATGGAGAAGCACACGATATCATAATAAATAAGCAAACATAAAATAAAGTATCAAGTGAATGAGATCATTGAATAAGAAATAGAATAGTGCTGCTTTGAAGTGAGCTATATAGGCTGCATGTTTGGGTAAAAACAAGGAATTTGGAGTGAGTATTCAAAGCTAGAATGACGCATAAGCAGGTAAATAGCACACAACCTGTTGAAAAACTTCATTACTAAGATGTGAAAACATGAAACTTCAAACTCCACTTACATAACATCACCTTGAACGGTTTTCAATATTTCAGAACCCACACACATGAAATTTTTGACATATATGACTTCGTCTTTTTCTTTTCAAGGTTTAGTGTAGTCATTATGAAAAAACCCCATTCATTTACGGACCGCTGTGGACAAATATAAAAATATCATTGTATTCAACAATGTGCTACGATTCCAAAAGTATAATATAATAGACAAGTTAACTTATTCTGTGATATCCAAAAATGTTGATATAGGATGTAAAACACTTCAAATAAAAAGTTGCTAATTTTCCAAAATAAAATTTACGGTAAAATTCTAAAAAATAAATTATAACTATGCCTCAAATATCTTGTCCAAATTCGAAAAAAATAATTTATAATAAATAAATTATCGTTATGGTTTATAAACGATTTTAAAGCGATTATTTGAAAATTTTATTTGGACATAACTCACAATCTAATAGACGTAATCTCGATTTTTCACTTCCATTAGAAAAATTACTATTTAATGGATTCCAACATTTCTTGTTTCACATTCTGTATATTCAATTAATGTTCGAATCGCCAAATTACGAACTACCATGCCATTTGAGCTCGATCATAATTATATTATAATTATACGTTCAAACTTCATTTAAATAATAATTTCATTATTATAATTCAACTCTAAACTAAATTAAATCTTATAAATAATCCAATTCACATAATATTGTGAATTCTACTAATTCAAACTATTTCAGAATTAATTATATTATTCTATTATCTATATTAATTAAATATTCAATATTATTTAATTAAACAACCATTTAAATTTCTAAATCATTGTTTAAATAATTAATTAATTAAATTATTATATCGCAAAAACACGGGATGTCACACTGTATGTCTTATTCTTTGAAATACTACCCTTTTTGCAAGTGAAATTACTGCTCTTATCCTTCTTACTCAACTGGCACAACGACTTCAAAGTACAATACAACATGAATAATATTGGTAAAAAAAACCACTTTCAAACCATTTTTTTAATTAATTGCCATGATTTTGTTATGCAATTCATATTGCATTTTATTATGTTTTTCTTTTATGAAATTATGTATGTCACTTAGAGCTATAAATAGTTTCTGAACTTACGTAGAATCAATAATTCATTGCTCACTTAGACCTATAAATAGTTTTTGAACTTACGTAGAATCAATAATTCATTGCTTTAGATATATCATGCAAATTAATGTGCACACATTGTTAGAGAATGGAATGTTGATGACAATAACATTGTTTCAATTATTATCATTGTTTGTTATAAAATATGTACTAACATTCATATATATATACATATATGCAGGAATTATATGCAGGTGATAAGATATTGAAGACTGTACAGCTAAGAGTATCAAGAGTTAAAAGATTTAAGATTTCAAATGAGAATCAAGACTCATGAGTATCAAGACATCAAAAGTTCAATATTATCAGAGTAAAAGAGTCTAGTTAGTTTGTAAAACTCTGAATAGCACTAAAATTCTGTTTTCAAACTATTTCTTTTCAAGTTGATTTTGAAACTATCTTCAGATTGATTTCAAACTTGATTTTAAACTTATAATGTACTTCATAAGTTTCTTATGTTTATACATATTATATAGTTTTATATTATATAGTTTTATAATTATATATATATATATACAGTTTTTAAATCATATGTTTAAATTGTATTTTACTATGATTTTACACTACTACAAAATAGGGCAGTTGAATCGGTTATTTACCCCCCTGTTGCATAAGTTCAGCAACCGATGTAATAAGGTTAAAAAAATTGCATCGGTCTCAGAACCAAAGCAAAAACTGTGATTTTGCACCGGTTGTTAGTAAAAAAACCAGTGCAAAAAGAAGGTTTTATAGATTCAAACTTGTTACTATATTGCATCGGTTATTCATAATAACCGATGCAAAAAATATGTTTTTGCACCACTTATTGCCACCAATGATGCAATGTAAAACATTGCCTTTAACCCGTCTTTATTTTTCATCGATTGTTTCTAGCCGTCGATGAAAAATATCACTCCATTTCTTTAAATGTCAATAAAAAAACTCTTCACATAATGTTAGACCAAAATCTGGGCCTAATACCCAAATGTAGATCACAGATCACAGAATGCAGAAAAAGCAGCAAAAATGGAGAACACACAAAGTTTTTATAGTGGTTCGGCTCAAACCAAGACTACGTCCACTTTATCTCTTCTTAAATCCTAAGAAGTTACAAGTACAATTCTCTCGGTTTATACACGAAATCCTCGTGTTTACAATGAAAAGAAGTGAGAAAAATGAAGATTATACACGAAATCCTCGTGCTATAGTGTGGAATTTGGCTCCGTTGCTGCTGAAAATGTTTTGCAGAGAGCAATGGTGGAAGGTGTGAGGAGTTAGAGCCAAAAAGATCCTTGAAAATTTCTTCAAATGGTGTATTTATAGCTATAGGAGAGCTTCTGGGAAGACCGGTTCGTTATGGGGTACGTGGCACCCGATCCGAGAAAATAGGAGAGTGAATATCCTTGAGAATAGGTTAGAACAAGCTGCGTAGGAGCAGGTTCGGGGGTCGGGTCGTGGTCACATAGGGCGAGCTCGAGTGGTCGGGTCGTGATCTACCTGTGCTCCACGAGTCGGGGTGCTTCACGAGATGAGGTTCTTCACGAGACGAGGTGCATCACGAGATGAGGGGGGGTGATCCGATGAGGGGCGATCCGAGGGTCATGAGCCATACTCTGATTGTATGACGCTTCGTTGCTTTATCCAGGAAATTGCCAGATTACACCAGTTTATGGAAACATGCATAACTTTCAAACTGTAAGTCCGATTGAGCCAAACCAAAGCTCAAACTGAAGCTAATTCAGAGATCTACAAGAGGTATAGAGCTCAGCTTCGTAATCGCTGTTTTCGAGCCCGAAAAAGGTCATCTGATAGGAGTTTCAGGCCTTTCTTTGTTCGTGATGCGACTTTGACCAAATCGCTGCCTGTCTTCTGACAATGTTCTCCATATCCGAGCGCAATGCTATCCAGATATTCAGTGTGATAGCTTTTACCAAAAAGTGTGTCAACAAGTTTGCCCCCCGGAACATATCTTGCTGGTTAAAGGAAGATGTGTTCTGGGTAGTCCAAGAAATCTATAAGCCATTGAAATTCGATAATGCCATGACCTTGTCGGGTCTGCCAGCTACAGATATAATCCATACCTGTAAAGAGATAAAGGAGAAAAAAACGTGCCAAATCATGGTGATATTGTTCAAATTTTCTGAGCATAAACCATGCTTCGGCGTCTAATGAGCATAAACCATACTCACGGGACGTTTGAGTCAACCTGCCAAATCCTGGCAAGGGCCAACATTTCCAAGCATAATCCATACCCAGAAGTCCAAATCGAGTATCATCCATACACGATTTCTTTTGTCACATCCTGACAAGACCGTTTGCAGGGCATAATCCATACCCTGGAGTTCAAACCGCGTATAATCCATACCCAATTTCTTTTGTCGCATCCTGACAAGACCATTTGTCGTTCCTAAGTATATTCCATACTTAGGACTCCAAAGTGAGTATAAACCATACTCAAATCTGAATTAGAGCTACGCTTTCCACAGCCTGACAAGATAGTCCATCCCTAGGCATAATCCATACCTAGAGTTCTATAATAAGTATAAGCCATGCTTTAGCCGAAGTTGAGGATCCTGCCACATCCTGACAAGATACTTAAATTCTCCAAGCATAATCCATGCTTGGAGAGTCCTTATTCAATTCAAAATGAAAAACCAAATCAAATCCTGATTGGTTTGACATCGAGTCCAGAGCACGCTTTTGGGGCTACATCCTAACCCCGTACGTGTGTACTCCGATTCAACCAATCGGAAAACCTAACGAAAGCAAAAAAAATCTTAAAGCCTAAAAAATGCAGAAAATGAAAGCTGATCTCATCCAGATCAGTTGATGATAAGCCAGCGAGAGCTCGATCCAGGGTCATTCCCTCTCCGAGGAGTAGGAGGTAGCAGCGCAGCTGCGGGCGCTGTTGGTGGTATCACATACTCGGGTATTTCTCCACGTCTAACCCGTTCCTCAATGAAATCGCGAAGATGCCTGCAGTCATTTGTGTCATGTCCGTCCATATCGTGGAATATGCAGTGCTTTCCAGAATCGCGTTCTCTTTGTGATGGCTCCCTCCTCGGAGGCTTTGGGTAGGAGATAGCACCGTTCGTGTCCAGATGGATGTCTGAGAGTGGGGCATTGAGTTTAGTGTACTTGTCGTATCTGGGCCCTCTCCGGGGCTGAGGATTGCAGTCATTCTTGACAGCGGTTTTTTCCTTTTTCATTTCTAGAATAAGACGGTTCTCCATCTTTAAGCATGTTTACATCGAGAACTTTCTTCTCGGAGGTTGCATCTTCTTCCCGAAGAAATCTGTCTGCTTCAAATTAGAATTCGCCGAGATTTCGCGGTGGATCTTGGTACAAAGATTTTTTGAATTCTGTATTATCCAAGACACCAGATACTGCTGCCATCAGCACCATCGATGGTCCAGGTCGGTCAAATGATGCTGCTGCAACGTTGAATCTTTCTAGGAATGAACACGGAGTTTCTCTGGACCTCTGCTTGATTCTAGTAAGTGACATGACGTTCTTAGGCCGAGCGATGTGAACCCGAAAGAGTTCAATAAAGCATGCGACCAACATGTTCTAGCTGTTGATCGATTCCGTTTCTAGCTGCTGAATCCACATGGCTGCTATATCAGTCAGAAAGAGGGGAAAACACTTTGCCATGACATTTTTCGATGCCGATTGAACTTCCATATGTCGTTTGTAGCGCATCAGATGAACGATTGAATCGGTCCTGCCGTTGTAGAGCTCTAGTTGTGGAAGTTTGAAATCCAGGGGATTACGAGAATTCTTGATTTCCTCAGTGAAAGGAGTGTGGTTGACGTCATCCACGACATTCTGATAAGTACGGCCTCTCGAGAGGCGTTCAATCAGTTCTGCTAGACGATTTCCTTCAAAAAGTTGTTGCAAATTGCCAAGATCAGAGCTGCTGCCCCCAACGTTGAGCGCGAGAGAAGGAAGCTGTTGGTGAGCGGTCGTAAGCAGGTCGTGGGTCGCGGTTTGTGGATCAAGGGGGGCGACCCGGTCGTGAGCCAGGGAGGTCAGCTCGTGAGTTGGGATCGTGAAGCACGGTTCATGAGTCTATGGGGGTGATCCGATTGGGTTGTGATGCCCTATCATGAGCCGCTTCTGGATCTCCATCACGAGCTGGTTGCGGTAGAGGAGCGAGACCTTCCGTTCTTATTTCCATTTGAACTAGGGCTGAAGTAGGTTGAACTTGAACATTTCCAAGAGTGAGGGGGTTTCCCCTGGGTCCAGATGATGCGCAAGCCGCTTCAGTGGCTTCATTTCCGGTGACTTGAGCGTTGCACGACCTTCCATCCATTCGAGCAAAGAATCCATCGATCATCTCCTGTTGTTTCCTGAGGAGATCGTCCTGCCTTTCCATTTGATCTCTCAATTCAGCGAGAACGACGTCCATCTCGTCTCTGTTCAGGTATGCAGAAGGATCTCCATGAGAGGAAGCTTCCTGGCTTGCCTCGTTCCTTGTGTCTTCAGCATCAGCATCATCAACATGAGCGGAAGTTCCAGTTTTCTTCCTTTTGATTGTCATTTATCCAATAGCCAAGCAAATTGATTCCTTTAGAGCAAGAAATTGAAGTAGTGTCGTGTGCTACCCCTCCTGGCACGCCAAAATGTTAAACCAAAATCTGGGCCTAACACCCAAATGTAGATCATAGATCATAGAATGCAAAAAAAGCAGTAAAAATGGGGAACACACAAAGTTTTTATAGTGGTTCGGCTCAAACCA
This sequence comes from Allium sativum, assembly GCA_030737875.1. Classification (NCBI taxonomy): domain Eukaryota; kingdom Viridiplantae; phylum Streptophyta; class Magnoliopsida; order Asparagales; family Amaryllidaceae; genus Allium; species Allium sativum. Next base: position 486,628,037 of record CM060924.1, read on the forward strand.
AGCCCATATCCACTCTTTCTCTTCTTAAATCCTAAGAAGTTACAAGTACAATTCCCTCGGTTTATACACGAAATCCTTGTTTTTATAATGAAAAGAAGTGAGAAAAATGAATATTATACACGAAATCCTAGTGTTGTAGTGTGGAATTTGGCTAATTTGCTGCTGAAAATGTTTTGCAGAGAGCAATGGTGGAAGGTGTGAGGAGTTAGAGCGTAAAAGATCCTTAAAAATTTCTTCAAATGGTGTATTTATATCTATAGGAGAGCTTCTGGGAAGACCGGTTCGTGATGGGGTACGTGGCACCCGATCCGGGAAAATAGGAAAGCGAATAGCCTTGAGAATAGGTCAGAACAAGCTGCGTAGGAGCAGGTTCGGGGGTCGGGTCGTGGTCACATAGGGCGAGCTGGAGTTGTCGGGTCGTGGTCTATATGTGCTCCACGAGTCGGGGTGCTTCACGAGACGAGGTGCTTCACGAGACGAGGTGCATCACAAGACGAGGGGGGGTGATCTGATAAGGGGTGATCCGATGAGGGGTGATACGAGGGTGTGCATGAGCCATACTCCGATTGTATGACGCTTCGTTGCTTTATCCAGGAAATTGCCAGATTACACCGGTTTACAGAAACGGGCATAACTTTCAAACTGTAAGTCCGATTGATCCAAATTAAAGCTCAAACTGAAGCTAATTCAGAGAACTACAAGAGTTACAGAGCTTAGCTCTGTAATCGCTGTTTTCGGGCCCAAAAAAGGTCATCTTATAGGAGTTTCGGGCATTTCTTTGTTCGTGATGCGACTTTGACCAAATCGCTGCCTGTCTTCTGACAATGTTCTCCATATCCGAGCGCGATGCTATCCATATATTCAGTGTGATACCTTTTACCAAAAAGTGTGTCAACACATAACAAACAATTATTGTATGCAATATTGTAGTCATTTAAATCAAATTGATGACAAATGTAGATTGAATAAGATAATACCCAAAAACAAAATCTAATTATATGTCCATAATCCATACAAAAAAATGATTCATAAATTCATTTTAGTACAATAATTCAAACATTTGATACGTTCAACCATTAAAAACCAATATAACCTAGACTATGAACTACCCTAATACAATAACACTTTTGACATCATTCTTCAGTTCGATCCAAAATAAGAACCTACGATAATAAATATAATGTTAATAAATAAAGCATACCTTCTAAATAGAGAAACAACAACAAATAAGCGACAACGCTATCAATCCATGTTGTCGTCCATAATATTTCTTTCCAATTAAATTTTTCGAGTTTTATAACTAATCATCGCATTATCAACCTGATTCATTGATATTTAAATACCTCACTTAAGTGTTTCGTTTAATATCCGCTTCCTAAGAAGAGAAACCATGTCAAACTCTTAAAATTTTGAACTTTTAACTAAAAAAATGTCCTCTTATTTGTTTTTTCCCTTTAACAAAAATATGCATGCATGATTTTATAGTTCTGAAAACATAAGGAAGGACAATTATCCTAAAGCTAGCCATTCAAATGCTTAACAGTTAAAATACACAAGCGATGATAAATGATCACCTATAGATGTAATCCTGACTGCCAGCTACTTAAATGCATGCAACTATGACTACGCTCACGTCTCCTGTTAATTCTGCTTCTTTACCATTTCACTCTGCATAAATTATGTTTGATGGCTAGAAAATATTCTGCCATAATTTGTGCTATGTAATTTACCCAATAGTAAACAATTAAGTAATGCACAAATGTCATATCTAAATGCACAAATTTTCCATGTGCATACAATATATATACTAGTACGCTGACTAGTGAAAACATACCACATAATGTATTCATAAATAATCACTAAACGATTATATAAACTTGAACATCTATTTTGATTATATGAACTTGAACAACAGCGCACTATAGTGTTGCCACTATTCATCGATGTTGACCATTTTTATTGCTTTGGCATCGGTAATAGCAACAACACTAACTACTATTCTACTTTATGATTTAAGTTTCATTCTTCATATAATATGAGTGATAAAAGTACACATTGAGAATTCAATGTCATTACTTAGGCAACAAGCAAATTATTTAGATAATTCTTTTTAACCTTACATAACATGTAGTGATAACTACATATATTATGAGTGTTACTATTTCTCAAAATTTTGAATAACATCACTTGATAGGCAATGGAAGGTTCGAAGCAGTTAAAAAAGATAGATCAGGCACTTAGAGTTTTCCTTGCGTTGGCACAACAAGCTTCACCAAGAATACAACTGCAACGGTCACTTTATAAAAAAAATACATTAATATATATGTTTGTAATATAGAATCGAAATGTTATTCTAGTAGGACTCGTATGTCACTTCCCTGTAGAGGATTCAGGTTTCCTGAAACTTGTTTTAATGCAAGATTTTACATTTTAAAATGCACTTCCACTGCTGTTTAGCAGGAAATATAATGACGAAGCATCCTCCTATTACCCTGCCATTTTCTTATGCTCTCTTCAGTTAAACCATGCTCATTTCAGCAGCACAACCCTGAAATGTCACTTGAAGGAAACATTGACAAGAGGGGGAAAGGGGGATTCCATGAACTTGTAAAAACAATCCATTGGAAATTAGCAGAAGAGACCTTATTGTCCATGATGATCTTAACATAAAATATTTGAGAAAACCGCATGTATGCATAGCAATACTAACATATAGATGCGATTTTCTTGTATGGTAATTATGATATGCCTAAACTAAATATAAAAAAAGGAAACTCACAGCTGGATCCCTATATGCAGCTTCCAGCAAATACACTTCATCCCCTGATCCTGGGGACAAAAACAAATAAAAATAATGAATTACAAGAAAATAAAGTGATCACCGGAAACCACCAACATAGGTTATTAAGTAATCTTTTGACACCCCACGTCCGTTAGTGTCACTCATTAAAAGAATGCATTAAGTATAGTGAAGCGTTGTAGGTTAACAGAAATAGAAACATTACAAGATAAGCAGCAGAATTTAAAATTTTATTAAGCAGAAAACATCGTAGTTCAAAACATGGTTACATCATATGTCTGAAATGCATAAAACTCATTACATCATTAAAATTTCTGTCTTGTACTTAAAACATCAGAGTACAATAATAAAAGAAGCACAATCCCCAAAACATAGCCATAGTAGAGAGATATGAAATCAAGTAGTACATCTAAGCAGCTCCAAGTAGGATGAAAGCAGAATCCTGATCAAGCTTGAGTATTCCTACCTTAAGAACCTGGGGGAAACGGAAGAGAAAAAAAAGGAAACAAAATGGGTCAGACATAAAGTCTGGCTAGTCCAGTTACTTTTAGCATATAAATAAGTAAAAGTATCATGACAGGCATATAAAGTGGATAAGAGAGATAACATCATAAAAGACAGGTATGACAAGGTAAACAAGATAAACATGACAGAGTATATTGCGCTTCTCTAATACTTTCCATTTCTCTTCACCAATACTATTATAACCAAAATGAGACGATCCCAACAATCATAAGATGGTAGGCTTAGGCGTACTTCTAGTGAGTGGTTTAACCCATATAATCAACAGGCAGCCCAACATACCGGAGTTACCCCTAGGGATAATAACGGGCTCATAAACATACCAAAGTCTAGATGTACCCTAATTACTACCCAGTCGATCGGCTCCCTACTTCGTAGATACCCTGTGCTGGCCCTACAATAGGATGCATCACTTCCTAAAGTGACAACCCTTCACTTTCAAGATGTGCACAACCATATCTACAGGTGTCACGGCGTCTAAACCTCCTCTGCCGAACTAGTGTACGCACATGAACCCATCGGAACGTGCCGCACACACCACCCCTTCATTTGGATCTCTTACAATCAGCCCAGTAAGTGTGCCCTAACTCCGACCTAGTTTGAAGTACTCATTTGATACATATATATGGGTTATTGACTGAAATGGGTCCCACACACAAGATGATACAAGCTTCCCCCTACGCTTGCATCCCTACTAGGTTTTCCACAGGTTATGTCATACCAGAGTAAAAGATTGCATAACCCCACAGGTTAAGTTTGTGGGCCTTTATATAAATATTGCCCACCAACCCAAAATATACTTAACCCTCCCACTGTTCCATACAATTTTACTTAACCCCTACTCAATTGACAAATACAATCCCTATGGATTCAACTCGATTAAGTACTCAACTTGATTACCATATTCATTTATGGTTATAATGTATTAGACCTCCCACATTAAGCCTACAACTTATGGATGCTAGTTATGCTAGTTGATTCCGGGAAGACTTCTTCCACAAGTCGGGTTTAACCTCGTGTCTTAGCATGTTTCATGTTAATGAACTTAGACCTTTCACATTAGATTCACCACTTATGGTCGCTGGATATGTCGGGGGGTTCCGAGCAAACTTCCACCACAAGTGTAATATTACCTCGTGTCTAAATGCGGTTACAGTTTCTAATTACTGTAATTCTAGGCATTTCCATTATTAACCAATTATTCCTATGTCATTATAGGTTATCGTGCCCTTTTTTCAAGTCATGTTCATAATGAACCATATGCCCCAAATTAAGGTCTTTAATCACAATTGTGGTTTATTCCCCAAATCCCCATTCATGTATTACATTCAAGTTATGCCCAAATCTCCCAAAACAAATTATTCCCCAATTTTAACATTTTCTCCTCGTTCCCAATTTAACGCATTCGCATATTTCAGTGGTATGCCTAGGCTCGAAGGTAGCCTGGCTATAAAATAAAAAAGGAAAATAAGGAGGGAAGAGAACAAAAGTAATCACAATGACAGGACTGACAAATGACGTAAAATAGGCATAGGAACTAATAAACATACAGTGGCAAAGTTGGGCATAATGACAAGATAGGCATATAGGAACAGATCTGATGAACATGTGATAGTAGAACTGATTCTAACATAATAGAGACATCATAAACAGGCATGATGAGATCTAAGCAATGAATTAGATCAACAAACAATGGAAGATCTGACATGATAAGTAGGTATAGGATTAGATCTAGTTCATAGTCATTTCAAAATAACTTAAATACAAAGGTTATAGCAGGTCTGATATGATTCAAATAGTCACAGGCTTAGATCCAAGTTATAGTCATGTCAAGATTAACTTTTAAGTATTTAGATCTAAAAATAACATAGACTCAATGTGATTGGATCTAAGAAATAGAAGAGGGATTGCTGATGTTGAAACACGGATCTCTGAATTAGACTAACTCCCGTTGAAGAAGAAGAATAAGCTATTTTAGTCTAGGCAAAGGCGACATATAGTCCTCCATTTTTTTGAGTGAAGAAAACAATGGGTATATGGTCTTATTTATAGCCTAGAATCAACGAATCTGGTCAAGAAAGGAGTCTACATTCAAAAAAAATGAATTCTGCCTCGGATCTGCATGGGGGTCGACCCCCTTGATATGTTGACCCCGGGGTCGACCCATGGGTCGACACCCCTTTGATGGGGTTGACACCCATAGGCGGGAAATTTCCCCCTCCCCTTTTTCTGCTCGAATTTGAACTATTTTGAATTTTTGGACTTATTTTATTCATATATATTCTTCTTATCTGTATACAAACTTCAAACCTTATTAACTTCTTCATACGGTGTCCGTTTTACGTAAACTAGGTGTCTATTTTCACCAGAATTCCAAGATGAACGCAACGGCAGTGTCCGTTTCACTTAATTTTGAATATTCAATTTAGTATTCTTTAATTTATCATCTTTGGTATTGTTAAAATTATACATACTCCCCACTCAAAGGATTCCATCCCCGAAATCACCAAGTTAAGAAGAATGTATATCCTAACATGTTACATTTTCCCCTACTCAAAGGATTTCATCCTTGAAATCACCAAGTTAAGAAGAATGTATATCCTAACATCCACATCCATCTACTCATCCACCAATCACAGGCATCCATTGTCTTTAAAAATTTCGAATGCTTATATGAACATATGCAAAGGTGTGTGTATATGCCCCAATACTAATGCGAAAGATCAGGCGATCTATTGATTCAGTTGAATCTAACATGTATGCAAGTAATCGTATTATAACACGTAAGTTCTATATGTGTGCACAATCGTTCGTCCAAATGCAATATTTATATGATGATACATCCATTTCCATCCATATAAAGAAGAAAAATGCACACACATCCATATGCAATATGAGAGTAATTGAGCCGATTTAGTGCCTAATGTGTGTGTATATGCATCCACGAGCAACCACTAGCAAACACTTGCATCCACTTGTATCCATCAAACATAACATGTCTCAAAACACATGTTTACATTCATGGGATTCCTACCTAAAGGTCGAAGATTCGATCAATAGTATATACTTAAACGATAGAAACAAGCATGGATAAAAGCTTTGGAAAGGAAGTTAAGAACATACCCTTGAAAAGAAAAGGGTACGAAGCTCGAATCTTGTCTTCAGTCTCTCAAGTTGCATCCTCTTGGTTGTCTCGCCATTGAACTTTCATTAACTTGACTTTTCTGTTGCGTAGCTTCTTAACTTCTGAACAAAGAATACGGGTAGGAACTCGTCTAACTGTCGTCTCGCATTCCACCTCTACTTCCTCCAATATACTCAGCTCAACTACTTCTACAGTATCTTGCAAGCACTTCTGCAAATGAGAAACTTGGAAAACATCATGAACATCGAATAGTCTCTCTGGTAGCTTCACCCTATAAGCCATTTAACTGATCCTTTCTGTCATAGGAAATGGCCCTACAAATCTTGGTGCCAATTTCCCTACAGATCCAAAACGAACCACATTCCTTAATGGTGATATCTTAATGAAAACCATATCTTCCACCTCAAACTCAATGTCGATCCTTCTCCTATCTGCATAGGACTTCCGCTTATCTAGAGCTGTCTTCATTCGCCATCTGATAAGATCAACCTTTTTGGAAGTTTCTCTATCCATATCTGGTCCAAGTATAAGTTTTCCTGTAGACTCCCACCAACAAGTCGGTGATCTACATGGTCGTCCGTACAATGCTTCGAAGGGCGCCATACCGATGTTAGCTTCATAAATGTTGTTGTAGGCGAACTCTACAAAAGGAAGTTGCTCTTCCCAAGTCCCTCCGAAGTCTAGGATAACAGTCTTAAAAGATCTTCAAGAACTCTATTCACCCTTTCCGTATGTCCATCGGTCTAAGGGTGCTAAGCGGTGCTCAAACACAACTGTGTACCTAATGCTTCCTGCAAGCTCCTCCAAATTTCATTGGTGAAAATGGGGTCACGATCACTTAAGATACTGGAAGGTACTCCATGAAGACGGACAATCTCACGAACGTAAACTGTTCTCAGCCATGCCGCCGTCCTCTTACTCTTAATTGGGATGAAATGAGTGCTCTTAGTATGTCTAGCTACTACAACCCAAATACTGATGTTGCCTTTCCTTGATTTAGCCAAACCATAAATGAAATCCATAGAGACGCTCTCCCACTTCCAGTGCGGGACCTCCAAAGGATGAAGTAAACCACTGGGCTTCTTTTGCTTAGCTTTGACTTGCTGACAAATCAAACATTGAGAAACAAACTCTGCCACATCTTTCTTCATCCCAGCCCAAAAGAAAACCCTCTTCATATTCTATATATCTTAGAATGATGGGCTTCCTTTAGGACTGTCTTTAACATACTCCCAGCTCAGGGAAACACAAAACCTTCCATCTCATCGCAACCACCCTCTATCGTTCGTGGAATATCTACTGAGGTGACTAGAAGTATCTCCTCTATTGAACCTATTCAAGATGTCTAAAAGATGTGGATCCTCTCATTGTGAAGCTCCTATCTGATCCATAAGAGTAGACCGCACCTCCAGTGATGTTAATAAGCCAGGCAAAAACTCAGGGGAGGGTCTAAAGTCAAAGGTCAAAATAAACTCCAAGATTTTCCTCTCCACAAACAGAGGACATAAGGCCATCCTCTGCCTACTCAGTGCGTCTGCGACCACATTACCCTTGCCAGGGGTATATGCAATCTCAAAGTCATAAGATGCTAGGAACTCCATCTACCTTTGTTTCCTTAAATTAAGATCCTTCCGCGAGAACAAGTACTTGAGAGATTTATGATCGGTGTATAACTCGAACTTCTCTCCAAGCAAATAATGGCGCCATGTCTTAAGTGCGAACACTATGGCAGCAAGCTCTAAGTCATGGGTAGGGTAGTTGTTCTCATGAACCCTTAACTGTCCACCTCCATAACAGACTACCCTTCCCTCTTGCATTAGAACCGCACCAAGCCCGGTACCACATGCATCAATGTATACCGTAAACACTTTGTTCCTATCAGGCAAGGTCATGACTGGGGCTATTGTCAGAGCCCTCTTCAATTGTTGGAAAGCAACATCACAATCTATATCCCATGAAAATGTCAGATTCTTCTTTGTCAGCCAGGTGAGTAGGGCTGATATCTTTGCAAGTCCTTAATGAACATCCTATAATAGCCTGCCAATCCTGCAAAACTTCTCACCTCCATTGCATTCTTTGGGATCGGCCAATCTTAAACTGCAACTACCTTTGCAGAATCTACTGCTGTCCCCTCTTTAGAAACCACATTCCCCAGGAATCTCACCACTTCCTCCAAAAATGACATTTGGAGAACTATGCCTTAAGCTAGTGCACACAGAGAGTTTTCAAAACCTCTCTCATATATTGGGCATGCGCTTCCTCGCTCTTTGAGAAAATTAAGATGTCATCAACAAAGACGACAAAAAACTTATTTACAAACTCCCGAAACACCCTACTCATCAAATCAACAAAATAGGCGGGTGCATTTGTCAACCCAAAAGGTATAACGAGCCATTCAAAGAAACCATCTGGAGTCCTAAGAGCGGTTTTGTCCATACTGTCCTCGGTCACCCTCAATTGATGAAACCCCGTGGCCAAGTCTAATTGAGAGAAAACTGATGCACCAACAACCTAGTCAAACAGATCATCTATCCTTGGGAGTGGGTGCCTGTTCTTCTTGATGAGTTTATTCAACTCTCTATAATCTACACATAGGCGAAGCGAGCCATACGCCTTAGTTGCGAATACCACCGGAGCACCCCATTCAGATATGCTTTTCCTAATAAACCCTTTCTCAAGTAGCTCCCCTACTTGCTTACTAAGATCCCTCCTTTCCCTTGGATCCATATGGCACACATGCAATGCAACTGGCTTTGCATTGTCCACCAAGTATATACGAAAATCGATCTCGCGCCTTGGAGGTAATCCCTGAACCTCATCAAAAACATCAGGATACTCACAGAGTACTGGTATAGATTGCAAATCATCGATAGATGCATCAAGTGACTCTAGGAAACTAAGCATACACATCAAATTCGACGCCTAACACTGACATTCTCAAACCCGACAAATCATAGATAAATGAGCCTACCAACAATGGGGTTTGAGACACCAACGGGATCCACTACCATACTAGTACTAAGGTGCAGAGACTCAACCAAAGAATCAGATACAAAAGAATGTGAAGCACCCGAATCAAAAAGAGTTCTAATTGGATGATTGGAAAGAGAAATCAAACCTTCAACGGAAACTTTCCTACCTCGATCTGGAGCACTGGTTGCGAGAGCGTGCACCTGCTCTCCAGAGGCACTAGCCCTTTGACCTTGTCCTTGCTTCTTCGGGCACTCCTTAGAAAAGAGTCCGACCTCTCCACAATTGAAGCAAGCATTCTTCCTTATTTTGCAGTCCTTTATCAAGTGAACCTCGCATCCTCAAATATGGCACTTCCTCTTATCCTTAGCCTTATCATTCTTTCTAACCTTCTTTTGTTGTTGTTGTCCTTTCTTTGGCCACACTTTCTTATTTTGTGTTTCCTCAACCTTAGTTACTTTCTTTTCGCCTTTGTCTTCCTCATGCATTAATTCCATATCAACTAGCCTCTTAAAAGTTTCTCCCATCGGAATGTGAGACATAGCTAACCAATGGAGGGGTTCATTCAGTCCTTTAGCATACCGCAAAGCTTTATTATGTGGAGTATCCATGAGCTCCGACCCAAACCTCGTCAGTTGATTGAATTTGTTAACATACTCTTTGACAGTCATGCCTCCTTGCTTAAGTGCCAGAAACCTTTTCATTTGCATACTTTTCTCAGCTTGAGAAAGAAACTTCATTTCAAACCTCTACCGAAAATCATCCCAAGTTTCCGCTGGGCGTTTCGCTTGCGTCACTTCCCACTAGAATTAAGCCTCATCAATCAGCAGCTAAGTGGCTAACTGAATCTTCCTACGACCATCAACTTCAAAAATTCCAAACAAATCCTCTATCTCTTTGAGCCAATTCCTTGCCTCTACGAAAGTTTCGGTTCCTCGGAATGGCTTTCCACCTATAACACATAAATATTTGCATATTTCAGAGAAATTATCTTCTCGTGGAGGAGGAGGACGAGGTACAACGGGTACAGATGGGGGAGGAACGTTTGATGGACCACCGGTAGGCGTCGTGGCCTCTAGATACCTATGGAACTAGCCAGGTATCATAACTGCCTCAGGAATATTAGGTTCCCTAGACATGCTGAAAAGAAAAGAAAAGGGATCCAGACATAGAATCGAAGGATATTACAAATAGCTTTGGGGAATATGTTTTTCAAAATAAACTTTCCTTTTGAAAAATGCTTAAAACCTTTATGAAAATAATTTTCAAAATCTTTTATCCAATCTGATAACCTTTAGCTCTGATACCAAGTGTGACACCCCACGTCCGTTAATGTCACTCATTAAGAGAATGAAATAAGTTTCATGAAGCATTATAGGTAAACGGAGATAGAAACATTACAAAACAGATATAAAATAGCGGTAGAATTTAAAATTTTATTAAGCAGAAAATATCATAGTTCAAAACATAGTTACATCATATGTCTGAAATGCATAAAACCAGTACATCATTAAAATTTTTGTCTTGTACTTAAAACATCATAGTACAATAATAAAAGAAGCATAATCCCCAAAATATAGCCATAGTAGAGAGATATGAAATCAAGCAGTGCATCTAAGCAGCTCCAAGCAGGATGAAAGCAGAATCCTGATCAAGCTTGAGTATTCCCACCCTGAAAACGTAGGGGGGAAATGGAAGAGAAACTAGAGGAAACAAAATGGGTTAGACATAAAGTCTGGCTAGTCCAGTTACTTTTAGCATATAAATAAGTAAAAGTATCGTGATAGGCATATAAAGTGGATAAGAGAGATAACATCATAAAAGGCAGGTATGACAAGGTAAAAAGGATATACATGATAGAGTATACTGCGCTCCTCTAATACTTTCTATTTCTCTGCACCAATACTAATATAACCAAAATGAGATGATTCCAACAATTATAAAATGGTAGACTTAGGCGTACTTCTAGTGAGAGGTTTAACCTCATACAAACAACAGGCAGCCCAAGATACCGGAGTTACCCCAAAGGATAATAACGGGCTCCTAAACATACCAAAGTCTAGATGTACCCTAATTACTACCCCAATTGATCGGATCCCTACTCTGCAGATATCATGTGCTGGCCCCACAGTAGGATGTATCACTTTCCAAACTAGCAACCCTTCATTTTTAGGATGTGCATAACCATATCTACAGGTGTCACGGCGTCTAAAACTCCTCTGCCGGACCCATGCACACACATGACCCCGTCGGAACGCGCCGCCCACACCACCCCTTCGTTTGGATCTCTTACAATCAGTCAAAGTAAGCGTTTCCCGACTCCGACCTAGTTCAGAGTACTTGTTTGATACCTATATATGGGTTACTGACTAAAACGAGTCCCACAAACAAGATGATACAATCTTCCCCCTACGCTTGCATCCCCACTAGGTTTTCCACAGGTTACGCCATACTAGAGTAGAAGATTGCATAACCTTATAGGTTAAGTTTGTGGGCCTATACATAAATATTACCCACCAATCCAAGATATACTTAACCCTCCCACTGTTCCATACAATTTTACTTAACCCCTACTCAAATTAACATATACAATCCCTATGGATTTAACAAGGTTAAGTATTCAATTTCATTACCAAATTCATTTATGGTTATAGTGTACTAGACCTCCCACATTAAGCCTACAGCTTGTGGATGCTAGTTATGCCGGTTGGTTCCAAGCAGACTTCTTCCATAAGTCGAGCTTAACCTCGTGTCTTAGCACGTTTCATGTTTATGCACTTAGACCTCTCACATTAGATTCATCAGTTGTGGTCGCTGGATACGCAGGGCGGTTCCGGGCAGACTTCTACCACAAGCGTAACCTAACCTCATGTCTAATCGCGGTTACAGTTTCTAATTACTGTAATTATAGGCATTTCCATTATTAACCAATTATTCCTACGTCATTATAGGTTTTCATGCCCCTTTCCCAAGTCATGTTCATAATGAACCATATGCCCCAAATTAAGGTTTTTAATCACAATTGTGGTTTATGCCCCAAATCCACATTCATGTATTACATTCAAGTTATACCCAAATTTCCCAATACAAATTATGCCCCAAATTTAATGTTTTCCCCTCTTTCCCAATTTAACGCATTTGCATATTTAGTGGTATGCCTAGGCTCGAAGGTAGCCTGACTATAATATAAAAAAGGAAAAGGAGGGAAGAGAACAGAATTAATCACAATGACATGATTGACATATGACGGTAAAATAGGCATAACAAGTAATAAACATACAGTGACAAAGTTGGGCATAATGACAAGACAGACATATAGGAACAGGTCTGATGAACATGTGATAGTAAAACTGATTCTAATATAATAGGGATATCATAAACGGGCATGATGAGATCCAAGCGATGAATTAGATCAACAAACAATGGCAGATCTAACATGATAAAAAGATACAGGCTAAGATCTAGTTCATAGTCATGTCAGAATAATTTAAATACACAGGTTATAGCAGATCTGATATGATTCAAATAGTCACAGGCTTAGATTCAAGTTATAATCATGTCAAGATTAACTTTTAAGTATTTAGATCTAAAAATAATGTAGACTTACTGTGACTGGATATAAGAAATAAAAGAGGGATTGTTGATGTTGAATCACAGATCTCTGAATTAGTATAACTCCTACTGAAGAAGAAGAATAAGCTATTTTAGTCTAGGCTGAGGCAACATCTAGTCCTCCATTGTTTTTGAGTGAAGAAAACAATGGGTATAGTGTCTTATTTATAGTCTAGAATCAACAAATCTGGTCAAGAAAGGAGTCTACGTTCAGAAAAATGAATTCTGCCCCGGGTCTGCAACGGGGTCGACCCTCCTTGGTGTGTCGACCCTAGGGTCGACACCCCCTTACGGGGTCGACCCATGGGTCGACACCCCTTTGATGGGGTTGACACCCCATTACGGGGTCGACCCATGGGTCGACACCCCTTTGACAGGGTCGACACCTATAGGTGGGAAATTTCCCGCTCCCCTTTTTCTACTCGAATTTGAACTGTTTTGAATTTCTGGACTTATTTTATTCATATATATTCTTCTTATGCGTATACAAACTTCAAACCTTAATAACTTCTTTATACGGTGTCCATTTTACGCAAACCAGGTGTCTATTTTGACCAGAATTCCGAGATAAACGCAATGGCAGTGTCCGTTTCACTTAATTCTGAATATTTAGCTAACTATTCTTTAATTTATCATCTTTAGTGTTGTTAAAATTACTGGGTGTTACAAATCTCCGTTCAGTGTATAATAATTGCAAGCTGGTTCCGCTCTCAACAATTTAGCGGTTGCATGATTATAACGTGCATGTTAGATATAATTATAAAATATTTTTAGAAGATGATATTGTGGATGCAATGAGAAAAAAATGAATATTAATATCCACAATGGAGCATCCACTTGTTAACAACAATAAATGGAGATACAGCCGTCTCTCAATTAAATGTAACATAACAAGCAGACTTCATCATCTGCATTATCATTCAAGTAGTCTTATTCAACACTTATTACAATCAAAGAACGTATGATGCTAAAGCCAAAACAGAAGGCTGAATATAGTCAATATCCTAAAGAGACTACATATTAATAAAATATAATCGAGCAGACATTTTCTCCTTAGTTCAAGTTAATGAATGTATATATGTAACAAAGTTGACATTAAATTCTGTATGCTCAATTCATAGTTTTTCCTCAATTGTAAATTTTTTCGAATGTATATATTTCAAAAACATTTAATTTGGATTAACTCGTAACTCTTTAATGCTTTCAAAAATTATTTCCAAATTTAATGGTCGTCTTTGAACCAAGAAAATGACTCTTTGAAATAATTTTCTGGATCACCATCACAGTTAATTTGGAAGCATGTTATGCAAAGATTTCACAAATAAGCTCTTCTTGCGCTGCAAACAAATTGCGGGATGATCAAAACATGCATGTCAATAGGATTATTTGTGAAGACAGCTGCCCATTACATGCAGGCAAATTCATGCCTACACGGAAAGTTCTTGCAGCAAACAAACCAAGGAAAAGGAATTTTCATGGTATCAAAAACAATTATGGCAAATTCTATTCAGACCCATTAATTTGCTGAGTAGCCCCCCAATTTTTTAAAAACTGTCGCATGACCAAAATACCCTTTACCTCGTAGAGTCACTACTAGGTTATGTTGCTTACCTCGTAGGGACTCTACGAGGTAATGGTGTTAACCTCGTAGGACCCCTACGAGGTATTGATGTCAACCTCGTAGGGCCCCTACTAGGATGAATCACAATCCCCACACCCGCGCTGCGTGGTTGATGAAAATGTGCAAAAAAAATATATTCAACGAAGAATATTTTTGTCCAGCGAAATTTTAAAATAAAAAAGGGGGGCTACTCAGTATTTTTTTGGGTCTGAATAGAATTTGCCAACAATTATACGCTAAGTTAACTTACTTTACGATTAATGGTTTAAAGACGTAAAACAATGTTAACACAAGTCAACCAAGGAAAAAGTATGTGCAACTATTAGTTTTTGGGTGTATACAGGATTGGTGAATCATTTATCCATCCCTGGAATTCATACGTTCCATTAAATAAAGAGCTGATTTTACATTAACTTTTAGATGTAGTACTTGTAAATGAAATCAAAAAACAAGTTACAGAGAATATAATTTTGATAGTAAGACAACATTAGTAAAACTGCAATGTTCACGAATCCACAAATTAACCAAATAATGTGTTTCTTTATAGTGTCATATACATTAATTTTTCTTACCAGATAAACTCATCATAGTCTATAGCTATTTCCCATGTAGACATATGACAACGCATATGACCATTAATTTTGCCTACTTGAACCGGAATGGTCGACGGTTATATGACCATTTCCCATGTGGACAAAGAGTTATACGTTTTAATAGACGTTTGGTGAAACAATACTTCATTAAATTTAATCATAGTTCCGCAAAATTCTGTATATCGTGTAACTCTTTATGTACTTCATTATCTGTAGATTTCTAGAATAGTTTTGAACCCCACGTTGAAACTAGTAAGCAATATATCAACAACACTAAAATTCATTATCGTGCATAACTTCTACCATTCTTAAACATTTCAACAAACAACTTGTTTGTAATTAAAACCAAAGCAACTTTCGTATATGCTTCTCCCTTCTCTTGCTAATTTTTTTTTTTAATTAACACCTATGTGATAGGATTAAAACCGTTTACCTAGATAAACCTCCAATTATTTCATTCCCTACTGTTCTGCCCCACCCATGCTGGTTTCACCACCGAACCACACCCGCTAAGCTACATGCGGACACCAAAAAAAAACAGAGGCAGTGATCCCAATTCGTAGGTCTGAGCCTCTTCTACGCATCCATCCGTTGCTCTGTCAAATGCATACACTGATTAGCCCGCTACATGCACAAATCCATCCCATTCACCCTATTTGAAGAAGCTCTGGTTTCTCCCTTCGAACGCAGCCATCATGGATGAAGTCTGCCATAACGAATCAGCGAAGTATATAATGAGGTTCGCACTGCAGTAGGCTAAGGCAAACCCATTAGGTAGATGCGTGGATTATAGATCGACAATGTAATTTCGGTCGTAATTTGATTTGAAAATTGGATGAGTGGTGAGCTACCGTGTTTTCACCCAATCCTAAAAGGTGAGCCAATGCGTGATGTAAAAAAGAAATAATTTTTATTGAGGGTGAAATGTTAAGCGGGAAAGCAGAGTGGAAAGTGAAAACTTAGCGGGAAGTAAAACTATACGTTAACATATAACTTTGGGTGTGTTTGGGGAAAGAAGTACCCGTACTGACTTTGCACGCGTCCAAAACCAAAATGTGGTACTTTGGCCCGTTTTTCCACTACATGATTCCGATCTATTTAAATTAATTAAGTTAATTAATAAATTTAGAATTTTATAAATTTTATAAATTTCAAAAATTAACAACTTACGTAAATGTGATTCATTTGAGATGCCTTTTTTTATACCGTGATCGTATCAAAGTGCTCTAAGTAATGGAGTTGGTTTGAACAGAATCAGTGCAATTTTTTGTTTTCAATTTATTTATTTATTTTTGTGTAAATTATTGATACATATTATTTATCAAAAACAAATGATAAAATTAATTAACCATATTTACATTTTAGTTATCAAATTGTGCACTTTGTTTTTGTGACCATTCTTATATTTAATTTAGAAAATTTTAAACTTTATTTTTTGAAAATAATAAATATAATTAATAATTACCAAATACTAAATAACAAATATAACTTCTTAATTATTAAATTCTATGTACTAATTAATTTTAGTCATCAAATATTAACCTTAATTATTTAATAATAATTTACAGCTATTAACTATTGGAAATTAATTGTTAAAGTTTACTTTTTATATATTAATTATAAAAGAGAAACGAAATATGTGGTGGAAATCAAGGAGCATTTTTGGGGTGTTGCACTATTTCGGGTGCCATTGATCGCTCGCCATTAATTATTTATTATCAATTATAAACTATAATATTTAATAGTAAACTCAATATTATTATTGATTATTAAATATTAAATTATAATAAATAAAATAAATAGTAAAAGTTACAATTAAATTTAAACTATTTTTTTATTATTTAGTATTATTTATTACTAATTATTAATTTTACATGATTAATTATTAATTATATTTATTAATTATAAAATGGAAATAAATATTAATTGTAATTTATTAATTATTAATAATTAAACATTGAAATTATTAATTTTAAAAAACATTAACTATACATTAATATAACAAAATCTAAATAATTATTATTAATGTTTCTTATTAATTATGAGTTATTTAAACCTTTTTCTGAATTATAGGATATTAATTAATAATTTATTAATAGCCACCACAAATTGATACTTATTTAAAATTAATTATTCAATCTAAATATCACTTCATAAGTATAAAATTAATTATTAATTATTAATCTTAATTAGTGTATAGTTATGATTATTTATTAATAATTATTAATTTATTTAATAAATATTAAATGTTATTATTAATTAGTAATTGCTTATTTAAATACTACCTAATTACTTAATAGTATTTATTGAAAATTAATAATCAATTATTAATCATTTAATGGTGTTATTGAATAATAATTTTTCATTGTTAAATATTATTTTAGTTTGTATTATATATTGATAATTAATTATTAAATATTAAATATTTTTGTAATTATTATTTATTTTAAGTTTTTAGCTATATTTACTAATTTGTAGTTTATTAGCTATAATCAACTATTTTACCTCTACTTTCTAAACTATTATTTAGTTCTAGTTTATTAAATAAATTTACTAATTTATTAATTATTACTTGTTACTTTTTGTTATTCATAAATTAAAATTTTCAACAGTTGTTATTAATTAATAATTATTTCAAATTAATTAACAAGTACTAATTATCACTTTATAAGTATTAACTTTTATTATTAGTAACTAATTATTTAACAATAATCTTGATTATTATATAATTATTACTTAATGCTAAATTTAACTAATAATTATTAAAAAAATCAACTGTTACTTATCAATTAAATATTAAAAGTTAATTACTAAATTACCAAATATTAATTATAGATGTTACTTAATTATTAATTGTAATTAAGAAGTAATAACTATAATTTACTATTTATCAATAATTAACCATAATATTAAAAATATAAAAATAATTTTTGGCTTTTTATAGTAAGTGTTAACTAAAAATTATTTATTAGTAATCATTAATTTTTAAAAGTTATAAACAATTTCATATGCAAGCTATTGTTTATAATTATCAATATGTGCCTTTGCTCCAACTAAAATAATTTACATTTGCTTCGATTCCAAAGAAATTGTTGTAAATAATATAATTTTCTTTGGTGTATTTGCATTGGATCTTAAAATAACGATGCAAATAATATTATTTGCTTCGGTGCATTTGCATTGGTTCCTGGGATCCGATGCAAATAATACTAATTGCATCAGCGTATTTGCATCGGTTCCTGAGAGTCGATGCGAATAACACTAACAGTTCCTAGAAGTTGATGCAAATACTGTTATTTGCATCGGTTGTAAAGACAATCAATGCAAATAATGCTATTTGCTTCGGTCTATTTGCATCGATTACTCAAAGACTGATGCAAATAACATTATATGCATCGGTTGTAAGGACAATTGATGCAAATGAAGCGATGCAATAGGCAAATTTTGTACTAGTGTCATCCTTGAAAAATAATATTCTAACAACTAGTTTTGTTTCAGAAATTTCCAGAATATATATTAGTTTAAATAATTTAAAATTCAAATTTATAATATGTATGTCGACATATATTGTTACATGTCGACATATAATCGTCACGTTTTATTTGAATTCAAAAGTTGTGTCTTTCCATTTTAAGATGTTTCGGAAACAATTGTATCTCTTAGAGCACTATATAAAGGCCTCATTTTCAATTTTTTTTTCGTAACTAATCATCTCCTTCTTCCCTACTTTAGATACCACCATTATTTCTCTTAATTTTCTAAGATTCTACACTTATACTCTACCGATTTCAATACAAATTATATCATTCTTCTTCTATTTTCAATCTCCATCAAATACTCTTTGTTTGGAAGTGCTACTCAAGAGTTCTAAGGAAATTGTAATCAAAAATAGGAAGGGTGTATTCCTTGTATCCTAGAAACCAAGGAAAAGGATAGGGTGTGTTCCTTGTAGCCTATAATTCAAGGAAAAGGTATAGTGTTAACCTTGTAGTCGTGAAACCAAAGGTGTTGTAATTGGGTACTAATATTAATAAAACTCTGAACAATCCAGCGTTGTGCGAGACTGGACATAGGAGTAATCCGAAACAGTATAAAATCCAGTGTGTTCTTTCCTTTTCTGCATTTTATTTTTGTTTCTATCTGCATCTGTGATTGTTTCTGTTGTGATATTCATTTGGTGATTCATACAATAGTTTATGTAATTGATAATTGGTTAAGATTTCTATGATTTCTTTAAAACACTATTAACCCCCTCTATTGTTAGTTTTTCCTTAAGATCCTTGATCCTCATCCCTAACAATTGGTGTTAGAGCATAGTATTTCAAAATTTCACCATCGTAGTTTTTGGAAATATTAAATGGAAACCAATGCTGGAATAGCTAATTATAATAGTTCTTTTATAGAGGGTTATTCCATCATTAGATCACCACTATTTAATGGTAGTAAGTATTCGTATTGGGCATGTAGGATGAAAATATATTTACAATCTATAGGATTAGGCACTTGGAATATCACACAAACTAAATATGTTGAACCAGCTACTAATTTTGCACAATGGACTAATGAACAGAAGGCCTCTGCACAAAGTAATTCTAAGGCTGAGAATATGTTATTCTGTTCATTAGATAGAAATGAATTTAATAGAATATCAATTTCTAAATCTGCTTATGAAATATGGAAAACCTTGCAATTTACTCATGAAGAAACATATAAAGTTAAACAAACAAAGATATCAATGTTAACTAACCAATTTGAGTTATTTAAAATGATTAGAATGAATCTGTTTTCGATATGCAGTGTAGGTTTCTGGTAATCGGGCGTTCGTTAATGGCTTTGGGAAAAACTTATTCTGAAGTGGATCAAATCAGAAAAATTCTTAATTCTCTAACTCCGTAATGGGATCAGGAAACACTGGCAATAGAAGAGGCCAATAATATTAGTGAACTAAAGATCGAGGAGTTAATCGGGAATTTCATGTCATTCGAAGTACGGTTACAAAAGAGAAAGGAGAACAAGTCATCAGAAAAGAAATCTATAGCATTGAAAGCAACAGTTGATGGTTCTAACTCAAGCAGTGAGGACGATGAATAAATCGCCTTAATGACAAGAAATTTCAGAAAAAATTTGAGATATAAAAGGAGAAATAACTTTCAGAAAAATACTAAGAATGATAGATCTTACAATTATAATGAATCTGGCCATAAAAAAAGGATGTGCCCATATCCTGATAGATCGAATCAACAAACAAACGACAATTCATCAAAGAGGAGGAAAAGAGCATATGCAGCCACTTTAGATGATCTGGATTCATCATCAAGTGGCGAAGACCCAGAAAACGGAAATTCAAAAATGTTCTTTACAATAATTCAGGAATCAGAAAATATCGAAGGAATGTATCTGAAAACCAGACATGCCTTAATTAACAATTTTTGATTGAAATGGTTGAACGAATGCTTGTTTGCTTGCCTTGTTAGAAATTTGAATTCTAAAATTCAAATTTAAAATTCAAAATAATAATATAATAATAAAATTAATTTTAAACTATTTTTTAAGATTAATATCATCCTAGTAAATAACTAAACAGAGAATATAAAATATTAAAATATTATAAACAAAGTCAAAAAGTAACTTGGATTTTGAATTGACACATGTATGTCGACATACATGAATATACATGTTGACATATGCACTAGAATTTGAAATTCAAACTTTGAATTTCAAATGTTTAACTTTCAAACTTCCCGCCATCTTTTCACTAACTCCCAAGGTCTGAAAAAGTGTCCTTCTATTCAGAAAAGACATGTCCATCTGATCTCTATTTAATCGTTTATTCAATACTACTCTTTCTACCTCTCATTCAAAATTCAAAACTATTTGCTTCATCCTATACTCTTAAAAACTATTCTCTAATGGATCCTCAAGTACTCCAACGACCATGTAGCCAAGACTCTCAAAGGTCATCTCTATAACAAACCAGAGGCTATCCAAGCGTACATAACTATGTTACAAATGGAAAAATCAATATGGGAACATCTGCTACTTTTGAAGATTTTGCATCCTATGATCTTCTTACTCTTTTCAATCAAAATGAAGTTTTAAGTTTGATTGATTCTCGGGATAACGATGAAGTATGCTATCCAAATCTTGTTAAAATGTTTATGCGATTTTAAATCGTGGATTTTTCGAAGGAAATGAAAATCAAGTTTAGAGTTGTGCGAAAGGCACTCAAATTATTTTGGATAGTGATGTTTTAGGAACTATTTTATATTGCAAGAAAATAGTTTTGGATTTTTTGAATTTTGAAATTGATGAACATGATTTGGAAATTGTTCATCATATTTTTGAAAGTGATGAACATATGGAATTCAAAAATCGTTTTTTCCTCCCAAAAGCAAGAATTGTCAACCTCCTTCTTCAACACACTCTCACTCCCCATTCCGGAAATTTTAATATTCCTACTCTCAAGGTCCAAAAAGCTCTTTTTGCCATCTTTGGCACTTATGATATTAATTGGGCCGAAGTAGTTTTGAGAGAATTCAAACCAAAGGAAATGTCTACAAAATAAAACACTCTCTACCATGGAATTTACCTTACTTGAATGTTTAAGTATTTTGGAGTGGATTTCGAAGGAGAGGAATTTGTTCCCAGAAAGGTCTTTAATTCGGGAAATATATCCCTTATGCAAATTCCAATAACTTTCAAACCATATGAGTCATATGCCTAAAAAAAAGTTAGAATGAAACAAGAAGAAGTTCAAATGGAAATTGACGAAGAAGAATCCTCCATGGAAAGCATAGAATTTCCTACTTCATCAATAGCCATATCTAAAGAAGAAAATTTTCAAAATCAAGTCAAAATAGACAAAAACAAAAAGAAAATCAAGAAGACTCTCAACCAAATGTCTTCCAAAATTTAAAAAAAAAAACAAAAAATTGAAAGAAAACTTGGAATATCATCTTCCTCATCTTCATCCGCTGAAATCTAAGTTTATTAGCTTATGTTATCATTTCATATTAGCTTTTCATATTTTCTATTTCAGTATTTTATGTACCATTTGAATGTAATCTCTCATTAGTAGTAATGTATGTTTTTTCTCTACCAGATCCACCTTTAAACATTTGCAAAAACATTAGAATTAAATAAATTAATATAATATAACAAAATAATTCAACATTGTGTAAAAAATTCAAAATACCCAAAAAAAAACATGGGTATATCGACATACATGAATATACATGTCAACATATAACTGCCATAAATTCAAAACCCTTCAAATTTGAATTTTTTAAAAACTACCTTGTGTCTATTCAATTTCAAATGAATTACAAACTCTATATATATCATTTTCTTCCAAAAAGAATTCATTTTTACTTCTCTATTTCTTCCCTAATCAGTCTCTTTCTATATTATCAAACTAATGGCTACTCCTATTCACAATCTAGGTGGAATCTTGAAGAAACTCTCAATTCTTTCAAGAATATTCTATCTATCATTCTACACAATCAACGTCATTTATAACTAAGTCAAATAAAAGTGATTGAACAACAAGAAAAACACTTTGATGTTATTTGTTGGATGATCTCCTCTTTCCAGAGATGAAGATAACAACATCACCGAAGCACCTCTCACCAAAGACAACGAAGATTGGGAAGTCACAAAGGCAGATCCAATCTTCGTTGGAGATGGATGGGTGGAAGTTCCAAGAAACATATGAACTTTTTTGATTTGATTGGTATGCTTTGTGTGATGTGTTTTGAATTTGAAATTAAAAACTTGTAAATAATTGACTTACTTTGTAAATATTGGTTGGACTTTTTGTTTGATTTGAAATTCACAATGATTACATTGATTATACTCTTGTTTAGTTTACTTAATAGAATTACAATAATATAGCCATAGATTTATGGGGAGTTATTGAATAATATTGTAGATTTAGGGAGTATTATAAATTTAAGGGGAGTTATACATAGAATTAGTCACTAGGATAATTCAGGGGTAGTATAGATAGATATATTTATGTTGATGACAAAGGGGGAGAAATTATAAAATAGGAATAGAATAGGTATAGTTTAAGGGGAATCAGAAGAAATTCATGGTGAAAGGGGAAATAATCGAAGAATCGGATTGACAGGAAATATCAGGTATGAATATTTTATAAACCATGGTTGCAAAAAGGGGGAGAGAGTAATAGAGTCAAGTTAGTATGTAAAACTCTAAATAGCACTCAAATTCTGTTTTTATATTATTTATTTTCAAGCTGGATTTAAAAATATCTTCAAACTGAATTTAAAGCTTATGATATACTTCCTAAGCTTTTTATGTTTATGTATATTATATAGTATTATAATTATATCATATAGTTTTATATCATTTATATATATAGTTTTTAAATCTTATGTTTAAATTATATTTTACTATAATTTTGTGCTTGAAAAATTATATTCTAACAACTAGTTTTGTTTCAGGAATATCCAAAATATATATTAGTTTAAATACTTTAAAAATTGATTTAAAATTCAAATTTATAATACATATGTCGACGTACACATTGTTACATTTCAACATATAATCGTCACCTTTGATTTGAATTCAGAAGTTGTATCTTTTCATTTTAAAACGTTTCAAAAACAGTTGTATCCCTTGGAACACTATATAAAGGCCTCATTTTCGTTTTTTCATAAATAATCAGCTCCTTCTTCCCTACTTTACATACCACCATTATTCCTCTTAATTTTGTAAGATTCTACACTTATACTTTGCCGATTTCAATAAAAATTATATCATTCTTCTTTGATTTTCAAGCTCTATCAAATACTCTCTTTTTGGAAGTGCTACTCAAGAGTTCTAGGGCAACTGTAATCAGAAATAGGAAGGGTGTGTTCCTTGTATCCCTGAAATCAAGGAAAAGGGTAGGGCGTGTTCCTTGTAGCCCGTAAATCAAGGAAAGGAGCGGTGTTAACCTTGTAGGTGTGAAATTAAGGGTGTTGTAATTGGATATTGATATTAATAAAACTCTACACAATCCAGCGTTGTGCGGGACTAGACATAGAAATATTCTAAACTGGTTAAAATCCGATGTGTTCTTTCTTTTTTGGCATTTTATTTTTGTTTCTATCTGCATCTGTGATTGTTTCTATTGTGATTTTCATTCTGTGATTCATATAGCATTTTGTGTAATCGATAATTGGTTAAGTTTTCTATAAGTTCTTTATAACACTATTCACCCCCCTCTAGTGTTAGTATTGCCTTAAGATCCTTGATCCTCAACTCTAACACGCTTGCTTCAAATTTGAAATATTACATCATTAATCTAAAAGTGCGTTAGATGGTGTCCATCCTATTTAGAATTTATTGTTTCATTCAAGATAATATTAATGCTTATCATTTTTCACATAATTATGGTTACTAGTGTTATAAAAAGAATTAAGCGTAAGTCATCCTATATTACAAAAATTTGGAGAATTGTAGTAATTTTTTACCTAAGATAATCACAAGTATAATTATTTTTATATTATCAAAAGTCTCATGACTCTTCGTACCATCTCCTTACCATTATCTTCCCAAAGAACCTCTTATGTTACCACCAATAAACATCCTCTGACTTGGGTATCATGCGTGTGTATTTTTTGTAATACATAAGTTCCTATTACTTTTTTCACTATATAGTTAAACCTTACTAGACAATATAAATAAAAGAATTGTGATCACATACTAATTTTTTGAATCATTATTTGTAGTCATTTTAACATGAAGTCAAAATCCTTTTAATTTTTGGTGCACATGTAAAGCATATTTAATTTTTCAACCCATGTTAAATATGTATATTTCCTTTATGTTTTTCTTTTTCTTTCTAATTTCATTCTTTAAATATATATTTTTCCAACAATGAATAATTATATTACGATTAAGTATCCTGAATTTTATCTTACACATCAGTTTTTTAGTCTACATAATTATCATCTTAATATAATTAATAGTGGAAAATACAAATAACATTATTTTTGGTAGTATGCTTAAAAGATCACTTTAAGATAATATACAGTACATAACTCTATTTTCAATTGATGGTGCCCAATGAGAAAAGATGAGTGCCATACAAATACAGTTAAACATAGTTTTTAGTGATGAATAAATGGAAACAAACATACGATAGTTAATTTGTACACATTCTTTTATAGCCAAATTAACCATTGGTATGCTAAATGATTTGTTCTAATTTTTAGCATACTACAGATAAGTACTGTTGATGGAAGGTCACTCCTCCTTAGGCCATTATATGAATTTCTTAGTAGTCTGTTATGGTTAATCATAGATTCATGATGTTATCTATACCTTAATCAGTTTTTTCTCCTTTCAGTGCTATTTCCTGTGTTTCACGTTATCTTCTATTAACATTTTTCCATACTTCACCCATGTTTTATCTTCCTTTTCTTATGCGGTTTTCGATTATAATCCAGTAGAAATTTCTCAGTAATAAACATGAATCAAGTGAGATTCTTTCCATCAGAAACTAAGAAATCATATTACCCACCAAGCATCAACTGCTTCCTCTAACAATCAATATTTGTGCCTTGATCCTATCATTCATTTCTTCCATTACACCTTCAATGCTGAATTCACATTAGTTTCTTCGCCATATTCACCATTGCCAGACCATTCACTACTGCAGCTTTGGTTTTAGAAGCATAGATCCATATTATTATTCTCATGCATTGGTTAGTTTTCAATTATCTGTATTGCTATTTTTCAAATTTCCAGTTTTATTTCCTAAATAAAAATCCAATCACGAGTTTATACAATTAATTTGAGTAAGTTGATTTGCAAATTTGTTCACCACTAATCCTTTGTTTTATCTTCTTTCTTTTAATTATTTATAGAATTTAACTATTGCCGGAAAGTTGTTCTACTGCATTAATAGTTTAGATTTAACTGATAATCCAACTGATTTTTATTTATAATTTAACAAGCTAACATATTTTCGCAGTAATTGTTATTATGCTCAATTTATTGTTATATTAATTAAACAATTATCCTAGGAATTGCAACCAAATAAATTTATTAACTTCCACCTAATTCTTGACTAACATTTTGAGTGACCAAAATCTAGTTAGATATCACGGGAAGAAGCTTGAAAATTGTATTATTTATCTGTAGTTGATTTTAACAAAGTAATGGATTTGAAGATGCTCACTGTTAATGTCACTTTTGTTGTGAATTATACTGCGATGAATCAGCAATTGAGGAATAGATGTTTGAGGCATGTAGTGAACGCTTTCCTTAAGGAATTATTCACCCCCACAATTTACAGAGTAGAAGCAAGCGAAATTCCTCCAGGATACAACAAACAGAATATGTTTATAGAAGATCAGAAAAGAAAGAAGAAGAGCAATTTCAAAGTGATTTGAAACATTTCTGGGCGTTGCTATTTATAACAAACGAAGAGGTGTCCTTTCAGAGAAACATCACGACCGTTTGCAACGGCTATTTCCGTCCGTACAGTGTCGCATCTCTTTCCTTTGGGAAGAAACCAATCGACCGCCAAAAAGTCACCGGTCGACCGTTTTTAACCCGAGAATAAAACGGTCGACTGGTTGAGTTTTGGCCTGTCGACTGATTTGTTTTGGGGCCTAATGGATCACGAGACCCCAAGAGCCCCAAGGCCCAAAGCCCATCTTTTGACATTTTAAATAATATTTTATAGGCTCAACTCCTACAAGCCCAAGCCATCATTTCCAAGCCCATGTTATTTCAATTCACAATATATATTTCAAAGGATTAGTTTTTTGTAGAACTGCTCCTCATTATTTGCCGATGTGGGACAAATAATCATTACAATATTTCCAACAATCCCCCACAATATTGTAATATTATTTATTTATGCATACAAGAAAGTACCTTTCGGTTTAAACTTTTCGTCTTAGTCCATATATTTAAGTTTCAATAGAATATTTGGTAGTTAATATCTTAAACCAAAATCCTTTGTGATGAAATGAAATATATAAACACATAAATATCATGATTCTTCTGTAAAATATCATAACCATATGTCGGTTACTAATTTCCTCCTAGTTTTTCATGAACATTTATAAAGTTTCTACTAGCTTTATTAGATACTATATCTTATGTTCATATAGGTGTTCATATAGGTGTTCATATAAAGTTTCTACCAGTTCAAACCGAAAGGTACTTTCTTGTATGCATAAATAATTATTAACAAATTTGACAATTATCTATTGTAGGAAGAAGGAAAGGAATTGAGCGAAGATTTGTAGCCTAAAAATGAAAAATAGTTACTGTATGTCATCAGTGATAAAGTACATGCAGGTTTAGAGAATATTAAAAGAAGATCCAGCTTGGACTTTTAGCTTCTATCGTTCATTTATTGTCTTTCAAAAAGTTGCTTACTATGCACCATTTGATATACATCCTACACAGTCTTTATTTTTGGGTATTATCATCATATTTTTTGGATATTTTATAGTCCTTTTTGTCTGTGTAGGTTGTGTAATCAAAATTGAAGTATTTTAAACTCTGAATCTATTTGCATAGTAGAGACATCAAGCATGACGTATGGAGCAATCTGAATAAGGGTGTACGTTCTTCAAATGTTTGGTATTCGTACGTTCTGGGGTGACGTGCTCAGGCTGCATCAGCACTATATAGTTGCTTTCTCAACCTCTACTATCTTATATCAAAAATGTAGTTGCTTGCTCATGGGCTTTGCTTTCTTATATTTGTTATTACAAGTGGTTTGTAGCGTACATCCTAAACAATTAGTCTATGATTTTCTGTCATAATAAAATTTTAGTCACTGTTATTACTTTCATCCACTACAACAAAATAAGGCTTTCATAGCGTTTGAAAAACGCTATTATAAGCTAACATAGCGTTTCAGAGAACGCCATGTAACGCCATGCTATGTTAGACCTCCTACTTTGGATAGCGGGAAATAAAACGCTATAAAAGATGGCTCTAATACAGCGTTTTTGTTTGCCATCAAACAAAAACGCTATAGAATATACTACTCAAATTGACTTCTTATAGCGTTTTTGTGTATGTTTCTATGGCATTTTATTTGCATGTTATTGCGTTTTTGCCTTATTTATATAGCGTTTATTACTTGTTTCCAATACGTTTGTTCGTATAATTCCACAGCGTTTTTAAAACCCTATAAAATCACATACAATTTTATAGCATTTACTCTTTGTATACCGCCATTCCAGCTCTTCCATCACTTTTATATACATACATACCTTTCAAATCAACGTCCATATATATATATATATATATATATATATATATATATATATCATTACATATTTCTCAAATGTATTCAAACATAACACATTTTCACAAACAACAAACATGTATACTGGAACATAATATTCCATATATATCATTCAAACATCGTTCATATATCCAAACTTAATATTTCATACATATGATTCATACTTTCCACATATTCAACCTAACAATTCGTACATATTGTTTGATCAAATCTTCAATGTCCATAATATGTCATATTTACTTGCATTAACAAGTTACTTATAAAGTAGTCAAATTTTTGATCTAATCTTGCTTTGCTTTTGATATTTTCTCGGTAACATAAGCATTTTGGTCCAGTTACAACAAAGATAAGCAATATTTAGTTCAAAATATTCGATACTCGTATAAATAAGATAAAATAACTCAAATATATAGATATTCCCACCACAGAGCCATGAATAACATAATGAAAAAGAACAAAGACCAAGCAAACAACCTATTTGTAGCATAGGGACTGTTGACATTGATTGGATATCACTTGGATAGTTGAGAGTATAATACTGAAATATTTATAACTAGCATAGTTGAGCCTTGAGTTATTGAAGATGCAACATGCCAATAAAAAAAATGTGTGAACCAATGTTGGTTACAAGCGTTGGCATATCCATTTAGACAATTATCTAAAGGATAAGTCGCTTGCTAATGAAAACAAAAAAGAGAAGACGACAAACAATTACAAGCATGCAATCAAAATATTATTAAAGAACCGATGAGCTATTAAAAAATGAAAGACAGTAATGTAATATTTGAGTGGAGTGGACATGAAAGTCGCCACCTGCCAAAACGGTGCACAATCAAAAAAGTACGATGGAAAATTTGGAGAAAACTCGTAGCCGTAGGTACAAATCAGATCAAAACTTTACCCAAGTGCCACATCATAAGAAATTCCTTTGAAGTCCTAATTACCTACAAACAATTCAGAGACTAATCAATATAGTTCACAAGAAAACTAAATTATAATGCAAAACAACAGATGATTGTAAAGATAATTAGGTTGACACGCATGTCAAGATTGCAGTTGGATATCCCAAACAGGCTACTAGGATATGTGAACTGACATATTCGGGTGCTAGTAGGCTACGCTCAATCCCAAAAAAAAATGAGCTGGAACTAAGAGAAGCCACATCACTAATTCATAAAGGCATCATTCCACATGCAGGATGCAGCTCCCAAACGAGAAAGTCCTAGAATCATGTCATCACTAAACACCAGTAACTGCCTACCAGGAGATATTTCAAGTTCTCACACTATTACTTATGATTTAATTTCAGTAATTCTAGCATGAATGGTAAATTATATGCAAGGCCCTAATCTGGAACATGTGGTTCCTGGTAGGTAATCGCCTTAACACTAAATATTACTAACATCAAGCCAAATCACCTTTACTCTGATCAAATTAAAGTTTAAACTGCCATTCACAACACCAAAAGCCAAAGAGCCTACACAATGTGAAGTAATAGGTACCGATAAAAATAGTTCTAAAGTGGATTGGTAAGCTAGGAAAAAATGGAAAGGAAAACAATATTAACATACACGCATGCACAAACTACAAATTATCTTTTTAATGACTATAATAAGTATGTCACAAAATTTCTTAGTAATTATATGTTATGTAGTTTTAGGACAACTATAATAAGTATGTGACAAATTCCTCTTAATCAGGGTGTATAATATTAGGATAATCTTTGGGTGCCTACTTTCGGTGGCTAAAAGTAGACAGTCTCATCTCTCAATAGCTTAATGAAA
Organism: Allium sativum; assembly: GCA_030737875.1. Lineage (NCBI taxonomy): Eukaryota > Viridiplantae > Streptophyta > Magnoliopsida > Asparagales > Amaryllidaceae > Allium > Allium sativum. Next base: position 486,658,372 of record CM060924.1, read on the forward strand.
CAAACCACAAAATGAGTGTATTAACAATTCAGCAAAGAAACAAATCCCATAATGTGTGTGTGTGTATAATATTTGTGCTTTCATGTTTAATAAGCTCCAAACCTGTATTGTTCGTATGTCAGAGAAAAATTAAGCTTTGACGAGTTCAATATAATTGTCCTTGATTATGGGTGGATATTTCAACCACAAAAGTAGGATCATCGATCCAATCGCCATATATGCTGCTTATCCTTTTTATTCCTTTGAATTTAACCAATCCTCTGACTTTCAGTTTTCTAGCCATACTTGTATTCATCCCCATCTCTATAGTTACAGTGGGAAACTGATTGAGTTTTAGAAGGAGCGGTGGTGGCGGCTGCTGCTGCTCCATTGTTTGCTTTATCCAAGTCAGCCTGGCTCTACTACACCAGTAGCTCATTAACAAAACAAATACAATAATATTCAATTTAGTACTAGGGTGAGGTTTAGCATAACAATTGATGCCCTCTGGCTTTCATGTTTAATATGCTCCAAACCTGTACTGGTTTCACAAGTATATAATATTTAAGTAAAAAAAAGTCAATGCTTCATAAATAGTAATAGTTAATAACTTAATCTTCTTGTAAAGTGATCACCTCATATTTTTATTCTTAAAATAATCATTTAGTCAACATCCTTTTCTGCAGAGACGACAAGCCTCCAAAATTCCCTCTCATCGCCCTATCATTATGAAAAATAAGAATAGTTAATTTATCGTATGGAAAAAACATCTAACTCAGCTTGATCACCATAAAATTGATGAAAATAAATCTTCTTAATCAGGGTGTATCTTGTTTGTAATATTTTAAGCTTAATATCTTAAGCACAGTATCTTAAGCAGCATACAAATAATCCAACTTTTACTCACACAAGTATATAATATTTACTAGCACAGTCTGGTCTGCAATACCATGCAATACCAAATGCAAAATAGCACCACAAATCATACAGAACACTAAACCAAAAACATGCACTATTCCAACTACAAGTAACACAATTATTACAATAACACAATCACTCATTCACATTCATAACTTACCACTGATTCCCATTAGTTTGCTCAAAAAACTTACCGAGTTTTGCATGCTTTGCAGCCCATTGCTCTACAAGCCTCTTCTGCTCTTTTACTTCTGCATCTCTTTGAAGACAATATTTGCTCTTTGTACTCTGCATCGATTCTATCTAAAGCTACGACATGCTCTTCTTTTAGTGCTCGTATCTTTGCATCTATTTCTTCTACTTTTTTCCCTCTTCTTAGACACCTTTTCTGATTCCAGTTGTAGTTCCACCCCCCTCAGCCTCCATGAAGTTTTTTTCTTATGTGCAACCAATGCTTAATATCTTAAACAAACAACAATAATAATAAAACAACTAAGAAAAACATATGCAGCAAATAAATATTAGCATTCTTTTAACTCTCTGCAGCACTCAGCCAGGTCATATATAAGGCAACCATCGACTGAAGGAGATCTAGAAATAACACCGTGTCTGTTATTATCATCACAAGGAGACAGAGTAAGAGCCACATTTGGTGAAGGAGGGCTATTAAATTTTGAAATCCATGACGAAAATATTGGTGCTGACATAACTGATTCTATGGTTGCCTTATCTCTAACCAAATTCTCTGCAAAGTTCTCTGAAATATGATCGTACATTTTTGGCTCAATACTCTCTGCCACACTTTTATTATTTTCCTTCAACCTTTCTTGTTTTTCATTGAAAACTTCCCATCACTTGCCTAGCCTTTTAGCCATTCGACCTGGAACTTCTTATGCGGTTTCCTTCCACTTGTTTCCATGCTTTGTTCGGAGTCGTATGACAAACTGTTGTCCTTCGTTGGTTAACGATCTCCTTTGATGTTTGGACTTGGGCAGTTTTTCCACATTTCTAAGCAAGATTTTGAATCTCCATGAAAAGTTGTGTGCATCCGCTGTGATATGAGGTTCCATTCTCTTGGCCCGTATCGAAATACGTATGTGCGTAATAAGGTGTCTTCATCAGCTGTCCATCTTAAAAAAAATCAACCTACTGCTGTAATTCTTACTTATTATAACATGATACACCCTGATTAATTTATATATTTTAAACACGAGTTCCTGCCAAATAAATTTAGAGAACAACTAAGTTGCAAATACGAAAATCATTTGTGTAATAACTTAAGCAGCATACAAATATGAAAGTGGATTCTTAACGCACATCTAAAAATTGTTAGAGTTTTTTTTTTGGCTTTTGGCTTTGATACCAATTTGTTGGGGTTTTTTTTTTGAAGAAGCTCTGATACCAGATTGATGGAGTAGAGAAGATATGATATAAATTTATTGGAGGAATTTTGGTTTAGGGGAGGCATTGTTGGCGTAAACCAAAATCAATTAATTATAGTAATGTCTATTAAAATAAAAAGACACGTCCATTCGTCAAAAGACATGTCCATTCATCAAAAGTGATGTCCATTCATCAAGAGTCATATCCGTTCGTCAGGTGTCATGTCCGTTCAGTGAAGTGTCATGTCTGTTCGGTGAAAAGTCATGTTCATTTAATGCTGTGTCTATTGAAATGATTTGTAAACCACTATATAATGGTGGTCATTTTAGTTGTTAAGTGAATGAATGAAGTACGGAAAAAAGCAAGAAATAAAATAGTTCTTCCTCCTACAAAATAAAGTCTCCTTCTTCCAACAAACTAGTATCATATCTTCTCTACTCCATCAAACTAGTATCAAAACTTCTTCAAAAACCAACAAATTGGTATCAAGTACAAAAGCCTCCAAAAAAACTCTAACAAAAATTGCATATATATATATATATATATGTGTGTGTGTGTGTGTGTGTGTGTGTGTGTGTGTGTGTGTGTGTGTGTGTGTTATTTTGTGTGTGTGTACACGCAAACACACATGCACGCGCGGACATAATCAATCATTTAATATTCTCTTGCATAATATCACTCAATTTTCTTTTCTTCCTAAACGATTTTCAGATTGTTGGGTTTTATTTTTGTTTACTGCAGCTTGATTGAGTTGCCGACTTCGTGAATATGGAAGTGAATGTAAACTACAATGAGCCAACTCCTAGGATTTTTTTTTCTACTTATAATTTCACAGTTTGTTGCTGGTTTATGGACTACTAACAGATTGTACATATGCAGTATAAATGAATACACTATCAGCATAGTCAAAGCTTATATTTAGCGTTTGCTTAAAACTCTCATGCTTATAGTACCATGTCCACAAAAATGAACTTGAAGAAAAGGTTTTCAGTCAGCATAGATATGCTATAATAGAACATGACGGTAGTTAATCTAAGTCGGTTTTTATAATGAAAATTTTAATTTGGTTCTTTAATCGAATTATTCATTTAAAAAACCGAGTTAAAGGGCTCAGCTTTTAAACTCAACTTTGATCTCCTTGCTTCCATGCTTCCTCATTTTCTTTTTGCGGTTAGATGTTATGCCTTATGTGGGATTTATTTCATAATGCGATTTCAAGAGCTTTGACAATTATAGAGATCCAAAAAAGACAAAAGTTTTAATATTCTTTCGTTCTTCGTTTGAGTCAAGATAATACCCATCAATTTTTATTGAATGTTTTTTGTTGTTGTTGTTGTTGTGGTGGTGGAAGTTACAATTCATGTATATACCCAATCTTTAGCTGCTAAAAATGGATACAATTTATCTCTTCCAAAATTGAATGCAAATCAAGATGTTCAGTTAATAGAGTCCAAGTTTTCCTACCAATTAATTTCACACATACATGCATTTTTTAAAATTAGCATGTTATAACATCAATTTCTTACCAAGTTGCAGCAAGATTTAAACTAAAATATATTTAATCTAAGCTAGAAGTTACTTTGAATAAAAAAAAGAAAATGAAGTATGTGAAAATGATACCTGAATGGAAATCCATAACACAGATTTCAAAATCATCACAAGTTGAGAGCAAATCATCAATTGTGAATGGAACATGCTCCTGTACAAGCAAAGAAACCTTTTAGTTGACTGCCATTCAATTCTAGCATAGTAAAAATATTATAAAGACAAATATATAGTATGTATTAAAAAAAACTGAATATTAATTATTAGGTACAAGCAAAGAAAACATTCAATTAACTTAATATTTCGATAAAAGTGATTTCTTTCCAAAAAAAAACTGAATGTTAATTTGCTGTTTCCATTATTAAAACAATTTTTATTTTGGATTGTTTTTAAATGAAAACATATACTTACGGTACCTTCAAACGAGTTCTCTTTGTAAAGTTCTGTGCATAAGTTTTAAACTTAAAAATAAATGTCTTTTAAATAGAGTATTTTGAAATTTGAGTATGGGGCTTTTACAAATTTCGACGTGTAAATAGGATGGACTTCAACCAGGTTATAATAAAGACCTTATCACCAGCTACTTTTATGAGATTGAGATCACATTATTATAAATTGAATGTAAAGCTTCTTCGTATGGACTTCTCATGTGCATGAATCCTGCGTCCTTCGACCCATCTTTACGTTTCAATCAAAGTCTATATTAACATAGAAAATATAATCCAAAAAAGGTGGTCTTTTTGTTATCGACAAGCATTCTTGTTGTTATGGGCAAAGTTTTGAATAAACACAGAAGCTCAGTAGTGCGATATTTGTCATGACAGTAAGCAACGATCCTTGTAATTATCCAAACCTTTATTTACTTTAGCACCATGCTTCTGTCTTTAAGTACCCATTTCATAATTTTATCTTTGATTATATCATAGTCGCTAACAACTTCTACACACATTTACAAATACAAAACCAATTGCATTGCATGTGCATACACAGTTGTGCTTATTGTGGTCTTTGCCTTAATTGTAACCGCTGCTAGTAGTTAATAGAAATTGTGATTTTAAACATAAACATCTATCAATGATGGTTAATCATCAAAGATTTAAGCTTGTTTTTATGCATGTCAAGTGTATACCGTATTATTATTATTATTATTATTGACTTAAGAATAGCTATACCAATAATTATACTCTGCTTTATTTGAAAAATTAGTTTGTTCATAAAACAAACACACATTATATTAGTCTACTTTTAGCAAGCATAGTGTTTATTTAGCCAAAATTACTAAAATGCACTTTCTTTAATGTGAAACACCGTACGTAAATTCATATGTGGTTTTCATAATTTAACAATCAATGTATATAATTTTGAAGGTAGCAAATGTATAGACTGTTGAGTAATGTTGAAAACTTGCATTAATAACTCCTTTAATTCTACATATTTTCCAAAAAAAATACAACTCCCTAACACAGAAATTGTAGATCATTGAGGGGGAAAAACTTGAATTTTACATTTCTTCTTTTCAGCTACAATTCCAAGTTGGGTAACTAACAGAACAACTTCTTTTAACAAACACACATGATGATTTCTCAACTCAAATCCATATCTAGATTAACACATCTCAAAATCAAAAGGGCAATGCTTCTTCAAATCTAGATCACAGTAACATTTTGTTGCAACAAATAATTAGATACAATTCAACAGATAATTGGTATGCTTCTTCAAGTCTAGTCCAGTATTTTATTTGCCTTGAGTTTTATGGTGGAAGAACATTCAGTCAGCGGGAATATATCAAATATGCTATTATACTGTAAAAAATTACTATTCACAAAAACACATACTAAAATACGGTATTTTCACCATATTTTGATGTATTCCTTAAGCATACTAAAATAATTATTCACAAGTATTTATGTGTTTGAACGTTACCTAACTTAGGCATATTCATGTATTTTGACATTACAATCCATGCCTAATCATTGCAAGAAAATTAGTTGTTCATACAGTAAGATAATAAAAATTAAAAGAAATACATATAATAATACCTCTCGTGGTCGTTCAAATCTGAGAGGCGTGGTTAGGAAGTTGAAATTCTAAGTGCTGGAGTCCAAAGGATCTGAACCAGTGGTATCAAGCCTGCTCATAGCTCACCCATAACCCCTAAAGTAGGCAATCTGTAATATTACTGGGGAGCATGTTACCCCCATTTGAAGAGGAGAATCTCTAATAAGCTTTCTTCGAAGCCAAGCGAAAAGACAGCTCACTCAGTCGAGGCGAACTTCGAATCCAACGCTTAGGGATTGGGATGGACTACCAGAAAGAGGGATTAGGACGCTTATCGACTTCGTGACGGCAATTTAAGTTACACGATCGAGACTTGATGGAGTGAATGCTTTCTACAGGTTAATCATTTTCGATGATGGCGGCATTTATTTCTATCTTCAGGTAGTGGAAGGAAGGGTATTTTGTGGAAGAGGAGAGGACAAACCTATACACGCTTTTTTATTCCTGCACAAAATTTGGCTTTCCGGCTTTTTTTCTGGAATAGCGTTGTGTGATGTCAAATAGCGTTCAAGACCGTGGCTTGAATAGCGTTTCAAATGGGATACACGGGAACGTGCTATCAAAAGCCAACATTCTTGTAGTGATCATACTATTATTTTGTTGCGCTTACCTATTAACACAGATGAATTTTGTCTGAGGCATAAATATTGCTGCATAGAGATTTTCTAATTGCATACCCTCTCTTCGCTAATCTTGGATATTTGTCGCATTAGAAGAGGAATGCTTATTGTTTCTCAAAAATATAAATTTGTGATACTCACTTCAACTCACCATTGGCATGACGCTAATTACCCATTGTACCATAGCTTATATTACAACGACACTTCAGTTTGTGGCAATAAAATATTAACCATTTTACAAACTTAGCCTACATAATTCACTCATGTTGTTTCTCTATAAGATTGTAATTAGGTATTTTAATTACAATACATGTTAATTTAACCCTAAAACCTAATTATACATGTTAGTTTCAAATATAGAAACACCTAGGATAACCTAATTATGAAATATGTTAAAGTAGTTTGTTAGATCCAATATGATTAGTGTGTAATTAGCCTTAAATTGTGTTAGATCTATGATTGTTTTGGATTGGTTCATGTTTGTGTGAACATAAGTTTGTATGATTGAAATTGGATGTAACTGTTATTTGATTATTTGAGTTGCATAATATGCTTGATTTGATTGTTAGAATTGCTTGAGTTAACGCTTAAGACTTAAGATTAGGGCATATCGGGGTCAAAATTCATCGGATTCAGATGGGACTTGGAAGACAAGCTTCGGAGGATATCGGGATGGAGAACAAAAATTTCAAAGCCAAAATTAGCTAATTACATGAATTGGTACTGATCCATAGGGCATGGATCGACAGTGATCCATGTAAAGAGTTAGATGGGCATGTGTTTTGTTTTGTGGCATGATGGGGCCATATTGGGCCTACGATAAAGAGTTCAAGGCATTTGGATAGGCTAAGTGAAGGATACTTGATGGATTGCATGAAGGTAAATGGACCATCAATTTTGGACTTTGTAACACCCCACATCCGTTAGTGTCACTCACAAAGGGAATGTACTAAGATCTATGGAGCATTTAAGGTAAAAGATGCAGATAAATTACAAGACAAACAAAATTAAAACAGCGGAAAATAAAACTTTACTTTATTGATAAAATAGTTTGTGCAACAATTGCTTTCCAATACCAGAGTATCATCTGTCTTACAAAATAAAGAAGCATAAAATAACATTTATATTCCCCAATGTAGCATAAGCCAGCCATAGCAGCGGAAAAGAGAGTCTGGAGCGATATATCCAAGAGTCTTCAGGCTTGGAAAGAGTAACAGTCCATACTAAGCAGAGCTATTCCCTCCCTAGCTACCTGGGGGGAAACGGAAGAAAAGAAGATGAAAGAAAAACAGAGTCAGACATAAAGCCTGAGTAAGTCTAATGGCTTTTAGCATGTGAACAGGATAAAGTTCATGAAAGGAGTAAACTGGAAAATGGGACAGTACCAGAATAACAGACTAATATAAACCAAAGCAAGACAGTTTAAACCGAATATACTATCATACCCCATTCTATATCCCTGCACCACCTAACAAGTATCCCAACTAGTAATCTGTATAAAGATGATAACGTGATCCCAATCCCTGTAATTGTGGTTATCTTTAGGTGTACATCTATTATTTATTACCTAGATCTAATCTAGGGTTTTCTTATCGAGCGCTTCCTAGATTCAACTAGGGTTTATGCGACTTATCTAATACTTCTCGGATTCAGGATGTATGCCACCTAGGTCCAACTAGGGATTATGCTACCTGTCGAACAATGCCCCTAGTCTAGGACGCACTACCTAGAGTGGTATATGTTCCTAGACTTTCCCCACGTATGTGTCGTGAATCGTTTATCGCTGTCTAGATGCACATGTCCACTATATGTGCGGCCCGAGTCCCGTGACAGGGCTTAATCAAGAAAATACGGAACTCGGTCGGGAGCTTTAAGTTATCTGCCGATGCAGATGCTAAGGTCTGTTTTTCTACTGGTGGATATGGTCCCACGTGACCCCTCCCTCAACTAATGAAAGGCAATCCAAGAAAATCAAGCACGAGAACTATACTCATGCCACCTATGCCCCACTTTCCTATTGGCCAGCCTCACCCATAACTAGATAGCAAGTATATGGTCTGCTGGGAGTTCTCTGCCTTTCCCCATGCGTATCTCGACTGACTCAAGATGGTAGGTAGACGACGAGTTGCTATCACAGGCTACTGGTCTCGTCGAATCACGCTGGTCCATCCTAGTCTTTAGGTTGCCTTATATTGCAACCAAGGCATACCCTTGGTTCTCCTAACGCAGACCTTAACCTCTGTGAGTCCAGGAGGATCATCTGCAGCCTCACAGAGGGATACCAAGAGTACCCTCACGTCCCCTCGAAGCCTCGGGCTTCGTAACCCAATTCGTTGGAGCCTTCTTTAAGATCAGATGGGCGTTCTCTCCTCCTCGTGTTATACTAAGAATTACTACTTAGTTTTCCTAACTAAGGTTTACCACTTAGTTTCCTGAATCGTCGTTTTCTTAACTAAGGTTTACTGCTTAGCCCCTTTCAATTAAGGTTTACTACTTAGTTCTCTTTCTCGTCAAGTTGGATTGGTTAAGTTTCATTAGTCGATACAAGTTAACTTAACCCATTCATTTGTCATGTTAAACTGGTTAAGTGTTATCAGTAATTCACGTTGACTTAACCTTATCACAAACCAAGTTATATTGGTTAAGTATTTCTTATTACTTAACCCTACCCATTCATCTTGTATTGGTTAAGTGTCCCTTTTAACCTAACCTTGACCATCTGTTTTAACTAACATGTTATAACGGTTAAGTATTCCCTTAGTTAACTTAACCCTAACATCTGTTTAATTAACATGTTCTAATGGTTAAGTATTGTCCCTTCATGTTTCAACTTAACCCTGTTCAATTTATCACACTATGATGGTTAAGTGTTCTAAGTTTACTTAACCTCACCCTCTAGTCCAACTAACATATTAAATTGGCTAAGTGTATTTACTTAACCTTGCCCACTTATCTAGCTAACGTGTTATAATTGTTAAGTATTCTAATTTACTTAACCTCACCCACTTATCTAATTATCAGGTTATAACGGTTAAGTGTCCTGAATTTACTTAACCTCACCCTCTAGTCTAGTTAATATGTTAAATTGGTTAAGTGTATTAACTTTACTTAACCTCACCTTTTAGTCTAGTTAACATGTTAAATTGGCTAAGTGATTTCTTAGTCACTTAGCCCCTACAGTCTTGTCTTGTTAAAGCACCAACCACTCACATTAGACAGGTATTGTTGTGGCTACCTGTATGTCGGTCGGTTCCGGGCAGTCTTACGCCACAACTCAGTCTAACTCGGGTCTTTATTGGGCCCAATGCCTTAACCTCTCACATTGGATTGGTATTGTTGTGATTACTGGACAGCCGGGCGGGTCCGGGCAGGTTTACATCACAACTCAATCCAACCTTGGGTTAAGCATATTCGTATTTTCTAATTTACATTTTAATTATGCAAAATATTCAAATTCAAGTTACTGCCAAATTTGTTTTCCAATCAATCTCATTAGTTTAGGTATATAATTAATACCATTTTATGCCATAAATCACTTATGTGATTTTTAACCAATTTATGTCAAGTTTCCTATAATTACCAATTTTACCCAACGTTACCCCGTCTAAATATTAGGCTAATCCTAGCCTAATTTTCCGTCTGCATGATTTTGACATATAATATTAGGCTAAAAACTTAGCCTAATTTAGCGTACACAAAATTGGCATAAAAATAATTCATTAACATAAACATGTCATAGGTGTAAACTTGGCATTCTCGACATAGTCAATATGAACATCATAGGTGTGAACTTGCAAAATAATCGACATGAATATCACAACATTGCATAACACGCCACAAACTTGCATATAAATATTGTGCCTAGTTAAATAGATGTCACATGAATCATATAGTTTTAGCCTAACATAAAGGTATAACATAGTATAACCTAATAGGTGTCATATGAATCCACTACAACATGGTATAACATGTTAATGCATAGGTCTAGGCATAACCTCAAACATAAAACTGGCGTAAGACAAAACTATATGTATAACTTTGACAACCACTTAAGGGTGTGAACTTGCAACACATATGTATAAACATAGATCTAACAATAAACTTTCATATCAATCCTAAACGGATCTTGACATGGATCCGATTATAAGTTCTCACTTGCATAAGAACATGTGAATATAGATCTATTATAGTCATGTAGGCACAATTGGTTTAAAACATATATACATAGAGCCTACATGAATGATATAAATATTTTTGTAAATCTAACTTGCAACCTATAACTTGCATAAGCATATATTTAGATCTAACTGTATACATACAATTCACATAAGGTGTTGATTGTTTAATTCACAATACATAAAAGATTCAATCACCACAATCATTCAAATGATCACAAATAACAAATATAAAACAACATCGTTAATACTGATATAATTCCATATTACAATTTACAGCAAATCATGTCTTAATCGCATTCCCATCTAAAGAGCCACTATACTTACAACGCAAAACGGTCTTGTTTTTCTGAGATCTGAGGTTCTGAAATTGAGATGCGTTCCTTTGGGTAGACGTTGTTGTTTTGATTTTATTGGTAGATTTAATCTCAAATTTGAGTTAGCTTGAGTTGATTCGTTGTTCGTCTCTTTTCAAGCGGAGGCTCTCCTTAGTTTTCTTCTGACATCATGGTGGCTCAAGTTCTTATTTTTGTGTGAATTTTAGTTGGAGACCTAGGGTGTTTTTATAGAGTTGCAAGTTGATTAGAGCCGTCGATGAAGCCAGGGTTAATCAAAACCATCCGTTCTAAAGAGAAACCAATCAAAAGAAGACAACTCAGCCCTAGTGATAAGATCAGGCCCAGAAATTCGAGCCAGGACCCAACCAGACAAACTAGGCCGACCAGGCAGGTCGACTGGCAGGTCGACACTATGGTCGACCTGGGGGTGACCAGGTCGAGACCATGGTCGACCCTATGGTCGACCTGGTCCCTGGGCGGGAAATTTTCCCACCTAGCCCAGTTTGAGCTTATTTTTCGAATTTTGAACTTGAAACCAAGCTGTTTGAATTTTAAATTTTATTTTGAAACTTCAGAAGGCCATAACTCCTTCATACGGAATCCGATTTACGCAAACTTGGACTCTATCTCAAGCAGAATTCCGATACGAACGCAACGGCGTAACCGTTTCCCTTAATTCCCACATTTAGAATTAACTATACTTTAATTTGTGAAACTTAGTGTTATAGAATTCACGGGGTGTTACATACTTGGATCAAGAATACTTGACCAAAGGACACTAGGAGGCAATATGAAGTAGAGTATCGAGTTAGTTAGCAAAATTTAGCTAAGTACAGGGACCAATGTCGATCGATAGGGTATGGATCGGTATGGATCCACCAAAATAGAGCAAGCGGTGGTGTGATCCATATGGGTAAAAAAAGGGCTCCTTCAAGAATGTGCTAAAACTTGTGGTTCGTCGATCGCTTTTACGAGGAGGAAGTTATAGTCTGAGGAAGTTGTAGCTCTTTGATTGTGAACTCGAACGAGAGTGGTCAAATGCATAAGTGTTAGGCAACTTGGGATGGGATGAGGCTACGGGATAATGGGCATGGTTGAGTGGGACACAACCTAGAGATGGAGTTGTGGATGGTTATTGTGCTTGGGAGTGGTAAGGAATCGTTGGTAGATTTAAGTGTTCTAGTTGTCAACTCAAAGCAAGGGGATTTGGGGACGTCCATGTGTACTGGATGTGATGGTCATATACCCTGAATTTCCCATATGAGGGAGTCTAGCTACTGGACATTTGGGTCCTGAAGGAAGATGTGTTAATCAATAGGTTCTTTAGACAAGATAATCAAACTAGAACCTGAGTCTACCTTTAGCACTAGCATACATGAGGATAGTCATACAAGTTATTAGCATATTTAAGGCCTTAGAAAGGGGTAGCTAGGATATTGTCTAATTAATGCTATATTTGATATAGATGTTTTCACTCTTCTTTCCCTAGGTAAGCTATCACCTATAGGACATTGAAGTGAAATGGGGGATTAGGGAATATATGGCTAAAGAGGCTGCTTAGATTCGTCTTTCCTAATATATGTAGTCTTTAATTCTATTGTTGTTTGAGTAACATATTTTACTTAATTATTATGTGCTAAATCTTTGGTTGTAGGGATAGGTCAGGTATGAGACTTGAACTTGTCTTATCATATTTTGCAATATAACCATCGATAGTTATTTATCACTCACACCAAAATGTTTTCTGAGCTGAAGTTTTATGTTTTCTGTTATTATCTTGGTTGCTCATCTATGATGCTGATGCACAAACTAGATATCAGGTTGATGATGATGTGGTTGGTAGAGGTTGAGCTAGAGGTTATAGTATTCTTCTTATATATAGCTATTTGTTTGCTTCAGTTGTTATGATCCATATACTCTTAGAGGGATTGTAGTGAGGCTTGATGCATTCAGTTTGTTGACATATTGTATTAGATTCTGATATTTTATTCACAGCTTCAAAACAATTCTGTCATATATTTCCTTATTATATATTACTCATGCGCTATGAGATATAGGATAATATCTATTTAGATTCTTTTTCCTTGATGATCGTCTATATTAGCATGGTATGGTTTATAGTGCATTTTTTTATAATTTGTGCGGGAGGTATGGGGTGTCCGTCATAATGCCTTCTATATAACCCTAATATGTCTTGATAGGCTCAAGGATCCCACTTATCATTTTGTATCATGCATGTACATGGGGCTACCAAATATGAAAATATACATATTGTAACACCCCACCTCCGCTAGGGTCACTCACACAGGGAATGCACTAGGTTTGGTGAAGCATTATCGAGGTAAACATGCACAGAAATATTACAAGACAGAGCATATATGTAAAACAGCGGAAGTAAAACAAATTTCATTTCCTTATAAAATAAGGTCTAAAGCCTTTTACATCAGAATACATCAAAACCTGTCTTGCAATAGTAAAGAAACATAAAACCTTTTCACAAATTATTCCCCAAAATAAAGCGGTGAAGCAGCCATAGCTAAGAGAAGACCAAGCTATACATGATGACCTTCAAGCATAAGAGGTCTGAACTAAACAACATCATTTCCTCCCTGAAAACCTGGGGGGGGGGGGGAACGGAAGACAAAGAGGCGAAAGAAAACGGGGTCAGTCATAAAGACTGGTAAGTCCTATCTACTTCCAGTATAAAAACAGGTAAAGGTAACATGACATGCATAAACTGAAAGTAAACATAAGGATGACGACAAGATAGATAAGCTAAACCAAGATAACCGGATGAACTACTGTATCCAGATAAACTAAGGTATCATGATAAACTACGGTGTCAAGATAAATCAAGGTATCACATCGTCAGGTTTCTATCAAGTATACTATCCAAGGTATTTATCATGTATAACATCCCACGGTATCTATCATGTATAACATCCCAAGGTATTTATCATGTATATTTGCTCTGCACCTCTCGTACTAGTATTCCAACCCGCGTCATGTGTTAACTATGAATGTCCCTTGCCCAATGTCATGTAATGGTCCATGTCAACCTAATATATAGCATATGTAGGTTTTCCCAACTCGTATATTTCTTTCCATGTATAAGTTCAGTCCTTTGCCGTAGGCCGTACGGGCTTTCCCATGTAAATCTATACTACCTCAACGTAGTACCATTTTATCCTTGAAGTTGTTTTGGACTGCTACCCTTGATCTGGTTATGTTTTCTTACCATGAACTATTGCGTGTTCACTTAGGATTTATGCCACCTAGGACCACTAGGGATTATGCTACCCCACGAACGTTTCCGTGTCTCGGTTTGGGTTTTAGCCACCTAGGACCACTAGGGATTATGCCACCCGTCAACCACATCCTTTGTCCCACGTATATATCGTGAATCGTTTTCCATGTCTAGACGCACATGTATCTCAATGTGCCATCCGAGTTCCGTGCCAGGGCAAATCAAGAAATACGGAACTCGGTCGGGAGCTTTAAGTCGTCTGCTGATGCAGATATCAAGGTCTGTTTTTGTATCCGTGGCTATGGTCCCACGTGACCCCTCCCTCAACTACTGAAAGGCAATCCAAGAAAAATCATGTATGAGAACCACATCCCGGCCCCACTATAGCCCCACTTTCCTATGGGCCAACCTCACCCATGACTCGATAGCAAGAACATGGTCTGTTGGGGGTTCTCTGCCTTTCCGTTCGTACATGATTGACTAAAGATGGTAGGTAGTCGGCGACGTGCTATCCAGGGCAAAAACAAGTATCGTCGACTCCACGCTAATCCATCCCAGTCTTTAGGTCGCTCGCATAGCAACCAAGGCATACTCTTGGCTCTTCTACCGCAGACCTTAACCCCTGTGAGGCCAGGTTTCATGGACCATCTGCCACCTCACAGAGGGATACCAAGAGTACCCTCACGTCCCCCGAAGCTACCGCTTCGTCACCCAGTTCGTTGGAGCCTTTATCCAAGTCGGATAATTTGCTCCTCCTCGTGTGTTTAAGCGATGACCTACCGTATCGGGTTACTCATCTATCTGTGAACTGGTCCAAATCTCTTGAATAAGAATTATTACTTGGTTTCCCAAACTAAGGTTTACCACTTAGTCTCCTCTCCCGTTATCCTTGTTAATCCCGGTTTTCCACCTAGTCCCATGAACTAGGGTTTTGTCTAATGGGTTAAGTATTGTCATTTAAGTTCATGACTTAACCTGCCTACGAATCATGTCAAGATTTGGCTAAGTATTCAAGTCCAAGACCTAGCCCTACAAGTTGGTTAAGTATACCAAGAAGCTCATGACTTAACCCTATTCAATCATCAAGTCAAATTGGTTAAGTATTTGTTTATCTTAACCCTATCAGATTTTCGTGTTAGATTGGTTAAGCATAGATTTTATTAATTTATTGGATTATTGAGTTGGATTGGTTAAGTATCGGTTAACTTAACCCCATCCACTAATCGTATTAGAATGGTTAAGTATATTTAAACGGTCTTGTGACTTAACCCTATCAAGTTCTCATATTAGATTGGTTAAGTATGGTTGCTTAACCTCATCAAATCATCATGTATAATTGATTAAGTATAAGTTACTTAACCCCACTAAATTATCATGTTAAGTTGGTTAAGTATTGGTTACTTAACCATATTGAATTACCCAGTTTAGATTGGTTAAGTGTTTAACTTAACCCCATCGAATTACCGTGTTTAGATTGGTTAAGTGTAGGTTACTTAATCCCATCTAATTACTGTGTTTAGATTAGTTAAGTGTAGGTTACTTAACCCCGTCTAATTACCAAGTCGGATTAGTTAAGTGTAAATTACTTAACCCCATCCCCTAATCGTCTTATATGGTTAAGTGTCATTAAGAAATCAAGTCTGGTTCCACTTAACCTACCTATTCGTGTCATATCGGTTAAGTGTCATTAGTCAAAACTACTTAACCTTTTCATGTAGCATTAATTAGATTAATGCACCCCAACCTCTCACATTAGACTTTGTTGTGGTTACTAGTTAAGCCGGACGGGTCCTGGTAGATTTACACCACAACCTAGTCTAACCTCGGGTTTTAAGTGCTATATGACCAACTACCCACATTGGGTCCTATTGTTTGTAGCCACTAGTTAAGCCGGGCGGGTCCGGGTAGATTTATGCTACAAACTCAATCCAACCTCGAGTTGGCCACTTTCATGTTTGGTCTAGTGTCATATTACACTTACAACCCATACGTGTCTAGTTTCAAGTCCCATGTTTACCCCACATGTCATGTCCCCATTTAGGTGTATCATGAGTGTCATATTATCATATCATAATCACGCTCGTCTATCCTACCCTAAATCGTGTTTCCAACCCAAGTAAAAATGAGTCAACATAGTAAGGATACTATGCTACATATTGGCCTCAAAACATGCACGATGCCAAAAAGGGGTTGGCCACAAATATGCATGGTATCATAAGTGGGTTTGGCCTCAAAATATGCATAGCATCATAAGGGTTTTTTGGCCACAAACATGCATAGTATCATAAGGGAATTTGGCCACAAACATGCATAGTATCATAAGGGAATTTGGCCACAAACATGCATGATAACATAAGGGGTTTGGGTTCATTTACATGCATAAGCCCCAAAGTCGAATCTTTGCCCATGTTTCACAAGTCAAATGGTTCCCAAAGGTTCATGCTAGCATTCCATAGATAAAGATTCAAACTTGTAAGATAAACTAGGCTAAGCATAACATGAGTGGTATGATTAAGTCGCTAAAACTTAGCCCAAGGTCATAGATCATAGAAAGGGGGCAAAGTTAGGTTCACATAGGCTAGCATACTTATGTTTCATCGCATTTTATTCCATGTCACATTAGAACCACCGTTAGAATCTACAAGTAGCTAGAACTTACATAGCGAGGCTTAGGGAAGGATCATGCATCGTCTTGACGAAGAAAGGTGGCTCCTTTGTTGAAGAATCATCATGAAACTTGCATAGCAACATTGATTCACTCCCTTGATTTGATGTAGCAAGCTAGCACCTTTGATTCGGATCCGATTTGAATGCATGAGCTCTTGGAGTTGGAGATGGAGGCCATGATCAAGATAGATTTTGGCAGCACTTAGTTGTAGGATTGATTTTTAGTGATTTAGGTTAGGTCCTAGGGTGTTTTTATAGAGATTAGGAGTAGTTTAGGCCCTTAGATTAACCCTAGGATAGATCTGAACCCTCAAAACCCGTCACATGCCAATAGACCAGACCCAAAAGCATGTCTTGAGGAACAAGTCAGGCACACCCAGGCCAACTAGCCGACCACCCAAGTCGACAGGGGTGTCGACTGGGCAGTCGACACCACCTGGGGTGTGTCGACTCCCAAGTCGACTCCCCAGTCGACTTGGGGGTGGCGGGAATTTTTCCCGCCTCTTCTGCTTGGCTGAATTTGAAATCTGAATTCAAATTTGAACTGTTTTTTAACTTGAAATTTTCTGAAAACTTTGACGGGCCATAACTTGGTTATACGGACTCTGATTTTCGAAAACTCGGACTCTATTTCGCGTATTTTTCCGAGACGAACGCAATGGCATAGCCCGTTTCCCTTGATTCAGATGTTATAATTAAATTCTGCCTTGATTCTCGTCTTAGCATGTTGTAAAAATCCGGGTTGTTACACATATAGTTTTATTTTTCCCTCTTCTTTTTGGAATCTTACTATTAATGTATGATCATAGAATTTGAGATAACATGTGTTGTAGTCGATAGAGCTTCAGCCCAAAAGTCTAAATTTCAAGCTACTTACAAAATTTTATGAAATCCTTGGAAACAAAGTAATATCATTGTCAGATCTCAACACTTTTAACTTCCTTCCAACTTCGCTCTCTATAAGTGCCTTCTAAGTTTTGAACTTTTCAAACGAATCCTACTAGGATTTCATTACAAACACCCAAAGCTTCTAAAAGTACTCATTAACAAAAGAGATAAAGTACTTAGCTCCTCTAATACAAGTTATATCTATTGGTCTCCATACATCGACATATTGTTGTATTCTTTTAGACTAAAGTTTGCTGACACCAAAAGAAACTTTCGTATGCTTCTCCAATACATAATCCTGATAGAATTCTGAGTGATTGAAGCTTTCTTTATTGATCATGTTTTTTCTATGAAGGAGCTCAAAGCTCTTCTCCAAAGCATGACCCAATCTAAGATGCCAAAATCTAGTGGCATCCAAATCTCTACAATCAACTCCGGCACATAACTCTTTAAGAAATGTAGACTCTTCCATCAAATAAAGATTATGAACCGTTACTCCTTTCATCAATATAAGAGCACCACATGTCACCTTTAAACCATCATACTTTAATGTAGTATTGCAATCCAAAGATGCTAATTGGCCCAAAAATAAAAGAGATTCCTCAAACCTAAAACATAGCATAATCCAACAATAGTGTGCAGTGCATCATATTGCATGCAAATATGCATCGATCCTTCTACTAATGACTTACAAGTAGCATCATTGAGTATTAATATAGCACTTCCATCCTTGCATTCGTAAGGACATAAATGCTCCTTCATAGACATCATGTGGAAAGACACCCCTGAATTAATCAACTAATTGTCTAATTTATCATAAACAAATGTAGTTAATACATCATCAAAAACAACCTTTTTCCATTAAAATAAATGAAGTACCAACCACCTCATTTCTCTTCCTTAAATCTAGATAAGCTTTCTTCCTATGGTTATGTTTCCTACAGGGACAACAATTATTTTACTTAGACTTTCCTTCGGAAGCACTTTTGGGCTTCCTTGACTTGGAACGCTCTCAGAAATCATTCTCCTTTTTCACATTTCTTTCCTTCCTAATGAACATTCCATGAATACTATTAGCATATCTGCTTTTCCACATAATTATCATTTGATCTCTCATTTCTTCATACGGGAGTTCTATCTTTAAATCTTATAATGCTAATATGCTTTTATCAAAGATTAAGCTACTAAAGAGTACCATATATCGCTTTGGAAGAGACATAAAACGACTAAAGTCTTTCCATATTCAAATCGGTAGCTTTCATATTCATCAAGTTATTGAAGATGTTAAGATGTCACTACAACAAAAACACCATATTACAACTTTAATTTTACAACTGTGCGAAACGCACTGTTGTAATAAATGCTTTTTTTACAACTGTGCGAAACGCACTGTTGTAATAAATGTTTTTTACAACTGTGAAAAAATCACTATTGTAATAAACATATATATCATAACTTTTCATTTTATTCGTTGTAATAGAGATCCCGAGTACAAACTTCATGTTTATAATATCTATATTTAATAACTAATTATATTGATATTTAATAATAATATTTAATAATAATAATTAATAATAAACTTGGGAGCAATAATATTTTTCAATTATTATTAAATAATTAATAGTTAATAAGTAGTAATTTAATTTTAATTAAGAATTATGAAGTAGTAACTAATAATTAATATTTAAAAAGTAATATTCAATCATTATTAGTTAATGTTTAATATTTGATTAATTTTTCAATAATTCATAATCGTTAATTTTACAATGGTGGTAAAAGCACCATTGTAATAAATGTTTTTTACAACTGTCATTTCCCAAAAGTTGTAATAAACGTATTTTTAACAACTTTTCATTTTGTTAGTTGTAATAGATGCCCATTACGAACTTCATGTTTGTAATATCTATATTTAAAAACTAATTATATTAATATTTAATAATATTTAATAATTAACAATAAACTTAGGAATCAATAATATTTATTAATTATTATTAAATAATTAATATTTAATAAGTAGTAATTTATTTTTAATAGTTAATGTAGGTTAACTACTTATTAATCAATAATTAGTAACATACATTATAAGCTTTTAATAATTATTAATTGATTATATCTAAGTAGAAATAAGTAAAAATTAAATAATAACTATTATTAATAAGTAACATTTGATTTGGTAGTAACTGTTTCAACAGTTTTAATTAATATAATTTTGGCAACTAATAACAATTATGGCTACTAAATAATATAATAATTAATTTGAAATATTAAATAAGTAATTATTTGATTAATAATCAATAATCAGTAATTGATAAATAAATATTGAATATACAATTTAATTACTAATTAACAAACATAATTCACTATTAATATTTGTTACAACTTTTTCCGCTGTCAGTTGTACAAGATGCAAGGTTTCAACAAATCCACTTTCGTCTGTATTTGTTAAATACGTTTGGTTTTGGCGCCACTATTAATTTTTGGCTCCAAAGATTGAAATTTTTGGCGTAAACTCTAAAATTGCAGGCTCCACCTAATTTATTTTATTCGCTCATTACCATTCACATTTATACTCAACGTAATACCCTAATTGTCGGTCAAAGAAAACATGAGTGGTCAACACATAATTCAGCCGCCATCAGCTTAAACCAACACCCCATATTCTTCCAATCGTTCTCCTCATTTTTCTCGAAATCTGCAGCTTAAAACCAAAAACTAGATTCTACGATATTGAAGAGTACTCTGAGATGCTCCAGACCAACGGAGATGATCGTGTAAAACTCGTCGAGCTGGTCAAAATTTGGCCTGGAAGCTGCCGGCCGTTGAGCAGTTTTGGGGATTAGTGGCGAACCTTAGTGGCACCGCACTTCAGACGGTGAGGGAGGAGATGATGCCGCTCGTGATGTCAGCTGTTGATCGAGCTCTAATGGTCGGAGCTGTTGTGTGACAGTGGAAGGATGAAGTCGGTCTGTGTTGAGATGGTACAGAAACCGTCATTTTCTTTTCCATTTTAATTTTTTCATTCCTAAAACCGTCGTTTTCTTTTCCATTTTCAGCGAAACCTGTAAACCCGAAAAAGTCAGAATAGAAATATGAACAGCCGAGATCCAAGTCGGGAGCTCCCTATCTCTAACATCACCGATCGCATTTCAGCCATGGAACTCTCCGTTGACAACGAAAATTCTCCGTCAGCTCTCCAGCAATTTCAAGGATATAGCTCCAGCTTTTCCACTATTCAACCATGAATTGCTGTCGGATCTGAATCCTAGTTCGAGGCCATTGGCGCACCGATCCGAATTCGCTCCGTTGGCCTCGTCATCCAGTTCGATTAAAATAAATGAAGACAACTACAACGTTTGGGATGAAAATCCTACGAGGAAGATGAGTGCTCCTACTGGTTGTGGATCCGAGTTGAATCGAAATGAAAGAAGATATTGGAATGGAGGAAAAGCGTCAGTGATGGAAAGGAGAGGTTTTGGAATGTAAATGTTGGTTCGAAGTTGAAATCGGATTCGGGTAAAAGTAGCAAGGAACCCGGTAGAAAAGAGATGGATTTGGTGACTGCGCACAAGTTGTTTATGGGAATGAAACAAAGAATGCATGCGGTTGCTCAAAAAGTTGTGAGTATGCTTTAGTGTTAATTTTTTTAGTTCGATAGCACTTCTAGTATGCAGATTGTGATTCAATAAGTGTTAACTGGTAAAGTATTTGTGTCATTGTTCTGTATTAGAAGTATGGTTGTTTAATTGTGTTAATGATTTAGTTTCAAGGGTTTTCTGGTCAAATTTCCAAGTTTTTTAAATATAACGTTATTCTTTTACTGAAGAAAAAAAAAGAGAAGATAATATTTTTGCCGTGCAGGAAGAAGTTGGTTGGATTGTGGTAATATTACATATCATAGTGATTTAGTCCAGTTAGTAGAATCTCTAATGCTTAAGTGTTAAATAAACAATCCGAACTGGTTATCAGAATCAAAATCCACTGTTGTTGTGTTAGTTTGAATCGACACCATATCTGATTGTACATCTAATGAAATTGAGAGGGAGCTTGTAGAAGATCATTTGCCATAATTCTACGGTGAGTAAATATTTTTGGTATTTTGGAATTCCATTGATTTTAACTTTCATTGTTGCATAGTTACAGCTTCCCTGTTTTGGTATGCTTGGTGTGTCAGCTTGTTTGAGGCCAGGTGTTTCTCTGGTTGATGTGTATTGATCTATAGTGTTGTTATGTTGAAGCTGTGGTTCTTATGCTATTGGGGTAACTTGAGATGAAGTAATTATCTTTTGGATTTCTTGGTGCATCAGCTTCGATTGGAAGCTTGCCTCCTCTTAGTTGCAAGTCAAGGAACTCAACTTAATGGTGTTGCAAGTGAGTCTCTCATGTCATGTTTCCAGGCCTGTTTGTTTGGAAGTGTTTTTTCTCTATCATTGTTGTTTGATGTCAAGAACGCAAGTTGGTGTATGATCATGTAATAATATACGAAATATTTTTTAAAAATTATTGTTTGTAATATTGAAAATTTGAGTATTTAAATAAATTAGTTCACAAATAACTTGTAACAACCCACACCCCTGTTCGCACAAGACATTGTCCCCAACTTAGCCACCCACAACCCTGTTCGCGCAAGATATTGTCCCTAACTTAGCCACCATATAGGTGTGGGATATTGTTTCTCAAAAGGCCTCGGCGTTAGTAAGAGATGAGCTCTACTATATAAGTACCCATTTCACACAGGCTTCCACGATGTGGGACTTAGGGGTGTTACATTCTCCCCTCCTACAGAGCCCAACGTCTTCGTTGGCTCACAAACACCTCACCCAGGCGTTGTGGTCCACACAGGAGCCACAATTCCGGCTGGGTAATCTGGCTTTGATACCACTATAACAGCCCACACCCCTGTTCGCGCAAGATATTGTCCCCAACTTAGCCACCATATAGGTGTGGGGTATTGTTTCTCAAAAGGCCTCGGCGTTAGTAAGAGATTGACTCTACTATATAAGTACCCATTTCACACAGGCTTCCACGATGCGGGACTTAGGGGTGTTACATAACTGTAATATTTGTTTTGCTTATGGAGTATCGCTATATTTAGTGTATTGTTCATTTTAGTTACAAAAAATGTCTATTTTTTTTAAAAATACAATTGTGAATCACAACGGTGCATAACAGTTGTAGTAGATATTATTACAACGGTGCATAACTGTTGTAATAAAGTTTATTACAACAGTGGAAAAAAGTTGTAAAATAGACATATTACAATGGTGCAAAAAGTTGTAAAAGATTTTAGTCTATTACAACTTCTTAATACACGACGGTTAGACCACCGTTGTAAAATGTATATTACAACGGTGTTCCACCGTTGTAATAGGGTCATTTTGTTGTAGTGTGTTCATTTAAAGACATACTATGCTACATTGTATAAGTGAGAAAAAAATCTTCTACGAATTTATCATATTCATGAGCAATTTTTTCATGTGAAGCTCGTTTAGTTTCTTTCACAAGCCTCTAGCAGTAGTTTCATTACTAACCTCAAGGATGATGTTCTCACCCATGGAAAATTTAAGCATATTGAAAGCCCATTCTTCCATCTCATACATTTCCAACTTTGAGATATCCACTGATAATGGTTCCACGTCAAATATTTCATGATGAACCTGATCTCTTCTCGATACGCCTTCGTTTCCCATTTCCACATCATAAAATCATCATTATTGTTCCACTTCTCTATAGCCAACCGCAAACTGGATGTTATGTATAAACTCCTCATGTATGTTGCATACTCCCTGATATGTCTAATGCCACTTCTGATTCCAGACCATGCCATTTTATCGAACATCTTCCTGACTTCATGTAAGAACCCTCTCTATTCTCTTTACAAATAAGGCCATAATGTGCAATTGAAAGGATTGCTAGCGAGAGTCCTTTCTCTTTAAAAGCAGAAAAATATACTTTCTTTAAATTATTTTGATATGATTTTAGACCATTGTATCCTAGGCATCCCTCCTACACCAGTATAAATATACCAGTATAATGTAATATGCTTTCAACTTGTATATAAGATGTTATACTGGTCTCGTTTGTTTTAAAAATCAGAGTTTAATTCAAAGAGCAAAAGCCAATTGATTAGCTTAAATTTAACTAATCATCACACATAAAAAGTTCAAGTGAGTGCTTTTCTAATGAAAATATCACTTTCTGTTGTTTATAATTTATAGGCCACATAGGTTAAAAAATATATATTGTAACCGTTTTCCTACGTTCAGAAATAATCTCAAAGGAGTTAGATATTTGGTTATATAATACAACCAATTTATACATAAGCCTCTTTCTTTAAGAAATGGATACTACATTTCCAGAAAAGAATGTGTACTCCTCTTTAAGAAATTACTTTGCACAAGAAAAACTTTCTTCCTATCAATACAGTAGTTCGGCCTCTAGATCTTTAAACTCATATTTAATTAGTTTAAGTTTTAATCCCTTGAAGTATTTCTTGTTGTTGATGTTATTAACTATCCTAATATGTATATATACATATGTCAGCTCGTAGTATCCTCCCCTACCAATTCTCATTATAAATGAGTGGTTCTCAATTACATACATTGGCTTATATCACAACCAAACAAGGCACTTCATTATCACTGTTTTATGCTGGATCCCATGAAGCCTATGACCTATACATACAATGTGACGACCCGTAACCCACAGGTCCCAGGATCGTAACCTGGCTCTAATACCAAGCGTGGCGGGCCGTCACATACAACTTATGTATTTATAATATTACTTGTTGATCCATATCATGTCATGCCCTCATTGAATTGAATATCTTATTTCAGGTATATGAATGTCTAATCTGCTTGCATTAATAAATTGCCTCTTTCTTTATAAGAGCATTCCCAGCAATAAGCGGGGATTAGAGTGGTAAAACAACATTTTAAGCGGCAATTCCTCACACTGTTCCAGCAGTCGGTGGAAGGCCGCTGCCTAATATTTTTTTATTATTAATTAAACCTCTGAAAACCGTTTAAGCAAAGAGAAATAAAAAAAAACTGAACTGTATTAAAAGAAGTTTTAAACGCTAAACGGATTTTAGAAAACCGCATAGATGTTAAACGGTTTTCAGAAACCCGTATAGCGATCGCCGCTTCAATTTACAAACGTGGATTCTTCCCGATTACAATTGCTCCTCACACTGATGCCGCCGCTGCTATAGCGTGAGTTCATCGCTTTCTCCCCCATTTCGATTAAATTTGCCACTGCTGACACTGCTCTAAAGTTAAACCAGTTTATCAGTTACCTCTTTCCTATATATGTGCTTGTAATATCATAACTATATATATCGGCTCTGTAATTTATAGTCCATACTTGTATCAACTCCTATTTCTTTAATGTGAACCCAACTGGTTCATGAAGCAATTCACACACGCGCGCGCGCACACACACACACACACACTCACACTACAAAGTCAGATTCCCTCATTATTTCAAACTTATTTAATGCTACAACACATACTCTTTTCTTTATGAAAACGTCATGACATTGTGCATAAAGAAGCACACTGTATCCAACCTATTTTACTAAATTAAATTCTCCCAGATACTCGTTCCTTTCTGGATTGAAATTAAAACATATAATTTACTAAATCTATGTCTTTTTAATGCTATCACTATAGTAAATAAGTGGAGTCTTAACCATTCTACTTAGTATCCATATTTCCTGCAAAAGCATCAAAGACTGCTTCATTGGATATACAATGAGACAACCTATTGATGCCATTAAGCAAATAGAGTCAGACTTACTTGTCTAGTGTGAGCAATTTCTCTCATCTATAGCATAGTATTTATGATTTACATGCTATTTGTCTCCAGTGTTGCATAATTGATCAAGTTAAATGGGTAGTGATTATATTGTATGCATGTCCAGATTTCTACCAAACCTTTCCTTTTCCTAAGAGCTACTTCATAAGTGCAAATATACTCATATATCATTTAAGTGAAGACTGCTTTGTTGAAAAATTTATGTTGCTCTGATACCACTTTGTTAAAAATTTGTGTGGAGGAAGAGAAACAAATTAGAAGAAAGTAGAATATTTTTTAAGGGAGGAGAAAAAATACTTTTAATGCTTGATTCTTTTTTCTTGCTTGATCATTGGTTGGTACAACATATGAGAGAGTATCTATATGTAACATGACAGTGTTCTACACTCTTCTCTCTCTAGATAATTCTATTGCATATTTTGATATACCAAAATTTATTATCATTTATTTGATTTTGGCCTTTCCTAAAACAAGAATAGAATTTATTACATAATTGGCATTTACTTATAAAACCAAATTTGTTTGTTTCCATTTAAAACCAAGTTTATTTTTCAACATTCCCCTTTAAACTTGGTTTTATTACTCCAAGCAGATTTCTTTGTATCTCACATGTTTTGGCAGAAATGAAGAAATTGTCTAAAGTTTCTTTTTTCGTTTCTTCCTCTTTCCCAATATGAAGATCTTCGATGCAATTTCGTCAATGGTGCTCCATTCATTTTGTCCTCCTCCATTTGCATAAGACATTTCAAGAAGTGTATGCTCTAGCCTCCATCTTATTCTAGTGTCATAAACTTTGAATGAATCATATATGGCATCTTTAAATTCTTTAAAAAATTCACTTTTACAGTATTTGATCAATTCAATTTCTTTGTTTGTTTTCCAAATTTCTTCAAAATTTTGCTTGTGCTTCAAATTTTCACCTAGCTCTTCAGTTTCTCCTTGTTTCTTCTGTTCTTCATTTTCGTTACCTTTCCATTCACACTTTTGTCATTGGCACCATCTTCATCTACTTTATTTCCTTTCATATTTAATTCTCCGACAAAAATCTTTTTCATTTCATTGATTTTTGTATGCTCTTGTAATTTTATATTTTCAAATTTCTCTTTGCTTTCTTCTTTGATTACTAGTGACCTTTTACTTTTAATTTCTTTAATCACGATTTCAGCACTCTCTTGTCCATCTTTGAAGTCTTCTTCATGGTTTGTTTCCCTATTGATAGCCTTAGCATTTACTTCTCTTTTGTTCTCCGCTAGTGCCACATCAACATGGTTAGCAGTATTCTCCACTACAACTTCTTTTTGCTTCTGCGCCTCCTTTTTCCTCTCCTTCTTCTCCTTCTCTGTCTCATCCATCATCTCTTCTTCCATAGGCTCCGGCATAGTCTCTTCTTTCTTCTTCTCTTGCTCCTTCTCGTTCACATTCTCGCTATCCTTCTTTTCATCTTTCTCATCAATCAACTTGTTTTCATTCATTATCTTTGCATCATCTTTTCCATACATCTTTTTCAAGAGATTCCATGAATCTTTTGTACACCTTCCTGTAAAAATGAGATCCGAAGCTTTTTCATCGATGTTCTCAGCAATCACAGAAAGAGCACGGTAATCATTCCGTTTTAATTTCGCAAAGGCTTTCTTGTCCATTTGCGACATGCTTCGACGTCTTTACGCCATTCATAGCCATTTTCAACAATTTTCCATAGACCTTTGGAGATTAGCTCCTCTTTTTTCTTACTGCTCCATTACTCAAAATTCTCTTTTGTGAGAACAAACGTCGAAAGAAATAGAAATGTCATAATTTCAACCAGGCTCCGATACCACTTTGTTGAAAAATTTGTGTTGCTCTAATACCACTTTGTTAAAAATTTATGTGGAGGAAGAGAAACAAATTAGAAGAAAGTAGAACATTTTTTAAGGGAGGAGAAAAAATACTTTTATTGCTTGATTCTTTTTTCTTGCTTGATCATTGATTGGTATAACATTTGAGAGAGTATCTATATATAACATGACAGTGTTCTACACTCTTCTCTTTCTAGATAATTCTATTGCATATTTTGATAGACCAAAATTTATTATCATTTATTTGATTTTGGCCTTTCCCAAAACAAGGATAGAATTTATTACATAATTGGCATTTACTTATAAAACCAAATTTGTTTGTTTTCATTTAAAACCAAGTTTACTTTTCAACATGCTTAAGGTCATTTGAGAAGCGGCTTTATTCGATCCAAACCATTTAACACACACAATCATGCATAGTCAACATATACAGTGACCTACATAACAATATTCCCAACAACTTGCATAATACTATTCACAGCAACATGCATAATACTATGCACCATGCACAATGAGTTTACTTAAACCACCTGTAAATAGTATTCACAACAATATGCAAGACAATATACATAACAACATGTTCATACATGCATATTCAATTACAACCGAGGTACTACTCTGAGTCTATCCTAACCATGACTCACTTATACCCCTATCCATCGATCTTCAGTGATCGCTGACCTTCATCATACCTTTTGACCATACTGTAGCCATGATTACACTAGTGAACACTGTATGAGACCCCCATCCTTACTCTCAGCCACTCTTAGTCCCTTGGACATCAACATGCCGTGTACGAAGTCACCAACTTGCCTGGTGACATAAGCGCACACTGACTGAGACTCCCACCAATGTCCTCGGCCACTTACTGGACTCTAGAAGGCATAAACATGTCCTGTACAAACCTGCATAATGCAAGCTAATCCACTTCCCCCACACCTTCCTGAGTGTGTTGATCTATGTCCTTAGCACATAAACTTCCAAAACCCTTACACCAACTGTGTATATCTTTTGCATCCTTAAGTTATTTACCCTACTATAATCCCAATATTTTTAGGATCACAAATGCAACTACCAAATATCACAAGCATCTACCAACCATTCATACATTTCCTTATTCATCACAAACATAAAACATCCATAAATATGTGCAAAAATACACACAAAAATAGCAGCAACTAAGAGGTTATCAGTACCCTACAGGGAATCTTATACTAAGTATCATTAATAACCCAAAGAGTATCATTTTCGTGCTGAATAATAGGGTCTGGGTATCAATATTAAATCAAAAAGCATTAGTTTAGTACTGAGTTACTTCCCCTATAATATCATCACGGGTTGTTGTAGCAAGGCAAGGATGTGGGTGCTACCATTTAAGGTGTGGTTCACCATTGTTTCTCCAAAAGTTGGATTCTCACAACCAAATTACCTATAGATGAGCTTAGTTGTTACACAACCCAACTTAACTCATTGCACCCTTGTCATCCAATTTTAGATAATAGACATAAGTTGAAGAACTACTTTCCCCCTGATGCCTGATACCCTACTTCCTTTCTAATCCCCTTTTTGTTATAACAAATATAGTTATTATAACAAAATAATGTTGGTGTAATTAAATGTATTTGTACTAAGAACTGATGAATATGAATTTCATAGGTTAAACCCATGGAAAATCTTAGCATAAAGAATCCATAGCTAAACCCATTTCGATAAACATGCAGGCCAAGCAAAACTAGAGAAAAATGCATGCAAATCAAACAGTAGTGGCTATCTTCTGAAGATCTTAATGCTATATTTAAGGGAGATGCACTCACTAAAACTCTCCCCTCCAAAGCATTGTCTTGCACCTCCATGGTTGTTTACCTTTCTGCTTTCCTTATTTCTCTTGAGTAATAATTTCATGTATGCATAAACCCTACGGTTGCTCATGATTATATAGATGGATGCTTTTAGGGTTTAAGGGTCCCACCGATAATTTTGATTGGGTCAGAAAATCACCACCCAGGCCATTTACAATAGGTACTTTCTTCCTTTATTTACTTTGCTTCAGAATTGGTTCCCTCCCCTTAGGTTCACATATTTAGCACCTTATTTTAATTCCTAGGTGATCATGACATTTGCATGATATAGCCTGGTTGAATATATTTTATTTGCTGCCTATTATTATGTTAGGTAAGGTTATCTTAATTATCATGCGTGAATTGTGTTATTACCTTACTAAATATTCATGTATCATTTGTATTCATAATACATGCATAGCTAGATCTTCATTCTTTTATACTTCTATGTGCACAAAACATTTACATATTAGTTTATACATAATAATATATAACAACAAAAATTTGGTTTAAGATTTATTTTAAACTTCTGACATTTTTATATAAAATAATCATTTTCATCACCGCCCAAGGCCTATGCAGTCATTCCCCTTTGCTACTTATATTGTTGCTAAAATTATGGGTTGGCACATGCACCCCTTCTTTAAAAAATTGTGTCCCACAATTTCCTCTTACTTACAACAGGTATTAAATCAATGTTTACAAGACTCGATTCATGTTATTTTAAGCTTGTCATATGGATATATATATATATATATATATATATATATATATAATTACAAAGCAAACTCATGGCATACATTCACTCATTCTTTAAACCCCTAATGCTGACAAGCATACTCAGACAGTATGAATGTTTTGAAGTAATTTATTCCATCCTTATTTTTTTTTTCACTTTTCCAGTTTTTTAAATTTTCTTCCTTTTAGCACTACACTGAAAATCATAGCTTTATATATTCACTTTATCTTATATTTTTTTTTTAAGAAAGTCATATGTAAAAGTACATATTTTTAAAAGAACTGGGTCTTAACAATAATAGTTTCAATAAAGCTACTTTAATGATATCCTACTCTTCTCTCTCTCTTTTTTTTTTTTTTTTTTTTTTTTTGATTTTCAACTTCTTCTCTTGTCAAGAGCCTATGACATGCTTAAACATTGTCGCTTTTGTTTCCAGGCACCTTAGTTAGTATCCATTACTAAAAAAATAAGTTTTAAAGTAATTAAAATCACTCTATTTCTTTTGTAAGAATGAAATTTAACTCTTAAGTGCATTTCCATATGTATCAGAAACCACAACATATTTTCATAATCCTTAGAACAGTGCAAGCAAATGCAACAAAGAAAAATTCTACTCATTTTCTTTATAAAAATGCAACTATTTTTTTTTTAAAACTTTATCTCTATCCCTTGCTTTCCTTACACCGGTCTGGTCTAACTGGTTCCTTCCCATGCACCATAGTTAACAATGTCAACCGATGCATCCCTGAAACATCATCCCTTATAACTTTATCAGTCCCAAATATGTAATGGTAACTTACAATAAACTGGAACATACATTTACATAAAAATTCAGCAACAACAAGCTATCCAAATGCATCCGGTAAATTCAGATAAATGTGTCATTCAGTCATTTAAATCCATGATAATAATCATGAGCATAAATCTATTAAAAACTGATATATATAACAGATTATTTATACCACATAATCTAGTCTCTAAAACCTTTTTGATCGGGTTCTGGTTTTTAAGCACAAGAAAGTACTATTGTATAAACATTAGTATCAATTAAAGTGAACATATTGTTAGAGATGGTTTTGGTATCTCTTAAACCAGATTCTCTTCACATGTAGCTTTTATGGAAAGCCATGAATTACCGTCTTCGCTCAGAGAATACATTAATGACAAGTGGATTAACACATGCATACATTTATGCTTATCATCCATGAACCAGCTAGGCAACTTCTAACATGCAAAGAACAATTAATAAAAATATATACTACTCCTAACTACTAAATTATATCATGTGATAGGGGTATGTTGCCCTGGTATTATGCACAACAAATATGAGCAAGCTCTTAATAAATGAAGTATCTTCCTCTTGGGTTGTTGGCTCTGTATCTTTGCTCATGCCTTCCAACACAGCTACCCATGCCACCTATGAACATTGTTTCTTCATATCCCCTTCTTTTTACATTTATAACACCTAAGGCTAGCTGACCTGGCTGCCGGACACTTAGTTTTAATGTGCCCTTCCTCCGTACAGTTGTAACAAATGATTCTCTTCTTCTTGCTATTAGTACTGGTAGCTTGCCTACCCTTCTTATCATAGGGTTGTATCCTATTCTTGCCTTCCTATTATGACTCTTGGATGTCTTGAACTCCTCTCTAGTCTTATCATACAGTTCGAAGGCCAGAGTTAAATCCAGGACTTGATCAGATGTCCAATTTATAGGGCAATAATGCTCTACCCAACCCAACATTTAGTCCCTGAATGAATCTTGAATTTTTGGAAACTTCATCAGTTATCATTATTGCGCCATACTTAGACAAATTTTCTAGTGTATTCTGTCGCACTCAGTTGTCCTTGTCTTAACCTGATAAATTCCTCTAATAGTGATGCTTTGGCTCATGTAGGCACAAACCTTGCCTCAAGCATTCCTTTAAACTGATTCCATGTAATCTCATTCTCAGGTCTTACTACTATAACCATTTCCCACCAATCCAATGCAGCACCTTTCAACTGCCTTATTGCTATTTGTCCCTCCTCTGATCGTCAACTTGCATATCAACAAAGATTCTATCCAAAGTTCTTAGCCAAATTTGAACTCCCATTACACTTTCAGTGCCTTCAAAGTTAGTGCCTCCTAAGTATGTAAATGTCTTTACCAACTTAGACAACTCCTCATGGGGATTTTCTTGCCGTTCTGCTATCCCATTAGTTGGAATTTTCAGAAATAACAGAGAAGTATTTTATTGAATGATGAAAACTTGTAATATTATCAACTGAATAATGTGTAACTAAAAGCATCGTTGGCCCCTTTATATAAATGTTTTAGGGGTAACGTTATAATGGGCTTTGGGCTAAGAAGAAAATAAATGAGCCCAGAATAGAGAAATATAAACTATGTTACAATACGGAGCCGACATATTTCATTTCCATTTCTTACAACTCCTAATAAATGAGCCCAGAAAAGAGAAATATAAACTTATGAGTTTGTCTTCACTGTCTCTAATAAACGTTGGAGGAACAATTTTTGTTTCAAGAATATAGTCTTCAAGACCATATGCTCTAACTGTTGTTTCAACCTGTAATTTCCATAACCGGTAATTGGATTCATCAAGATGTGCTGAGATCAGTTGACTTTGAGGCTTAATGATAGATTTCATTAAATTTTGGATGGGATCTGATGGTGGCTGTGGTGGAATAGGTCGATTACTGGAAACTTGAGGACTTGAATCATTTCCAGAATTCGTCATGAGGAAAAGGAATGCACTCAGATGCAGAAATTCGGATATTCAGGAAATCAGAGGTAAGATTTTACACTCTGAAGATTTGAATTGAGACAAATTTCAAGAGCCACAATATTTGTTGAATGATGCAACTTAGATTGTCAAGATGATGATGAAATACCTTTGATAAGCTGATAGAACCGATACAGAAATCTGATTGACAATCTACGACGGCACTGATACAAAAATTGGTGACTTCTTGAACTGTCTTAATCGGTTTTCAAGAGAACTCCTCTGATCAACCTTATTCTGAAACGAGACAGCAGCCACAAAAATGTAGGCAAGGCTTCTTGATTTCTGAATAAGCAACAACCTTCAGATGAGAAGTTAAGACTTCGATGAAGGGTGATCCAAGTGGTGATATTACTCTGATGGATCTCTAATTGATCAACACTTCTGATGATCAATTTCAGGAAGCGAGAACCACTGGCTCCGATACCAAGTTGGAATTCTCAGAAATAACAGAGAAGTATTTTATTGAATGATGAAAACTTGTAATATTATCAACTGAATAATGTGTAACTAAAAGCATCGTTAGCCCCTTTATATAAATGTTTTAGGGGTAACGTTATAATGGGCTTTGGGCTAAGAAGAAAATAAATGAGCCCAGAAAAGAGAAATATAAACTATGTTACAATACAGAGCCGACATATTTCATTTCCATTTCTTACAACTCCTAAAAAATCCTGCATATTCATCATTGGAAGACCAGTGGCTCCCCTAACATTTTGGACCAACCCGATCTGAACCTTGGCCAAGTTCAACTTCGATTCTTTGGGTGTTTGTCCTATCAATTCTTGATCTCTATTAATATGTTCAACTGAGTCATTTTAATTCCCTACTTATTATTCTATCATTCAAAATAAACAAGAAACTCAGCCATAGCAAATAACAATGCAACCAAGACAAAGAAATGCATGCACAAACATTTAGTTGGGTATGTTGATGGGCCTTTTGGCGATCCCATCAAGGTTCATCGGTCTTACGAACTTATGTCAGGGAAACCTAAACTGGATAGGTGTTACTTAGAGATAGATCAGCTAGCAAGCAATCTGGCCCAGACTCGTTAAGCTTAATATAGAGACTTAGTATGCAACCCAGTCAGAACCCGCTATGATCGGGCCGACTGAGCCAAGTCATACCTGGTCTTAAATTGAATACTTGCTTGAAGAAAAGCCCATACCTGGCATTGTCTATTCCAAGCTATCCAGATGAATCAGATCGACTGCCACCTGTCATTATTGATTCAAATCATCCCGATTCCATAGGGGGAGAATGCCTCTTTATGTTTCCCTATTATCTTGGATCATCTTACATGTATTCCTGCCAACTTAAGTACTGCATCATCTGTAAATACCATTTCTGGACTTAGAAGAGGAATTTTGGATCTTTAGTAATTATTCTAATTATATCAACATTGTACCTATTTGCTATAATAGATTGTCTGATATAAGAAGAATTATAAAGTGGACGTAGGCTCATTAATGCCGAACCACTATAAACTTATGAGTGATTTCCTCTATTTTCGATTTTGCAATCTTTTATCTTCATTAATTCTCTACAAAACCCTTTCTTTGGGTGTTGTGTCAATTTTTGGTGTCAACACTTTGGTGCTTTCACTGAGAATTGATATTCTCAGCATAAAACTGATTTTTGCTCTACTTTTGGATCATCAAATCCGAGACAAAACCTTTTTCCCACATTGTTGAGTAATGGCTAGAAAATCGTCAACTCACAATACCGAGAAGTAACCCCAAAACCAGAACCTCTGCGGATGCAGTTGGTAGGACGAATGCTCTTGGCCCTACTTTGAGTCAACCTGCATTACCCCCTCCGGTTCAGCCCACTGCAGCCAATCCAGCTTCCTCCTCAGTTTTCCCTACCCGTGATGAATTCATGAGTGTGTTGGATCAGTTCCGTGAAACTTGGATGCTTTAAAGCTCAAGCTCGGGAGAATGCTACAATACGACAGAATATGAACTGCATATCGTGACAATGGGAGGAGTTCAGGAATTATCAAGCTCAAGAGTTCCGAGATCACCGAGTCCCCCCATCAACTGGATCAAAACTCGGAAAGTTTATCTTCTTCCGGAGAGAGCGGAAGTCGATGTCAATCTTGATGTCCGTTGGAAAGGTCCGAAAATATTCGTCAGTTGCATCTGGAAGGACGTTCGGACCAACTGGGTGCAGGAGGTCAGACTCAGGCTGACCAAGCCGAGATAGAAGCCGTTGACCCTGGAGCCTCGCAAAACCGAGATGCCTCCCTGCCTGATCCTCAAAATACTGCTCAAGCAGATCGAGCCCCTATTCATCCCTCTTCCCTCAGAATCTTGTGATTGACCGAGATGCCAAGGAGGAAGATGGACTACTCGGACGGCAAGTCAGACGACATCGTCAGTGGAAAGAGCCAAGAGAGGTCGTTCGGTTGAGGAAGCTGATCGAAACACAGTCATTCCTTTGAATCTGACTACCATGGTACGATAGATCATGAATGACAGCAGAGGATACAAGAACGAAGACTGAGGAGTCGACCGAAGCCATACTCCATTCACTAATGACATCATCCAGGCTGAATTCCCCAAATGAACCAATACGATGGAACCACCAACCCGAAACAGCGTTTGATGCGATACTCGTGGCACATGGAGGTGGCAATAGCTCCAGACACCATCAAATGTAAATCTTTCCCAATTTTCTTAAGAGGAGTGGCACTTATTCCGTATACCACCAAGGTCGGTCCCGGACTTCAAAAACTTGA
This sequence comes from Allium sativum, assembly GCA_030737875.1. Taxonomy (NCBI): domain Eukaryota; kingdom Viridiplantae; phylum Streptophyta; class Magnoliopsida; order Asparagales; family Amaryllidaceae; genus Allium; species Allium sativum. The sequence goes on from CM060924.1 coordinate 486,693,947, forward strand.
GTGAGAAATTCTTGAATCATTTCTGCCTCTACGCCTCTAAATCGAAGCATGTGATGGCTCTTTTGGTAGTCAAGAAGGGAATACACGGTTTCCTAAGAAACTATCTCAATCGATTCAACTGGGCTGCCACCGAAGTAAGCAACCCTAATCATGAAACCATCCTAATGGCTACTCGGAAAATACTTAATTGGAAACACTACAAGAAAACATTGATTTAGAGACAAATATTTAGAAGCGGAAATTTCCGTCGCTAATTTGCGACGGATTTCCATGTGACCTGCAAGGGATAATTGTTTGTTTTTTTCAACTTTTTTTCTTTTATTTAATACCGTCGTTTTCTGACATCCCTCACTAAGCCGTTGCAAATTGCGTCAAATTACCGACATAAATTTTTTGCTGCTATTTTCCGCTGCAAATTCAGGGGAATGCCGACGAATATTTTCCGCTGCTATTTGTGATCCGTGTAGTATTGATAGCATCCGTTAGATCAAGTTAGCAATCCAAGTATTATGCATCGGGCTACTCTGATCCGCTAGATTATATCCCAACATTTTCTTTTTTTTTTTCATTAGTTTCGCTTAAAAGCTTTCACTACCATTCATCCGTCATCTGCTAAATTACTTCCGCCCCCAAATTTTCGTGAAAACCCTAACAGTGAAGACGATTACACTCGAAGCCGAAAGCAGTGACACGATCGATAATGTCAAAGCCAAGATCCAGGTCAGATTCTTACCCTTCTAGGGTTATGCTTTATTTCCATTTTTTCTTGATTTTGATAAGATTAATTATTTGGTGGTGGAAATTTGAATCATTGGATGTTTTGTATATTATTCAAATATGTTTTGTTTGCATAAGGAGAAAATTATCGTTGTGATGTTTGCGCCTATATGATGCAACCATTGGCTGAATAACAGGTGAAACACCCATTGAGTGTGCTTCTATCATGCTTCAAAATAAGATGCGCAACAAGATAGAAGAGGCCAGGGCTTCTCCACAATTGAGTTGAAATTCTAAATCATGCAGCTTCTATAATGACACTGTTCCGAGGTATAGAGGTAAGGATTTCATTCAATCAATAGTTGACTTATAGTTTCTTGCAACGATGAACATGGTAAAAAAACCTTCTTCATTGAAATAAGATGGATGAAAACTAATTTTATTATTACCAAAAATTGTAATTGTTAATATGCTTTGCAGTGAAGTAAAGTTGTAAGCATGGAAGTACAGAAGGATTATATAAACATTTTGTGCTAGCAAGAATTAAAGAGAGTGAGTACAGAAGAATTGTAAAATTAACATAACTTGGGTTCTCCATGAATTTAAACTACTTTTCAATACAAGTTTCATCACTGATTGAATTTGAATGTTCGTTTTGATGTTTTTGTAGCATTTTTGTTATTGAAATTATAGTCATCAGTTCGCTTAAGCTCCAATTCCATACGAACGTAATTTATGGGAAAAAACAGTAGGTTAACATATGAAGTCTCCCTTTCTTTTAGTACAATGACATTTCAATACAAATGATGCACAGTTAATATTTCAACTGTAAATTGAGAGCGATGCCAAATGGGTATTAAAATTTGCTTAGTGTGTTGCTAAGAAACACATAAAAAACACAAAAATTAGTCAAATTGGATAATATTACGTATGTAATCTACTCGACAAGGGTGAAAAAGAGATTAGGTAAATTGGAAAAAAGCATTGAGGTGCAGTTAGCATCATTTTGAGTTAACTACTTTAGTCTGCATTGCAGTTTAAAATTAAACAAATTGGATAATACGATATTTCTCAAATGATTTTTTATTGGGGTTATTATTTAACATTATTAGCCAACTCCACTTGCAACAATTTTTTTTGTTCTTCCTTTTTTGTTTAAACTAGAAAACCAGCCTTTTGTGTTTGACCTTCGGATTTTCTAAGGTTATATAAATTACAGGGATTGTTAGGTTCTCTCCTACAAACATTGAATTCTGATTCGGTGCTCGTGAGTAGTTCCTTAAAATTAATAAGTAACCCTTCTTCTCTTTCAGTCATACTTGTATTGCAAAATAAATACATTTACTAGATGTATAGCTTCTCACACGTCACAATCAATTTCAGATATAAATTATTACCCAAAATAAAGAATTAGATTTTTGAAAGAGAAGGCTTTCTGTATCTGTAAACTTTTTTGCTTCAAGATTATCTTTGATAAAAAAATTTAGCAGTATGTCCGCTGCAGTGTAAAATAATTCACATATTACCTAAACTCTTTCAGCTCTCAGCCACTTAATAAGCCATTTCTAATTAATTGATGTATATGCTGTATCTAGTGATTTTTCCTTGTTTCAGACAGTATATGCTGGCTTTGATATATGGATTAACAGTTTGTCTTTTATATTAGGATACTGATGGATGAATTAGTATTTAGATGATTATACATCCATATATGTGTATTCAATTTTTCTCTATATTATGAAAATCTGTATATGCTTTACTTATATATCTATGTATCTACACTCAGTTTTTCTCTAGATTCTGAATAACTGTATATGTTTTTTCACACCTATATCGAACAGAATCCGAACTTAGGCACCTGTGGTCCACAGGTTGACCAAAATGCAGAGTTGAAGAAATGATCCATGGTAGAACTGTTTTAGTAGCATCCTTCACCCAAAAAAAAAATTACTATGAATGTTATGTTTGATTTCAACCGACCATTTCCAATGAAGCATAAGTGCACAATATTATCTTAGTATGCAACCTAAAGTTGGTTATTTCTTCAAATGTGGATACCTGACATCTCCTTACCTGGTTTTGCGTCGTTGTAATGTGATGCTAATCCATTGTGGGATTTTGAATATCCATCAACATGCATATTTGTTGTTTCTAATTTTCCATTTGATGAAATGTTAACATATTTGTATATCTGGGATTCTCCCTCAAATTGCTTACTGCAAAGATTGGAAGTTAACACAACCTAAATGAAATGCCTTATACTTTTTCCTAACAAATGGCATTTTAAGTCAATTATCTGATGTAATATCTTGTTGTTGTTTATAATAGTTTCATGTACCCCTCATCCCACTACATAATATTGCCATCTTAACATTTATTTGTGGTTTTTCTTTTTAGTTAAGAGGTGTAATTTAATCGATAACTAAGCCTACACATTTGCTGACCCTCTTTTTCAAACCAGCTTGGGTAAAACTACAAATATTTCTATTGCTGGGCTCTCAAGGGTTGCTGCCTTGTTGGGTTTTGAGAGTAAGGATGAAATGGAATCTTCAAAATATTTATTGTGTACAAAAAATCAGTTGGGTTGATCTGATTTGAGCATGCATAACACTACACATATTAGTGATTCCAGGTGCAAACAAATGCAAGACCATATGCATAAAAATGCAGTCCGGAATTTTAATGTGTCTGTAACCTGGGCACCTAATTTTGACAAATCTTCATTTAAATTTCAAACTATTGGTGGGAAATCTCAATGAATATCTACCGATGCTTTGAATCCTGCTAGAAGTCTTTTAGGCGATGCAGACTGATCAGCAGTATTAGTCGACTACGAGAAAATAGTTGATATGGCTTCTTTTATCTTCTTATTTGCATCAAAATCCTAGTTTCTAATATGGGTGTAAGGACCAGTCTGATTCTAATATAAAGCAACCAGAGCATTATAGGTCAGCTCTGCCACTAGTTGACGTCTCCAATAAGACAATTTGGATGGATTTTCATGTAAGAAAAGACCTAAAAGAAGACCCATTGTCTTGCCATTTAAAAGGCCACGCAACTCTAGGTGCTTCTGTATTTTTAAACTGTACATTTAAATGTGTAGTGGTTTATACTTACAGTATGTTATTTCAATGTGTAGTTCAGGATCACCACTCTCATAAAAGCAATTCTTGTCTTTGGCAATGGTAAGTGGGTATCAAACTCATGGTCATTGAAGTCTAGATTTTTTTTTGATTTTTTTTGCATGGGATCATCTAAAAAATTCTTTATCTGGCACTCATATTATTCAATATATTATTAGAGCACCCTCCTTTAGACATGTGCATGAATCGCACGCTGAGCACTCGCAGATTTGCATATCACCATCCCGGCATACATTCTAAAATTTTCTTATGTGCAACAAAATAAATTAAATGATATGAAGTTCATTGTTAGGAAATTACCATCAACCCCATTTACTCATCTATTAGTTGCTCTTGTTTGTAGAACCGGCAAAGCAAACTACTTCAGATAGCTGCTTTAAAATTGTGCTATTCACCCGTTATCCTTTTAAGATTAAATGAAAGACCATCAAATACTATTCTGGTGGTGCACCTGCCAAATCTGGTTTGGTAATTCATAAAACAACATGATAATATAATCTTTTCTTAGTTTCTCCCATTTCCTGTAAAATATGAGTAAACTTTCTTTTGTGTAATGCAACTTAGTATCCATTCCTATAGTTTTAGAATTGAAGATTCTGCAGTGTTGATTTTCTGGACATGATTTATGTAGGATCGTAGACATGATTTTCCTAATATTTTGTAAATTGTAGGTTTCAAGCCTTATATATAATAAGGATAATCCATTCAGATTATCATTTTTGTTAATTAGCTACCTTAAACTTAGTTCAAACTACGGATGCAAATATGTTTTCATGACCACGTATATGCACTTATGGATTCGAGTGCTTCTTTTAGTGAGTGATGAATAAATGCAACACAGTGCTTTATTGATGCAGTGTTGAAGTTATAGGTGTGTCCACATGATGTAAGCTCAATAAGCTGGCAAGGAAATGAAAACAATCAACCACTTATCAAAGGGAAAAAAATCATGAATTAATAGCTTATTCGAGAACACGAAGTAATCACATGCTTCTGAATTTACATATGAAAATAACTTTATTTTAATCTTAGCGTTTCTAAAAGATTGCATTTTGAAAAGATCCATGAAACCATCAAAAGTTTGAATTATGAAAATGCTAACTTTATTTTAATCCAAATTTATACTAATGTAACATATAATTAGACTTCATTAAGAAGGAAAATTCAGACCTTTTTGCAATTTTCAGTTGAAATTTATGGAACTTAATAATTGTTAGATTAATTTACAAATTGGGAGATCAATAGCACGATACAGTACCCATGTTTGTCAATATAAATTTGCGATGATTTTCATTATTTGCATGTAAGAGGATACTGGAGGAGTCCATGTAATTATATATAGAATTGATACAAAATTGACAGTTACCAAAAATGTATCTCTAAATGGACTGTATATGTAAGAAAAAAAATTCATACATAAAAAAAACTTAATTTATATAACTTTATAGCTAAATTAGCCAAGTTACAATATAATTTTACAATAGTTTAGTCTTATTATCTTCCATAATTGTACGTAGATAAAATAAAAATTTGCATCTCATTGATTTTTGAATATATACTTCTTAAACCACCCAAATGAAAGTACCCTATAACAAGAAAAGGAAGAGGAGCCAAATTTTATATCGTACTATTTGGATATTCAAAGAGAATCGTGAACTAATACAAACATCCAATTAATTAACTCGTTTGGTTTTCAAGTAATAACAGTATGTTTGTCTATCATGCATATAGAAAGAAATTTATTCCCGTATATGGAACAAAATATGATGCGCTATCATTTATATGTTACATAGAAAATTAACAATTATACCTTGTAGGAATAAAGGAACATGCCAAATATACATTGTAATGATAAAGGAAACTGCCAGTCATACTACAAAGTACTTCTCCAAATTTGGGGCATTTTTGTGAAATGTAAATATCAAGATGAAGTAAAGGTAATTGCTTGCTTTATTTGGTGCTCATGGTACATAGCATTTACTTTAATTCAAATGGGGTGACTGCATACATTAATCGTTGGTTATCAATTGGATATTAAGATTTAAGGAACCAAAACATACAAATAAAAAGGAATGATAACAAAACGATAACCTACCATAGAAAAATTATTTTAATGGCCAACAAAATAAATTACTAATACCAACAATTCAATATACTGATAAAATCTGCTAATAATATAATTCAAAATATTCACTTTGTTTAATCAGCTGAATGGAAGTATCAGATGCCCAAATTGCCATAGCAGGTACGGGAAGGAAGGAAAAACATGGAATAATATTTTGTGCACCATAAAGAAAAATCTCTCTACGGCTATTCTTAGAATTAATGAGAAAAAAAATAGCATGTGAACCAAGGTTCGAGGTATCGGCCGGTACCCCGAAATTTCGGGGGTACCGTACCGGTATCGGACATCAGCGAGCCGAGATTAGGGTTAAAATTCGGTATCGGCTATAAGTAGAAAGAAGCGGAATCGATGTAAAGGAAAAAACAATCTGCAGTACCTTATTAACGATAACGAAGACGAAGTCGAAGTCGATACCGAATCGAAGGCGATGCTGAATCGAAGGGGAAGTCCACTATAGGTACTGAAATACAGCAAAGTCGAAGTCGACGCTGAATCGAAGGCGAAGCCGAAGTCGATGCTGAATCGAAGTTGCGATGCCCTAATTTATTCTTGGTTTCGATTATTGATGATTATTGACGTGGATTGACAATTAGGCAGAGAAATAGCAGAGGACTGAGCATATTGAATTGGGCTGACTTTATTTTGGGCTTTAAACCTTTTAGTTCACATCATTTTATTACTGGCTTTTATTCGATAATAGGCTAGTAGCTTGAAAACAAATTAGGTATTTATACCCAGTAAGAAATATATAGGTATGCCAGTGTATTTGGGAACAAAAATATATTTATATGGCATTTTAGCTTCAATTTGACAAAAGAGTGAATGAGTTTTAACTTTTGTTTTACAAGTTTAATAAGAAACCACTGAAAATCAGAATATGAACCGAAACCGAAACAAAACCGAAACTTCCGAAATTTGCGAAATCATCCGAAACTAACAAAATTTCAAATGACCGAAACCGAGACCGAAACCGAGTTCTCGAACCTTGATGTGAACAATAAGAAGATTTCCAAATTTGAAATGTTAACCAAATCAGTTTATGATATTCTTATATGGAGCATGCTTACAGTATAATTTAGAATAAATACATCGGAATAGGTGAAACTATCATATGGTAACATGATTTTCCATTTAGATGATTTTTTCCTTACTGTACTCTATTGCACCTCTACTATTATTCTTGGAATTAATGAGCTAAAAAATAGCATGGAAACAATAAAAAGAATCCAAATTGGAAAGGTCAACCAAATCAGTTTATGATATTCTTAGAACTAAACTCTTTTCCGCCGTTGATTTATTATCCATACATGTGTACTCATATTTAAAGTTGACCATTATGGATATAATCTCAACCGTTCATCAAAGTTGACCATTAATAAATTCATATTTAAAGGAATATACTTTATATTTCAATCTTATCATATCAAATCAACGGACTACATAAATGATCACATAATGACATTTAATATTAATTTAATAATTCCGTATTTGTTATATGGACCACATAATGAGATGTATAAAAAATTCTTATAGCTTATTAATATATTCTGGTGGTATAATCCACCGGCCCTTCTATTCCCATTGTTTATTTTTCGTATTTTTTTGCTTGTGACTCAAACATAAAACATGGAAGGGACCAGTCTGTACTCTCTTAAACTCGGTTATTCATCAAGCTGTTCTGAACCAATTAAGAAATACATTTTAGCATTGATTATCAATTTACAAATGCATATTTGTTTATTTAATTTTAGTCTGCTAGTGGTAAGTTTACTTTCTTGTTCACCAAAATTAAGGTCGTTTATTTATTTCATTGTTTTTTATTTCCTTGTACTCTAATTTTGTATGGGTTTTTGATTGAGTGCTTACATGTTTATGTCCTATTTCATCATTAGTTGCCGCTTACTCTTAGAAAGTTAATGAAGACCGTGCTTTTCCTATCTAGTTTGCTTCCAAGGCTCATGGATTGCATTTTGGATCCTTTATTTGTTTTAATTCCATTAATTTATAAAGATTCTAGGTGAGGGAACATCAACATATTAATTCGTGTTACAAAAATAGTAAACAAAACTCAGAATATCCCATATGTTAAAATCATCATCTTCATCTTCCGCACTTAACATCCTCATATGTTAAAATCATCATCATCATTATTTGTTTGAATTATTGATATCTTTCCCAAGATCTTAAAAAGGCCGACACCACACTTAACATCCTCATATGTTAAAATCATCATCTTCATCATCCATATCTACATGAACTTCATGGCGGGGCTTAATGTATTTCTCTCGATGCTGCTTTACGGGGATGTAGCCACCTGCTGAGTCCATTTCGTAAAATAAAATTGAAGTGTAAGGGTGGTCAAATCCATCATGGTATGCTCTCTTCATTCTCTTCAAGCATAATGGAAATAAATAACTTACAGATCTTGTTTCTCGCTGACTTGAAGATTCTCCTCAGCAACATAAGCTACAAGCAAGTTAGGGTCTGTTTGTATATCAAACAAAACTTGGTAAAATGGCTGGTTGGATAAATTACCGCTCTATATCCAAACGTCTTATGCCTAACTTTCTGTCCAAGCCGAAATGCATACTGTACATTTTCGAAGGCAAGAACTTTTGTAGATGGAGCCAATGATCTAGCTTCAATCTGGGATATTTGGTCACATAATTTAGCTACTAAGTCATAATTTTCATTTTTGATCTCCTTTTGCAAGTCCGAATGTAAGCATAAGAGTGCGATGATTTATCTTGAGCACCACTCTTTAAGGATGAGCCCTTTTTTGCATCCCTTTGCTTGATTATCTGTGTTTCTACCTTATTCAGCTTATTTCTTAATCCTTGTGCAACATTATACTGCTCCATGTTTAGTCACATTGAACCCTAGTGGCCAAGTCCTACAAAAAGAAAAATATCAGGATATCCTCATTGGTCGCCTTACTTCTTTTATACCTGCATCTGATTTTTTCTCCCTGTTTATTTCCACGAACCATCCATACCTTTCGAATACTGGCATTTTGCTTATGAACGAATTCAACTGTAATTTAGTTGAAAGATTCAAAGTAGAGGTTAGAGAAGAATGAATTATGTAGATTACTGTGTTAGCTACTGAAACAGATTGCATGATTTGCGATTAGACGTATGCGCCTATCGATTTGGGGGAAGGAACTGAACCCAAATGAGAAAAAAATCTTCTTTATGTGCCATAAGGGATAAATATAAGCTGCACAGGGTAAGTTCTCCCAATATGATTTCATGTTTTGTTACTTAGAAAAATAAATGCTGAAGTTGTTTTTTTTTTCTTTTTCAACAGTTCAAGTGCGTGTCTACTCTGGAGCCCAATGACCTCCATTCAAAAATTCCTGAGTCTCATTTGCATGGCTTTTAATCTTTGAGGTTTTGAAATCTACAACTTCAATACATATAATCAAATATTGGGCGTTTACAGTTATCATTTCATTTACCCGTAAATGTATTGATTTCCAAATTCTATCTACTTAATTTGCAGGTCTTTACATTCTTAGTGCCTTTATCAAAGAAGCGTCGCATGTGAAGGTTAGATTCCTTTCATTTGGTGTTAAGATACAACATTTGTGGTTTTATTATGGTGAATTCATTACTCGTCCTGCACTAAACCTTATACAACTCTTCTTTTTTATATAGAAATTAAATAAGGGAAAGTCTATATGAACACAAAAAATAGACACAAATGGTGACACAATGATATCCACTGTTATATTGCCCCGTGATTTCCACCCCTCACATAAGGACAAACTAATATGACGGTTTAGATTTTGTGTCTTCCAATTTATGGCAAATTTTGTGTTCCAAAAGTCGCTCTCATTAAATAATCTAACCAATTTGGTATTTGTTGGTACTGGTTCTTTATTCTAAAAGTTGAGCAATTAAATAAGGGTATAAAAGCAGGTTTATACTTTTGACTATCGATCAACACCTGTTATGGCTCAATCTATAGTGTTAATAGCTTTTTTCATAGCACTTGTTTTCATTAGTAATAGTGTTTTGCACGTTAGTTGTATGTTTGTGTGAGTTTTGTTTACTATTTGGGATATTCTGAGTTTATGGAATCCGCTAAAGCTTAAGTTAAATTTGGGGTATTCTGAGTTTTGTTTACTATTTTTGTAGGGTAATATTGATTTATGAGAAATGATTAAATCTAGCGCTATGGCTATTATATCACCAATGGTAGCCGATGGATATTTCATCCGTATTACATGTCAACTCAGTTCACGGTTTCTAATGAATACTGCGTATTTTGTTATTCAGGGTTTGTTTTCGGGTTACTGGGCGAAGCTACAAGTCAAAAACTTCTTGGAGTGAAAGTAACGGCTTCAACGTTATGTTTGCTACAATGTTTAGTGTTTTCATGAGTTACTCGGGTATGGTAGTGCTTCTTCTGCATGGTTTTTTTGTATGGGTATTATGAGTAAGGAATGAAGTTTTTGTATGGAATACCACTAGCACTAGCTGGATAGTTTTGTTAATTTTAATTCAGTCTAGTATATGTATGAATTGATGGATGATTGTGGATGGTATTGTTTTATGTAAGGAATATTAGCTTTAATAAAATAAAATATTGTTATGATAAAAAAAAATAACAATTGCATTTTCTTTTTTGTTAATATCGCTCATTTTATGTGCATGTTTATGTATGTATGTATGTATGTATATATATTGATTGGTAGTGATGAAAAAAAAAACAATATACAACTAGAATAGCAAGGGAATACCGATGGAATTTTTATCAAAATCGACACTAAAACGTCACTAAGCAGAAATTGATATTTTAAAGATAGCGACGGTTTACCGACGGATAACTGGAAAGCAAAATGTTTACTATATATTTTCGTCGGTAATCCCTCGCTAAATAGCATGAATTTAGCGACGGAAAAATATTTTCTGATTTTATTATGTTATATATATCTGTCAGTAAAAGGTCGGTGAAATATTTTAAAATGAAATGATAATATATTAGAAAACGACGGTGAAGTGACAGAGAATCGATGTTAATTTCCGTCACAAAATTGTGCCTAAAATACCGACGTGTTTTTAGTGACAGCCGTATTCTGCTGCAAATCCGTCGCTAACAGGCTTTTAGCGAGGGTTTAGCGACGGATTTTTCCGCTGCAAAATCAGTGTTTTCTTGTAGTGAAAGCCTCCTAAATCGGTTGAACATTCTATGAAAAGGCCAACATCCGGACGAGGCAACAAGATGTGCAACTAGATGAGGAGGATGGGCCGAAAGATGTATCTACCAAACCAATCCAGAGCAATGTCGTAGTCAAGAAATCCGGTGATAATACAGGGAAGGTAGAAGTGAACATTGGGAACCGCGGCAAGCAGAATGGAGATGGACCGAAGGAAGCCAATGGAAACCCTGGACAAATAGGGAATTCTAGAAAGTGACCCCGGTTCCAGGTTTTTGGAACTTATACAGCGTTGGATGACACGCTAGAACATATTTATCTCGATACATGCAGCCCGGTCTAATACAAGAAGCCACCCTTGTGTGAACCTACTGAGAAGAAGCGGGCAACTAGAATGTTTTGTTTATTCCATTAGATTTATGGGCATACGACCAATGAATGTCGTCACCTTCGGGATATTGTCGAGAAGCTGATTCAAGAAGGGAAACTCGATGAATATAAGGCAGCCCCAAGAGACAAAGGGCAGGGAACTTCAGTACTCAAACAAAACCAGGCAACGCCACGAGCCACCGCTCATGAGAAGGGAAAAGGGATTGTGATTAATTCTATTATCAGAGGACCGCATCCCGTAGGATATTGCACAAGGTCCATGGAAAGTTATGTAAATTCTGCAAAGCATCTGGACGCTACAGAAACAAGCATCCCTGAAGCTGCAAGTCCCATCAAGCAAAGAAAGACAATAACCAATGAAATCATCTTCCGTGATCGGGAGTCGATGGCGTAGAAGCTCCAATGTTGATCCACGGGTGATAAAAACCATTATTGGCTAAGCTACGGTGCGAAAAGTTTTGATCGATAATGGGAGATCGGTAAATATTTTATTTAAACAAGCCTATGACCAAATGAAGTTGTAATTGAAAGATTTGGAGTCGTGCACTGGCCAGATACGTGGTTTCAATGGAGCGTCCACTGAACCAGTTGGCCAAGTCAAGCTATATGTAGAATTGGGAGATGGAGACCGCAGGAGAGTATGACTCCTACCATTTGTTGTGATGAACATCAACTCTCAGTATAATGCATTTCTAGAATGACCGGCCCTAGCTGAGTTCAGGGAATGTATAGCTTCTTGGCATTTGCTTTTGAAATTCCCGACTGATAGTGGAATCAGGACCGTACGAGGAGATCAGGTACCAGGACGAGCCTGTTACTTGGTCGAATGGAAAGAGCTGCGAAGCCAAACTTCCAAAGAATCTGAAGATATCTCTCCCCCTGTGGGGGAGAAAGAAGCATAGCAACTACAGAAAACATCTTGGTCAGGACCGTCCATCTGTGAAATCAAGGATATCGATCCCAGAGAGGAAAGGAACTGGGATGTAGGAAGACTGCCCCAAATGAGGCTACCATAGAGATCTCGATTGACAAAGACAACTCCACCAGGGTTTTGAGGATCGGGTCTCATCTTGATCCCCTTCGGACGAGGGAATTGATTGAATTTCTCCGTGCAAACCTTGACGTGTTAACATGGACCCACGCTGACATGTGTGGAATTTCGCTCTCTATCATAACCCACCCCTCAGTATTGATCCGAAATACACCCCTATAAAGCAGAAGAGGTGAATGCTTGATCCCGAAAGGTCTGCGGCCCTAAGGAGCAAGTTGGAAAGCTACAAGCCAATGGGTTCATTCGACTCGACCTACCCTAACTGGATATTAACCTAGTACTTGTGAAAAAGTCTAACGGGAAGTGGCAGACTTGCATCGACTTCTCTGACTTGAATAAAGCCTGCCCTAAGGAAAACTTTCCATTGCCTCAGACTGATCAGTTGGTCGACTCGACCGCAGGTCTTGAACTCCTCTTGTTTATGGATGCTTACTCGGGGTACAGCCATATTTCCATGCACATTCTAGACTAAGAACATACTAGTTTCGTAATGAATCTCAGATTATATTGTTATGTAGTCATGCCATTCGGCTTGAAGAATGCTGGAGCCACAAACCAACATTTAGTCAGCCGGATGTTTCATGATCCAATAGGATAGACGATGGAGGTATATGTGGATAACATGCTAGTAAAGTCGAGACAATCATCCAACCACGTAAATGACTTGTCAGAAATGTTTGGCATTTTCCGAAGGTATGGAATGAAATTAAACCCCTTAAAGTGTTCATTTGGAGTTGTGTTAGGCAAGTTTCTGAATTTCATAGTTAGCTCTTGAGGGATCGAAATTAACCCCGACTAGATTTTGCCCATTAAAAGAATTCAGGAACCTAAAAGAATTAAGGATGTACAGAGCATGGCAGGTTAGGTTGCAGCGATGGGTCGATTCATTTCCAAGGCAACTGACAAATGCCTAACCTTCTTCGAGTTGATTAAAAGAGGAAAACGGAACTTCGCTTGGACACCTGACTGTGTTGAAGCCTTCCAAAAATTGCTCGACCATTTGCAGAAGCCTCCCATCTTGTCTAAACTGATCGATCACGAAGATCTGTTTGTATATTTAGCAGTATCCGCACATGCAATCAGCTCTGTCCTAATCCGTGAAGAGGACCGGGTAAAACGACCGGTGTATTATGTGAGCAAGAAGTTGACAGTGGTTGTACGCAACTATCCGTAGATTGAGAAGCTCGCCTATAGTTTATTGATTGCATCAAGAAAGCTTCGGCACTACTTCCAGGTTCACACTATTAAAATATTCACCGATCAACCTCTTCAGCAAGTTCTACAGCGACCCGAGGCAAGCAGAAGAGTGCTTAAATGGAACATTGAATTAAGCCAATTCAACTTGACTTTTGTTCTGAGGAAATCCATTTGGAGCCAAGCCCTAGTCGACTTCATAGCTGAATTTGTAACTCCGTAAGTTGAAAATTTAGAAGATGGTATCGAACCCCAGGATACATAATCAAAGTCGAACACTTGGAAACTATACATGGATGGAGCTCGTAACAACCGACGCTCGGATGCAGGCGTAGTATTGTTATCCCCTAAGGGACGGTCAATTTATTATGCCCTGAGATTAGAATTTTTGGCAACAAATAATGACTCCGGGTATGAGGCCCTGATGGTCGGGCTCAAACTCGCGAAGGACCTAAGAATAACATCGCTTAAAATTTCATGTGATTCACAGCTTATTACGTTTCTGGTTCGTAAGAATATCAAACCAGAGCAGCTCGAATTTTTTCCTATCTAAAGAAGGTCGAGAAATTGTTGCATGACTTCGACCGATACAACATTTCCCATAATCCCAGTGAGGAAAATCAAAAGGCAAATTGGTTGGCAAAGCTTGCTAGTTCAGACAACCCAAATGAAATGGAAATAGTTCTAGTGGAGACACTAGGCGCTCAGCCAAGCTGAAGCCAAGCGTGAAAGAGAATCTTAGATGACTCCCATTAAGAATTTCCTCCTATACGGCATGCTTCCCGAAAAAAGAAAAGAAAGACGGGTCATCGTATGATAGGCGTCTAGGTATGTTATCCAGTAAGACTAGCTTTATAGACGGGGTTTCTCCTTGCCCATGTTCCGATGCGTAGCCCATGAATATATCGAAAGAATACTGAGAGAAGTACATGAAGGGGAATGCGATGAGCACACCAGGGGGTAAACTCTGGCCAAGAAAGTACTGCGATATGGGTACTTCTAGCCGACTATGAACAAGGATGCAGCTAATTATTCTAGATAATGTGATAAGTGCCAAAGGTTTGCTCAGATTCCACGAGCCCCGCCAATAGAGATCACTCAAATGGCCAGCCTTTGGCCATTCACCGTCTAGAGGATTGGCATCATTGGAAGCCTGCCCATTTCAACAGGATGTGCAAGGTATGCGATTCCAGCAGTAGATTATTTCACAAAGTGGGCAGAAGCCGAACAGACAACCACAATCACAACAAAGCGGGTCATTAACTTCATTCTAAGAAATATCATACGTCGATATGGAATACCTCAAACCATTATTATGGATATTGGGACTCAGTTCGATAGCTCAGAATTCAAAGACTTTTGTGAAAAATACCGCATCAAGAAGAAATATATTGCGGTTGCACATTCCCAGTCTAATGGACAAGTTGGAGCAGTCAATAAAATCATCAAATCCATCTTGAAAAAGTGACTAGAAGAGCTAAAAGCAAATGGGTCGACGAGCTTCCTTTAGCTCATTGGGCATATCGGACCACCCATAAGACTGCCACTGGACACACTCCTTATGCTTTGTCTTATGGATCTGAAGCTGTCATTCCAATCAAACTCGATGTTCCTTCCCACAGAACTACATATTATGATCCATTGTCGAACAAAGCCCTTCTCTTGCACTCGCTGGATATGACTGATGAAAAGAGAGAAGAAGCAAACCTCTGTGTCGAAGCTCACCGACGGAGGGTTGCTCGATAATATAACAAGAAGGTTTGACACAAGACCTTTGATGTTGGTGATCTTGTCCTAAAGCGGATTTTCCCGACTCCTGTACATATGGGACCTAAGTAAGAAGGGCCCTACGTCATTCAACATAAGCTACGCAATGGAATCTTCAGGATATCGACTATTGATGGCGAGCCTTTTCAGAGAGCATGGAATGCATAGCATTTACGACATTATCTTTCTTAGAATTTTCAGATTTTTCATTATTTGCTTTAGTATCGTAATAAGAAGTGACTTATCACTTGCAATAGTTTATGATTAAAAGGATCCTTTCCTGCTTTGACTTGTTATTATAACAAATGAATGTTGTGATCCGACGGGGATTAAGTCAAATTTTGATGCGTTGATATGCCGGCCCGTGACGAAATGGGTCGGCTTCGTTGGGAAAACGATAAAAATATGAAAAGCAATCCTAAACTTAGACCGATCGGCGAACTTTTGGATCCCACTTTGTTGAATGAAAGTAAGGATGACACTGATGCAAACAAAATGACTAATTGTTTGAAAATAATTCTAATTCCCTCGACCTGGGGAAGAGTATAAATGATGAACGAGTATGAAAGGTGCACCCCGACAAAAGACCGCTCGATCCTTAAAACTCTAACCCTCACTGACTAGAGGATGAGTATAAAAGACTAAAGGTACTTCCAAACTGGGATGAATCGATCTTAAGTACGACTGGAGAACTTGATGAGCATACCAACTCCCCATTATACTGGGGGAAAAAGGGTGGACAAATAACCCTCGAAGGTCGAAACAAGTTGGGAACACTGACATTACTCCCATTTCGACATATTAATGACAAGTACTTAAAAAAGCACTGACTTCAGTTAATATTAACATAACGTGCTTACAAAACATTGTTGCATACAGATACAATTAAACATCATCCACAAAAATACAGAACTTGATGATGGCAAAAACGCGAGGGTCGCACTCGCATGAAACTTCCAAAGGGCCTAAAGTAAATCTACAACAACAAAAAAAGATCCTAACCCGGAGGTGGTATATCCTCGCTGTGACGGCCTGCCCCGCACCAGCCGACATTTCCTATGAAAGTGCGTTGTGCCGATGTCCAACCAGCACAGGACGGTCGCCAAAGGAAGGAAAAAGAAGAGAACTTACTGATGAACTAACAAAGAACCTTTAGAATATCTCACAGCGCATGGAATGAAATATAATAATAACACACTTTGACACAAAATAGGTGAGACAGTGCATAAGCTAAAAATTAAACATCATAGCAGTGGAAAATCCAATTACAGCTTATGTTCCACATCATCATTATTACAACTTTAAAACTGTCTTCAAAGCAAAAGAAAGGAAAGGTACACTACTAATGCCCAAAGTAGTGACCAGCAGCGACACAGGGTGAATATATATATATCATACGTGGGAGCCTCCTGCTCGTCTCCGGTACAGCTACCCGTGCATACCACCTAACCTATCTCTAGTCTGCCCGTTTAAGAGCACCCAGAGTAATAAGAAGATACATAAAACACTGGGTCAGACAAAAGTCTTGTATGAGCGATAAGCATCAAAACAGAACAATAACAGGTATACTAAGCCATACCTGAACCTGGACCTGCAACCAAAGAGTTAGCATAACATACCGCTCAACACTCTAAGGTGCCACTAACATATAGTGTAAATAATACGGGGGTGGGGGTGTGTATGTCATAGTGAAAGCAAACAACCAAACATAGCAACCATTCTCACACCTCTCACTCAGTGCATAAAGCATACGACATCCACCACTTTAATCACCCAATTCCTTGCTATGATCACTCTGCCTCATGGAGTCATGATGACACCACCGATCACTCTGCCCCATGGAGTAGTAACTACCCCACTACACTGATACATAGCCTAACATCCGTCTTGGTGGTGAATCAAAGCTATAGACGTCCATAACCCCTTAGCACACGTCCCGTAGCAAAGTCCAATCACATAGTTAACTCGTTGGTTCCCAACTGGATCCTGAGTTCTACCTCCTGTTGGACTTCCTTTGCATCTCGGGTTTTGGTCAAATTGGAATTGGTCTTCAAAAGAGTCGTCGAGTAGAAGTAGCTTAAGTCTGGTTTGGTTCGGCTATACATCGTCTTCAGATTTTTCGTTCGGTTCGGTTCGGATCCTCCATCGTGGTTTGGCTCAGCTCCTTCATTCGGGTCGGTTCGGGTGCCATCCTCCAACTCGGTTCGGTTTGGGTGCTTCTGCTTGGATACGGTTCTGTCCTCTAGCCCTCCAGTCAGTCTGATCTGATCCCCCCTCCTCCTATCATTCCGATCCGATCCCACTTTCTAGCTCCAATCCGATCTGATCGCCACGCCAAGCTTCAGCCCGATCCCAACTCCGACACGATCCCAATGGCCTTCCTTTTCGCCCTGCTTTATCTTGTGCTAAGTTCCAGTTTGGTTCAGTGCTCCCTTACCTAGTCCACTATCCGACCCGAGCCCTTTCAACCGATCCGATCCGATCCGAAACCCTGCACAATTTTCGTGCGACTTTTTCCAGCGACTGTTTTACACCATACGACGGTGTTTTCGACCCTTCTAACTCTTCTAATCAATCACAAAGCATATCATACAGTCATAGCAACATGCATAATCAACCACAAACACCAAAACAATAATTTGATAGGTTAAAACGGATCAAACATAGCCAAAATCCCATATTTTCCCTTAAGTATGTTTAGGCAAAACAAATGATAGGATTAGTAAAACTTAACCAAATCAACCCAAACTTCTAACAGAGGTCTAAAATAATATTTTGAAATTTATCAATATTTTTCCAGATTTTTAACATGTATAATTTCACTAGTTACCCTTAATTAACCATAATTAGTGAGGAATTATGCAAATCACTCACCTTATCCACAAACGATTTACCAAATCTGAAATGATTCTTTGTTTGGGCGCGAATACCAAGGCTATACAGCAGTTCTACCTCGATTCTTGTGCTAATCCGCTTTGATTTGATGTAGATTTGGCTTAATTAGCGATTAGAAGGTGATTTGGGGTGTTTTAGATGTTGGAGGCCATTGCTAGGGTTCCAAGACTGAAAGTGGCGGCTGTGATAGTGAGAAAAAGGGTGTTCTCTAAACCCTAACAGCCCTTAAATACTCCTAATCCTGAAATTCCCCTTTGGGCCTAGCTGTTAATCACCCGGTTAAGCCCAATTAAGCTGTTTTTCACCATCTGAAACTTGTTTCAGCCATATCTCCCAAACGGTGAGTCCTTTGGCTAATATGACCACTCTACGGAAAGGTAAACCATCATCTGGATCTAATGGAAGTGGTTTTAGATCAAAACTCCTTCCCAATCAAAAGTTATGACCGAAACAAGTTCAGCTATGGGCAAAACAGTCATTTAAAAATCGGCAAAAATCATGAACATGGGAAATGACCCCAATAGTCATAAAGTTACATGACCATACGACTTTGCATGTGAAAGAAATAAATATTCTACGATCCTTCGATGCGTAGAATGCGGGTCGTTACATTCTCCACCCCTTAAGAAATTTCGTCCCCGAAATTCCTTAACCCAAAACATACAAAGGATCCCGCATGCCTACCAGCCACATACAACAATCAAATATGCAAAACAAACAAAACAAGTCAATCCCAACATGCGGAAAGACTAAATCGAGACTGAAATCTTACCAGGCGAAGAGTTCTGGATACGTCTTCCTAATGCTCTCCTCTGTCTCTCAAGTACAGTCATTCTCATTCTCACCCCACTGAATTTTGACTAATTTCACCGCCTTCCTTTGAAGTTGCTTCATATCGTTCCCAACAATACGCATAGGCTTGCGGTTCCCAACCGCCTCGTGTTCAATCTCAATATCATCCAACTGATCAGGTGAAATAGACACATCGGGGTCGTGCACGAATTTCCTTAACTGGGAAACATGAAATACGTTATGAACTCCTGCCATCTTTTCTGGTAATTCAACTTTATATGCTAGATTCCCAATTTTATCAAGAACTGGGAATGGACCAACAAATCTTAGTGTCAACTTGCCTCTCCTGCCAAATCGTATCACGCTCTTCAACGGGGAAATCTTGACAAACACCAAATCGCCAATAGAGAACTTTAATTCTCTTCTCCTCTTATCGGCATAACTCTTCTGCCTATCTCGAGCAGCCTTCATTCACTGTTGGATAACCTTAATCTTAGCTGAAGTTTCTCTTATCACATCTGGTCCAAGCACAAACTTCTCACCAGTTTCTAACCAACATGACGGTGAGTTACACGGTCTTCCGTACAAAGCTTCAGATGGAGCCATACCAGTACTGGATTGATAACTATTATTATATGCAAACTCTACTAGATGCAAATGGTCATCCCATGATCCACCGAAGTCTAATATGCAAGCTCTCAAGAGATCTTCTAATACTCGATTCATCGTCTATGTATGTCCGTCGGTTTGAGGATGATATGCGGTATTGAGATGTAATTATGATCCTAACGCCTCTTGTAAGCTCTTCCAAAATCCACTAGTGAACGACGGATCTCGGTCACTCACAATGCCTTTGGGTATTCCATGAAATCTCACTACCCACTTTACATATAGTTCAGCTAACTTAGCTGCCATTCTATTCGACTTGACAGGTATAAATCTTGCACCGGTCAATCGGTCCACAATCACCCAAATTCTATCATGGCCCGATCTAGTCCTTGGTAACCCATCAATGAAATCCATTGAGACTTGTTCCCATTTCCATTCTGGAATCTCTAATGGTTGCAACAAACCACTAGGCTTCTTTTGCTCAACTTTAACTAGCTAGCAATTCATGCATTTGGATATAAACTTCCCAATGTCTCTTTTCATCCCTTCCTAGTAGTAGGTCTGCTTCATGTCTCGATACATCTTGTTACCACCGGGGTGTATAGTCAGTTTTGAGTGATGACATTCTCTAAGCACTTCATCTCTCAATCCATTGACATTGGGTACAACTAGTCTTCCATTCTTTCTAAGCCATCCATTTCGATCAAGCCCACACTTGCTCATCTCTTCATCGATTTCCATTTCTAACTTTGAGATGATTTCCAATAGGTTAGGATCATCCCTTTGGCTGGAACCAATCCGCTCAATCAAAGTGGGTATGATCGTCAAACTTGCTAATATTTCTGGATCCAATTCGCACTTTGGTCTAAAATCATACCCTGCGACGTACTCCAGTTGCTTCCATTCAAGGAACATAGCCCCTAAACTGGCATGTCTTCTACTCAATGCATCAGCTATCGCATTTCCCTTTCCTGGCGTATATGCGATATCGAAATCATAGGAAGCCAAGAATTCTAACCATATTTGCTGTCGGAGATTTAGATCCTTCTGAGAGAAGAGATACTTTAACGATTTATGATCAGTAAACAACTCGAGTCTTTCTCCCAAAAGATAATTTGTCCACATCTTCAACGCGAATACGATCGCTGCTAATTCCAAGTCATGGGTAGAGTATCTTTTCTCGTGTGGTTTCAACTGCCGACTTGCATAAGCTACAACCCTACTTCCTTGCATCAGTACAACACCCAGTCCAATACTACATGCATCTGTATATACTGTCATCTCTTCATTCCCCTTAGGAATGACTAACGCTGGTGCACATGTCAACATTTCCTTTAGACTCTTGAATGCATTCTCGCACTTTTCGTCCTAGGCGAAAGCTTGATTTTTCTTAGTCAACTGAGTCAACGGTGCTGCTATCTTGGAGAAGTCTTGGATAAACTTACGATAATATCTAGCTAATCCCAAGAAAATTCTTATGTCCATTGCATTATTAGGCATAGACCAATCTTGTATCATAACCACCTTCGCAGGGTCCACTGCGATACCATTTTATAAAACAACATGGCCCAAGAATCTCACTTCCCTTCTCCAGAAGTGACACTTAGTAAACTTTGCTTTCAATTGGTGTTTTCTTAACACCTCCATCTCTATCCTCAAGTGTTCCTTGTGTTCTTCCTCTGTCCTCGAATAAACAAGGATACCGTCCACGAACATAAGAACAAACTTATTCAACTGGCCTCTGAATACCCCATACATAAGATCCACAAAATATGTTGGTGCATTGGTCAACCCGAATGGCATGACCAACCACTCATAGAATCCAGACGGCATCTGAAATGTCGTTTTAGCTATACTCTCAGCTTCCACTCTAAGCCGATGAAAACCTATCACGAGATCCAACTGGGAGAATACTCTCGCGCCACTTAATTTGTCAAACAAATCATCTATCCGCGGTAGAGGATATTTATTCTTCCTCGTCACCTTATTCAATTCGTGGTAGTCCACACACAATCGAAGGGAACCATCTGCCTTGCTAGCAAACACAACTGGTTCTCCCCACTCAGAAATAGTTCTTCTGATAAATCCCTTCCTCAAAAGATCGCTTACTTGCACCCCGAGCTCTCCCTGCTCCCTTAGCACCATACGACGAAGTGGCGTCACTATAGTCTGGCATCTTTCACCAAATCAATACGGTACTCAATCTCTCGGTGTGGTGGAAGTCCGGTCACTTCCTCGAAGACGTCCGGATACTGGCCAACTACGGGCACATCTGATAGCTCATCATGCGGGATGTCGAGGGAATTTAGAAAACTGGCCATTACCCCATCATTAGGTAGACCACCAAACACTACCCTCCGCTCATCATCCGCTCTAACTATCACCAAAAAGCACTCACAGTCTACCACCACCCTGTATCTTTGGAGCCAATCGACTCCCAAAATAATGCCAAGCCCAGTAAAGCCCAAAACAAAGCAATCACAAACAAACATGCATCCATGACTCGATAAGACCACATTGTGACAAATCATGCAAAGGCTAATCGAACCACCAATCGGGTTCGTCATTACTAAAGGTCTATCGACAATCTCGGGCTCCAATCCCAACCTATATACTAGGTCACTAGATATGAAGGAACTGGAAGCTCCGGTATCAAACAATACTCGAATAGGAACATCATAAACAGAAAGCATACCTTGGATAACAACATTCTTTCCTTTCTCCGCTGCAGTTGGGGCATTCGATGAAGAAGGAACAACATTGATAGCATATGTTTTCACAATCTGCTTTTCCTTAGGGGGTTGTGGACACTTGTCCTTGTGATGTCCCACTTGGCCACAGTTGAAGCACTTCCTATCCGCTAGCTTGGCCCGACATTCTTTGGCATAGTGGCCCTTCTTACCACAACTGAAGCACTCAACATCTTTCTTATTCTTTTTCTTCTGGTCGTCCTTGGTTTGATTCTGCTTTCTCTTATTTTGAGAACCATTCTTGCCTCCATCGCTTGCTTGCGGCTTTGGCTCCTCTGCAGATGCAACCTCAGTCTTCGACTTAAGGTAAAGATTCTCTGACCTCAATGCTTTCCCCACGATCGACTCAAACGTCTCATCAATGTGGTTAATAAGCCTTTCCCCCAAGTACTGATCCAAACCTATTATAAACTTCTCATTCTTCTTCTTGGGAGTGTCAATGAGGGATAATCCATACTTTGATAAAGTATCGAATTCTGCAATGTACTCTGAGACTGCCCTACCATTCTGCTTGAGCTCTAGGAATTTCCTAAACAACTCCGACTTCTGGGAAGCTGGGATAAATTTTTCACCGAATCGGGCCTTAAACTGATCCCAGGTAACTTGGTCCTCAGGAGTAGCTGCCTTAATAGCATTCCACCAATTCATCGCCCGCCCTTGCAGCTGAGGGGATGCTAGCTTTCTGTTCATCGCATTCTCGATACCCAAATCTTCGAAGATACGCTCACAGCTATCCAACCAATCCTGAACATCTGTAGCCAACTCCGTTCCATGGAACGACTTTCCACCAAGACTAGTGTAATCCTTGCAAAGCTTGGCGAAATCAGCCCTAGGCGCCTACACCGCAGCACCACCACCATTAGCAGTATTAGGGACTGCCCTCTGAACATCCCTAAGCATCTCTCTCATGAAATCAGTAAACATAGCCCTCATGTCAGGAGCATTCCCATTGTTGGCTCCTCTACCAGCACCCCTCATATATCGGCTCATCGTTCAATCTGTAAAGAGAAACGATTAACCATCCTCTTTGTGGTGTCATTGCAGTGCGACTTCATCCTTAGCTATACTAATAGTATATATATATATATAGCTTTTGAAAACCAAAATAATCACAATTACGCGCTCTCATATACATATTATCTCTCCCTGGTGTCTTTCCCTAGGTTAACTACGCAACCTAGAGCTCTGATACCAAGTGTGACGGCCTGCCCCGCACCAGCCGGCATTTCCGATGAAAATGCGCTGTGCCGATGTCCAACCAGCACAGGACGGTCGCCAAAGGAAGGAAAAAGAAGAGAACTTACTGATAAACTAACAAAGAAACTATAGAATATCTCACAACGCATGGAATGAAGTGTAATAATAACATACTTTGAGACAAAATAGGTGAGACAGTGCATAAGCTGAAAATGAAACATCATTGCAGCGGAAAATCCGATTACAGATTATGTTCCACATCATCATTATTACAACTTTAAAACTATCTCCACAGCAAAAGAAAGGAAAGATACACTACTAATGCCCAAAGTAGTGACCAGCAGCGACACATGGAAAATATCTGTATATATCATATGTGGGAGCCTCCTGCTCGTCTCCGGTACAGCTACCTGTGCATACCACCTAACCTGTCTCTAGTCTACCCGTTTAAGAGCACCCAGAGTAATAAGAAGAGACATAAAACTCTGGGTCAGAAAAAAGTCTGGTATCAGCGATAAGCATCAAAACAGAACAATAACAGGTATACTAAGCCATACCTGAACCTGGACCTGCAACCAAAGAGTTAGCACAACATACCGCTCAACACTCTAAGGTGCCACTAACATATGGTGTAAATAATACGGGGGTGGGGGTGTGTATGTCATACTGAAAGCAAACAACCAAACATAGCAACCATCCTCACACCTCTCACTCAGCGCGTAAAGCATATGACATCCACCACTTTGATCACCCTATTCCTTGTTATGATCACTCTGCCCCCATGGAGTCATGATGACACCACTGCACTGATCCATAGCCACTAGTCTTTGCTATGTCCACTCTGCCCCCATAAAGTCATAACAACTCCATTGCACGGGTGTATAGCCTTGCTACGATCACTCTGCCCCATGGAGTAGTAACTACCCCACTGCACTGATATGTAGCCTAACATCTGTCTTGGTGGTGAATCAAAGTTATAGACGTCGATAACCCTTTAGCATACGTCCCGCAACAAAGTCCAATCACGAAGTTAACTCGTTGGTTCCCAACTGGATCCTGAGTTCTACCTCCTATTTGGACTTCCTTTGCATCTCGGGTTTTAGTCGAATTGGAGTTGGTCTTCAAAAGAGTCGTCGAGTAGAAGTAGCTTAAGTCTGGTTCGGTTCGGCTATACATCATCTTCATATTTTGAGTTCGGTTCGGTTCGGATCCTCTATCGTGGTTTAGCTCAGATCCTTCATTCGGCTCGGTTCGGGTGCCATCCTCCAACTCGGTTCGGTTCGGGTGCTTCTGCTTGGATACGGTTCGGCCCTCTAGCCCTCCAGTTAGTCTGACCCGATCCCCTGTCCTCCTGTCATTCCGATCCCACTTTCTAGCTCCAATCTGATCCGATCCCCACGCCAAGCTTCAGCCCGATCCCAACTCTGACACGATCCCAATGGCCTTCCTTTTTGCCCTGCTTTATCTTGTGCTAATTTCTAGATTGGTTCGGTGCTCCCTTGCCTAGTCCACTATACGACCCGAGCCCTTTCAACCGATCCAATCCGAAACCCTACACAATTTTCCTATGACTTTTTCCAGCGACTGTTTTACACCATACGACGATGTTTTCGACCCTTCTAACTCTTCTAATCAATCACAAAGCATACCATATAGTCATAGCAACATGTACAATCAACCACAAACACCAAAACAATAATTTGATAGGTTAAAACGGATCAAACATAGCCAAAATCCTATATTTTCCCTTAAGTATGTTTAGGAAAAACTAATGATAGGATTAGTAAAACTTAACCAAATCAACCCAAACTTCTAACAAAGGTCTAAAATAATATTTCGAAATTTATCAATATTTTTCCAGATTTTTAACATGTATAATTTCACTAATTACCCTTAATTAACCATAATTAGTGAGGAACTATGCAAATCACTCACCTTAGCCACAAATGATTTACCAAATCCGAAATGATTCTCTAATTGGGCGCGAATACCAAGGCCATACAGCTGTTCTACCTCGATTCTTGTGCTAATCCGCTTTGATTTGATGTAGATTTGGCTTAATTAGCGATTAAAAGGTGATTTGGTGTGTTTTAGATGTTGGAGGCCATTACTAGGGTTCCAAGAATGAAAGTGGCGGCTGTGAAAGTGAGAAAAGGATGTTCTCTAAACACGAACAGCCCTTAAATACTCCTAATCCCGAAATTTCCCTTTGGGTTTAGCTGTAAATCACCCGGTTAAGCCCAATTAAGCTGTTTTTCGCCATCTGAAACTTGTTTCAACCATATCTCCCAAACGGTGAGTCTGTTTGGCTAATGTGACCACTCTATGGAAAGTTAAACCATCATCTGGATCTAGTGGAAGTGGTTTGAAGTTAAAACTCCTTCCCAATCAAAAGTTATGGCCGAAACAAGATCAACTAGGGGCAAAACGGTTATTTAAAAATCGGCAAAAATCATGAACATGGGAAATGATCCCAATAGTCATCTCCCAAAGTTACATGACCATACGACTTCACATGTGAAAGAAATAAATATTCTACGATCCTTCAATGCGTTGAATGCGGGTCGTTACACTCGCGCTTGACCCTGTCATCCAACTCTATCTTCTTAGCCATTTCCGGTGCTTCTTCAGTAGTTAACCTACGTTTCAACCCCTTAAGCGTGTTGCCAAAAGGACTGATTGATGCTATACCTCGTTCTTTTGGGTTGATTGAATCTGTAAAAGGGAAAACATTGTCCGATGAAAGGATGGTCATGGGAACAGCAGGAGGGGTGGAATATTCAAAGGTTCTTTAGATGGCTCAGGCTTCATAGACAAAACATCTTTCTCGCTTTTGGCTTTAATCTCGGACATGGAAGGGTGGTTGCCTCTCTTAGTCTCCCAAACAAACTCAATATCGTTGACCTCTGATGGGTATTTGTTAGCTCTTTTCTCCTCTAGGACTTCAGCTGTCCCCCCAGCGCTATCTTTTCCCATCGTCACAATTTCTGGCTTGACATTCTCCTTTGCCAGTGAAGAACCTGCAATAGAAGACACAAATTATGACTAAATAAGTGAACATAGAGTTAGAGAAATGAATAAATTTACCTCCGACATCGGAGTTGGTCGATTGCCCATCCGCAGCCCTGGATGGGTAAGGGGGAGGAACATAAGT
Source organism: Allium sativum (assembly GCA_030737875.1). Classification (NCBI taxonomy): domain Eukaryota; kingdom Viridiplantae; phylum Streptophyta; class Magnoliopsida; order Asparagales; family Amaryllidaceae; genus Allium; species Allium sativum. The sequence goes on from CM060924.1 coordinate 486,720,895, forward strand.
CGAACCCGTCTCCATTTTTGTAGAAGGAAGAGGAACGAGCGTCTTAGCCCGGCAACTACCAACATCACCTCCGAGAACGAACTTCCCCTTTGCTTTGCGATGTTTAGCATCTGCTGCCACCTTCTCCTTTCTCTTTACTTCGGATAGCACCGCTCGCTCATCGTCATGTAGAAATCGGGTCATTAAAGCTTCCTCGTCAACATGTTGTCCTCCTGCTACATCCCTCTCCTCTTTCATTAAAACTTTCCAAGTGTCTATCAACAGCTTTTGGTAGCCCATTATCCAAGCCAAGTTCCTGTGACGGAGGACCCTCATAAAGAATGTAAGGGCTTGGCCTTTATATCTCTTCTTGGTACTGGATATTTCCAGAGCATACTCGGCTTTGATTGTGTGAATGTCTATGTCATGTTGAAGCTGAAGGTTGTTGGCAGACTCGACTCCAGCAGCTCCATTCTCCCTGGCCCGCTTTCTATCTAACTCAGATGAACTAAGAAGGGCTTTAAGGTTTTGTACTTCTAGGTAGTCGACCTTTCTCACCCTTTAGTTTTTCAACCTCTGCCCTCAAAGAATCTCACTCTTGGTTCTTTGATTGAAGATAAGGGTTTAGATCTTGGAAGCATTCTTGTATTTTTCCTTAGTGGTCACCACCTACGACTCATACTCTCCTCTCCTTCTCTCGAACCACCTGAAGGTCTTCTTATCACATTCAACTTCCCTCTTCAAACCAGCGTTCTCTATAAGTCTGCTCTTCAGTACCCCGCATACTTGCTTGGCATATTCATACATTGCATCATACTGGGATAAGGCATGATCGAGATTAGTTCGGATTCGATGGAAGAAGCTTGGTGGGAGAGGTTGCAGCTCAGGGTCAAGCCGGATTTCAATGAAAACAAGGTCACGGAAGGCTTCCTCTTGCTCTCTAATTTGATCGGTAGAAAACGTGTCAGGAGAAGGGTCAACGAGGGGCCTGGAACGACTTAGAATGGCACATGAGTGTTCGGCCTTGTCACCCTCCTTAGGGGTCTTGCCCTGGGTATGGAAAGGAGCTTGATGCTCTTTTCTCTTCTTGGACTTGCTCCCATCTCCTTCTTTCCCCTTGTGAATCCACTTGTGCTTTTTCAAATCCCTTTTTCTATTCTTCTCTCTCTCAACTTTTTTCTTTCTCCTCCTTCTCCTTCAACTATTGTCTCCATCTTCGTCGCCTTGCCCGACGTGTTGCAAGGTCGGCCCAACTGGTTCGCCATCTGCCGAAAGGGAAGCAAAGAGATCATGATAATATTCGGTGTTTATTTCCCCTATGAAAGACAACAACAACAAACAATGAACATGACCAATATTCAATTTACACAAGAGAAAGTGGTATTGTGACGTGCAGTGCCGATGCCGTGGGACTAAAATACTAAGGTCCCATACCTTTAGCGTCTTTAGGGTCGACCGGAGAAGAAAGATCCACGGACTTGGTGACAAAGAAATTGTCAGGATCTAGATTCTATGAAGAAATAATAGCATCGGGTATCTTCAAGTCCTTTAGGCCATGGAAAGGGATGTGACCTCCCCCTCATGTGAGCCATGAATGAGAGAAGGATCTTTCCCCGCCTCAGATCCCTTTAAACGGTGTTCACTCGGGTCTTCCCCAGCTAACCCCTCCTGAACCTCCAGAGTTTGTATGGAAGAACTCTTTAGCCTCTTCATGTGGTTGGCCTCCCAGATCAGCCTCCTGGGAACAGACCTCTTCCCCAGTGGACGAGATGTCTTTTTCCCTTCGAACAAAGGATGAACAGAAGATTCCATGACTCGGGGCGCTGCATGTATCCACGGGCGTTCCTTTCTGAGTGGGTGTTGTAGAAGAATATCCTATTTTCTGAGCCCCCGGTGTTCTGTTCTTATCAAGAAGACCGTATCGATGTAGATGAGCATTGGTCAGATAACTCCAAAAATTTCGTTTCTTGAGCGTCAACTTGGACAATTTATTGAAGCGTTCTTCGAATACTCCCCTTAGGCCTTTTTAGATTTTCTCCTGTAAGAGAAACAGTCGATATAAGAAATTCTATTACAGACATGACAAGAAAAATGGAAGACTTACTGCATTGAAGCCAGTGACGGGCGCAACCCTACTGATGTTTAACGTAAAACCAACTATTTTTTGTATCCCTTACCTTGCTTGGAATTTTCTCAATAACTTTACAGTCGTGGGAAACCTCGAAATAAAGATCGGAAGGGGAATTCTTTTCGTTATGCTTGAAAATAAAAAAGAAGGCAATATCTTCAAAGTTTGGAGGGTGACTTAGATACCTCATAAACAGGTAATATAGTGATAGCAGGTTGCTAGAAGCGATCAGATGAAATTGACTCAGAGCTAAGTTCATTCAGCGTAGAAAGTCTATAGTAAACGAAGGGAAGGGGGAATGGCTCCTACGGTACATATAGGACGAGACAATGCCATATAATCTTCTGGGGAGTGTGGGGTCGATCATGTTCTGTTGGAAGGTGGACATTTCCCCAAGGGATGTTGTGCTTAGCGGATATGTTCTGCAATTTCTTAAGGGTCATTTTGCTCTCGTGAACATCCGAGGGACTTTTCAAGATCGACGCATTTGGAAGTGTGTCGGGCGCTGCTAGTATGGCTATTGTTCCGCTCGACTTGACTATTATTTCGGGGAGAGTGGACGATTATGTCGACCCACCTCAAGTTTCTGAGCCCAAATCAGCTTTAGAACTGACCGAAGATTCAGGAGTGGTATCTATTGTAACTGGAATGGAAAATTCTTTGCCCTTGCCGGGTCCTTGTTTGCGAAGATCCAATTTTCTGACCATTGTGATCGACTTATTATTAAAAAAAATCTATCAATCAAAGACGTACGAATTTAAGAGATTAATCTCTACATAAATGAATAAGGTCAACTGGAAAGTTTTTCGAGCTAAAATTAAAGATTGTTTCAGAAGCAACTAGCTCTACCTTACAATGCTATCGATAAACGACAATCACAAAATCGCTTTTTTCCTTATGTGCCAAACTGTACAAAGACCGCTATCGTTGAAGCCACCTTTTCAAGTGTTGCCATGTGCCCAAGATTTAAATAATCCTCGGGACACTTGATGTTTTGAAAAGGCGGGAAAACCTCTCCATCTTTACACCATTTTGGAATAACAGCCGCTTTACCATTGGATTTTGCTACAATGATATCTGAATCACGATAGACAGTCGCAACGCCTTCGACTCCAGCGATTCAACGCCGATGACTCCAGCCATGGACCACGTTGAACTCGAATCATAACAATGGGATGGAAAGAGGTGAAAGTGTGCACAGAAGTTACATCAAAAAGCATTGAAAAAATGAGGAGGAATCAACTCATACATGAAGAATTGGTGGTAGAAGTGATGTTGGTTGAAGACAAAGATAATCTCTCTGTTTCCTCCTCTATGATGGTAAATCAATTTCAGGTAAAAAGTGATAAAAGGCAGAAGTGAAAAAAGGTGAAGTGGGCTATTCTTTAATTATACAATGAGGTAACTCTTCATATTCAAATGATATGACCACTGAGTCAGAATCAGCTGATGTATCAAACCACAAGCGAGCCAATTTTTACTGAAAGGACTTATGGTAGTAGAGCTTCATTATTACCTAAACTAGCATGGACTTCCAAGGCATTTGATAGGTCAGCTTCGGTTCATGAGGCTCATGAAGAGATGGCTCGAGTTGGCATTTTTCTTTCTGATCTGTGTGAAGGAAATAATTCGGATTGGGCGTTAAAACGCATTCCCCGCTCCCAACGCGACATAATTTGGGGGGCAACATGTTAGTGGGCCTTTTGGCGACCCCATCAAGGCTTATCGGCGTTACGAACCTATGTCAAGGAAACCTAAACTGGATGGCCGTTACTTAGAGATGGATCGGCTAGTGAGCAATCTGGCCCAGACCCGTTAAGCTCAATACAGAGACTTAGTACGCAACCTAGTCGGAACCATCTACGGTCGGGCCGACTGAGTCAAATCATTCACGATCTTAAACCGGATATCTGCATGAATAATGGCTCGTACCTGACATCGTCTATTCCAAGCTATCCAGATGAATCGGATTAGCTGCCACCTGTCATTATAGATTCAAATCATGTTGATTCCATATGGAGAGAAGGCCTCTTCATGCTTTCCTATTATCTAGGATCATCTTACACGTATTCCAGCCAATAAGTACTGCATCATCTATAAATACCCTTTCTGGACTTAAAAGAAGGGACTTTTAGATTTCTAGCAATTATTCTGATTATATCATCGTTGTATCTATTCGTCTGTAACAGAATGTCTGATATAAGAAGAATTGTAAAGTGGACGTAGGCTCATTAACACCGAACCATAATAAACTTGTGAGTGATTTCCTCTATTTTCGTTTTTGCAATCAGTTATCTTCATTAATTCTCTACAAAACCCTTTCTTTGGGTGTTGTGCCAATTTTTGTTGTCAACACTTTGGTATATCGACATAGCTCTGATACTAACTAAAAGAACCCTCTCCATTCTCTTTATAAATATGGCCATAATGTGCAATTGAAAAGGATTGCTACTAAGAGTCCTTTCTCTTTAAAAGGAAACAACATACTTACTTTAAATTATTTTGATATAATTTTAGACCATTGTATTCATAGGCATCGCTTTTATACTAGTATAGATATACTGGTATACAGTAATATGCTTTTAACTTGTATATAAGATGTTATACAAGTCTTTTTTTAAAATCAGAGTTTAATTCAAAGAGCAAAAGTCAATTGATAAGTTTAAATTTAACTAATCATCACACAACAAAAGTTCAAGTGAGTGTTTTTCTATTGAAAATATCACTTTTTGATGTTTAAAATTTATAGGCCTCATAGATTAAAAATATAAATTGTAACCTTTTTTACTACGTTTCAAAGATAATCTCAAAGGTGTTAGTAACTTAGTTATATAATACAACCAATTTATATATATGCCTCTTTCTTTAAGAAATGGATACTACATTTCTAGAAAAGAATGTGTACTCCCCTTTAAGAAATTACTTTGAACAAGAAAACTTTTTTCCTATCAATACAGTAGTTCGACCTCTAGATCTTTATACTCATATTTAATTAGTTTAAGTTTTCGTCCTTTGAAATATTTCTTGTTGTTGATGTTATTCAACCATCCTGATATGTATATATACATATGTCATCTCGTAGTATCGTCCTATACCATTTCTCATTATAAATGAGTGGTTCTCAGTTACATACAATGGCTTATATCACAACCAAACAATGCACTTCATTATCACTGTTTTATGCTAGAACCCAGTAAGCCTATGACCTACACATTCGACTTATGTATTTATAATACAAGTTTTTGATCCATATCCCTTCATGCCCTCATTCAGTTGAATATCGTATTACAGGTATATGAATGTCTAATTTGCTTGCATAAAGAAATCGCCTCTTTCTTTATAAAGGTAAATTTTTTTATCGGTTACCTCTTGCCTACATATGTGCTTGTAATATCATAACTATATATATCAGCTCTATTATTTATAGTGCATACTTGTTGTATCAACTCCTATTTCTTTAATGTGAACCCAACTGGTTCACAATGCATTATATATATATATATATTGAAAATTGGTACTCTTTATTTCATATCATCTTTACAATATAACAAACCACTCTCAACCTCTTTTATTACATCAATTACGTATAAAAAGAAAACAAACAAATTGTGTCAACTAGTATCACACAAATCTACTCCCCATTTCTTCCGCCAATCCACCCTCTGCCTTGATCTCACCATCTTTCTTCCATTATCTTTCACCAGTAACTGGACTTCCTTCTCTATCATCGACAAGCGAACCTCCTCGGAAACTTCTTTGCTACTAAAAATCATGTTATTTCTCTCTAACCATAATTGATAAACCGCAGTAGTAAAGACCCCGTAAGCTACATCCTTCATTTGATCATCACATTTGAAATAGTTCAAAATCATACCTGCTACACTATATAAAGAATTCTTGCCATCAATAGGAATCTCCAACTTTGCTGCAATGTTATTCCATGTAAATCTTGAATATCTGCAATTAAAAAACAAATGCTCTATGGACTCCTCCTCCTCATTACATATCACACAACAATTCACTTGAATTAAACCAAAACTCCTCATACGGTCTTTCATATACAATCTATTGTTCAACACCATATAAGTGACAAAACTCATCCTGTTAGCATTTCCTGTATGCCAAATAACTTTGTAAATCCTATCCACTTCTTGCTTCTCTCTTACATAATTCCATGCCTTATGAAATGTGAACTTGCCCCCTTCACACCACTCATAATAATCAATATGACCTCTATTATCAATTTCAATAGTATTCACTTTATTAACAACTTCCCTCGTAGCTGCATGCACATTAGCATTAAAATTACCCTTAAAAATAATAGAAGACATTAATTCATCTTGCCTTCCAATAGCCTGAATCTCGAAATTCCTAATATATCCACCAAGCATTTGCAGTTCACCCAAGGTTCTAGCCATAAAGATGTATTCGATCCAGATGCAATCACTTTTCTGAAAAGCTGCCTTCCTGCTGATCTTAGCCTTAACATTGATTTCTACGTACTCGATGCATTATTATCTAAACTCACTTGCCAAAACCACTTTTCACTACAATATTTAGATTGCATCCACCTACTCCACAAGGAAGATGAGGATAAAAATTTCCACAACATTTTAATGCATGCCGCTTTCTTCAAATCTGCTAAAGATTTCAAACCTATTCCTCCTGTTCCTTTAGGCGTACACAACTTTTTCCAATTCACCTTATGAACACTACCTCCTCAAAAAAATATGCGCACATAGTGTTCAATTTATCAAGCACATGCTCTAGCAACTGATAGACGAAAAGCCAGTATAAAATAGATGGATTTATGAAAAACTGAATCAACTCCGCTCTGCCGGCAAAACTTAAAATTTTTGCATCCCGGGCTTGAATCTAATTTGAACTTTACTCAGCAGTGTTTGGCAGTCATTATAGTGTACATAATTTGAAGATAACGGGACTCCAACCGACCGACTTGAAAACCCAGAATAGCAGCTACCTCTCACGTATTATGTGCAAAAGCACTGAAATACAGCTTAATCTTCAAAACACTAACACTTAAACCGCTGTACACCAAAGACATATTTCAAAGTAGAAGCACAAACACTAGAGCACTTTCTAAAAATCACCAGAACATCTGCATATAATAAATGAGTTATAGTTGGCTCAAACTTGTGTACTGGCGTAAAAGTCTTTATAGCAATAGCTTCATTCATGCAAAAAGAAAAATACCCCATAGCTATAGTAAAGAGATACGGGGATAGGGGATGCCCTTGACGAATGCCTCTATTCGACGAAGTAAAACCCCTCGGAATTCCTTGGACGATAATAGAGAATGTTAGAGTAGAAATACATTCATAAACAATATTTATAAAATGCACAGGGAATCCCATCTTTGCCATAATATAACAAATAAATTCTCTACTCAACTTATCATACGCCTTATGGAGATTGACTTTAACATTGAACTTATTTACCCCCTTCTTCTTAAAATCTCTTAAAAAGTTCATACGCTAGCAAAATATTTTCCCCTATAGACCTTGAAGGAACAAACGCATACTGATTTGCAGAAATAATGTGAGGCAAAAACCATTTGATCCTTCAACACAAAATTTTACTGAAAATTTTATAATACAAGTTACAACAAGCTATGGGTCTATAGTGCGAGATATTCGAAGGTTTCTCTACTTTTGGTATGAGGGTAATAAAAGTATGATTCAAGATCTTAGGGAATTTGGCTGACTGAAAAATGTCTTGCATAGCTGAAATAAGATCATATTTAAGCTCATCCAATTCAACATAAAAACTTAGAATTAAAACCACCGGGTCCTGGACTAGTATCAACATGTATTGAAAACACCGCAAGTTTTACTTCTTCTAAAGTTATAGGATTTAATAATATCTGATGCCCTTTCCCATTAATAGTAGAGATTGCTTGAAAAGAAGAAAACTCAGCAATCTTGTCACCATTAAACAAAGAAGTATAGTACTCAATTGCCTCCTTCTCAACATCTTCTGGTTTATAGATCAGATTGCCCTCTGAGTCTATCAAAGCTTTAATATATTTCGAATGCTTCCTTGCCGACATTTTGGAGTGAAAAAACTTCGAGTTAGTGTCTCCATCTTGAAGCCAAGAGACCTTTGCCATCTTCTTAACTTTCGCCATAGCCAGATAGTCCTTATTTTCTGTGACCCCAAAAGATACATCTCGTGTAACGGCTCGCAAATCCGTACTATCCGAGTTGACTAATAACACCACACATCCAACCCAAATTGCACAAAAATACGAATCAAAATTAGAAAGAAGTTAGAGGATGAGAAATAGGAAGAAAGAAATATTAGAATAGAAGAAAAATGAAGATCGCAACTCAAAGCGGAATGAATAAAATATATTACATAACATAACTTTCGAAATACAAAATTTCCACTGTATAACATACAATTATCAAAGTACAACACTTACAACGTAGCAAAAATAAAAATACTATATATCTAACACTGAAGCCTCCTGCTCTAAGCTCCTCCAAGTGAATATGTAAAATCCCGACTACTTAACTGCCCGTAAAAAAAATTTGGGCACCCAAGAGTTTAGGGAAAAACAAACAAAATAAACTCTGGCTTAGTCATGGGACTGGTGTGAGTAAACTCCAACCAATTGTTTAACTTTCAAAATCTTTTCGAAGGAAAAGATAATAGTAAGACCAGCCCACACATAAACATGGATGGTTTTTACTTTACTATAACCCAAAACACTTTAATACAAAATCCAGTGATATTATGATAGTGTCTAAATCAAATAAATAACAATCTAGCGGAACGCTTGCATCTCACGCTCCACATACATAGTATAAAATCAAAAACCATAAAGCGCTTATTGGAGGTTGGATTTCCAACATGACAAGGTATGGAACCACCTTCCGATAGTGTATCTCTAGGGAGGAATACACTGGGTTCAATAAGAACGTCTTGCAACCCGGCCCACACATGACCGACCTCTCATTTCTATTGAGTGTATCGAATGTATATCACCAACGGTTGGGATCAGCAACCGTTTCCCGAATGGGACAGCATCGAATAGAATAAGGAATTAAATGAATCTCTAGATAGGTAATAATACACCCTAATGGGAGCGACCCACATAGCCATGCTGCCTTCCCAATTTTTGTCATTTCCCGGTTGTTGAGGCCTGAGGCTACAATTACTTTCTCTTCATTGACAGCACAATCACTTTGAATGCCACATTGTCAGTTCCGTTAATCATTTATTGATTTGCACAAATATATTCTGGATATTATGCTAAGGGAATAAATCCGTTGCCACCATGTATATTTGTACAAAACAATCATATTCGATCATTGAAATACTTTGTCAGACATTCGTCCATATACGTTCGTTCTGGGACTGAACGAAACCGAAGGCACAATATCTATTAATGGAAAAAGCCCTGCACTTCACTCCGTCTTCGATTATCTTCATATAAACTGATCCGCAACGCTACTGCCAATACAGAGTGGTTCACGGATAATAATCAAACCGGTCTCTCCATATTGACAACGATATTGGCAAACACTTCGATAGTCGGTTCTTTAACTATCGAAGAAAAATAAACAAACATACATTCAAAAACATCAAACAATCACTGGGCCTGTTAATTATTATTTCATTAATTAATTCACTTCTTCATTCCCCTATAAAATATTTGTTAACCAAATGTTTTCAGTAATCTTATTGATCTCTTGCGCTGGTTGGAAAAACATTTCCATATATCACCTTCTTTTATTTTCTATACTTAGAAAATATATTCTATTTGCAATTGAAAACAATTTCAATCACTTATCTCTTTCACGACTACTTTAATTATACTTAGGAAATATTTACTTTTATATTTCCAAAATTTCCACCACTTGAGTTAAAACGAATGCTGTGTAAAACATCGTTACAACAACCCAAATATATTTTATTCAACTAACTAATATTCAACCCTTCTCTTCGAGATTAGATCTTTCTATTTATCAATAAAAAAATGAAATCAATCAAATTGGGGTAAAATTACCTCTCAGACCTTGACTGAAAACATCATTAACTTCAAAAAGATAAAACCGCTTACCTCGAATAATCAACATTATGAAAACCAATTATTCATTTTTAAACGTATATATGTTTCTTTTTCTATTACCAGCCTATCGATTTCCTTTTTGTTTATAATATTCTATTTTTAAATTCATTTCCTTATCGAATTCTATATATATCGATACGTTTAATTCTAACTATTAAATTTTTCTTAAAAATATTCTAACGCCTTAAATTCCCGGAAAAATTCCCCATAACCTCCCTTGTACCAGGAGCATCGGGATATTTCAAAAAGCCTCCCATGGCCCTCACCAATCCAAAAGAAAAAGAAAAAGCCAAGCGGCTTGCTGATACGGCGCATAAAATCTCATATGTGAATTTAAACATGTACCTTTACGTCGGGCACATAAATTTATAAACTTCATATACTTCATCCCATACCTATCTAACACATGTTCACCTGTTTTCAATTCAATTCAATTCAACACTATCCAATTGTTTGAAATCAGTTTTGCTCATTTATTCTTTAATTAGCCATTTCGCCTATTTCACTTCTTTGTTTGAACATAACATGTTCAAGCAAAATATTTAACTTGCTCATTACCAAATTGAATTTTCAATTTCAAATCTAATTCTCCTTTTTGATTTCGAATATAATTTTCCAAATCGAATTTACTTAATCAAAGCCCAATATCAATTCAAAATCTCATTAACTAATTATTACCTGCATTAGTTAATTCTATTCAAAAATCAAAAATATGATTTTTGTTTCCAAAATCAATTCATTACTCCACTTGGGTTCACATATAATCTACAACTCAAATCTAAAATTTTCTAAATAGAAATTCGTATTTTATTTGGTTAAAGTCCTTTTGTAAAATTAAATAAACCGTTATAGCTTTTAAATGGTTATGGCGCTATTTTTCTGAAAATTTGATTTTGATATAACTCAAAATTTATTCGACGAAATCCAGATTTTTCTCCTCTATTAGAAAACTATCATCAAATCGGTCCTGACATTTCTTGTTTCAAAGAATTCCAACTTCAGTTGAGTTTTGTATACTCAATTGAAGTTCGAAACGCCAATTTACGAACTGCAGTGCTGCGGCGATTTCGTTTTAGTTATATTTATATATATAAAAACGTTTGAACTTCGTTTATAATAAATTCAACTCCATTCTAATATATTTTTAATTTATATCAAATCAAAATTTTCAATTCAACATAATATTTTCGATTTTTTATAATTGTCAATTCTCCTTACTCGGTAATATTTTTAATTAAACTTCGATTTTCTATATTCAAATTCCATTTGAATTCTATTTGAATTCTATATTCAAATTACATTTGAATTTTTATATTCGAATTCTATTTCAAATCTCAAATTCTATTTGAATTTCTCTTATTCAAATTATATACTCACATTTCGCTTAAATTTCTGTATTCAATTTCTATCTGAAAATTCTATTTTTAAATTCCTACTTGAATCCTATACTCAAATTCCAATTCAACTCTATTTGAACTCTATATTTAAACTCATTTCACTTTTATTTGAATTCCTATATTTAAACTCCATTTTACTTCTATTTTAATTCCTATATTTAAACTCCATTTCACTTCTATTTTCAAATTCTATATTTAAAATTTCATTTGAACTTTCTTTATTCAAATCCATTTGAATTCCTCTGAATTCCAATTCTATTTGAATTCCTTTAAATTCAAATTCTATTTTAATTCCTTTTAATTAAAATTCTATTTTAGTTCCATTTAAAATTTTATATTCATTCTTAAACAAGTTTTGATTTCAATTTCTTTTGAAATCGATATTTTTACTTTTGGAAAATAGATTTCCCTTTTCAATTTCACACTCGTATTTTTATTTATGAATTATCCAATGATAATTCTTTTCACTTCATTTATAAACTTCATTTACAAAAGAACTACTTGTTTTTATTTTATTAAAACAGGTTAATATTTTTATTCCATTCTAAAATTTCAAATTCTATTCTAAAAATAGAATTTCCCTTTTAAATCTCAAATATCCTTTTCAGGATATTTTATAAATCAACCCTCAGGCCCAGTGATATTTAATCACCAAACAACCAATTATTTTTTTCAGGGTTTCTAATACATCATATATGACAGTATATACGTAAACAAATAAACAAATAGATAATATATTTTTGAGGAATCCATTTGGATCCCTCCAACCTGTTTTTCCTACATCCACAGACGTTTGTCAACATAAATAATACCCATCCTGCTTCGAGGCAGGATATCGCGGTATAGAAGGTCATCCACTATCATCATAGCGTGGGGTGTATAGGGTAATCATCCGCTAGTGGTACCGAGGGCATCCGCTAATGAGACTGCGGGAAATCCAACCACCGATATATATATAATAGCAACCACCAAGCCTAAATAACTAATATATTTTAAAACAACTAGAAAGCATTCGAACAAGCAACAAACAATTATTTTTAACTGATAAAAATAATTTTTAAATAAAAGGCGAGTGAGAATTACTCAACGGGGTTTTTTTTGCTGAGAATCTTGTAATTTTTTTCCATATTGTCGGCTCGACTCTACTCGAGTAAAAATTCCTTGTGTACCTATGATTATACATTTTTATTACCGATTAACATTAATTCTTTAAAATTAACTTAACATGAATTAATAAATTATTCTATGAATTTAAACGTTGAAACAACGCATACCTTAGTCTTGTAAATTACTTGATTAATCGATGAAGCATCCTTAAATAGTTTTAAATACTTCCATCAGCCTATCACATGTTCTACACCACTCCTGCATTTTATTGAACAACTCGTCATCAATCTACCAACCTTCTTTAATTATCCACAGCTTCCCGAATCAACCTCACCACCACTACAATGCATCAACCCATCACCTGAGCAACATATTCCCAAAACAAAGACCGACTTCCATGCTGCCAATTCCCTAAACCAAATCGAACTTCACTGCAAAAACACAGCACCTCAACTCCTTCTGTACGCTACCAGAATTCCCGACTCCCTTCAGATCATCGTCGCGATGAACTCGGTTCCACCCAAATCACAAATCGCACCATCTCCAATCCGTTCGAATGTCGAGCCTGACAAAATCATGTCTTCAGCTTCAAGCACAACTTTATTCCCCAAAAATTGAGTTCGACTTCAACCTAGACCACGCACCCAGGTGCGATAGAAATCTGCACCAACGTCCCCAATAACAGTGTCGACTACCCTCTCCGACCTCGATCAAACGAACTCCGCCATATCAGCGTATGGACTCCCCGACAATGATAGTTTGATGACTACAAACACCAATTTCTTCACGTGAGTTTCACTCGAGTTCATCGTGATACACGATTTGATTTTTAAACGACTTTTTGAATTGAAGAAAAAAAACCTACTCGGCAATTTTAGATCTGCGTTTCTGAAGAAAGAAAATAAGAGAGAGGGGATCGTGGGTTTAAAGGGGAGGGGTGCAGTTTATACAGAGAAGGTGTGTGGCCATTTTTGATTTAAAGGCTCCAGATTGATTTAATTTCCAAAAGCTTGAACCTAATGAAAGGAACAAAAAGGGATAGTTGCGATTTTATAGAAGAAGGGGGGAACAGGAGGTACACAACAGATCTTAGTATTTATTTTGAAAAGATTTTCTAATTAATTTGATTTGATTTTGATTCGATATAAAGAGATATTTTATTCTTTTTAAACAGATGTCGATTTGATTTCGATCCTATCCACAATCAAATATCTCGGGGTTCACAATTAAAAATCGTGAACCGCTATTTTAATGTAACCACTGTCGTTTAAATGTTATAGCATTATACTGAACTCAGCAGAATATATTCTGAAGTTAATTTGAATGTATATATAAAATAATCAAAATAAATTAATATTATTATTCTCATTCAAATAGATTGATTATATGAACTGTTTTTAATTCAGTTTTAACTTTTAATTCAGCAAAATTCATTTTCGTATTTCGATAATTATATATATTCGAAATAAATCGTATTTCGACTATTAAATAGATAATTCAATATAAAAATTGATTTATATAATCAACTCAATATATAAAACCATATTCAATATTTAAAATAAATCGACCAAAAATACGGGTCGTTACATTCTTTCCCCCCTAAAATAATTTCGTCCTCGAAATTGCTAAGGTAGGAAAAATAGTACAAATCCATTACTTTTCAAAATCTCACTTATGTTGAAACTCAACTCCTCATATTTCAACGAATTTAATTCCACCAAAACTTTTGGTCTTCCTTCATTTAATTCAAATGATCTACGATCAATCCATTTATATCCAACTTATATTCCAATAAGCCTATTCAAATTGATTCTAGTTGATTGATTCACTTCAATCCATCTAACTAGCTTAAGTTAAATTCCAATTTCAGAATCCAAATCCTAGGGTTTTCATTTCAAATCCTTTTGAAATCACTTAAACATGTACATATATTTATAATCTTTTCAAATTCAAAATATTTGAATTTTCCAACTAAATTTGTTTTCTTCTGAACAAATTCCCATCAAAACTTTTCTAAGGTAGCAATCTATCACTTAGAAACTCGAAAATGAATACTGATGATGTTGCGACCATCATCAGAATTATTTCCCAGCCACTGAAGTGAGTTCAGTGCTTTATCATTTTAAAAATCAATTCAAAATGACTTTCATTCAAAAACCCTTTCAAAATAAAACTATATTATTTTAATATACTTCAAAAATATTTTTCTCCAAACACCCAGGATTTAAAAATCTTAATTCTAATTCAAATTCTGAATCTAATTTTTAATTCATCTCATTTGTATATTTAATCCATATACAATTTATATTTGGTTATCTATACACATTCCAATTTATAATCCCATTTGATTATAATTTTAACATCCAACACATCCATATATTATAATAATTTAAGAAAATTATTCATTCTATAACAAAAATAGAATTTTGGGTAAAAGTATTTCGTTTACCCCCTTTAAAACAATATCGTGTTCAATCTTATGTTCAAGTATTTACAAACTCTTATCGACGTCATGGCGTCCCACGATTCGATCGGAATTCATAAATCACTCAACAGACTAGCCAACACGAAATAAAATACTTTTTATATTAATTTACAAATACGCATTCTCATATATATACGCTCAACTCATTCTAGGGTACTACTGACCCTATCTCTAATGAGCACAACCCCACCAAAGCCTAGGCATTCGCTCAACCTAGGCTCTGATACCAACTGTAACGGCCCGCAAATCCGTACTATCTGAGTTGACTAATAACACCACACATCCAACCCAAATTGCACAGAAATACGAATCATTATTAGAAAGAAGTTAGAGGATGAGAAATACTAAGAAAGAAATATTAGAATAGAAGAAAAACGAAGATCACAACTCACAGCGGAATGAGTAAAATATATTATATAACATAACTTTTGAAATACAAAATTTTCACTGTATAAAATACAGTTATCAGAGTACAACACTTAGAACACAGCGGAAACAAAAATACTATGTATCTAACACTGAAGCCTCCTGCTCTAAGCTCCTCCAAGTGAATCTGTAAAATCCCGACTACTTGACTTCCCGCAAAAAAAAATTGGGCACATAAGAGTTTAGGGAAAAACAAACAGAATAAACTCTGGGTCAGTCATGGGACTGGTGTGAGTAAACTACAACCAATTGTTTAACTTTAAAAATATTTTTGAAGGAAAAGTTAATAATAAGACCAGCCCACACATAAACATGGACGGTTTTTCCCTTACTATAACCCAAAACATTTTAATACAAAATCCAGTGATATTATAATAGTGTCTAAATCAAATAAATAACAATCTAGCAGAATGCTTGCATCTCACGCTTCACATACATAGTATAAAATCAAAAACCACAAAGCGCTTATTGGAGGTTGGATTTCCAACATGACAAGGTATGGAACCACCTTCCGATAGTGTATCTCTAGAGAGGAATAAACTGGGTTCAACAAGAACGTCTTGCAACCCGACCCACACATGACCGACCACTCATTTCGCTTGAGTGTATCGAATGTATATCACCAACGGTTGGGATCACCAACCGTTTCCCGAATGGGACAACATCGAATAGAATAAGGAATTAAACGAATCTCTAGATAGGTGATAATACACCCTAATGGGAGCGACCCACATAGCCGTGCTGCTTGCCCGATTTTTGTCATTTCCCGGTTGTTGAGGCCTGAGGCTATGATTACTTTCTCTTCATTGACAGCACAATCACTTTGAATGCCACATTGTCCGATTCGTTAATCATTTATTGATTTGCACAAATATATTCTGGATATTATCCTAATCAGATGCCACCATGTATCTTTGTACAGAACAATCATATTCGATCATTGGAAATACTTTGTCAGACATTCGTCCATATACGTTCGTTCTGGGACTGAACGAAACCGAAGGCACAATTTCTATTAATGGAAAAAGCCCTGCACTTCACTCCGTCTTCGATTATCATCATATAATCTGATCTGCAACGCTACTGCCAATACACTGTGGTTCACGGATAATAATCTAACCGGTCTCTCCATATTGACAACGATATTGGCAAACACTTCGATAGTCGGTTCTTTAACTATCGAAGAAAAATAAACAAACATCCATTCAAAAACATCAAACAATCACTGGGCCTGTTAATTATTATTTCATTAATTAATTCACTTCTTCATTCCCCTATCAAATATTTGTTAACCAAATGTTTTCAGTAATCTTATTGATCTCTTGCGCTGGTTGGAAAAACATTTCCCTATATCACCTTCTTTTATTTTCTATACTTAGAAAATATATTCTATTTGCAATTGAAAACAATTTCAATCACTTATCTCTTTCACGACTACTTTAATTATACTTAGGAAATATTTACTTTTATATTTCCAAAATTTCCACCACTTGGGTTAAAACGAATGCTGCGTAAAACATCGTTACAACAACCCAAATATATTTTATTCAACTAACTAATATTCAACACTTCTCTTTGAGATTGGATCTTGCTATTTATCAATAAAAAAATGAAATCAATCAAGTTGGGGTAAAATTACCTCTCAGACCTTGACTGAAAACATCATTAACTTCAAAAAAGACAAAACCACTTACCTCGAATAATCAACATTATGAAAACTAATTATTCATTTTCAAATGTATATATGTTTCTCTTTCTATTATCAGCCTATCGATTTCCTATTTGTTTATATTATTCCATTTTTAAATTCGTTTCCTTATCGAATTCTATATATATCGATACATTTATTTCTAACTATCAAATTTTTTTTAAAAATATTCTAATTCCTTAAATTCCCAGAAAAATTCCCCATAACCTCCCTTGTACCAGGAGCATCGGGATATTTCAAATAGCCTCCCATGGCCCTCACCAATCCAAAAGAAAAAGAAAAAGCCAAGCGGCTTGCCGATACGGCGCATAAAATCTCATATATGAATTTAAACATGTACCTTTTTGTCGGGCACATAAATTTATAAACTTCATATAATTTATCCCATACCTGTCTAACACATGTTCATCTGTTTTCAATTCAATTCAACACTATCCAATCGTTAGAATTCAGTTTCGCTCATTTATTTTTTAATTAGCTATTTTGCCTATTTCACTTCTTTGTTTGAACATAACATGTTCAAACAAAATATTTAACTTGCTCATAACCAAATTGAATTTTCAATTTTAAATCTAGTTCTCCTTTCCGATTTCGAATATAAATTTCCAAATCGAATTTACTTATTCAAAGCCCAATATTAATTCAAAATCTAATTAAATAATTACTACTCGCATTAGTTAATTCTATTCAAAAATCAAAAATCTGATTTCTGTTTTCAAAAATCAATTCGTTACTCCACTTGGGTTCACATATAATCTACAACTCAAATCTAAAATTTTCTAAATAGAAATTCTGTAATAACCCGGAAACTCTGAGCCAGTTTAAAATTTTTATTTTGCTAATTTTAGCGAATTTTGAATATTTAAAATAGATTATTTTAAATAATATCGACGAGAAATTTATATTGAATATAATTCGAACGTATATATTTATATACGTCGTCGTTAGAATATAAATAATTATATATAATTATAAATAGAATTGAAAATGGCGCGGTAGTTCGATAATTCGATTTCAAACTTCAATTGAATGTATTGGGTGCAAAACAATCCGGATTTTAGTCTAACCAAAAACATTAGGATTTAATTGATGGTATCTTTCCAACGAATCCGAAAAATCAAAATTTCATAGCGGGAATAAAAAGATATGTCCAGTTGAAAATTCTGAAGAGTCGCTATGGAATTCAGGCCCTTAAAAATAGACATTTTGCAAACGACCTCGGATTTCGACGAAACCAGTTTTGTTGGGTCCGTGACGTCAAATTATTGCTAGGTTTCAAATTTCATAATTTTCTGAATCAATATGTGAGCGTGGCAAAAGAAAACGCGTTTGACCAGTTTCAGTGGATTTTAATAGACTGGGAAATGGCCATTTTTCCAACGGTCTCAGAATTCGACGAAACTAGTTTTGTTAGGACCGTATCGTCAATACGAAGCTAGAAAATATTTTTCTGGAATTTTTCTGGTTAGTATGTGACCCCGGTAATTTGAAATGTACGTTTAAAAATCAATATAATGATTTAAATGTAAATTTAACGGAAATTGATTGTAACAGCCGAATCAGCCTACGATACATATCCCATTGTGTTCGGAATGGGGGTAATTAGCTATGGACGACAGGCGGTGAGTCTCGTTTCGGGGTCGTATGTAAAAGTCAACTTTTTACAAATAAAATAATTAAATAAAATTAAAAAAATATCTCTCCCCCCTTTTACTCTGCCCCCCTCCCCCCCCCCTCCCCCGTTCAAAACTATTTCAGAAAAAAAAAGGGGGCATCGCGCCCTAGCCAAAGCGGCGCCTCCAGGAGGCCACCGCCGCGCCGGAGGCAGGCGCACCCCCCTCTTCTTCTTCCTCCTTCCTTCTTCCCTTCCTCCTCTTCCCCCTCCTGAAACGCGTGAGGCCCCCCAATCCTCCACCGCAGCCTCAGCCGCGTCGCCACCTACCTCCGCCCCTCGCCCAGGCCTCCACCTCCCTCCATCGCCTCGCGAAGAACCCCCCCTTCTTCGCAGATTACAGTAAGTTGTTTTTATTTTATTTTATTTTTATTTTAATTCTGAAATTTCGATTTTTATGTATTGAAAAGACTGAATTTTTATAGTGATAAAAACTGATTTTTTTATATATAGAGGAGTTTGAAATATAATGTTTATTGTATAGAAAGGTAAAAGATATAATTTTTATATTTTTAAAGATATAAAAATATGATTTTTATATTTTTAAAGTATTAAAAATATAGTCTTTACTATATAGATGATATGAAAATATGATTTTGTTTACGAAGAGAAGTAAAAATATAATTTTTACATGATAGGAAGGTTAAAAATAGCATCTATATATGTGTAGCAAAGTAAAGATTGATTATGAAAAGACGATATTTTTAGATATGAAAAGACGATATTTTGATATGAGTAGTGAAGTAAAAATATGATTTTTACTTCGAGAAAAATATAAACTTTATATTTGAAAGGCGAAAACTTTATTTTTGAAAAGGACAAATCTTTATTTTTATAAACGCGAAATCTATATTTTTGAAATGGAATTTTTATCTATATGACATCGTAGAAAAAATTCGATTTTTATAGATTGAATAACAAGATAAAAATTCGATTTTTATATATTGAATAGCAAAGTAAAAATTCGATTTTTACATATGTAGTGGCTACAGCAACGAAGATGAAAAAGATGCGATAACGATGACGATTTCTATCAAAGAAGAGTCAAAATGATTGGATAGCTATCGGTGAGAATTTCTCACCTTTCAATTTCTTTTTCTAGTTATATATATATACTAGGATGCAGACGGTGCTTAGTAGCACCCGACACAATCGTCCACAGACCATGGACTTGTTTGTTTGATTGCAAAAATAAGTTAGATTATTTGATTGAAATTGAATTGTTTGGTAAAATGAATGGATTTGATTGATGTGTGAATGGCGTGGGCCTTCACTAGACCGGGGATAAGGCTAGGCCTCGTCCCGTTTCTAGTATTGTGCCGTTATGCCGCCGAAATTTTCTAAAATAAGTTAGAAAAATGAAAATATCATTTTATTTAAAGAATGAACTGAATAGAAATTCATATGTTAAAATAAAATGTTTTATCGTTAAAAATATAATTTTTAACGTGAATATGAATATAGTGAATGTGAATAAATAAATATTCATTTACAAACCGGACGGTTTGTTTATGTACACTGATTTGACTGACATTGATTGGCTCCCTAATACATAAATACCCTATGTCGGTCTCACGATAGGGTGTATCACTCCCTAAAGTGGCAACCAATTGGCACAGGCATATTTACAGATGTCACGGCGTCTTACATCCTCAGAGGCAGACTGGGATCCATGCACGCACATGACCCGGTTGGAACGCACCATCAACACCCATCGCCATTATCAGAATGAACCACTTATAATTAGTTCAGTAAGCTTGCCCGGACCCTACCTACAGTTGGGTCAAAGTTTTGATACCAGAAAGGGTTACTGACTAATATGGGTCCCAAACAACAAATGACACAAGTATTCCCCCTTGTGTCCCCAGACTATCAGATTCAGATTAACTTATTAACAGAGTTCAGACATACAAAGTTCAGACGATCAGTTTTCAGACTAACGGATCAGATAACTAATTTACAAACTTGCCTAACTTGGTGTGGGTCCTACAGATCCGCAAAACAGGTTCGTTTAATTTATCAATCAGGTTAGTTTATCCAGACCAGGTATCAAATCGGTTCTCAGCCTTATCAAATTACTGAGTTGGATTGGTTAAGTATAGTTCAACTTAACCCCGTTAAATTACTGAGTTCAGATTGGCTAAGTGTAGGTTAACTTAACCCTTTTACTAATCATGGATTAACTTGGTTAAGTGTAACGATGGGTTCATGACTTAACCCCGATTAATCCACCAAGTCCAAATTGGTTAAGTATTAAGTGGACCATGACTTAACCCTAATCATGAGGCATTAATTAATTATGTGCCTTAACCTCTCACATTAGACTTTGTTGCGGTTACTAGTTAAGCCGGTCGGTTCCGGGTAGCTTTACACCACAACTTGGTCTAACCTCGGGTTCAGGGTACAACATGACCAACTTCTCATATTGGGTCCTATTGTTTGTAGCAACTAGTTAAGCCGGTCGGTTCCGGGTAGTTTTACGCTACAAACTCAACCCAACCTCGAGTTGGTCATACTTATATTTTCTAAGTGTCATGTCCATTATGTTTACCAAACATATTACAAGTTTTCAAGCATTTGGGTAGACCTAACTTAATAGGTAAATTCCCAACGGGTAGACCTAACTTAATAGGTAAATTCCCAATCTCATGTTTTTATGTCTTTTAAGTTTACCCAACCCCAAACGCAATCCCATCGCTTACATATCGCAATAGCGCATAAAGGATAGAAAGAGGGAACTTGGCATAATCACGACATAAAGGTGTTGAAGCCACAAGTTTAACATGGTGGCATATGAAATGTACATATGTTCATATACTTGCATATTACATTTTTAGGCCTCAAAAGCATGCATAAAACCAAACTTAACATATTGGTGATACATGGTGATAAATGACATGTAGAAATGGTCATAAGTTCGCATTTAGCCTCACATGCAAGTTATCATAAGAGATATGATAACTTACATGTTGCCAAAATGCAACCTTTAGCATAAAGCTTGAAGCTTTATGTTCATATACTCAAGGTAAGCTTGCATAACATGATAACATGAGTAAAATGATCCACCCAAACTTGCATACATAACATGACAACTTGCATATCATAACATGGCAAACTTGCGTAACATAACATGGCAAACTTGCATATCATAACATATCAAACTTGCATAACATAACATGGCAACTTGCATATCATAACATATCAAACTTGCATAACATGACATAGTAAACTTGCATATCATGGTAAACTTGCATATCATAATGATCAACCAAACTTGCATCATTCATTTAACTTTAGAGTTTAAATATGAAAGTAGAAAAGGACTTACAATGCTTATGAAGACACCAATATATATATATATATATATATATATATATATATATATATATTGAGACAAAGCCCTTATGCAATCAAATAAACCCAAAATGCAAGCTCCACTAGAGAAACCCTTGAGCCAAAATGATCAAAACCCTTGCTTTATGATGTAAATATGGAAATTTGACTTGAATGCAAGCTAATGGCACTCATACAAGCTTGAAAACACTTGTATGCATGGAAAATCTCTCATAGAAATAACTTAGAATTTTATGAAGAGAGTGGAGGCCATGAGAGGAATGATTTTGCCATAGTTTAGTTACTTGAATGAATAATGATGATTTAGGGTTAGGTTAGGGGCTTATTTATAGAGATTAGGATTAGTTTCAACCTTAGGATTAAACCCTAATTCCAATCTCAGCCCTTAAAACCGAATCTGGCCCCAAAACCCCAAAATGGTGCACCAGGCAAAACTGCCCGGCTGAACCAAGTCGACAGCCAAGTCGACAGGGCTGTCGACTTGGGTCCAACCAAGTCGACTCCCAAGTCGACAGGGCTGTCGACTTGGGTGCTCTGGCGGGAATTTTCCCGCCTGGCCCAATCTGACCCTTTTTCGAATTTTGAACCCGAAGTTCAAAATCTGTTTTGAACTTGAAATTTTCTGAAAACTTCATTGGGCCTTAATCGGGTCATACGGACTCCGATTTTCGAAAACTCGGACTCTATTTCGCGTATTTTTCCGAGACGAACGCAATGGCACAGCCCGTTTCCCTTGTTTCAGATTTATAAATTAAATTCTGCCTCGATTTACGTTATAACAGGTTATCAGAAATACGGGTTGTTACATTCTCCCCTCCTTAAAGGATTTCGTCCTCGAAATCTTCAAGTTAGGAAGAACGCATCCTACCATCCATCATCCATCTACTCAAATCATCATTCACGAGCAATCATTGTCCTTAAAGATTCTAATGCGGTATGAACATATGCAAAAGGTGTGTGTATATGTTCTTATCTAATGCAAAGATCATCAATGCAAAGTATGTTAGTGAAATGAATCCATTATGTATGCAAATAGTCCTAATCATATAATACTATATGTGTGCACAAACATTCGTCCATATGCAACATCCATGTGCTGAATTAACCATCTTGCAACCATAAGAATTGAAAATGTACACACGTCCATATGCAATATGAGAGTGTATTTCAAGCCGATCTAGTGCCCAGTGTGTGTTATGCATCCACGAGCAACCACTAGCAACCACTTGCATCCACTTGCAACCATCAAACATAACATGTCTCAAACGCATGTTTACATCCATAGAATTCCTATCTCAACAAGATACAGTCGAGTGATGGAAGCGAGTACAGATAAAACAAAAACTTGGTACATATACTTACAGACTACTAGTACAGATCAGATTTCCCCAAATGATTCTTAGGAAACTAAGCATGGTAGAAACCCAGAATGTATTCGTCATAGTCACCCTCATGCCCAACACAGATACTCCCAAAACCCGAATTTATCACAAACAGATGAGTTATAACTCTCAGGGAGTTTGAGACTATTACCAGATCAGAAGCAAGACTAGCATTAAAGTACCGAGTTTCCATTACAGAATCAAAATACCAGAAAAAGAGTTTCAAACTGAAAATCAGACAAGGAAAATTAAACATCCTACAGACAAATTATTCTAGCCCTAATCTATTCACTCGCCATGCGAGTATTCACCGTTCCTTCCGATGTAGTCCCTTTCTTCTTCGGGCAGTCCCTAGTGAAGTGTCCCATCTCTCCATAGTTAAAGCAAGTGCCCTTCCTCTTTCTGCAATCCTTGTTTAGATGAGTTGAGCTTCCACAAGTAAAGCACTTCTTTTCCTTCTTATCTTCAGACTTCTCCTCCTTCTTTTGCATTTCCTTTTTGGGCCCCGTTTTCTTGTTTTGAGACTCATTCACCTTGACCTCCTTCTTTGCACTCTTGTTCTCTTCATTGAGTAGGGCCATATCTACCAAACTCTCAAACGTGGCCCCCATGGGCACATGAGACATAGCTAACTCCTGTAACGGCTCATTCAATCCTCTAGCAAAACGAAGAGCCTTCTTCTGAGTAGTACTCACCATATCCAAGCCAAAACGAGCTAACTGATTGAACTTGTTCACATATTCTTTGACAGACATGTCTCCTTGCTTCAAAGCAATAAACCTCTCCATTTGCAAATTCTCTTCAGCAGAAGACAGAAACTTAAGCCCGAATCTTGTCCTAAAATCGGCCCAAGTCTCAACGGGCCTAGTCGCGGTGGTGATCTCCCACCAATAAGCGGCTTCATCCTTCATAAGCCAAACCGCCAACAAGATCTTTCTCTGATCGTCTAGCCCAAAGATAGCAAATAAATCCTCGGTCTCTTTCAACCAATTTCTGGCCTCTACAAAAGTCTCAGTGCCTTGAAAGTTCTTGACACCCATTGCTTTGAAATCTTTGCAAGTCTTTGCGAAGTCAGCTTGAGGAGGCCGAGGGGGAGGAGGAAGAGGAACCTCAGCGACAGGAGGAGGAGGAACATTAACTACCGGAGGAGGAGGAGGAGGGACATCTGCGGGGCCGGCTTCGGTCGCCCTAGCCTCCAAAAGTCTCCTATACCAAACAGGTACGTGTACTCCCTCCGGAATAGCAAAGTTATCGGCCATACTGAAAACGAAGAAAAAGACAGATTCAGAATGGAGAAAAACGAAGGAATTTTGCTAATGGCTTTTTGGGGAATAGCCTTTAAAATAAACTAGACTTTTCTTTGGAAAATACTTTATACTTGATTTGGAAATAGTTTTTCAAAAGCTTTTGTTCCTTCTCGTAAACCATATGCTCTGATACCAAATGTAACACCCCACCTCCGCCAGGGTGGCTCTTGCAAGCACTCTGACTTTGGAGGGGCATTTGTACCGGGTAAACATGCATAATGATATATCAAGGCAGAACAAGAACATATGTATATATGTAAACAGAGTAAATAAGATAAGTAAAACAGCGGAAGATTTCAAACTATTTCAAAACAAGTCTGGTACAACATAATGTCAACTTTCCAAATACACAAGTCTAGATAAAAACAACATCACTGAAAAACTGAAATACATAAGTACTATCCCCAAAATAAGTGATAACCATAGCTAGCTTCATGTCAAGACCGTACATGAGCTAAAATCCCACAAGCAAGCGATCAGAAATCCAAGCTAAGCTCCAATATTCCCACCCTGAGAACCTGGGGGGGGGAACGGAAGAAAAGAGGCGAAAGAAAAACAGGTCAGTCAAAAAGACTGAGTAAGCCCTACTACAATCAATGTAAACTGATAAAGTTAACTGGCATGAGAAGCAGGGATGAACATAAGGATAACAACATACTAGCATGATGATTAACCAACAAGGTAGATAAAGGTGTCATCGCATAATCAGGTTTAAGGTTTTTGCACCACAGGTGTACCAGCATTCTAACATGTCATGTATAAACAAGAATTTATCCCTTGGCCTAAACTTGGCCCAGTATCAGGTGTTTGTCTTAAATCAAGATCCAACTTCTTGGTACCAATTCTAATATAACAGGATTAGGTGTTACCCCAATGTTTACATCGAAACAGGACGGAACAGAATGGTCCATACAGAGATAGAGTTTGGGAAAAATGGGCTTTTACCACCCTAACAGAACGGTACCATGCAGAAACAGACGGGTGTTACCACCCAACAAAACAGACGGTACCAACAGAATCAGACAGAGCTAAGTGTGCCCTAAATCCTACCCAAGCGATCGGCTCCCTAATACATAAATACCCTATGTCAGTCTCACGATAGGGTGTATCACTCCCTAAAGTGGCAACCAATTGGCACAGGCATATTTACAGATGTCACGGCGTCTTACATCCTCAGAGGCAGACCGGGATCCATGCACGCACATGACCCGGTTGGAACGCACCATCAACACCCATCGCCATTATCAGAATGAACCACTTATAATTAGTTCAGTAAGCGTGCCCGGACCTTACCTGCAGTTGGGTCAAAGTTTTGATACCAGAAAGGGTTACTGACTAATATGGGTCCCAAACAACAAATGACACAAGTATTCCCCCTTGTGTCCCCAGACTATCAGATTCAGATTAACTTATTAACAGAGTTCAGACATACAAAGTTCAGACGATCAGTTTTCAGACTAACGGATCAGATAACAGATTTACAAACTTGCCTAACTTGGTGTGGGTCCTACAGATCCGCAAAACAGGTTCGTTTAATTTATCAATCAGGTTAGTTTATCCAGACCAGGTATCAAATCGGTTCTCAGCCTTATCAAATTACTGAGTTAGATTGGTTAAGTATAGTTCAACTTAACCCCGTTAAATTACCGAGTTCAGATTGGCTAAGTGTAGGTTAACTTAACCCTTTTACTAATCATGGATTAACTTGGTTAAGTGTAACGATGGGTTCACGACTTAACCCCGATTAATCCACCAAGTCCAAATTGGTTAAGTATTAAGTGGACCATGACTTAACCCTAATCATGAGGCATTAATTAATTATGTGCCTTAACCTCTCACATTAGACTTTGTTGTGGTTACTAGTTAAGCCGGTCGGTTCCGGTAGCTTTACACCACAACTTGGTCTAACCTCGGGTTCAGGGTACAACATGACCAACTTCTCACATTGGGTCCTATTGTTTGTAGCAACTAGTTAAGCCGGTCGGTTCCGGGTAGTTTTACGCTACAAACTCAACCCAACATCGAGTTGGTCACACTTATATTTTCTAAGTGTCATGTCCATTATGTTTACCAAACATATTACAAGTTTTCAAGCATTTGGGTAGACCTAACTTAATAGGTAAATTCCCAACGGGTAGACCTAACTTAATAGGTAAATTCCCAATCTCATGTTTTTATGTCTTTTAAGTTTACCCAACCCCAAACGCAATCCCATCGCTTACATATCGCAATAGCGCATAAAGGATAGAAAGAGGGAACTTGGCATAATCACGACATAAAGGTGTTGAAGCCACAAGTTTAACATGGTGGCATATGAAATGTACATATGTTCATATACTTGCATATTACATTTTTAGGCCTCAAAAGCATGCATAAAACCAAACTTAACATATTGGTGATACATGGTGATAAATGACATGTAGAAATGGCCATAAGTTCGCATTTAGCCTCACATGCAAGTTATCATAAGAGATATGATAACTTACATGTTGCCAAAATGCAACTTTTAGCATAAAACTTGAAGCTTTATGTTCATATACTCAAGGTAAGCTTGCATAACATGATAACATGAGTAAAATGATCCACCCAAACTTGCATACATAACATGACAACTTGCATATCATAATATGGCAAACTTGCATAACATAACATGGCAAACTTGCATATCATAAAATATCAAACTTGCATAACATAACATGACAACTTGCATATCATAACATATCAAACTTGCATAACATGACATAGTAAACTTGCATATCATGGTAAACTTGCATATCATAATGATCAACCAAACTTGCATCATTCATTTAACTTTAGAGTTTAAATATGAAAGTAGAAAAGGGCTTACAATGCTTATGAAGACACCAAAATATATATATATATATATATATATATATATATATATATATATTGAGACAAAGCCCTTATGCAATCAAATAAACCCAAAATGCAAGCTCCACTAGAAAAACCCTTGAGCCAAAATGATCAAAACCCTTGCTTTATGACGTAAATATGGAAATTTGACTTGAATGCAAGCTAATGGCACTCATACAAGCTTGAAAACACTTGTATGCATGGAAAATCTCTCATAGAAATAACTTAGAATTTTATGAAGAGAGTGGAGGCCATGAGAGGAATGATTTTGCCATAGTTTAGTTACTTGAATGAATAATGATGATTTAGGGTTAGGTTAGGGGATTATTTATAGAGATTAGGATTAGTTTCAACCTTAGGATTAAACCCTAATTCCAATCTCAGCCCTTAAAACCGAATCTGGCCCCAAAACCCCAAAATGGTGCACCAGGCAAAACTGCCCGGCTGAACCAAGTCGACAGCCAAGTCGACAGGGCTGTCGACTTGGGTCCAACCAAATCGACTCCCAAGTCGACAGGGCTGTCGACTTGGGTGCTCTGGCGGGAATTTTCCCGCCTAGCCCAATCTGACCCTTTTTCGAATTTTGAACCCGAAGTTCAAAATCTGTTTTGAACTTGAAATTTTCTGAAAACTTCATTGGGCCTTAATCGGGTCATACGGACTCCGATTTTCGAAAACTCGGACTCTATTTCGCGTATTTTTCCGAGACGAACGCAATGGCACAGCCCGTTTCCCTTGTTTCTGATTTATAAATTAAATTCTGCCTCGATTTACGTTATAATAGGTTATCAGAAATACGGGTTGTTACATCGACTGTACGGGCCTTGATAAAATTATTAAAAATATCAATAATTTGTGTAAAATCATAAGAAATGATTTTGGAAAATTTGGGATGATAAACTCCATATTTGAAAAGATAAAAATAGATTTTTATCGAAATGAACTAGATTGAACTAAATTTAAAACCCGATTTTTTTTAAATAAATAAATTAGATTTAAAAAGGGGTTTTAAATAATCGGAATTCCTAATATATTTGATTTGAATTGAACTAGAATTGATTTGTGGGTTTATCGTGAAATGTGTTTTAAATAACACTAGTTCTTTAACCCGATAATAAATATAATGTGATTTGGGTTTGTCGTGAACTGTGTTTTAAATAACACCTAGTTCTTTTACCCAGTAAAAGGAGTTTTAATGAATCTGTAATTAGATTGAAATGTGAATTTGTAATCTAAATTATCAAATTTAGGAAATGAGCGAGAATGGAGTATCACCAGTTTTGCTCCAAAGCGATAGTTAAAATCTTTAATTAGATTTGAACGTGAAATGATAATGAATTTTACCGATAACACCATGGTGTTAGATATGGAGTATTACCAGTTTTACTTCATGGGATGAATAGGTTGGGATTGGGAAATAAAATAAACAATTACTTCGGTACAGTTCACTAATCTCGACTAGTTAGGAAAACCATAATTTGGTTTGATATGACATCCAAAGGAAGATTAAAGGATATATTTTAAAGAATTTATCTTGGATAAAGTTAATGGGAACCTTTCCTTAAAAATGTGATTTTATGAATAAAAGAATATTCTGAATTGGAATGAGGCGTATGTTGTGTTTGTGTAACCTTTTTTTTTATATACGCGGGTTGTTCGGAAAGTCCGGGTTTATGCCCATTCTGAATAACCGATTCGACGATGTGTCGAAGATGAAGACGGTGGTTGAAGACCGGAAGTCTTCACATCGTTTGGATAATTACTGACGATCCTGATTGGGCAGTACACCCAAGAGGATGGAAATAGTTAGTGGTCGTCCAGACGTACTTGGAGATGGATGGATATGCGAGGAAAGTGCCTCCGGTTTCGTTCAGATCCAGAATGGACTTGTAAATGGATTGTGTGTCTGACATTGGATTTTATTCTGTGTTGATTGATTTCTATTAAATATACATCTGTTTGGCGGCGGAGAATTTATTCTTTTGCTTAACGCCCTTCTCTGAGACTTACGAGCTTAGAGGTTATATATCGATAGATATCAATCGCATGGCATGAATTGCCTGTGTGGCATGCTGAGTTGCATGGATCAAGGCTTCTGTTGAAAAGCAAAGTCTTGTGGTTGATGATCAAAGCACAGCCTATGTGGCAGCTTTGTGTATAGCGTGGATTCGTGAGCCTCACACCTCGGTATGAGTCAAAAACGGGATGAGGACCCAAGGAGTGCACGACGTTTCTTTCTAGCTATGGGTGGTGTCAGTGACCTACCAGCCCTGACATTTATATACTTTTCACCTTTGTGGTTTGGATGCGAGGCGCCTCGATTATAGGTCCTATAGGGCCAGGAAACGTGTGTTCAGGAATAATTAATCCTCTAACGTAAGTGAGGACCGGCCTTGGAGGATCCCAGGGTTACCCAGAGTGTGTAGTCCTGAGGCATTTGCTAGAGTGTCTCGAAGCGGAGAGGAGCCTTTCCCTTGCCTCGACTCATTACGGAAATCCAATTTCCAATACGAGATATTTCGGCTTTATTTGTAGAGCCTAGTATGGCGACATAGTAGCATGGGATGCTATGCCGTCTATGATTTATATTTATGATTGAAATTGTTTTGACACTATACACTTATTATAGTATCAAATGATTTGTTTTAAACGTACCAAGCATGTTTGGCTATTATAAGGTAAAACCCTATCCTCTGGCTTGCGTTGCATTGTGTGATGGGACCTGGGTCTTATAATAGCTTCATTTTTCGAAAAAGCATTGCGTTGTTTATTCTATGCACTGGTATTCATGGGAGGAAACCCGTTCCGTGTTATACGGCGTGGTCCCTTGAATTACTCTCTTTTAAAGTAACGTTTTAAATAACTGTTTTAGTTCTCACACCAGTCACATGACTGACCTGGAGTTTATTGTTTTAACCTAAACTCTGGGTGCCCTTATTTCCGCATGGGCAGCTAGTAGTTTTGGTTTTGCAGATTTATATTCATAGGATCCTGGTTTACAGCTGGAATGATATCCGGAAAGCTCTGTATCCGTATATCACCTTCAGTTGTGCTTTGTATTATTTTCCGCTGCTATGTAATTTTATTGTAATCCCTGATATTTATCAAATGTAATTTATTCAGTTATACTTTGTATATTCTTGTATTCTGATGGAATTGTTGTAATAACAATGAAATGTTCTTCCGTTTGCGTCCTGATTTGTCGTGTTCTCAAACGATCAGGGGTTTCGAACGGTCTAGATCGGTTTAACGACTGATTCAGATCGAGTGAAATTCCTTGTCGTCACATTTGGTATCAGAGCTTTGGTTTATAGAGCTCGAGAACAAGACACATTAGAACCATACGAAAGAATTCATCAGATATTGGATTAGAAATATCCAATTAGAATGACTCGTTAGAGATAGGATCAGTAGTATCCTAGAACGAGTGTGAAGAGTATATTTTTCAAATGAAAACAATTTTATTTTGAAAATTTAAACCATTTTATACGTATTTGATTATTTATTTATATTGAATATGGACAATCGAGTATATATAGATTTCGCGTATACGCGTCATGAACGTATATTCGAAGTTTTAATATACTGGATAGATATAGAGTCACATTCTATACACCTGGGGATAATTCTGGTGATGTGGCCACATCATCAGTATTTATGTTCGTGTTTCGAAGGTGTGATATCTATATATTTCCATTAGACTGGTGTGAGAACCAAAACTAATATAGCTAGAACACATTGTTGTGAATTGGCATCAAAAACATGATTTTCTGTATATCTATCAAAATTATGAATTTGAAACTCTAATTCAATAATTGATTGATGTTTGTGTTGTTTGTTTAGTTGTTTGCTTTGAACCATTTAGCCTAATTATATCAAATATTGAACGATATTGAAAATTGGTCGCATTTGTTTGCATATACATATACTTACATTGAACAGGTCATAGCAAGGAGGCTAGAGCGAAGAATAAAATTTGTTTGCCCGACAAATAGGTACATGTTTACCATAATTTACTGTTTTGTTTGGGTGATGATGATTTTATGAGCCTATTGGCTAGACGCTTGGCTTTTTCTTTTTCTTTTTGAGATCAGAAGGCCTATATGGCAATTTCGGGATTTTCCCGTGGCTCCCGGTGCAGGGGAGGTTATGGCGAAATTTTTCAAAAATTCCGGGTGTTAGCCAAATTTTTGAAAATTTGAAAATTCTCAGAAACTGAAAAGTTGGAGAATGGAAGCCAGATCGAACGTATAGTTGATTAATCAAACCACTTTCGACTTTGTTCCTTTTCGGGGACGAAAAGTTTTAAGTGGGGGAGATTGTAATAACCCGGAAATTCTGAGCCAGTTTAAAAATTTTATTTTGCCAATTTTAGCGAATTTTGAATATTTAAAATAGATTATTTTAAATAATATCGACGAGAAATTTATATTGAATATAATTCGAACGTATATATTTATATACGTCATCGTTAGAATATAAATAATTATATATAATTATAAATAGAATTGAAAATGGCGCGGTAGTTCGATAATTCGATTTCAAACTTCAATTGAATGTACCGGGTGCAAAACAATCCGGATTTTAGTGTAACCAAAAACATTAGGATCTAATTGATGGTATCTTTCCAACGAATCCGAAAAATCAAAATTTCATAGCGGGAATAAAAAGATATGTCCAGTTGAAAATTATGAAGAGTCGCTATGGAATTCACGCCCTTAAAAATAGACATTTTGCAAACGACCTCGGATTTCGACGAAACCAGTTTTGTTGGGTCCGTGACGTCAAATTATTGCTAGGTTTCAAATTTCATAATTTTCTGAATCAATATGTGAGCGTGGCAAAAGAAAACGCGTTTGACCAGTTTTAGTGGATTTTAATCGACTGGGAAATGGCCATTTTTCCAACGGTCTCAGAATTCGACGAAACTAGTTTTGTTAGGACCGTATCGTCAATACGAAGCTAGAAAATATTTTTCTGGAATTTTTCTGGTTAGTATGTGACCCCGGTAATTTGAAATGTAAGTTTAAAATTCAATGTAATGATTTAAATGTAAATTTAATGGAAATTGATTGTAACAGCCGAATCAGCCTACGATACATATCTCATTGTATTCGGAATGGGGGTAATTAGCTATGGACGACAGGCGGTGGGCCTCGTTTCGGGGTTGTATGTAAAAGTCAACTTTTTACAAATAAAATAATTAAATAAAATAAAAAAAATATCTCTCCCCCCTTTTACTCTGCCCCCCCCCCCCGTTCAAAACTATTTCAGAAAAAAAGGGGGCATCGCGCCCTAGCCGAAGCGGCGCCTCCAGGAGGCCACCGCCGCGCCGGAGGCAGGCGCACCCCCTCCTCTTCCTCCTTCCTTCTTCCCTTCCTCCTCTTCCCCCTCCTGAAACGCGTGAGGCCCCCCAATCCTCCACCGCAGCCTCAGCCGCGTCGCCACCCACCTCCGCCCCTCGCCCAGGCCTCCACCTCCCTCCAGCGCCTCGCGAAGAACCCCCCCTCTTCGTAGATTACAGTAAGTTGTTTTTATTTTATTTTATTTTTATTTTAATTCTGAAATTTCGATTTTTATGTATTGAAAAGACTGAATTTTTATAGTGATAAAAACTGATTTTTTTATATATAGAGGAGTTCGAAATATAATGTTTATTGTATAGAAAGGTAAAAGATATAATTTTTATATTTTTAAAGATATAAATATATGATTTTTATATTTTTAAAGTATTAAAAATATAGTCTTTACTATATAGATGATATGAAAATATGATTTTGTTTACGAAGAGAAGTAAAAATATAATTTTTACATGATAGGAAGGTTAAAAATAGCATCTATATATGTGTTGCAAAGTAAAGATTGATTATGAAAAGACGATATTTTTAGATATGAAAAGACGATATTTTGATATGAGTAGTGAAGTAAAAATATGATTTTTTCTTCGAGAAAAATATAAACTTTATATTTGAAAGGCGAAAACTTTATTTTTGAAAAGGACAAATCTTTATTTTTATAAAGGCGAAATCTATATTTTTGAAATGGAATTTTTATCTATATGACATCGTAGAAAAAATTCGATTTTTATAGATTGAATAACAAGATAAAAATTCGATTTTTATATATTGAATAGCAAAGTAAAAATTCGATTTTTACATATGTAGTGGCTACAG
The DNA here is from genome assembly GCA_030737875.1 of Allium sativum. NCBI lineage: Eukaryota > Viridiplantae > Streptophyta > Magnoliopsida > Asparagales > Amaryllidaceae > Allium > Allium sativum. The sequence goes on from CM060924.1 coordinate 486,754,985, forward strand.
CAACGAAGATGACAAAGATGCGATAACGATGAAGATTTCTATCAAAGAAGAGTCAAAATGATTGGATAGCTATCGGTGAGAATTTCTCACCTTTCAATTTCTTTTTCTAGTTATATATATACTAGGATGCAGACGGTGCTTAGTAGCACCCGACACAATCGTCCATAGACCATGGACTTGTTTGTTTGATTGCAAAAATAAGTTAGATTATTTGATTGAAATTGAATTGTTTGGTGAAATGAATGGATTTGATTGATGTGTGAATGGAGTGGGCCTTCACTAGACCGGGGATAAGGCTAGGCCTCGTCCCGTTTCTAGTATCGTGCCGTTATGCCGCCGAAATTTTCTAAAATAAGTTAGAAAAATGAAAATATCATTTTATTTAAAGAATGAACTGAATAGAAATTCATATGTTAAAATAAAATGTTTTATCGTTAAAAATATAATTTTTAACGTGAATATGAATATAGTGAATGTGAATAAATAAATATTCATTTACAAACCGGACGGTTTGTTTATGTACACTGATTTGACTGACATTGATTGGGTCGATAAATTTTACACATCACCCAACTGCACAAATAAAATATGTGTTTGTTGATTTGAAACCCCACACGGGTGTTGGGATGAAATTTGAAGTTCACTCATCCTGATTGATTAAATATGTCGATCGATTGATTGACAGGCTGTTATAAGCGTTAAATATCTATATTTGATGCTTATACCGTGTAGTGCACTTTGGTTGATGGTTGATTATCTTTCAATGCTATTATATACATGTGTTGTATGAAATCCATATAGTTAATGCTATATGGTAATTGATTGGACCTCATTCCAATTTAGAAGATAAAAGAATAATATAAAATAAATGTTCATGTGTTGACTGTACTCATCCGTTGAGACTAGTCATGTGTTGAACAAAATATTTTTATAATAAAATTTACATCTTTATCAATATAAAATAAATGTTCATGTGTTGACTGTACTCATCCGTTGAGATTAGTCATGTGTTGAACAAAATATTTTTATAATAAAATTTACATATTTATCAATATAAAATAAATGTTCATGTGTTGACTGTACTCATCCGTTGAGATTAGTCATGTGTTGAACAAAATATTTTTATAATAAAATTTACATCTTTATCAATATAAAATAAATGTTCATGTGTTGACTGTACTCATCCGTTGAGACTAGTCATGTGTTGAACAAAATATTTTTATAATAAAATTTACATCTTTATCAATATAAAATAAATGTTCATGTGTTGACTGTACTCATCCGTTGAGATTAGTCATGTGTTGAACAAAATATTTTTATAATAAAATTTACATCTTTATCAATATAAAATAAATGTTCAGGTGTTGACTGTACTCATCCTTTGAGATTAGTCATGTGTTGAACAGAATATTTTTATAATAAAATTTACATCTTTATCAATATAAAATAAATGTTCATGTGTTGACCGTACTCATCCGTTGAGATTAGTCATGTGTTGAACGAAATATTTGAAATAGAAATATATGAAAACGAAATATTTGAAATAGAAATATTTGAAATAGAATATTTGAAAATGGAAATATATGAAGCCGTGTTGATTAGATTGACGCCATTTAGACGTGAACGATATTTATATCGATTTTACTCATTTTAAAATGAATATTGAAAAGCGATTTCGAAATGAAATGAATATAGAACGATTTCGAAATGAATTGAATATAAAACGATTTCGAATTGAATTGAATAGATAACGAATTTGAATTGAATTGAATAGATAACGAATTCGAATTGAATTGGAAACAAATTGAAATGAATTCAAATTGAATTGAATAGAAATGAATTTTAAAACGAATTTATAAGGAAGAATTCAATTTTGATTTGAAATGAAACGGAAGTTGAAATTGTTTTTGAAACGAAATTAAAACGATTTATAAAATTCGTTTTAAATAGAAATCGACGAAATATATATATATATATATATATATATATATATATTATATATAATAGCCTGAATAGAACACGCCGCGCCGCGGCAGTTCGTGAATTTCAACCATTTATTTCAAACGGACATCACGGGAGATCCGACCGTCGGATTCTCCTAAAACCGGAACCGTTGGGTTCGTATCGAAAAGGGCTTTCTAATGAATATTTGAAATTCAAAATCTAACGGTTGGATTTGGAGATACATCCAAATCAAATTTGAAAAAGGTCGTTGTAAGTGCAGTTCGATGGCCGTTGTTGGAAATCGACTGTACGGGCCTTGATAAAATTATTAAAAATATCAATAATTTGTGTAAAATCATAAGAAATGATTTGGGAAAATTTGGGATGAAAAACTCCATATTTGAAAAGATAAAAATAGATTTTTATCGAAAGAACTAGATTGAACTAAATTTAAAACCCGATTTTTTTTAAATAAATAAATTAGATTTAAAAAGGGGTTTTAAATAATCGGAATTCCTAATATATTTGATTTGAATTGAACTAGAATTGATTTGTGGGTTTATCGTGAAATGTGTTTTAATTAACACTAGTTCTTTAACCCGATAATAAATAGAATGTGATTTGGGTTTGTCGTGAACTGTGTTTTAAATAACACCTAGTTCTTTAACCCAGTAAAAGGAGTTTTAATGAATCTGTAATTAGATTGAAATGTGAATTTGTAATCTAAATTATCAACTTTAGGAAATGAGCGAGAATGGAGTATCACCAGTTTTGCTCCAAAGCGATAGTTAAAATCTTTAATTAGATTTGAACGTGAAATGGTAATGAATTTTACCGATAACACCATGGTGTTAGATATGGAGTATTACCAGTTTTGCTTCATGGGATGAATAGGTTGGGATTGGGAAATAAAATAAACAATAACTTCGGTACAGTTCGCTAATCTCGACTAGTTAGGAAAACCATAATTTGGTTTGATATGACATCCAAAGGAAGATTAAAGGATAAATTTTAAAGAATTTATCTTGGATAAAATTAATGGGAACCTTTCCTTAAAAATGTGATTTTATGAATAAAAGAATATTCTGTATTGGAATGAGGCGTATGTTGTGTTTGTGTAACATTTGTTTTTAATATACGCGGGTTGTTCGGAAAGTCCGGGTTTATACCCATTCTGAATAACCGATTCGACGATATGTCGAAGATGAAGACGGTGGTTGAAGACCGGAAGTCTTCACATCGTTTGGATAATTACTGACGATCCTGATTGGGCAGTACACCCAAGAGGATGGAAATAGTTAGTGGTCGTCCAGACGTACTTGGAGATGGATGGATATGCGAGGAAAGTGCCTCCGGTTTCGTTCAGATCCAGAACGGACTTGTAAATGGATTGTGTGTCTGACATTGGATTTTATTCTGTGTTGATTGATTTCTATTAAATATACATCTGTTTGGCGGCGGAGAATTTATTCTTTTGCTTAACGCCCTTCTCTGAGACGTACGAGCTTAGAGGTTATATATCGATAGATATCAATCGCATGGCATGAATTGCCTGTGTGGCATGCTGAGTTGCATGGATCAAGGCTTCTGTTGAAAAGCAAAGTCTTGTGGTTGATGATCAAAGCACAGCCTATGTGGCAGCTTTGTGTATAGCGTGGATTCGTGAGCCTCACACCTCGGTATGAGTCAAAAACGGGATGAGGACCCAAGGAGTGCACGACGTTTCTTTCTAGCTATGGGTGGTGTCAGTGACCTACCAGCCCTGACATTTATATACTTTTCACCTCTGTGGTTTGGATGCGAGGCGCCTCGATTATAGGTCCTATAGGGCCGGGAAACGTGTGTTCAGGAATAATTAATCCTCTAACGTAAGTGAGGACCGGCCTTGGAGGATCCCAGGGTTACCCAGAGTGTGTAGTCCTGAGGCATTTGCTAGAGTGTCTCGAAGCGGAGAGGAGCCTTTCCCTTGCCTCGACTCATTACGGAAATCCAATTTCCAATACGAGATATTTCGGCTTTATTTGTAGAGCCTAGTATGGCGACATAGTAGCATGGGATGCTATGCCGTCTATGATTTATATTTATGATTGAAATTGTTTTGACACTATACACTTATTATAGTATCAAATGATTTGTTTTAAACGTACCAAGCATGTTTGGCTATTATAAGGTAAAACCCTATCCTCCGGCTTGCGTTGCATTGTGTGATGGGACCTGGGTCTTATAATAGCTTCATTTTTCGAAAAAGCATTGCGTTGTTTATTCTATGCACTGGTATTCATGGGAGGAAACCCGTTCCGTGTTATACGGCGTGGTCCCTTGAATTACTCTCTTTTAAAGTAACGTTTTAAATAACTGTTTTAGTTCTCACACCAGTCACATGACTGACCTGGAGTTTATTGTTTTAACCTAAACTCTGGGTGCCCTTATTTCCGCATGGGCAGCTAGTAGTTTTGGTTTTGCAGATTTATATTCATAGGATCCTGGTTTACAGCTGGAATGATATCCGGAAAGCTCTGTATCCGTATATCACCTTCAGTTGTGCTTTGTATTATTTTCCGCTGCTATGTAATTTTATTGTAATCCCTGATATTTATCAAATGTAATTTATTCAGTTATACTCTGTATATTCTTGTATTCTGATGGAATTGTTGTAATAACAATGAAATGTTCTTCCGTTTGCGTCCTGATTTGTCGTGTTCTCAAACGATCAGGGGTTTCGAACGGTCTAGATCGGTTTAACGACTGATTCGGATCGAGCGAAATTCCTTGTCGTCACAAATTCGGATTTTATTTGCTTAAAATCCTTTTATAAAATTAAATAAACCGTTATGGTTTTTAAGTGGTTACGGCGCTGTTTTTCTGAAAATTTGATTTTGATATAACTCAAAATTTATTCGATGAAATCAGATTTTTCTCCTCCATTAGAAAACTATTATCAAATCGGTCCTGACGTTTATTGTTTCAAAGAATTCCGACTTCAATTGAGTTCTGTATACTCAATTGAAGTTCGAAACGCCAATTTACGAACTGCAGCGCTGCGGCGAGTTCGTTTTAGCTATATTTATATATAAAAAAACGTTTGAACTTCGTTTATAATAAATTCAACTCCATTCTAATATATTTTTAATGCATATCAAATCAAAATTTTCAATTCAACATAATATTTTCGATTTTTTATAATTGTCAATTCTCCTTACTCGGTAATATATTTATTTATACTTCGATTTTCTATATTCAAATTCCATTTGAATTCTATTTGAATTCTATATTCAAATTACATTTGAATTTTTGTATTCAAATTCTATTTCAAATCTCAAATTCTATTTGAATTTCTCTTATTCAAATTCTATACTCACATTTCGCTTAAATTTCTATATTCAATTTCTATCTAAAAATTCTATTTTTAAATTGCTACTTGAATCCTGTACTCAAATTCCAATTCAACTCTATTTGAATTCTATATTTAAACTCCATTTCACTTCTATTTGAATTCCTATATTTAAACTCCATTTCACTTCTATTTTCAAATTCTATATTTAAAATTTCATTTGTACTTTCTTTATTCAAATCCATTTAAATTCCTTTGATTCAAATTCTATTTGAATTCCTTTAAATTCAAATTCTATTTTTAATTCCTTTTAATTCAAATTTTATTTTAATTCCATTTAAAATTTTATATTCATTCTTAAAGTCTCGATATCAATTTCTTTTGAAATCGATATTTCTACTTTTGGAAAATAGATTTCCCTTTTAATTTCACACTCGTATTTTTATTTCTAAATTATCCAATGATAATTCTTTTCACTTCATTTATAAACTTCATTTGTAAAAGAACTACTTGTTTTTATTTTATTAAAACAGGTTAATATTTTTATTCCATTCTAAAATTTCAAATTCTATTCTAAAAATAGAATTTTCCTTTTAAATCTCAAATAACCTTTTCAGGATATTTTATAAATTAACCCTCAGGCCCAGTAATATTTAATCACCAAACAACCAATTATTTATTTTAGGGTTTCTAACAAATCATATATGAAGTATATATGTAAAAAAATAAACAAACAAATAATATATTTTTGAGGATTCCAGTTGGATCCCTCCAACCTATTTTTCCTGCATCCACAGACGTTAGTCAACATAAATAATACCCATCCTGCTTCGAGGCAGGATATCGTGGTATAGAAGGTCATCCACTATCATAGCGTGGGGCGTATAGGTTAATCATCCGCTAGTGGTACCGCAGGCATTTGCTAATGAGACTGCGGGAAATCCAACCACCATATATATATATAATAGCAACCACCAAGCCTAAATAACTAGTATATTTTAAAACAACTAGAAAGCATTCGAACAAGCAACAAACAATTATTTTTAACTGATAAAAGTAATTTTCAAATAAAAGGTGAGTGAGATTTACTCACCGGGTTTTTTATTTGCTGAGTATCTTGTAATTTTTTTTCCATATTGTCGGCTCGACTCTACTCGAATAAAAATTCCTCGCATATCTATGATTATACGTTTTTATTATCGATTAACATTAATTCTTTAAAATTAATTTAACATGAATTAATAAATTATTCTATGAATTTAAACGTTGAAACAACGCATTCCTTAGTCTTTAAATTACTTGATTGATCGAAGCATCCTTAAATATTTTTAAATACTTCCATCAGCCTATCACATTTTCGACACCACTCCTGCATTTTATCGAACAACTCGTCGTCAATCTACCAACCTTCTTTAATCACCCACAGCTTCCCGCATCAACCTCAACACCACTGCAATGCGTCAACCCATCACCTAAGCATCATATTCCCAAAACAAAGACCGACTTCCATACTGCCAATTCCGTAAACCAAATCAAACTTCACTGCAAAAACACAGCACCTCAACTCCTTCTGTACGCTACCAGATTTCCCGACTCCCTTCAGATCATCGCCGCGATGAACTCAGTTCCACCCAAATCACAAATCGCACCATATCCAATCCGTTTGAATGTCGAGCCTAACAAAATCATGTCTTCAGCTTCAAGCACAACTTTATTCCCCAAAAATTGAGTTCGACTTCAACCTGGACCACGCACCCAGGTGCGATAGAAATCTGCACCAACATCCCCAATAACATTGTCGACTACCCTCTCCGACCTCAATCAAACGAACTCCGCCATATCAGCGTATGGACTCCCGACAATGATAATTTGATGACTACAAACACAAATTTCTTCACGTGAGTTTCATTCGAGTTCATCGCGATACGCGATTTGATTTTTAAACGACTTTTTGAATTGAAGGAAAAAAAACTGATTTGGCCATTTCACATCCACGTTTCTGAAGAAAGAAAATAAGAGAGAGGGGTCGTGGGTTTAAAGGGGAAGGGTGCGGTTTATACAGAGAAGGTGTGTGGCCATTTTTGATTTAAAGGCTCCAGTTTGATTTAATTTCCAGAAGCTTGAACCTAATGAAAGGAACAGAAAGGGATAGTTGTGATTTTATAGAAGAAGGGGGGAACATGAAGTACACAGCAGATCTTAGTATTTATTTTGAAAAGATTTTATAATTAATTTGATTTGATTTTGATTCGATATAAAGAGAACTTTTATTCTTTTTAAATAGATGTCGATTTGATTTCGATCCTATCCACAATAAAATATCTCGGGGTTCACAATTAAAAATCGTGAACCGCTATTTTAACGTAACCACTGTCGTTTTAATGTTATAGTGTTATACTGAACTCACGGAATATATTCTGAAGTTAATTTGAACGTATATATAAAATAATCAAAATAAATTAATATTATTATTCTCATTCAAACATATTGATTATATGAACTGTTTTTAATTCAGTTTTAACTTTGAATTCAGCTAAATTCATTTTCATATTTCGATAATTATATATATTCGAAATAAATCGTATTTCGACTATTAAATAGATAAATCAATATAAAAATTGATTTATATTATCAGCTCAATATTTAAAACCATATTCAATATTTAAAATAGATTGACCAAAAATACGGGTCGTTACATCTCGACTATCTTCAATTGGCTGATCTTCAGCTAAATGATCAGCCACATGATTTAAGTCATCTTGAATAATCTTCCGAGGCAATTCAGCATTCAGGAAATCCAGACCATCTTCCTTATCATTCTCGAATTTGTCCATATTCTTTTCTTCACCTTCTTCTACCTGAATTACACCACTTGATGAACCTAAATCCCCTTTCTACATCCACCCTGACTCCTTAGAAACTTCATGCAGTGTTGATTTATGGCCAAATCTGATACACTTCTCACATTTATAGGGCACATATTCACATTCTACAACTACTTCCTTTTGAAAGTCGTTAAACATCTTAATAGGAATTTTGTCAACCAGTTTCGAGTCAACATCAATTCCTACTAAAACTCTAGCAAACTTTGTAACTCTCTTACTTGCCGTATTCTCATCAACACGAATAGGATCCCCAACATAGCTTGAAATAATAGAAAACGCCTTCGTGTTCCACATCTCCATCTCTAGATTGTGCAACTTAATCTAGATCTGGGCCGTTTTGCACTAAATTTTCCAAAGTCATAACCAGGAAACCATTTATTTACCATCATTAATCTACCAATATACGGATAAGTCGAAGTTTTCATAACAGACAAATAGTCAAAAACCTCCTCAAATTGAATTGTATAGAAATACCCAAGTCAATATGAACACGAAAACTACCTTTAGGTTTCCACATCTTCTGTATAAACTCCTTCAACTTTACCATCGGAAGCCTGAAATCCACTAGATGAACAACAATTGTATTTTTCCATGAATATGCCGATGATTTGATAGTTTCCTCCGAAAGAAAAACAAAAGACTCTGAAGGTGGAACAAAATGAAGAGAGACGAGATCATCTTCAATCGCTGTATAAACTTCACTAATTTCATCCAGATCTGATTTAGAATTCTCTTTATTTACCGATTTTTGATTTTGAGCCGAATTAGAAGATAATTTTGGTGGAGAGGCATCCGCCATTTTCGAGGAAATTAAGTATTTTTATAATTTACATTATATATATATATATATATATATTCTAGTATAAGCATAGCTACACTCACACTACAAAGTCAGATTCCCTCATTATTTTAGCATATACTATTTTCTTCATGAAAAAATCATGGCATTGTGCACAAGTAAGCACATTGTATCCAACTTATTTTACTAAATTCAATTCTCTCTAATACTCTTTCCTTTCTGGATTGATATTAAAACATATAATTTGCTAAATCTTTATCTTTTTGTTGCTAGCACTACAGTAAATAAGTGGATTCTTAACAACATCTGTTGACTTATTTCATTGTACTAAATTTCATTAAAAAAAGATTTTATTCTCAATAAAATATCATGCTTGCCACTTAAATTAAATCAGCTCGTATTCCAATACTTTTTGTAGGAAATGAGTCTAAGCTAAGGTATATTTCCATGTATTAAAATATAGGTTACCCTATATCCTATTTGTATTAATTTTCTAGTCATGAGTGTACCATTTACTTTAAATAAAAGTATGCATTTCACTATTATTTTTTTAATAAAACAACGACTTGCATTCCCATTATTATATGTATATACGTAAAGCCATGAAAGTTTTACTACATAAAACTCTTATGCAATTACACTTAGAATATCTTTAGCATTAAGCTTCTTGGTAATTCCATGCATAATGTATTCAATTAAAAAGATATCTTTACAATACCCAGATTTGTCTAATTTATATAGACTGCACTTTATGGAAGCAAGTATAGAATATACAATATATTTCAAAAAAAGTACTTCTATAACCTTTCATAAATAATCATTTAGTAAACTAAGCATTATAACTGAAACTATTAACCCACAATTAAACTCAATTCACTTCAACATGAATCTTAAACAACTAGGACATTAAAACAATCTAGATAACATCCTCATAACTTAATACTTAAAAAATTATTCATCTATCATTTAACTTCTTTTTCCTTCAAGCAAACTTATTCAAAACATTATACTTAGCACCCATATTTCCTGCAAAAGCATCAGAGACTGCCTCAATGGTTAATGAGGCACGCCATTGATGTCATTAAGCAAATAGGGCCAGACTTACTTGTCTGGTGCGAGAAATTTCTCTCTTCTATGGCATAGTATTTATGATTTACATGCTATTTGTCTCCAGTGTTGCATAATTGATCAAGTTAAATGGGCAGTGATTATATTGTATGCTTGTCCAGATTTCTACTAAACCTTTCCTGTTCCTAAGAGATACTTCATAAGTGCAAACATGCTCATATATCATTTAAGTGAACACTACTTAAGGTCATTTGAGAAGTGGCTTTATTCCATCCAAATGATTTAACACACACAATCATGCACATTCAACATACACGATGACCTACATAACAATATTCCCAGCAACTTGCATAACACTATTCACAGCAACATGCAACATACTATGCACCATGCATAATGACCTACTAAACCACATGTAAATAGTATTTACAACTATATGCAAGACAATATACAAAACAACATGTGTAGTATTTACAACTATATGCAAGACAATATACAAAACAACATGCTCATACATGCATATTCAATTACAACTATCCTAACCATGGCTCACTTATACCTCTACCTATCGATCTTCAGTGATCACTGACCTTCATCATACCTTTTGACCATACTGTAGCCATGATTACACTAGTGCACACCGTCTAAGACCTCCATCCTTACTCTCAGCCACTCTTAGTCCCTTAGACATCAACATGCCATATACGAACTCACCAACTTGCCTGACGACATAAGCGCACACTGATTGAGACCCCCACCAATGTCCTCAACCACTTACTGGACTCTAGAAGGCATAAACATGTCGTGTACAAACCTGCATGTTGCAAGCTAATCCACTGCCCCCACACCTTCCTGAGAATGTTGATCTATCACTACAAAAATAATTCCTTCTAGAGACTGCAAATTAGAAACTGCATATTTTCGGTTTTTAAACAAGGACCGAACAGTAACCAAAGTATTCAGTTCTTAATTTTTATAAACCAAAGACTGAAATCCAGTCACTGGTCGGGTTTTAGTATTTGAAATTGATTAGATACCGAATTTCAGTATTTAACCCAACACTAAAATGATTTTTGGATCGGTAAACATCCGACGAACAAGATTCTTTTATTTATTTTAATCCAACGGCTGCTCTTAGTAATCCAAGTGATATATTTTAACAAGCGACTAATCTGCACGGTAACTTCCACGTTCTTCTTCCTTCTCACCCACTAAATTGCAACCAGCCAATATTTATTGTTCTCCTTCCTCGTTTCTAATCAATTCTTATTTCTATGGCGTCCACTCCAACCAACCTCCAAACCCACGATAACCAAGCTCTTCCCTTTATTCTCCATCCTCGTTACCATCAATCCAAACCAAAACCACTCAAAGATCGTCTGAAGCAATAAACATCCCTTCATTTGGAACAATCATTTTCACCTCAACTGCCACCGTATCACTTCCAGACTGCACGAAGTTCAGAAATCGTGGCTACTCAAATCATAACAACGTCATCTACTAAAATCCCTCATTAAAAACTACAATCAGACTCACAATTTCAGAAACAAAATCGCCTTACACCTCCGCACGACGACTACAAAACTTGGGTCAGAGCTCGATCTGATTTGGAACGGAGAGATCTAGCGAGAAAGAAGAGAAGTGATTGTCGATTGTGAAGATTCATGGAAGTTAATGAATTTCAAAAAAGATTTAAGAGGAACAGAAGATGTGCTACGAGAAATTGGAATTTTAGAGATTCGAAGAAGCTGATGTATGCACGTGGATTAAGGAATTCTTTACTACAACTTCATAATTTCCGTACTGATTTAATATCAGCAGTAGTATTGTGATCTTGACTTTTTTTTTTTTGCTCTAAATGAAATGTATAGTATAGGTAAGAAAAATATCTTGTTGTTTCATTATTAATTCACTTTGTACCTTGTACCGTCCATTGCTGTCAAAGATGCATATTGTGTTTGTGCATATTAATTATTTCTTTGCTTCTGTTATTCATGTTTGTTCAATATATCAGAGAGTTTGACTGTTAGAATGAAATTAATGAGCAATCACATTTTTGTTTAAATATGATTGAGTAATGCAGTTGGCCAATCTTTTATCTCGTTAGCGAATACATTTTTTTAGGATGCGCAAAGTTTGTGACTGATCAGATACCATATCTCAGTCTTAACTGTTTCTATCTCTACAAAAATTTGAGACAGAATTTCGGTCTTTATCTTTTAAGACCAAAATTTCAGTTACAAATAAAATTTAGGACTTGCAATTTAAAGACTGAAATTTTAGTCTTTGATCCGTCTTTAAAATTTATATAGAGACCGAACTGTTTAATTAAAGACGGAATTTATCAATCTCTAATTTAATATTTTTTTGTAGTGTATGTCCTTAGCACATAAACTTTCCAAACCCTTGCACCAATTTTGTAAACCTTTTGCATCCTTAAGTTATTTACCCTATTATAATTCCAATATTTTTAAGAGCACAAATGCAACTATCAAACATCACAAGCATCTATCAACCATTCATAGATTTCTAGATTCATCACAAACATAAAACATCCATAAATATGTGCACAAATACACACAAAAATAGCAACAACTAAGAGGTTAGCAGTACCTTATCAGCGCATCTTATACTAAGTATCATTATGAACCTAAAGAGTATCATTTTCATGCGAAATAATAGGGTCTGGGTATCAGTATTAAGTCAAAAAGCATTAGTCTCATATAGAGTTACTTCCCCTATAATATCATCATGGGTATTCATTATTGTAGCAATGCAAAGTGTAGGTGTCAACGTTTAAGTAGTGTTTCACCATTGTTTCTCCCAAAGTTAGATTCTCACAACCAAACTACCTAGAGACGAGCTTGGTTGTTACACAACCCAACTTCCAGAAAATAATCTTGATTATCAAAGGATTAACACATGAAAAACTCATTGCACCCTTGTCATCCAATTTCAGATATTAGACATAAGTTGGAGAATTACTTTCCCCTTGCTGCCTAACATCCTACTTCCTTTCTAATCCTTTTTTTGTTATAACAAAAATAGTTATTATAACAAAATGATGTTGGTGTGATTAAATGTACTTGTAGTTAGAATTGATGAACATGAATTTCATAGGTTAAACCCATGACAAATCTTAGCATAGAGAAGCCATAGCCAAACTCATTTCAATAAACATGCATGTCAAGAAAAACTAGAGAAAAATGCATGCAAATCAAATAGTAGTGGCTGCCTTCTGGAGGTCTTAATGCCATATTTAAGAGGGATCCACTCACCAAAACTCTCCCCTCCAAAGCATTATCTTGCACCTTCATGGTTGTTACCTTTGTAGCTTTCCTTATTTTTCTTAAGTGGTAGTTTTATGTATGCATAAACCCTACGGTTGCTAATGATTATATAGATGGATGTTTTTAGGGTTTAAGGGTCCCTCCAGTAATTTGCATTGAGCCAGAAAATCACCACCCAGGCCGTTTACAACAGGTTCTTTTCTGCCCCTATTTATTTTTCTTCAGAATTGGTTCCCTCCCCTTAGGTTCACGTATTTAGTACCTTGTTTTAATTCCTAGGTGCTCATGCCAATTGCATGACATAGCCTGGTTGAATATATTATATTTGTTACCTGTTATTATGTTAGGTATGGTTATCTTGTCATGCGTGAATTGTGTTATTACCTTACTAAATATTCATGTATCATTTGTATTCATAATACATGCATAGCTAGATCCTCGTTCTATTGTACTTCTATTTGCATAAACCATTTACCTATTAGTTTATACACAATAATATATAAAAACCAAAATTAGGTTTAAGGTTTATTTTAAACTTTTGATATTTTTATATAAAAAAAATCATTTTCATCACTGCATAAGCATATGCAGTCATTCCCCTTTGCTACTTATATGGTTGCTAAAATTATGGGTTGTCACACTTCAGCTTCAAAAGAAATCATTAAAACTTTGATATAATACTTTGGGGTGTATATTCATAAAAATGATTGTAAATCAACCGAAATAAACGCAAAATCAATAAGATCATTTTATAATACGATAAAATAGAAGGAAAAAGGAGAACATGAAATAGAAAATCATAGAAGAAAGAAAACCGACAATTCAAACATAAATTTATTGTGGTCTTACTATTGTGAGACAATGTGTGTGTCCAATTTGAGGAAAAGAGATATTTATTACTTTCTAACATGAAACTTACAAGATTGATAATGTAGGCTAAAAAAGAATAAGAATTATAACTTAAGACGATGATCCAGACTCTACATAATATCCAATTTTACATAGAGATTATTACCAAATATTGAAGTAATTGAAGTATGGTTCTAAACCAATGTCTCGCCAAATCTCCTATCCATAAAGAAATGTTTATTTGTAAGATTTTCTAGTTTCATTCAGGTTTTACATGCCTTATAACACTCCTTTAATCAACTGATTAGGGAATTGTTAGATCACTTCAATCTTCGGGATCGTGCTTTTTCTCATGAAGACAACTCATTGCCTTCTTTAATGCAATAAAATAGAAATATATTTAAGTCATTATCTCAAATATCTTTCAAATCATTTTTACTTGGGAATATAATACCAGTAAAATCAGTAATACCGTCAAAATCTTCTTCAACATGGAAATACTATATCATCGAAATCTAAAATGGGTTTTCACTCATTCATCCTTTATTCGATTTTCATGAACAACTAACCAATCAAGGAACCATAACTAAATTTGAGCTATTCTTGTTCTCTTCCTCCTTTCGACTAACATATGGAAAATTGCCAACTCATAAATACCATATCTTTCTCCATATTCATTTTTACTTACTTGATACCTTTTCTATTCTCGATGATGATCAAATTTGATGCACTAAGGTGTCTTAAGAGATGGGAACTAGTAATTTAGAGATGTAGTTTGTAAAATTGGGACATTTTATAGGGAAACTCTATTGGAAATAAAATAATGATACAAAATTAAACACAAAAAATCTCAACCATTAGATCCTCCCATGAGTTCTACCTTCCGCATAAGGACAAACAAATTCAATGGTCCACAATTTATGACTTAAATTTTGTTTTTAATTTTTCATCCCAATAGCCGTTCCTTTAATTATACTGATATATCATACTAGTGGTACAAGTTTTTCCTCCTAGTCAGACAGGAGACAAAAGCTAGATGATCACGAAATATGTACTACTTTTTTTGGCATGTATACTCTTATTTATCCATATCCTCGTTTACGTTTTCAACATTTCCTCTCCTTTGTAGCAAGCAAAAATGGCAAACAGAAAAGAATCCTTGAACATAATTGGACTTGACTGTACCCTATTGATGACATTGAATTGTTTGCATGTTATTATATAATTTTTAGTAGATGTGGCAATTAAACCCGACCCGATAGACCCAGACGTGACCTAACGCGTCTCGGGTCGGGTTTTGTCGGTTCGGGTTCGAAGCGGGAATAACACTAAAATTACCTATATTTCAATGCTTTTCGATTGGGACTTTCGGGTCGAGTTTTATCGGGTCTTTACTGTATTTTTCATTACCTAGACCAGACCCAAGACCCATCCGTTCTGTTCGGGTTCAGGTCTTTTCGGGTCGGTTTGGTTTGGGTTTTCAGTTCTAATTGCTAGCCCTAATTTTTAGTATGGTTCAATAATCTACTTTTAGTTTCACACACAAACACCTCACACACTTGTACACACACACAGATATATATATATATATATATATATATATATATATATATATATATATGGGATAAGATCACGAGCACCCCAAACATTGCAGCACCCCTTTAGCCCCCCAATTTCCACCCCACATTCCCCATTCTCTCTTCTCCCACCATCTCTCTCTTCCCACTAACTTATTTAATTATATATAAGTGGCTACAATCTGGGTGCAATTGGGGTGCTACGAAATTGGGGTTCCATAGAGCGTGCCTTATATATATGAAGGGTATGGATCTTGTAACTAGGTTTTAATTTAGTATGGTGCTAAGGGCACCCCAATATGTTCTTCCTAATACCGCAATTTAAAAAATAAAACTCATTAAATTTTGTATGCTTCCTAATACCACATTATCTTTTCATTCTAATATCTCACTCAATCATTATTCGCCAAACTACTCACATACTATGCTAATCCAAAAACTATAATATCTCGTAATCATTGTCTTCTTCGCATCCCTCGCAGGAAAATTCAAATTCGTATGGTAATCTGTCAATTGTTTGGTGATCTGAAAATCCTGATCTCTCAATTCCTCTTCTAGTTTGCTTAATTCAAACCTTATTCGCGGCTATTGTATATTCTTCGGCATTGCGGCATTGAACTCGTTGATTGGTTATAGATATAAGATTTAGCTCATTAATTGGTTTTAGAAATAAGGACGAATGAATATCGAGTGAAATAGAAATAGCGTAAAATAGTATGGTAGCCCCTATTTTTTAAGTGCATGGTATTAAGAAGAGTGTAATACTAATTCTTGTGGTATTTTTTATTCGTGGTATTAGGAAGAACATATTGGGATGCCCTTAGCACCACACTTAATTTAACATATTTGGTAATTATTTTCGTTTGCCTTGGAATTCTAGGTTTTTATTCTTTAGGCTTTTATAATTTCAATGGTGATGTCGTTTACACCACCAAATTCATGCCAAATATGGAAGATGAAATTTAATCTAATCGACATACAACTGGTTTTAAAGTTTGTTTATGGGGCGTGCTTCAGAATTTCTTTTTGTCGAACTTACGAATCTCTGGCATATTTGTTTTCAAAGTGTGTTACTATTCACACCCCACTTCCCTCTTCCGGCCACTACACAATTTCGTTCGGCATCAAACGGTCGAGCCAGCTTTACGTTCGCCCGCTATAAACCACCGTCGAACAGTGTAAATTTTGGAAATTCGTCGTTCGGCGGTTTGCAGCCGAACGAGGTGGTGGCGTAAGAGGGAAGTGGTGTGAGAATAGCAACACATGTTTTCAGAAGCACCTCGGTTACAAGTTAAAATATTTTCCGTTAGGATGGTATTGAATTCGAGTTAAACCAATAACATCAAAGATTAATTTTCATAGATGTGGATCAAATCGTGTGTACCAATTTATTATATTATGAAGCAATTTTGAAAAATATTAGCGATGATTGAGTCCTTTCATTTGGTATTAGCTGGTTGTTATAAAGAAATTAGAATTAATTTTCCCAGCAAACTTGGATTTAGTTCATTGTCTACAAAAAATTACACACACATGAGTTAATGATTAATAAGAGAATCTTCAATCCATTTCAATGATAATGTCAAGTAAAGCTTATGCATCCACAATGTTAATTCAGTATTTGTATATATGATAACGACATTTACATTTTCTCTTCAATGCAAATATCAAATGTTTTCATTTTTTGCATAAAGGTCACTTTATCATTTGTAGAAGATTGAAAAAATATCCAACTCACTAATAATTGTATAGGTGTAATACTTCGTATTGTGATGTGCAATGTTCAAAACTAGACATTGGAGAAAGCAATACATTAGCATTGGAGAAAGCATTATAAATGACATTTTTAATTGCTTACGTGGCTTGACATTATTATTATTTTTATGGGTTGGAGATGCTCTAACTAATGGAGGGATTATGGATTGTGAAATATGGATGATAAAAAACGTGCAGAAAATGAAGAGATTATCATGGTGTAAAATGGAGAAGTTTTAGAACGTGGGATGTAAATGCAAAACTGCTACTTAGTCGGTGAAGAATTTAAAGGAGGAATGTTGCTTGTCAAATCTGAATATCATGAGCCCATTTTGGTTTTTAACTATCAACTTGCTTTGGTGGGCTCTTCTGGTTGTCTCTACAGGAAGTTTTGTGCGTTCATAGAGTTGTAGTCTATGAGCGGAAAACATCGAGTAACAGGGAAGTGTGAAGCAACGTGAATTATGAGCAACGGTGCAGGGTTGGTTCACACTAATGCATATGGGAAAAGCGGCCTCATCATGGGTCCAACTTTTATTTATTTTGTAGTCTCTTTTATGTTGGTTTTAAGGTTTAGTTGTACTAGGGTTAGTATGTTAACCTTGTTATGTACTTCTCTAGTAGTTTATGAAAACATACCAATTTTCAAATATATATACACACACATGCACAAAAATGAGGAGCGCTCTGTTGCACCACATACATTACAACACCCCTAAATGCCTCCTAATTTCAATCATTTAACCTACTTTCTCTCTTCAGCCACTAACTCTATCACAACCGCCTATGATTCAGATATAAATGAGTGGTAATTGTTCGAATGCGGAAGGGGTACTCCGAGTAAAGGTGCCATATTACCCTTCTCTCTCACACACACAGACATATATATATATATATATATATATATATATATATATATATATGTGTGTGTGTGTGTGTGTGTGTGTGTGTATGTGTGTGTGTGTGTGTGGATCGACGACATCTCAATTTGCTTTATCTTTTTTGCCAATAAATATTGGCAATAAGTTCCTATTTGAGATAACATATGTGTGTGTATGTATGTGTGTGTGTGTGTGTGTGTGCGCGCGCGTGTGTGTGTATATATATATATATATGAGTGTTCAATGACACCTCAAATAATGCAGCACCCAAAATTCCTTTGATTTCCATTCAAGTTCCAATTTGAATAACATTCTTTCCTCCTCTTTCCATTAACTCTATTACCTGAATTGGAACTTATAGTGGATATCCAATATCATTTAGGGTGTCACTAAAAGCTCTCTCTATGTGTATATATGTGCGTGTGTGTTTATGTATATAATCATAGCCATCTTTGTTTAGCACATAGTTCTCTAATATAAACTACATGTTTTATATTGAAACATTTAGTCCATGTGACACGAGGGAAAGACTAAATATTTAAATATAAATCTGTGGTCTCTTATATTCACCACATGTATATATTTAAGTAAATGAGATTGAGGGAATTACTAAATATTTTAAATATAAATATGTGGCGGGTATTAGAGGACTACAAATGATGCTAAATAAGAGGGTTGTGGAACCTATCTTAAGGATCTGCAATCTTCGTTATTTAGAACCATTAGCTAGCCCAATAATATTTACCATATTTATGCATTTAACTATTTATCTCATATGACAATAGAGAGAAATTATTAGTATTTAATATAGATATGTACTAGATATCAGGAACCTACAAATAATGCTAAATAAAGAAGGTTAGTGGTCTTAGTCCAATTGAAGAGAAGTTAGTCCCGCATCGTTTAAGATGGTATGGACATCTCTAGTGAAGACCTCTTGAGGCACCTGTGCTCTTTGGAATTATAAGTTGAACCTAAATTTTAAAGAAAGGTAGAGGTCAACCAAGACTAATATAGGAGGTAGTAGTAAAAATAGTGTTGAAGGATTATAATATATTTAAAGAGTTGGTGTTGGGCAGAAAGTGTGTGGAAGCTATCGATCCATGTATTAGAATTAAGAGCATATGGTTAGGATAGGGGTAATGTTTTTAGTCATATTATAACATTAGTGAATATGGATCCAACACTTAGTGCTTAGTCTTTTGTCTCTATTAGTACTAGTAATATTATTATCACCAGTGTTATTATTATTATTATCCTGGTTTTTATTTGTAGGATTTGTTTACTTATTTTCTTTATTTCTATTTTCATATTTAAATTCATTATTACTTTTAAATCAAGCTTGTCATTTGGTTTTGGGTTCCATCTCTATATGATCCCAACTTGTTTGGGAGTTTTGACTTAGCTATTGGTTATATTATGTATACATAGAATTGATTTGTTCACTAATAACGTTTAAATAAAAGTATATGTTAATAAATAAATGATCAAAGAAGCAAGCAAAAAATAGAATCACACACAAGATTTAACGTGAAAAAACCCTTTGCGAGAAAAAACGATGGGAGAAAGACAAACTTTATTAATCAATTTTTGAAGTTTTACAAGCTTGCATACAAACAATAGCAATGAAATTATCTTCTACTTTCATGCAGCAAAAAACGGAGAGGAGTAAAATAAGGATCTTCATTATCCTTTAGATGAGGTGGCTGAATATCTCAATGTGAGAGTAAAATTAGGATCTAGATGGGATCCTTTAGGTGGCTAAAAAATCTCAACGTGAGAGTAAAACTAGGATCTAAATGAGATCCTTTAGGTGGCTGAAAATATCTCAACGTGAGAGTAAAACTAGGATCTAGATGAGATCCTTTAGATGGCATCAGCTGGACCAATTCTAATGAGAATTTCGGATCACAAATTAACAATCTCCACCTTGAGACGAACTCTCATCTTGAAGTAGAAAGATGAACTACAAAAAAAACGAACTCCTTCAACAAATAAATATATGCCTTGCTCCAATAGTCCCTAAAGACTATATTGTAACACCAACCAATCTTGAGCAAAGCTCAAACTTTGTAATTGGAACTAGCTTTGTCATCATATCAGCGGGATTGTCATGAGTACTTATCTTGCAAACCTTAACACCACCTTTAGCAGTAGCATCTCGGATGTAGTGATACTTAACATCTATATGTTTAGTTCTCGCATGAAACATTTGATCCTTTGTAAGACATATAGCACTCTAGCTATCAGAAAATATAGTAATGCAAGATGTATCTCCACAAAGCTCAAAGTATAAACCTCTCAGCGAAGTAGCTTCTTTACATGCTTCAGAAATAGCCATATACTCGGCCTCAGTAGTAGATAATGCTATGGTTGTTTGCAAGGTTGCTTTCCAACTCACAGCACAACCACCAATGGTGAAAACATAACCTGTTATGATCTCCTTTTATCCAAATCACTGGCAAAGTCAGAATCCACATAACCAACAAGTTCATCTTTAGATTTACCAAATTGCAAACAAGCATTTGCAGTCCCATGAAGATATCTGAAAATCCATTGAACTGCTTTCCAATGCTCTCTTCCAGGATTGGCCATGAATCTACTGACAACACTCAAAGCATGTGATAAATCAGGACACGAACAAACCATGGCATATATAAGTGAACCAATTGCACTAGAATAGGGAACTCTAGACATGTACTCAATATCCTCATCTGATTATGGACACATGGCTGATGACAATTTGAAATGTGCAGCAAGGGAGTACTTACAGGCTTGACATCATGCATATTAAAACGGCAAAGCACTTTTCTAACATACCCACTCTGACTTAGGTATAATTTTCCAGAAGTTCTATCTTTTGATATCTCCATGCCAAGAATCTTCTTAGCATCCCCCAAATCTTTCATTTCAAACTCTCTACTCAATTGCCTTTTCAAATTTTCAATTTCTGCCTTGTCTTTTGAAGCAATAAACATATCATCGACATAAAGTAGCAAATAAACGGTTGAATGAGTTGTAATTTTCAAATAGACACAACTATCATAATTGGACCTTTTAAAACCTTGAGATAACATAAAAGTGTCAAATCTTTTATACCACTGCCTAGGTGACTGTTTCAATCCATAAAGAGATTTCTTTAATTTACAGACAAGATTTTCTTTTCCAGGGATGATAAAACCCTCAGGTTGATGCATATAAATATCCTCTTCTAATTCGCCATGTAAAAATGTAGTTTTACATCTAACTGTTGAAGCTCATAATCATGCATAACAACAATACTGAGTAAAATGAGAATTGAGCTATGTTTCACAACATGGGAAAAAACTTCATTATAGTCAATATCTGGAATCTGACTATAACCTTTTGCAACTAATCTTGCTTTGTACCTTGTTTCATCATTTGGCGAAACACCTTCTTTTCTCTTGAAAACCCATTTGCAATGAATAGGTTTCTTCTCTTTAGGCAACTTGATTAAGTCCCAAGTGTCATTTCTTTCAAGTGACCTCATCTCATCATGCATAGCTGCCATCCACTTATCAGAATCACTAGAGATAACGGCTTCAAAATATGAAGAAGGCTTGACAATATCTTCTATTTCTTCTGCTACAGCACATGCATAAGCAACAACATTTGCTTCCTCAATAAACCTTCTTACTAGTTTTGGATTTTTTTTCTAGGTCTGCTTGTTGCAATAGATTGCTGCGGTGGTTGCATAACTGCTGGAGAATCCTCAACAATGGGTGCTTCATCATGTCCCTCAATTTCTGCGCTTGATGTAGCATCTGAATCAATAATATGCTCCACTTGGACATTTGATTTCCGCTTACTCTCAACAAGATCATTAGTAGATGGAATATCATGCAACATAGAAGATTCATTAAACACAACATTTCTTCTAATTACAACCTTACTTGTTTCAGGATTCCATAATTTATAGCCTTTAACACCAGACTTATAACCAAGAAAAATGCACTTAACAGCTCTTGGCTCTAGCTTTCCATTATCAACATGAGCATAAGCAATGCATCCAAAAACTTTCAATTCATAATTTGCTGGAGAACCAAACCATATCTCAATCGGAGTTTTCTTACCAATAGCAACAGAGGGAGAGCGGTTGATGAGATAACAGGCTGTGGAAGCAGCTTCAGCCCAAAACCGCCTATCTAAACCTGCGTTTGACAACATGCAGGGAGCCTTAGAAATGATAGTCCTGTTCATATACTCGGCAAACCCGTTTTGCTGAGGAGTGTGAGGTATGGTGTAGTGCCTAACAATGCCTTCAGCCTTGCAAAATGAATTAAATTCATCTGAACAAAACTCCATCCCATTATCAGTCCGAAGCTTCTTTACCTTCCTTTCAGTTTGTCTCTCAACCATAGTCTTCCACTCTTTGAAAGCTGAAAAAAATTCAGATTTATGATTCAATAAATAAGGCCAAACTCTTCTGGAATAACCATCAATAATTGTCATTATGTAACAAGCACCGCCCATGGATGCTTTCCTAGACGGTCCCCATAAATCCGAATGCACATAATCTAGAATGCCTTCTGTTGTATGAACTGAAGTGTTGAACTTCACCCTCTTATGCTTGCCAAAAATGCAATGCTCACAGAACTTCAGCTTGCCTGCGCAGTACCCGTCAAGAAGTCCTCACTTGTTCAACTCTGACAGACCTAATTCATTCATATGCCTAAGACGCATATGCCAAAGATTAGCAGTATCACAATCAGAAATATTATTTGAGATAACAGGGGCAGCATTACCTTAAACAATAGTGCCTTGAAGATTATAAAGGCCATTTGTTTGTCTAAGATTACCCTTTATTACAATAAGAGAACCATTTGTGACTTTCAGGATACCACCTTCACCTGAATATTTGTACCCTTTGTCATCAAGAGCACTTAAAGAAATCAGATTTCTCTTCATGTTGGGAATGAAACGAACATCTGTTAAAGTTCTGATTGCACCATCAAACATCTTGATCTGAATAGAACCAATTCCTGCTACTTAACATGCCGAGTCATCACCCATCAAAACTGAGCCAACATCGTTTGTGAATTCTAAGGTTGTAAACCAATTTCTATTAGGACACATATGGAAAGTGCAAGCAGTGTCAAGTATCCATTCATCCCTAATCTCAGCACATCCAGCAAACACGGTAACAACAATCACCTCATTATCAGAATTATCATCACGAGCATAATTGACATTAACTTCATCTTCTTTGTTATCCTTTGGTTTGTATGTGTCATTTCTCTTTTCCTTGTTCTGCAGCTTATAACATTCGGATATTTCATGTCAATCCCTCTTACAATATTTAAAAGACTTGTATTTGCCTTTAGATTTAGATCGACCTTTATAAGCATTTGAACCTTTACCTCGAGTTCCATTATTTGAATTTTTCTTCTTTGTCCTGCCACGAACGGACAAGCTTTCGGCTTGAGAGCTTGATCCATTTGAAGACACCAGTTGTTTCATTTTCTCTTTGGCATGCAAGGCTTCATAAACGTCATTTAGAGTGAGAATATCATGACTATATAATATGGTATCTCTGAAATTTGAGTAAGAGCTGGGCAGAGAATATAACAGGATTAAACTCAAATCTTCATCATCATATTTGACTTCCATTGCAGCCAAGTCAGAAACAATCTCTTTAAAATCAGAAATATGGTCTAGAAAAATTACCTCCCTTTTGCAATTTGTGCAGAAATAATTTTTGTTTGAGATGCGTCTTACTTGTGAGATCCTTAGTCATGCAAACTGACTCCAATTTCAGCCAAAGAGAAGCATCTGTCTTCTCGTTCAAAACTTCTTGTAAAATATTATTATGTAGATGGAGCTGAATTTGATACAAAGCCTTCCGATCCCTTCTCTTCTCATCATTGGTCCATATTTCAAATCTCTTTCTTTTGAATCCATCCAATGCATCATCATAATCAACTTGTGCGAGCAACGCCCGCATCTTCGCTTACCATAATGAGAATCGAGTGTTCCGATCCAATAGCGGAAGATAGTACTTTAACGACGCCATGTTGAACGAACCAACGCTTTGATACCACTTGTTAATAAATAAATGATCAAAAAAGCAAGCAAAAAATAGAATCACACACAAGATTTTTCGTGGAAAAACCCTTTGCCGGAAAAAATCATGGGAGAAAGATAAACTTTATTAATTAATTTCTGAAGTTTTACAAGTTGCTTGCATACAAACAATATCAATGAAATTATCTTCTACTTTCATGCAGCCAAAAAAGGAAAGAAAGAGTAAAATAAGGATCTTCATTATCCTTTAGATGAGGTGACTGAAAATATCTCAATGTGAGAGTAAAACTAGGATCTAGATGTAAATCCTTTAGGTGGCTGAAAATATCTCAACGTGAGAGTAAAACTAGGATCTAGATGAGATCCTTTAGGTGGCCGAAAATCTCTCAACGTGAGAGTAAATCTAGGATCTAGATGAGATCCTTTAGGTGGCATCAGCTGGACCAATTCTAATGAGAATTTCGAATCACAAATTAACAGTATATATAATTTTGTTTATTCAACTATTTGGCTTACCAACCTCATATTAATTTGTATTGTATTTTTTTTTATATTATTAAATTTTAAATATTTCCCCTTTTTCAATTCGAAAAGAATGGTAAGAAGGGAAAGCTGCTTTGAAAGTGTACCTCAGAGAGAGAGCCATTCCTGGACAAAATACCAACATTTACTTTATATAACTGACAAAACTCACATAGATTTCATGCAAGACAGGATTTCTCGTTACTCAGCACACTATCGTCACCGACTTTAGGTTTTGGATTCTTAATTCCTCAGGATTTCAGTTCAAACTCGACGAAACAAAGCTCAAGATTCCTGTTGAAAGTTTTTAATATAGTCTCTGTGAAAAAAGGAGCAAAAGGAAAAACATATTATTTTTATGCATGAATTTTTAGAATTCATCATGGAAATATTTTGGTTCTTCTTTCAAAAAAAAAAAAAAAAAAAAAAAAAAAATCCAAAAAAACATTTTATAAATGGTTCACATTTTGGAAGATTGGATTCAAATTTAATTTTTTGATTGGTTCGAGAGTCATTGACTAAAATCTTATTCGGATTTATGTCGATATTCATCATTAAAGAACCTTTTTTAGATTCTCTAATTTGAGAAGTTGAAGTTATAAATGGAATATCAACAATATAATATGAAGGTGAAATATGAGAAAGGAAAAATATTGTTCTCGATTGATTTGGTTTTGTATTACTAAACCTATAACAATTATCATTTATTTGTATTTGTAATATTCTTCTAGAGTTTATATAATATTGGTAATATTATTATTTTTATCGGTTGTGGAGAAATAACTATTTCTATTTTCTAATTTTCAAAAGGAAATTTTCCCATATTGTTATTCTTCTTATTGTTATTTTAGGCTTACAATAACCCTATAGCCCATGTTACTTCAAATCCTTGAACGTGATCATACCGTGAATCTTCACATTCAAAGTAACAGTTTCTAGAATATTAACATCAGATAAAGAAATGTATAAATTTGGGTGAACATTTTAATCTAGATTTTTGCCATCTCTTAAACAAATCATATTACTTTCTTTCTATAGGAAACTTGTGTGAAGGACAAAAACAAGATGATAATGGAAATTATATAGAATAATGTAGTAGCTAATCTTTCTAGAATAATCCATAAAGTCCTTTAA
Organism: Allium sativum; assembly: GCA_030737875.1. NCBI lineage: Eukaryota > Viridiplantae > Streptophyta > Magnoliopsida > Asparagales > Amaryllidaceae > Allium > Allium sativum. Next base: position 486,781,065 of record CM060924.1, read on the forward strand.
TTTGGTAGTGAAGGTGAGAAGATGATGGTTGGTGGGGTTGGTGGATTGGTTGGTCACATAATTGTTGGAACACATGGGATGCTGGATGCAGCTGCACCCTTTCTAACAATAATTGGGTATACATTATAAGCAATTCACCTAGCTGATGCAATCGTTAGGTATCCCATGCTAATATATAAAAAGAAGAACTATGCGTGTGAAAAATTGCTGGCTTAGCTTTTCTTTCTAGATATACGACGCCCTACATAATGGGCCTTCCATTCACACATTTATACCTGAGTACATAGCAGCAGATAACTAGTTAAAAAGCTTTTTTATATTAAGTTTTCAGTAAAAGTTTCCCCTTGCGCTGAGTATAAGTAAAAGGAACATCTACCATGGATTGCCATAAGTTGCACTGTTACCTTTGTCTTCGGTGGTATCAAAACCTTGTAGGTAAAGGATCTCTCTTCTCCTACCTTCTCAGTTTCTCTTCACATATACTGTCCAGCAACCTCATACCCCACTTTAACTATGCCTTCCACGGTTAATTGAATGCCTACCTTAAAAGTTGTTTCAACATTTGTCTTCAACGAGACGTTCCAGCTCCAAGTACTTAATGTCGAATCTTTATATGAGAGGACAAATGTCTGTTCTTGGGTTTCACTGCCATGATTAGTGTTGGACGGTTCATCTAACACTAACCATGGCAGTGAAACCCAGAAATAGACATTTGGCCTCTCATATAAAGATTCGACATTAAGTACTTTGAGCTGGAACGTCTCATTGAACACTGAGTGTTGAAACAACTTTTAAGGTAGGCATTCCATTAACCGCGGAAGGCGAAGTTAAAGTAGGGTATGAGGTTGCTGGACAGTATGTGTGGGGAGAAACTAAGGAGGTAGAAGAAGAGATCAGATCATTTACCTACAAGGTTATGTTACCATGGAAGACAAAGGTAACAGTGCGACTTATGGCAACCCGTGGTACTTGTGATGTTCCTTTTTCTTAAAACTTTATATAAAAAAGCTTTGCATCTTGAGTTATATACCTGAGTATATAGCAGCAGATAACCAGTTAAAAAGCTTTGCATCTTGAGTTGCTCATAGAAGTTTTCAATAAAAGTTTCAGCCTTCATGAACAACCCTTGCTTGCTTATTTCTTCTTCCCCCACTCTGCTCCTCATTCGAATTTTTACCTCTTCTTCTTTCGATGTCCCTTCTTCCTCTTTGTACTTGTGGTTCGCAATAAAAAAGATGCTTGGCCTGGACTTGTACCTTTCTAGCCCAGTGTCATCCTTTTTTGTTTCTTCTGGCTTCGTCACTGGGCTTCAGTATTATCGATTTTTTGCCCATTGTATTAGTGTTAAATAGTGTGCTAGTGTTATGAGTAGCTTCCATGGTATTATAAATGGCTAGTTTTGTTGGTTCATGATCAGTAGGTTTCAAAATGGGATAGAAAAACCCGGCTTCGAATCCAAGAACAATTGTGAGGAGGTTAAGTATGAAGTAGAGGTAAGAAGACCTCATGGATGATGATATAAATGGAGTCCACACCAGGGGAATGATGAAAATTAGCACTTGGTTTTTGATTTTTCTCCCTTGTAATATATTTTGATATCAAGTTAGAAGAAAGTGGTAGTGTAAATGGAGTAGGGCTTGGACATGTATTTATATAGAAGAGAGCGTATTCAAAGTTCAAACAAGAAAAGCTATAAATAAAGCTTGGGAATTAGCACTTTCAAATATGACTAATGATTCCCTTTTAAAGATATTCCAGATTCACAAGACTACGTACGTATGTATGATAAGAAGAGTGTATATTAAAATGAGTCTGGTAAGAACTTAGAACAACGTTAGTAGGAATGAGTGTGAAATCTCTTCAATGAACAGATATGGTCGGTCGTAAATATGAAAGCTTTTTAAATGCATACAACCAGAACAGTCACTACCGATTTGCCAGGGATGGAGCCAACAAAAGAGCTTGTGTCCAATAACATACTGCGAAATAGATAGAGTCGTTATAACCACTTGAGAATAGCGCACAATGGACCCCTACTGTTACATCCTCGCTTTAGAAAAAAAAAACTGTGTACGTACGTTGCAATCTGTCTCTGTGAATACAGGAAGCCTTAATAATGCATGCATTACCTTATCTTTGATCTACTAGATGGACCTTTAAGCAAAAAATGAAGTGCGAGTGCACTATTTTTTGGGGTGTAATACTACAGATCTTTCTACGAATCTATTACTTAAACATAAAAGCACAATCTCAACATTGCTGATGTGGCACCGCCTTTTGGCTTCACATTTCAAAATAAAGAGTTTTCCTTTAATTCCATCCTTAATTTTTCCTTTCCCAACAAAATCTCCCACGTTCACAAACATTTTATAGTTATTATCCTCTCCCATCTCTCCCTTTCCCATTCTTACCCGTTCTCTCTCCTTTTTCAGACTTGCTTCCTTCTCATCTCACCCTCTCTCTCCCTACATGCTTTTTTTCTTCTGAAACCAAAATTAAAACTCCAAAACAGACTTCTTAACCAACATCTAATTTCCGTTCTTCGTAGATTTAATCCCTCTTCACCGTTTTCTAATTTCAATTCCTTGCTGATTTAATGACCTTAACTTCTGATTAATTTTTAATGACCTTAACATGTTTCCATCGTTCCACTTCCTCATTTTCTTCAATTTCAGCTCTCCATTTCACGTCTCTTCTTCACGTTCTCATCCAATAATCGTGCTTCTCCTTCCCCGTTTTCTTTGATTTCCAACCTCCTCTTGCTTTGCGAGCTTTTGATGCGAGATTTACGCATCCTGATGCCTTAAATAAGATAAAATTATCAAATTTAGATGATGCCTAAACCATTGCGCACTGAAAGATCGATCCAGATTTCTATAGCAGCTCAGGTAATTTCATCAACTTTGCAGTTTGATAGCTTCAGTATTGTTATTATAAAGCAGTTCGAATATGTTCAACCGCATCGTAGTGAGCGTCTGTTAGTTATAATCATGCTATGTGGATTAATGAAGTTGGTCGCCACGACTGCTTCAGCTATTCTTAGAATGGAAGGAAACCCTAGCTGCTGCTTGCTTTAAATCGGTATCAGCTGTCTATATTCTTATGTTCTCAGCGTCTAATTTGACTCTTGCTTTTGAGATTCCTTCTTTTGAAACAATCTCCTTCAAACAAGGTATAAGCACAGCCGGTAAATAGGAGAATGAATCAAGTTAAGAAGCATTTGGTAACTTTTATGTATGTTTTCATTCCCTATGCTTTCCAATTTTATTACTTCTTCCTATTCCCTTTTTTAGGGTTAATGAGCTCATCATTCATCTTTAACAGGAAAAAAAATGGCATCTTGCGAGGTGGATATTGTAGGAAATACACAATCGAATATGTCTTTTAGCTTCTCCAGTCACGTTCGAGCTTCTCCAGTCATGCTCGAGCTTCACCTGTCTTTATTCTGCTTCTCCAGCCATGAGTATCAAGAGGATGAAAGAAGGTTTGACCATTTTGAATTTAAAATTGATTTGTTGTTTTGTATTTGATTCCAAACCCTTAATCATTGCATCTGCCTCAAATGATCATGAGTTTGGCTATTTTGTTAATTTTTTAATTGAACCTACAAAATTGGTTAATTGAATTTTGATTTTCCAATTAGTTTGTGTCCTATAAAGAAGACAAAAAGAGTGTCCGGTTGTGAACATGAAAGATGAGATTAAAGACTTTGCCTTTTCCAGGTAAATTCACGGAAAATTTGTTTTTTCAGTTATTAATTTTATTTCTTGAAATCAAATGTTTTATTAGATCTTCCTGCGATATCATTTTTTTCACTCTTTGTCTCATTTCAACCGTATGCCTCTTTTGCACAAGTCAAAATAATTGTAATGATAGTCTTATATAATTTATTTTACCAAAACATATAACTTACCGTGAAGGTTAGATCCAAATTTGAACAATTCTTTTTTTAAAACTTCATTTCTGCAGTTATTTATTTGTGATCATTGTGTCTATTTATTTGTTCCTTTATTTAAACAACTCCTAGATCTGTAGGTTGACTTACTTTACGCTATATTCCTTTATTTGTTCCTTTTTTTGATGCATTTAATGTGTTTGTGGAAATTACATTAGTTATTTCCATTATTATTCTTCAGCAGTTGGTATATATTGGCCATTATGAAGCAAGATGCATAAATTTTCTAACAGTTAATATGTCAAACTAAAATAGGTAGATTAGAAGTAACTAAATTATACATCTTACTTAGTATTGTTGTGTTTGTATTGCATCAAACTGCGACCAGAGGCTAAATAGAAATATATTTTTCATTTGAATTAACTGTACCTTTCCCAATGCCGCATAGAACATGAGAGTTATTTAGTAAACAAGTGGGATCAAGGGTAGGAATAAATGGAAAGAAAGTTCAACCCTTTAAAAAGGATGCAATGGATGTAATCCGACTAACTTGAAGTGTTAATAGGCTACAATATTGGAAGATTATTTATGTATGCAGAATAAGTCAGTCAAAGTGGAAAATCCATGTGCTAGGTCAAAGTGTGATTATTTATGATTTCTTTTATCATTTTCTTTTTCTCTGTAAGCAATTAAGTTATACTATGCTATTATATTTTAGATTTCTATAAATCCTCCTCAAAATTACATTTCTTAATAAATGTGTCTGAATATTTTGTTGCTGGACTGTGAATGGTTAATGAATGCTCTAAAGCATCAACATGTTTTCATTCATTTAAAAGCACTGTCATGGATGTCATTGCATAAATTTTGTCACCATGCCCACCCTAAGAAATGCAGAAGGAGAGTGAGGTAAATTTTGCAGCTACCTAAGATGAATCTTTTCATATGTAATTAGTTTATCATTTCAATGCTATCGCCGACTCATAAAATGCAGGTTCAGTGCAGATTAGTGATGGAATAACATGTTAAAAAGAAAACTAAGTCTCAACAAGGTAAGTAATATTATTGCCTTCATTAAACTTATTTTGTTGGATACTAACCATAATTGAATTATATGCTAAAACTGATTATACATACTTTAGGATATTGGGTCTTTTAGCCTTGAAAAACTCCAAAATTAATGTGATTATAATTGAAATAGAGTAATGTATTTTAAATGGGATTTGCTAGAAAGCCCGACTTGAAAACCGGTCAAAACTTGCGAAACAGTACAATTCTTGTAATTCATGGGGGGTATAATTGGTATTTCAAGTAAAATACTGGTGGGGTCTCCGCTTTTTTGGTTTCTTACCGCACAATCTGACAAAAAACTTTGCGGGTACTACAGCATTTTCGATTTTAAATTGCAACATTATATAAGTTCCAGTAAAAGTTTTAGGACTAAAAAGCAACTAAGGTGTTTAATATGTCAATAAATGATGCACTTTTATGTGTTTATGAATATAACCTTTTGCTAATAAATGTATACATGTATTAGTACATTTGTAGGTTTGTTCGTAAAAGAGGTCAATGAACATTGTCTTTTAAACAGATATCAGATTCAAACTTACATCTTTATGTGAGCTCCAATTTAAATTTTAAGATCTGTCTATTTATGTGTAATATGAGGTAAATAGTGTGTTCTATATGTAAAAAGTTAAAAGCTATATATGTAATATTTGCTGCTATTAAATGCAAACAAATGTTACTTTGATTCTCAATTGGCACATTTGGTTAAAAAAGTCGAATATTAATTTGTTGATTGCAAGCGTAATACCTTTCTAAAAAATAAAATGTGAAGAATTTTATATTGGAAATAGGTGCTTTAGGAATTTTAGTTTTGAGGGCAGTGCTTCAGTAAATTGCTAGGACATAGATTACTTTTGACAGAGGATTTGCAATCATTTAGCATAAAAACATCCCATAATTAATGTGATTTTAATTGAAATAAAGTCAAAAAATTCAAATTACAGCCATATACAAGTTTTCAATTAACTTTCAAGGATAAAAGTACCAATGGCGTTTAATATGGCAATAAATGGTGCCTTTTATATGTATATTATTTTAAAGGAATATTTCATAGAAACTGAAAAACATTACAAATTTCCCTAAGCTTAAGTTATTTGCAACTTAATGGATGATTTAGACATATAGATAGCTCTTGCTATTTTGTTACCTTATCACCATCCATAATTAAGCTTGAAAATATATTACCTGAAGCTCTGGCAATAAAAGAGGTCCAACAAAAGATTTATGTCAAAATAAATCTAAAACTCACACACACGTAAATAAAAGGTTTAACAACTTTAATTGTGGTTGGATTAATGACAAAACCTTATTCAAGTATAATTTAAAGGTGAGTTTATAAGGTCATTTCAAAGTTTATATCGGAATTTTAAATATATATTTTTTGCAACAGGGGCATATTTAAGCTTACTCCAACACACAACGTTGTTAAATATATTGTCATTCTATATAGTGCATTCATTAAAAATTGCACTATTTTTCAATAATTCCTCAATAGGCAGTTCAAATTTAACCATGAATTAAACTGTACATCTATTTAAAAAAAAAACAAGAAGTGCAACTTGATTTATACCTTAACTAAGCACTAAGCTATAATTTATATGGATGATCCACTTGATTTTTATCTTACTTAGCAAGTAAGCTAATTTACAACATAATTTATTTAGATGATTCATATAATGGTTCAAAGGTAAATTATCTTTTTCTTTGTCTTTCCACTTACATTATATAATGTATAGCGCCCCTTTTTAGTTCGCCAAAATAACAAGAAATAGATCCAGTTTTGGTGTGAATCTTTTCAACCTCAATTTTTTTCTCCTCTGTTCTCAAAATTGACATGTGTTAGTACTGTATTTAAAAATTGTATAATTAATTGTATGAAAACATAGAAATTAACTGTAACACCCATTATGACCCTTTATTAACACATAATGGTTAGTTTCATGTTTTAAAGTTAACTATTTAAAATTCTTAATGGAAAAATAATTTTTGCATTTTGAAGAGATTTCAAATTTAAAAAGTCATTAATGAGAAATATTGAGGCTTCACGCTAATTTTCATGTGGAAATATGCATTAATTCCGTCCATTATGCATCTATTCTATATATATTCATTTGTTACTTTTTATGTCTTTAAACTGCTAGACAGATTAATACAGAATATTTGTGGAAGTTATGATTTTTGTATGTACATTAATCAACTGGGTTTTGTGAAATTTTTCTTATTTCTCAAAGAAAGTTTGAGATTGTTTGTGCAGCCTTAGATTATTTTCGTATGTAAAAAATTTCTATATATAATAGCTCATACGTAAGATATACACATAAATTTCGCGCACCTATGGGTTTCAAATTGATACAATTTTACTCAAAGTTACCAATTTTTGTACATTGCAAATGTGGCTGAAAATAAGTGAACCTACAGTGTCTTGATATTATTATTACTATTTTCATCCATTCAACTTTTATTTTCAGCGTTTCTATGCGAAGAAATGTTCTTGATATCAAACTGTTTTAGTTATTATAGGATGGACAAGTGGCAAGTTAACAGTTAAATGTTTTCTTTCACAATTACCCGCTGATTTATTTCCTTCCATATTATACTTAGTGGTCCTAATGATGCTATTATATTTTTGAATTCCTAATCATTTTTAATATTTCAGTTAAATTTTCATATGTGTAGTAATTGGTAACCAATTTGCTGATTTATAGCTATATTTCATAATTGCTATAAATTTATATTAAGTAAGCGTAACATTTTATGTTTACAAATTTATGATATAGAATAATAAATGAAAAAATTATGGTTATATATCATAAACTCCCAAATTTGCAGTCCCACTGTTACATATTAATCAAATCTTCCCTTCGGTAACTGCTATTGGATTTGTCAGTTACTCTGTTGGAAAAAAAAAATAAGGTTATTTTTTTTTTGGGAATACCTCATATCTATGTTTAAAATATGGGTAGTATTTACTAATGCGAATATTGGTGTTATAATTCATTTCCTTTAACTGAATCACTTGGCTTTTAATAATGGAAAATTGTAGCAGTAGATAATTAATATGGTTATAAACTCAGGCATGCTCCCACTGCTTTGATGGCTTTGGCAAAGTTTAGATGGCCTGCAGAAACACACATAAGAACTGAATGCAAGTGATGCACAAGAATATATAAAATTGATACTCATTGTTGTTGTATTTGCTAAGGACTTCAATTTGCTTGCTCTCAAACTAAAGTTTTTTCTTTCCTTTATTGCCGCATCATGTAAAATCAATTCCTGTAATAACAGGGTCTTACTATTTGTTGAATTCTAAAATTGTTGAATGTCAGTCTACATGCCAAAACATAAAAAATGAAAATCTATTTTATTTGGGTATACCTTTTTTTGCATTTATTAGACAGAGTAGGCTTAACCTCGATGGATTTGAGGTTTGACCCACAACACAAAAGAGTATGTACGAACTAGAACTCTTTTTGAGTTATGATTATGCACTCATTCATGTCCTCACACTGATCACTCTTTTAAACTCAATTGAACATTTATCACAGCAATGCTAAAAACTAGCAGTTAGTCATCGAATCTTTTGCATTGATCATTTGTTCCTTACATCAATTGTAGGTTACCTACTTCACACTTTGGATTTGGGGACGACTTATTTTCTGTAGAAACTAAATCATAAATTGTTAAAAAGACATGCACTTCGCTTATGGAATAAATTCTCGACAACCCCAAAGGATGAACATGTTCCATATATTATCAATGCGAAACTTTCGTGAATATACACTGATACAATAATTATGTGTAACTGTTTTATTTCTGATTTGCCAAATTAACTTGCCTGTATCAAATACAGGACTACTGAAAGCAAAGCATCCAGGACCTTTGTTAGGCCATAGCGTCAAAGGATCTTCTCTCAGGTTTCTCACAACTTGCATTATATTCATATTGTTCACTGTAAAGTAGGAATTAACATCCCACATCAATACGAAGGGGAGAACTAAGCTTACGTGAGTGGAATGGAGCATTAAGTTGCCATTAACTAAGAGTTGAAGGTGTGATCGGAGAAGTCCATAACGAGCTTGGAGTTATGTATGCCTCATATTTGTTACCGGCAAGGGTGTGATGTAATTATGCTATGTATGGGCCATGCTACTAAATTCTTTGTTAAATGTACATGCCAGTAATATACTATTTCCACTTCAGTAATTGGAAACATCTTGCCTGTAATGTTGAAACAAACCATCACATAGTTTGAATGTGCCTAAATTATGATACTTTTTTAATAAAGTTATGTTGATGTAAGATAACAAACATAAAGCAATAAAGCTACATGGTTGATTGAAACTCAAAAATTGGACTCAGCTGACAACTGTTTTTATCACTGAATGTAAAAGTGTTACGGTATGCTATATGATACTGTGTTGTTTTATCATGCCTGCTTCATTTTATTTCATGAGATTTGTGTTACTATGTGATTTTTGAAATGTTTAATGTGCTCAAGATCAACCATCTTTTTCTACTTCAATTAATTAATAAACTTGTATTGGAACAAGCTACTTGTACGCATAATTTTTGTATCTTTACCACAGCAATTTCTAAAACTAATGTAACATATACCAGGCTTGAATCTCATTTCCAACTTCGCTTGCATTTATCTATAAACATGTCCTTAGCTCTTATTTCAAATATAATATCCTTAAACGTGTAACTTCGATTGCATTCATCTATTACTCTTGTGTTCATTTTACTATGTTTCACTATATTTGATTTTACTGTTCTTCATATGTCGCTGTTAATGCACGTTACTGGTCATACAAATTTACAGCAAATCCATGTTTGGTAGGTTCCATATTGTAAAGAATATGTTATTTACAAATGTTGTTGGAATCACTTTGTGCATGGAAGACCAACTTCGAATATATTGGTCAACCAAATGATGAATAAATTTGAAGACCAACTATTGCTGGAATCACTATGTAACATTTTGTTTGAATAATAAGCATTCCTGCTGCTCCAAGCAGGGAGTCTAAGCAAGCATATCTTTGTCATTTGTGTACTACTGTAGTTCATCTAGATTTATCATTCACATCTATCTTCTCAAGCAACTTCATCTTCTCATATTAGCCTATAACAAACAAAAATACATAAAAAGTAATGTCCACCACATTAGTATTCACCATATCTATCTTCAACTGAGCTGCCAACAGTATCACGTAATTACCCGTGTGCGAAGCACGGGTTCCAACCTAGTATATATACATATATGTGAAATGAAGAACAACTGATTCGGGGTGGCATGGTTGTGAGCTTGCATAGCCTTCTGGGAACCAAACATAAGTCACTATATCCTCTCACGAAAGTCCTAGCAGCCCGATAATCAAGGACGGAAGCCGACCAACTAGTACTCCTCGTCCTTCTACTAAGCCTTCTCTAAAGTCAGGTTACTCCAAAAGCGGGAAGAAGAAGAATTAATGCTTATGACTAGCTTTCCTTACTTTCTATTACTGCATTTAGACTGGTTGTATATGCGAGTGTGGGTCCTCACCTATTACTTTACATACATTTTTTTCTAGAATTTCTATACATGTAACTCTGTGATTGACTTGTGTTGTTGTTGTGATGAAACTGTGCTTTGTTTTGTTGTACCTAAGCTTTCTTACTTTAGCTTTATCGTACGCTTCTGCTTGTATTCTTCACATGTTTCTTCTATGTTTATATTACAGGTCTGTATTATAAGTCTTTCGTTGCTGCAATACCGAATGTCGTGATGATATAATGGTACGTTTTGTGAGAACTAGTTCTTCCAGTTGTAGCTATGTTTCCCCCATACCACGGATCATCACGGTATGTTCGGAATCTACACGATCGACTTTGTTGAATTTTTTTAATTTTGACTGTGGCACTCGAGACTTCTATTCTGTAGGTTACACACTTTGGTATCCACCATTGTGTCGAAGTTCCCGAGTTTTCCATAGCACACTTCAAAAGATTCAACTCTATTGACCGATATTTCATTTGCAGTTGCATAGGCCTTTTGTTTGTATTCGATCACTCCATTCACCAACCTGGTGATCCAGGCCCTTTGGAGGTTAAATAAAATGCATGCCCCCATAGACGTCTTGGGTTTGATTTCAAACCAATGCTTGTTTTGTCCAACCTGGTTAACCCAGACTCGGAAAGACTACATTGGATACCCCCTTTTTAGGCTGGGAATTCTGTTTTATGCTAGTCCTTCCAGCTTGGATTTACTGGTCCTTCCAGTATTTTAGTCCACTATTTGTTTCTCCTCCCGTTGGATAAATCCAACATTGACGAAATTAGAGTGGACACCCTCGTTTAATGAATCCGAACCAAGCTTTCATTTAACCCATCAAGCCAGGTCTGGAAGGAACTAGTTTGAATATCGCCTATCGGCTAGGATTTCTGTATATGCCAGTCCTTTCAGCTTTGGCTTGCCGGTCCTTCCGGCTATACTAGTACTTCTAGATCAGGTTTGTTGGTCCTTCCGGCTTGGTGCTGGTCCTTTCAGCTTAGGTTTGCCGGTCCTTCCGGCCTGATACCGGTACTTTCAGATCAGGTTTGTCGGTCCTTCCGACCTAATACTGATACTTCCAGATCAGGTTTGTCGGTCCTTTCGACATGGTGCTGGTCCTTCCAGCTTGTGTTGCATTGTCCCACGGGGCATACGTCAGTTCTTTTATCATGAATTACCATGATTTATGGAACTGAGGTCCTGAACCTCTCATTTAAGAAGGTGCCCCTACGGTGGAACTTGCAACCTTTTATTTGTTGGTTTGGTTGGGCTGCTTTCACCTTAGCATCATTTTACGAGTTTGATGCCAATCCTTCTGCGTGATGCTTATTTTAACAAGCGACCGTAGCTTAGGATTTGGTGTCTCAAACCTCTTGCTTTAGGAAATGTTTTCCTTGATGAAAGGTGTAGCTTTCCGACTTCAAGCCCATTTGCTGCGCTTTTCACCATTTGACCCTAGGTAGCTCATTCCTTTTTCATTTGCAAGGTGGTGCATCTCATCATCTCGTTTACTTTGTATGATGCTTTTGGCACTCAACGCTTGAGTTGTCCCAACTAGGATATGCTTTGGAAGCTTCCAGGTCTAGTTGGATTGTGAATGAGCTATTGCTCTTATATTGCCTACATTAAAAAAAATCAATTTTAATAAATTTTGTGTTTTTAAACAAGAGTTTGCAAATGTATGATTCATGCAAGCAAATAGACTATCGCATTCATGGCTTTTCATATGTACATAGCTCAAATATAATGCTTGCAAATACTTACAACTTTTTACAATAGGCTTGAACAATGCATCATAGAAAGTAGCGACGAAGATGCTCGCTATTCTAGGCTCTAGGAATTTGGATTCCATCTATGGTGGATAACTTGAAGGTGTCGTTCTAGAGTTTCTGGCTCACAACATAAGGACCTTCTCAATTTGGACCGAAAACCATGGTTCCAGTCGTTACTTTCCTCAGCACAAGGTCTTCGATCTCGAAAGTCTTGTGTCTGACCTTAGAATTGAAATGTCTGGCTACCCTTCTTTGATGTGCAGCGACTCTGAGCTCTGCCTCATTTCTCTTTCCCTCGAGCTGATCGAGGGCCTCAAGCTGTAACGTCTTGTTTTCCTCTTGGTTGAAGTGGATCCTTCTGTTAGTGAATACTTCCAGGTCCACGGGAATCATAGCCTCAGACCCAAAAGCAAAGGAGAAGGGAGTATTCCCAGTTGTAGTTTTATGAATTGTGCAATATGCCCATAATGCAAGCGGAAGCTCATCTGCCGAACCACCTTAGGATTTTTCTAATCGCTTCTTGATGGTTGACTTTATGATTTTTTTCACTGCTTTTAATTGCTCGTTTTCCTGCAAATGAGCCACTGCTGTGTAGCTTTTTTAGGTTTTATACTTGGCACAAAAACTTTGGAATTCTTCACTTTCAAACTGGGTTCCATTGTCCGTGATGATCTTCTACGACACTCCAAACCTGTAGATAATGCTCTTCACGACAAAGTTGATAACTTTCTTTAAGGTTATGGTGGCCAACGGTTCTACTTCAGCCCATTTGGTAAAGTGATCGATGGCTACAATGGCATACTTGAAACCAGACTTTGCTGTGGGTAGATCTCCTATAAGATCGATGCCCCAGATGGCAAATGGCCATGGGCTGACCATTTGAGTTATCACTGTATATGGCGCTCTTGGAATCTTTGCAAATCTCTGACATCTGTCGCACTTCCTGGTGTATGCCGCAGAGTCTTGATTTACATCTGGCCAGAAGCAACCATATCACATAATTTTCTTGGCCAATGTCTGACCACCAGTATGGCCTCCGCATTCACCTTCATGTAATTCCATCATGAATGGTTTTGATTCCTCCTTTGTAACACATCGAAGCAGAGGCATAGAGAATCCTCGCCTGTATAGTCGTCCATCCTGAATGAGATACATATAAGCCTTTCATAAAATCTTCATCCGCTTCTTAGCTTCTGTTGAGAGTGCACCGGTCAGGAGATATTCTTTAATTGGTGTCATCCTTGAGTCTGTCTCTTCGGCTGTTTCCACGACCCAATCCATATCAATTTGTTCAGTGCTTGGACTAGAAAGGACCTCCACTGGAACTAATCCCGTCAGTTGCGCATCTCCTGTGCTTGCATATTTTGCTAGTGCAACCGCCTTGGTGTTCTATTCTCTAGGATTGTGAGATATGGCGTAATATTCAAAGCTTTCCAGCATTTCTCAAACCTTGGATAGATAAGTTGGCAAGTTGCCTCCTCTGGCCTAGAACTCTTTCCGAACTTGAATACCACCAATTGCAAATCACATAAAATTTGTAAGGTCTTTAACTACAATTCCCTTGCCAGCCTTACCCACGCAATAAGGGCTTCATACTCAGCTTCATCATTTATTGATGGAAACTCTAACCTCAGTGCATAGCAGATAGAACTACCTTCAGGAGTCTCTAAGATCACTCCTACCCCTAAACAATAGCTGTTTGATGCTCCATCAACAAATAACTTCCATTGAACGCTGGCTTCGACAGCAGGTTCCTCCGTTTCCTCTCCTCGATCTGTGAACTCTACAATAAAATTTGCAAGCGCCTGTCCATTGATTTCTCTTCGGGGATGGTATGTGACATCATATTGAATGAGCTCAATATTCCATTTCAACAACCTCATAGAAGTTTCTGGATGGAACAAGACTTGTTTCAAAGGCTGATCGGTGGGGACTTTGATAAGATGAGCTTGAAAGTATGGCCGTAGTTTCTTTGAGGTGATGAGTAAGTAGTAGGCGAGCTTTTCCAGCTTTAGGTAATTTAGCTATTCCCCGGTCAACCTCTTACTGATGTAGTAGACATGCCTTTGGACTTTCGAATCCTCTTTCATCAGGGCCGCACTCAAAGCATGAGCGGACACTACTAAGTATAAGAACAAGTCTCCCTTATAACTGGGCTTGGAAAGCATTGGAGGTGCCGTCATATGTTAGATCAGCTCCTCAAAGGCTTTCTGGAGTCCACTGGATATCTTTCTTCTATTTCCTGAAAGCATCGAAGAAAGGAAGGCACATGTCCGTTGCCCTTGATATGAAGCGGTTCAAAGCTGCAATCTTCCCATTTAAGTATTGGAGTTCCCTCTTAGTCCTCGAAGCGCGCATCTCCCTCAAGGTTGATACCTGAGCTGGGTTGGCTTCTATGCCCCTAGCATTGACCATGAACCCCAGGAATTTGCTCGAAGCAACTTGTGACGGCCTGGAATTTCGCTCGATCCGAATCAGTCGTTAAACCGATCTAAATCGTTCGAACCCCCTGATCGTTTTGAGAACAGGACAAATCGGAACACAAACAGAAGAACATTTCATTGTTATTACAACAATTCCATCAGATACAAGTATATACAGAGTATAAATGAATAAATTACATTCGACAAATATCAGAGGTTTCAATAAATTACATAGTAGTGGAAAATAATACAAAGCACAACTGAAGGTGATATACAGATACAGAGCTTTCCGGATATCATTCCAGCTGTAAACCAGGATCCTGTGAATATAAATCTGCAAAACCAAAACTACTAGCTGCCCGTGCGGAAAATAGGGGCACCCAGAGTTTAGGTTAAAACAATAAACTCCAGGTCAGTCATGTGACTGGTGTGAGAACTAAAACAGTTATTTAAAGCTTTACTTTAAAAGAGAGTAATTCAAGGGACCACGCCGTATAACACGGAACGGGTTTCCTCCCAAGAATACCAGTGCATAGAATAAACAACGCAATGCTTTTTCGAAAAATGAAGCTATTATAAGACTCAGGTCCCATCACACAATGCAACGCAAGCCGGAGGATAGGGTTTTACCTTATAACAGCCAAACATGCTTGATACGTTTAAAACAAATCATTTGATACTATAATAAGTGTATAGTGTCAAAACAATTTCAATCATAAATATAAATCATAGACGACATGAGTGCCCCATCCCACTATGTCGCCATACTAGGCTCTACAAATAAAACCGAAATACACGTATTGGAAATTGGATTTCCGTCATGAGTCGAGGCAAGGGGCAAGCTCCTCTCCGCGTTCGAGACACTCTAGCAAATGTCTCAGGGCTACGCACTCTGGGGGAACCCTGGAATCGGCTGGGTCGGTCCTCACTTACGTTAGAGGATTAATTATGCCTGAACACACGTTTCCCGGTCCTTACAGACCTATAATCGAGGCGCCTCATTCCAACAACCACAAAGGTGAAAAGTATATAAATGTCAGGGCTGGTAAGTCACTGACACCACCAAATCCAGAAAGAAACGTCGTGCTCTCCCAGCGGTCCGTATCCCGTTTTTAACTCATACAGAGATGTGAGGCTCGCGAATTCACGTTATACACAAAGCTACGCCACAAAGGCCGTGCTTTGATCACCAACCACAAGACTTTGCTTTTCAATAGAAGCCTTGATCTATGCAACTCAGTATGCCACACAGGCAATTCATGCCATGAGATTGATATCTATCAATATATAACCTCTAAGCTCGTACGTCTCAGAGAAGGGCGTTAAGCAAGAGAATAAATTCTCTGCCGCCAAACAGGTGTATATTTAACAGAAATCAATCAACACAGAATAAAATCCAATGTCAGACACACAATCCATTTACAAGTTCGTTCTGGGTCTGAACGAAACCGGAGGCACTTTCCTCGCATATCCATCCATCTCCAAGTACGTCTGGACGACCACCAACTATTTCCATCCTCTTGGGTGTACAGCCCAATCAGGATCATCAGTAATTGTCCAAACGATGTGAAGACTTCCGGTCTCCAACCACCGTCTTCATCTTCGACATATCGTCGAATCGGTTATTCAGAATGGGTATAAACCCGGCCTTTCCGAACAACCCGCGTATATTAAAACAAATGTTACACAAACACAACATACGCCTTATTCCAATTCATTAGTCACTAACCGTAAATCAGTAAGAGAGCAATTCCCCAAATATTAACCCCGAAGGCCGAAACCAACATCAGATCAATATCCAGGAAACCATTCTTCTTAACTAACCTACAACTAGTTTCTAAATTTCAATTCTTAGGGAAAGGTTCCCATTAATTTTATCCAAGATAAATTCTTTAGAATTTATCCTTTAATCTTCCTTTGGATGTCATTTCAAACCATATTATGGTTTTCTAAACTAGTCGAGATTATCGAACCACACCGAAGTAATTATTTCCCAATCCCAACCTATTCATCCCATGAAGCAAAACTGGCAATACTCCATATTTAGCACCACAGTGTTATCGGTAAAATTAATTACCATTTCACGTTCAAATCTAATTAAAGATTTAACTATCGCTTTGGAGCAAAACTGGTGATACTCCATTCTCGCTCGTTTTCTAAATTTGATAATTTAGATTGTAAATTCACATTTCAATCTAATTGCAGATTCGTTAAAACTCCTTTTATTGGGTTAAAGAACTAATGTCATTTAAAACACCGTTCACGACAAACCCAAATCACATTCTATTTATCATCGGGTTAAAGAACTAGTGTTGTTTAAAACACAGTTCACGATAAACCCATGAATCAGTTCTATTTAAAATCGGGTTAAAGAGCTAGTGTTATTTAAAACACAGTTCACGATAAACCCATGAATCGGTTCTATTTAAAAATCCGTTTCAAATCCAATTTATTTATTTAAAAATAAACGGGTTTAATTTTAGTTCAAAACTAGTTCATTTCGATAAAAATCTATTTTTATCTTTTCAAATATGGAGTTTTTCATCCCAAATTTTCCCAAATCATTTCTTATGATTTTACACAAATTATTACTATTTTTAATAATTTTATCAAGGCCCGTACGGTCGATTTCCAACAATGGCCATCGAACTGCACTTACAGCGACCTTTTTCAAATTTGATTTGGACGTAACTCCAAATCCAACCGTTAGATTTCAAATTTCTAATATTCGTTAGAAAGCTCTTTTCGATACGAACCCAACGGTTCCGGTTTTAGGAGAATCCGACGGTCGGATCTCCCGTAATGTCCGTTTGAAATAAATGGTCAAAATTCACGAACTGCCGCGGTGCGGCGCGTTCTATTCAGGCCATTATATTATATATATTATATATATAATATATATTTCGCCGATTTCTATTTAAAACGAATTTTATAAATAGTTTTTAAATTCGTTTCAAAAACAATTTCAACTTCCATTTCAATCCAAAGCAAAATTGAATTCTTCTTTATAATTTGGTTTTAAAATTCATTTCTATTCAATTCAAATTTCAATTCAATTTGAATTCATTTCAATTCGCTTTCAATTCAATTTGAATTCGTTTTCAATTCAATTCAATTTCAAAGTCGTTTTCTATTCGATTCGATTCAAATTGATTTCCTATTCGATTCAATTCAAATTGGTTTCCTATTCGATTCAATTCAAATTGGTTTCCTATTCGATTCAAATCCAATTCATTTTCTAATCAATTTAAATCAAATTCGTTTTCTATTCCATTTGAATTCAATTTGTTTTCTATTCAATTTAATTCGAAATCGTTTTATATTCAATTCATTTCGAAATCGTTTTATATTCCATTCATTTCCGTTTTCTATTTGAATCAAATTCATTATATATTCAATTGAAATCAAATTCGTTTTATATTCAATTCGAATTCAATTCGAATTCAATTCGTTATATATTCAATTCGAATTCAATTCGTTATATATTCAATTCGAATTCGTTTTCTATTCAATTTAATTCAAATTGGTTTTCTATTCGATTCAAATCAAATTGGTTATATATTCAATTCATTTCGAAATCGTTTTATATTCAATTCATTTCGAAATTATTTTATATTCAATTCATTTCGAAATCGTTTTATATTCAGTTCATTTCGAAATCGTTTTATATTCAATTCATTTCGAAATCGTTTTATATTCAATTCATTTCGAAATCGTTTTATATTCAATTCATTTCGAAATCGTTTTATATTCAATTCATTTCGAAATCGTTTTATATTCAATTCATTTGAAATCGTTTTATATTCAATTCATTTCGAAATCGTTTTATATTCAATTCAAAATGAATAAAATCGATATAAATATCGTTCACGTCAAAATGGCGTTAATCTAATCAACACGGCTTCATATATTCCTTCATTCTATTCAACAAATGAATATTTATTTTTGTCAACACACGACTAATCTCAACGAATGAGTACTGTCCACGTGTGACTATTTTTGTTAAATTATTTCGTTCAACACATGACTAATCTCAACGGATGAGTACAGTCAACACATGAACCTTTATTTTATAGTGATAAAAATATAAAATTTATTGTTAAAATATTACGTTCAACACATGACTAATCTCAACGGATGAGTACAGTCAACACATGAACATTTACTTTATAATATTCTTTATCTTCTAAATTGGAATGAGGCCCAATCAATCACCATATAAAATTAATTATATGGATTTTCATACAACACATGTATATAATAGCATTGAAAAATAATCAACCATCAACCAAAGTGCACTACACTGTATAAGCATCAACTATAGATATCTAACGCTTATAACAGCATGTCAATCAATCGTTCGACATATTTAATCAATCAGGATGAGTGAACTTCATATTTCATCCCAACACCCGTGTGGGGTTTAAAACAATCAAACACAGATTTTATTTGTGCAGTTGGGCGATGTGTAAAATTTATCGACCCAATTAATGTCATTCAAATAGGTGTACATAAACAAACCGTCCGGTTTGTAAATGAATATTTATTTATTCACATTCACGTTAAAAATTATATTTTTTAACGATAAAATATTTTATTTTAACACATGAATTTTTATTCAGTTCATTTACAAAATAAAAATGATATTTTTATTTTTCTAATCTATTTTAGAAAATTTCGGCAGCATAACGGCACGATACTAGAAACGGGACAAGGCCTAGCCTTATCCCCGGTCTAGTGAAGGCCCACGCCATTCACACATCAATCAAATCAATTTAATTTCACCAAACAATTCAATTTTCAATCAAATAATCTAACTAGTTTTTGCAATCAAACAAACAAGTCCATGGTCTGTGGACGATTGTGTCGGGTGCTACTAAACATCGTCTGCATCCTAGTATATATATATAACTGGAAAAGAAATTGAAAGGTGAGAAATTCTCACCAATAGCTATCCAATCATCTTGACTCTTCTTTGATAGAAATCTTCATCGTTATCGCATTTTTGTCATCTTCGTTGCTGTAGCCACTACATATATAAAAATCGAATTTTTACTTCGCTATTCAATATATAAAAATCGAATTTTTATCTTGTTATTCAATATATAAAAATTGAATTTTTATTATACTATTCAATATATAAAAATCGAATTTTTATATTCTTACATATATAAAAACTATATTTCTAACTTACTACTTGAATAAAAATTACATTTTGAACCTTTCTATCATATAAAAATTATATTTTTATTATCTCTATTATAGAAAAATCATATCTTTAATATTATATAAAAAATTTATTTTTATAAAAACTCAGTTTTCAAACCATAAAAACTGAAATTTTTCCCTTCCCTTTAAAACTAATTATTGTAACTAAATAAAAGTAAATAACTATATAATTAAAAACTTACAATGGAATAAGGAGGAGGAGGGGGTTTTCTGCGATGGAGTGTGAAGGGTGGGAGGCAGAGCGGAAGGACGGAGGAGGATCGGTGGAAAGGGGGGGGGGGGGGTCGGCGGCTGTGGCAGTGGTGGATCGCGAGGGGGGGTGACTGGCAACGTCGACGGGTTTTTGATAGAGACAGGGAGAGAGAGGGGAGATCGGGCAAGGAGGGGGTTGCGGAGGGGGGAATGGCGGTCGGCGGTGGCGTTCGCTTCGGGGGGGGGGGGGGGATTGTCGCGTCGATCGATTGGGGGGGGGGGTATCCGAGCTGACGAGGGGGGCGTCGCTTCGAGGTGGGATGATGAAGGAGGTGGATGCTCGAAGAAGGGGCGGCGGCACTCAAGGAGGAGGAGCGGCGGCTGCTCCGCCCCGTCCTTCTTCCATTTTTTTATTTTTTTATTTTTTTTCTGAATGAATAAGGAGGAGAGAGGGTAGGGTTTAAAGTGTAAAATTTAATTATATTATTTAATTAATTTGTTTTCAAAAAGCAACCTTTTCATACGACCTCTAAACGAGGCCCACCGCCTGTCGTTCATAGCGTTTCACCCCCATTTCGAACACAATGGGATATGTATCGTAGGCTGATTTGATCGTTTCGATCAGATTCCGTTAAAATCAACATATAACTCTATATATTGAATTTTAAACGTACATTTCAAATTACCGGGGTCACATACTAACTCGAAAATTCCTGAAAAATATTTTCTAGCTTCGTATTGACAATACGGTCCTAACAAAACTAGTTTCGTCAAATTCTGAGACCGTTGGAAAAATGACCATTTTCCAGTTGATTAAAATCAACTGAAACTGGTCAAACGCGTTTTCCTTTACCACGCTCACATATTGAATCGAAAAATTATGAAATTTGAAATCTAATAATAATTTGACACTGCGGATCCAACAAAAGTGGTTTCGTCGAAATCCGAGGTCATTTGCAAAATTTCCATTTTTAAGGGCCTGAATTCCATAGCGACTATTCAGAATTTTCAACTGGACATATCTTTTGATTCCCGTTGTGAAATTTTGATTTTTCTGATTCGTTGGAAAGATATCATCAATTAGATCCTAATGTTTTTGGTTTCGCTAAAATCCGGATTGTTTTGCACCCGATACATTCAATTGAAGTTTGAAATCGAATTATCGAACTACCGCGCCATTTTCAATTCTTTTTATAATTATATATATTCTAACGACGACGTATATAATATATACGTTTTATATATATTCAAAATAAATTTCTCGTCTATATTATTTAAATATTCTATTTTAAATATTCAAAATTCGCTAAAATTGCCAAAATAAAAATTTTAAACTGGTTCAGAATTTCCGGGTTATTACAATCTCCCCCACTTAAAACTTTTCGTCCCCGAAAAGGAACAAAATCGAAAGTGGTTTGATTAATCAACTCTATGTTCGATCTGGCTTCCATTCTCCAACTTTTTAGTTTCTGAGAATTTTCAAATTTTCAAAAATTTGGCTAACACCCTAAACTTTCGAAAAATTTCGCCATAACCTCCCCTGCACCGGGAGCCATGGGAAAATCCCAAAATTGCCATATAGGCCTTCTTATCTCAAAAAGAAAAAGAAAAAGCCAAGCGGCTAGCCAATAGGCTCATAAAATCATCATCACCCAAACAAAACAGTAAATTATGTAGTAAACATGTACCTATTTGTCGGGCAAACAAATTTTATTCTTCGGCTCTAGCCTCCTTGCTATGACCTGTTCAATGTAAGTATATGCATATGCAAGCAAATGCAACCAATTTCAATATAATTCAATATTTGGTTCAATTAGGCTAAATGGTTCAAAAATTAGCAAACAAATAAACAAACAACACAAACATCAATCCATTAGTGAATTTAACGTTTCAAATTCATAATTTTGATACATAGACAGAAAATCATGTTTTTGATGCCAATTCACAACAAAGTGTTCTAGCTATATTAGTTTTGGTTCTCAAACCAGTCAAATGGAAATATATAGATATCACACCTTCGTTACTCGAACATGAATACTAATGACGACTAGTCAATCATCAGAATCATCTCCGGACGACTAGAGCGTGATTCTGTATCTGTCCAGTATATTAAAACTTCGAATATACGTTCATGACGCGTATACGCGAAACCTTTATATACTCGATTGTCCAGATTCAAAATAAATAAATAATCAAATACGTATAAAATGGTTTAAATTTTCAAAACAAAAATTGTTTTCATTTGAAAAATATACTCTTCACACCCGTTCTAGGACACTACTGATCCTATCTCTAACGAGTCATTCTAATTGGATATTGCTAATCCAATATCTGATGAATTCTTTCGTATGGTTCTAATGTGTCTTGTTCTCGAGCTCTGTAAACCAAAGCTCTGATACCAAATGTGACGGCCTGGAATTTCGCTCGATCCGAATCAGTCGTTAAACCGATCTAAATCGTTCGAAACCCCTGATCGTTTTGAGAACAGGACAAATCGGAACACAAACAGAAGAACATTTCATTGTTATTACAACAATTCCATCAGATACAAGAATATATAGAGTATAAATGAATAAATTACATTCGACAAATATCAGAGGTTTCAATAAATTACATAGCAGCGAAAAATAATACAAAGCACAACTGAAGGTGATATACGGATACAGAGCTTTCCGGATATCATTCCAGCTGTAAACCAGGATCCTATGAATATAAATCTGCAAAACCAAAACTACTAGCTGCCCGTGCGGAAAATAGGGGCACCCAGAGTTTAGGTTAAAACAATAAACTCCAGGTCAGTCATGTGACTGGTGTGAGAACTAAAACAGTTATTTAAAGCTTTACTTTAAAAGAGAGTAATTCAAGGGACCACGCCGTATAACACGGAACGGGTTTCCTCCCAAGAATACCAGTGCATAGAATAAACAACGCAATGCTTTTTCGAAAAATGAAGCTATTATAAGACCTAGGTCCCATCACACAATGCAACGCAAAACGGAGGATAGGGTTTACCTTATAACAACCAAACATGCTTGATACGTTTAAAACAAATCATTTGATACTATAATAAGTGTATAGTGTCAAAACAATTTCAATCATAAATATAAATCATAGACGGCATGAGTGCCCCATCCCACTATGTCGCCATACTAGGCTCTACAAATAAAACCGAAATACACGTATTGGAAATTGGATTTTCGTCATGAGTCGAGGCAAGGGGCAAGCTCCTCTCCGCGTTCGAGACACTCTAGCAAATGTCTCAGGGCTACGCACTCTGGGCAACCCTGGAATCGGCTGGGCCGGTCCTCACTTACGTTAGAGGATTAATTATGCCTGAACACACGTTTCCCGGTCCTTACAGACCTATAATCGAGGCGCCTCATTCCAACAACCACAAAGGTGAAAAGTATATAAATGTCAGGGCTGGTAAGTCACTGACACCACCAAAGCTAGAAAGAAACGTCGTGCTCTCCCAGCGGTCCGTATCCCGTTTCTAACTTATACCGAGATGTGAGGCTCGCGAATTCACGTTATACACAAAGCTACGCCACAAAGACCGTGCTTTGATCATCAACCACAAGACTTTGCTTTTCAACAGAAGCCTTGATCTATGCAACTCAGTATGCCACACAGGCAATTCATGCCATGCGATTGATATCTATCAATATATAACCTCTAAGCTCGTACGTCTCAGAGAAGGGCGTTAAGCAAGAGAATAAATTCTCCGCCGCCAAACAGGTGTATATTTAACAGAAATCAATCAACACAGAATAAAATCCAATGTCAGACACACAATCCATTTACAAGTTCGTTCTGGGTCTGAACGAAACCGGAGGCACTTTCCTCGCATATCCATCTCCAAGTACGTCTGGACGACCACCAACTATTTCCATCCTCTTGAGTGTACAGCCCAATCAGGATCATCAGTAATTATCCAAACGATGTGAAGACTTCCGGTCTTCAACCACCGTTTTCATCTTCGACATATCGTCGAATCGGTTATTTAGAATGGGTATAAACCCGGCCTTTCCGAACAACCCGCGTATATTAAAACAAATGTTACACAAACACAACATACGCCTCATTCCAATTCATTAGTCACTAACCGTAAATCAGTAAGAGAGCAATTCCCCAAATATTAACCCCGAAGGTCGAAACCAATATCAGATCAATATCCAGGAAACCATTCTTCTTAACTAACCTACAACTAGTTTCTAAATTTCAATTCTTAGGGAAAGGTTCCCATTAATTTTATCCAAGATAAATTCTTTAGAATTTATCCCTTAATCTTCCTTTGGATGTCATTTCAAACCAGATTATGGTTTTCTAAACTAGTCGAGATTAGCGAACCACACCGAAGCAATTATTTATTTTATTTCCCAATCCCAACCTATTCATCCCATGAAGCAAAACTGGCAATACTCCATATTTAGCACCACAGTGTTATCGGTAAAATTAATTACCATTTCACGTTCAAATCTAATTAAAGATTTAACTATCGCTTTGGAGCAAAACTGGTGATACTCCATTCTCGCTCGTTTTCTAAATTTGATAATTTAGATTGTAAATTCATATTTCAATCTAATTGCAGATTCGTTAAAACTCCTTTTATTGGGTTAAAGAACTAATGTCATTTAAAACACCGTTAACGACAAACCCAAATCACATTCTATTTATCATCGGGTTAAAGAACTAGTGTTGTTTAAAACACAGTTCACGATAAACCCATGAATCAGTTCTATTTAAAATCGGGTTAAAGAGCTAGTGTTATTTAAAACACAGTTCACGATAAACCCATGAATCAGTTCTATTTAAAAATCCGTTTCAAATCCAATTTATTTATTTAAAAATAAACGGGTTTAACTTTAGTTCAAAACTAGTTCATTTCGATAAAAATCTATTTTTATCTTTTCAAATATGGAGTTTTTCATCCCAAATTTTCCCAAATCATTTCTTATGATTTTACACAAATTATTACTATTTTTAATAATTTTATCAAGGCCCGTACGGTCGATTTCCAACAATGGCTATCGAACTGCACTTACACCGACCTTTTTCAAATTTGATTTGGACGTAACTCCAAATCCAACCGTTAGATTTCAAATTTCTAATATTCGTTAGAAATCTCTTTTCGATACGAACCCAACGGTTCCGGTTTTAGGAGAATCCGACGGTCGGATCTCCCGTAATGTCCGTTTAAAATAAATGGTCGAAATTCACGAACTGCCGCGGTGCGGCGCGTTCTATTCAGGCCATTATATTATATATATAATATATATTTCGCCGATTTCTATTTAAAACGAATTTTATAAATAGTTTTTAAATTCGTTTCAAAAACAATTTCAACTTCCATTTCAATCCAAAGCAAAATTGAATTCTTCTTTATAAATTCGTTTTAAAATTCATTTCTATTCAATTCAAATTTCAATTCAATTTGAATTCATTTCAATTCGCTTTCAATTCAATTTGAATTCGTTTTCAATTCAATTTCAAAGTCGTTTTCTATTCGATTCGATTCAAATTGGTTTCCTATTCGATTCAATTCAAATTGGTTTCCTATTCGATTCAATTCAAATTGGTTTCCTATTCGATTCAAATCCAATTCGTTTTCTAATCAATTTAAATCAAATTCGTTTTCTATTCCATTTGAATTCAATTTGTTTTCTATTCAATTTAATTCGAAATCGTTTTATATTCAATTCATTTCGAAATCGTTTTATATTCCATTCATTTCCGTTTTCTATTTGAATCAAATTCATTATATATTCAATTGAAATCAAATTCGTTTTATATTCAATTCGAATTCAATTCGTTATATATTCAATTCGAATTCAATTCGTTATATATTCAATTCGAATTCGTTTTCTATTCAATTTAATTCAAATTGGTTTTCTATTCGATTCAATTCAAATTGGTTATATATTCAATTCATTTCGAAATCGTTTTATATTCAATTCATTTCGAAATTGTTTTATATTCAATTCATTTCGAAATCGTTTTATATTCAATTCATTTCGAAATCGTTTTATATTCAATTCATTTCGAAATCGTTTATATTCAATTCATTTCGAAATCGTTTTATATTCAATTCATTTCGAAATCGTTTTATATTCAATTCATTTCGAAATCGTTTTATATTCAATTCATTTCGAAATCGTTTTATATTCAATTCAAAATGAATAAAATCGATATAAATATCGTTCACGTCAAAATGGCGTTAATCTAATCAACACGACTTCATATATTCCTTCATTCTATTCAACAAATGAATATTTATTTTTGTCAACACACGACTAATCTCAACGAATGAGTACTGTCCACGTGTGACTATTTTTGTTAAATTATTTCGTTCAACACATGACTAATCTCAATAGATGAGTAAAGTCAACACATGAACCTTTATTTTATAGTGATAAAGATATAAAATTTATTGTTAAAATATTACGTTCAACACATGACTAATCTCAACGGATGAGTACAGTCAACACATGAACCTTTATTTTATAATATTCTTTATTTTCTAAATTAGAATGAGGCCCAATCAATCACCATATAAAATTAATTATATGGATTTTCATACAACACATGTATATAATAGCATTGAAAAATAATCAACCATCAACCAAAGTGCACTACACCGTATAAGCATCAACTATAGATATCTAACGCTTATAACAGCCTGTCAATCAATCGATCGACATATTTAATCAATCAGGATGAGTGAACTTCATATTTCATCCCAACACCCATGTGGGGTTTCAAACAATCAAACACAGATTTTATTTGTGCAGTTGGGCGATGTGTAAAATTTATCGACCCAATTAATGTCATTCAAATAGGTGTACATAAACAAACCGTCCAGTTTGTAAATGAATATTTATTTATTCACATTCACGTTAAAAATTATATTTTTAACGATAAAATATTTTATTTTAACACATGAATTTTTATTCAGTTCATTTACAAAATAAAAATGATATTTTTATTTTTCTAATCTATTTTAGAAAATTTCGGCGGCATAACGACACGATACTAGAAACGGGACAAGGCCTAGCCTTATCCCCGGTCTAGTGAAGGCCCACGCCATTCACACATCAATCAAATCAATTTAATTTCACCAAACAATTCAATTTTCAATCAAATAATCTAACTAGTTTTTGCAATCAAACAAACAAGTCCATGGTCTGTGGACGATTGTGTCGGGTGCTACTAAACACCGTCTGCATCCTAGTATATATATATAACTGGAAAAGAAATTGAAAGGTGAGAAATTCTCACCAATAGCTATCCAATCATCTTGACTCTTCTTTGATAGAAATCTTCATCGTTATCGCATTTTTGTCATCTTCGTTGTTGTAGCCACTACATATATAAAAATCGAATTTTTTACTTCGCTATTCAATATATAAAAATCGAATTTTTATCTTGTTATTCAATATATAAAAATCGAATTTTTATTATACTATTCAATATATAAAAATCGAATTTTTATATTCTTACATATATAAAAACTATATTTCTAACTTACTACTTGAATAAAAATTACATTTTGAACCTTTCTATCATATAAAAATTATATTTTTATTATCTCTATTATAGAAAAATCATATCTTTAATATTATATAAAAAATTTATTTTTATAAAAACTCAGTTTTCAAACCTATAAAAACTGAAATTTTTCCCTTCCCTTTAAAACTAATTATTGTAACTAAATAAAAGTAAATAACTATATAATTAAAAACTTACAATGGAATAAGGAGGAGGAGGGGGTTTTCTGTGATGGAGGGTGAAGGGTGGGAGGCAGAGCGGAAGGACGGAGGAGGATCGGTGGAAAGGGGGAGGGGTCGGCGGCTGTGGCAGTGGTGGATCGCGAGGGGGGTGACTGGCTACGTCGACGGGTTTTTGATAAAGACAGGGAGAGAGAGGGGAGATCGGGCAAGGAGGGGGGTGCGGAGTGGGGAATGGCGGTCGGCGGTGGCGTTCTCTTTAGGGGGGGATTGTCGCGTCGATCGATTGGGGGGGTGGGTATCCGAGCTGACGAGGGGGGCGTCGCTTCGAGGTGGGATGATGAAGGAGGAGGATGCTCGAAGAAGGGGGCGGCGTCACTCAAGGAGGAGGAGCGGCGGCTGCTCCGCCCCGTCCTTCTTCCATTTTTTTATTTTTTTATTTTTTTGAATAAGGAGGAGAGAGGGTAGGGTAGGGTTTAAAGTGTAAAATTTAATTATATTATTTAATTAATTTGTTTTCAAAAAGCAACCTTTTCATACGACCTCTAAACGAGGCCCACCGCCTGTCGTCCATAGCGTTTCACCCTCGTTCCGAACATAATGGGATATGTATCGTAGGCTGATTTGATTGTTTCGATCAGATTCCGTTAAAATCAACATATAACTCTATATATTGAATTTTAAACGTACATTTCAAATTACCGGGGTCACATACTAACTCGAAAAATTCCAGAAAAATATTTTCTAGCTTCGTATTGACAATACGGTCCTAACAAAACTAGTTTCGTCAAATTCTGAGACCGTTGGAAAAATGACCATTTTCCAGTCGATTAAAATCAACTGAAACTGGTCAAACGCGTTTTCCTTTGCCACGCTCACATATTGAATCGAAAAATTATGAAATTTGAAATCTAACAATAATTTGACACTGCGGATCCAACAAAAGTGGTTTCGTCGAAATCCGAGGTCGTTTGCAAAATTTCCATTTTTAAGGGCCTGAATTCCATAGCGACTATTCAGAATTTTCAACTGGACATATCTTTTGATTCCCGCTATGAAATTTTGATTTTTCGGATTCGTTGGAAAGATATCATCAATTAGATCCTAATTTTTTTGGTTTCGCTAAAATCCGGATTGTTTTGCACCCGGTACATTCAATTGAAGTTTGAAATCGAATTATCGAACTACCGCGCCATTTTCAATTCTATTTATAATTATATATAATTATATATATTCTAACGACAACGTATATAATATATACGTTCTATATATATTCAAAATAAATTTCTCGTCTATATTATTTAAAATATTCTATTTTAAATATTCAAAATTCGCTAAAATTGCCAAAATAAAAATTTTAAATTGGTTCAGAATTTCCGGGTTATTACACAACTCCGAAAGAGAACTTTAGAGGATTCAACTTCATACCTTATCGGCTTAGAATGTCAAACATCTGGGCTAGACTCTCTAAATGATCAGCAGCCTTCTTCGACTTTACCAGCATGTTGTCGACATAGACCTCCATTGTCCTACCGATTTGTACTTTAAACATAGCGTTCATAAGCCACTGGTAAGTTGCTCCCGCATTTTTTAAGCCGAATGGCATTACTTTATAGCAGTACAAGCCAACATCAGTGATAAAGCTTGTGTCTTCTTGATCTGGTTCATACATCATGATCTGGTTGTAGCCTGAATACGCATCCATAAAAGACAGCAACTCATGCCCAGTTGTAGAATCCACCAGCTGATCTATCCTGGGAAGAGGCAAGCTATCCTTTGGACAGGCTTTGTTAAGATCCAAGTAGTCTATGCAAACTTGCCATTTTCCATTCGCTTTCTTTACGGGCACGGGGTTGGAGTCCCAGTTTGGATAGGTAGATTCTCTGATAAAACTGTTTTCCATCAATCCGTTGACTTCTTCCTTGAGAGCTCTTGATCTTTACGACCCTTGGGTTCTCCTTTTCTGCTTAACGGATGGAACACATGGATCAATATTGAGCTTATGAGCTGCAACATCCGAAGAAATGCCACACATGTCAGAATGGCTCCACGCGAACACATCCAAGTTAGCTTTCAAAAAGACGATCAACTGACTTTTCAACTCTGGGCTCAACTAAGATCCTATATTCAGCACACAGTTTGGATCGTTTAGATTCACGACAACTGGAATTGTGATCTCAACTGGAATCAATCTTCCATCCCCTGTACTGGTTTTTCTGGGTTCCATTTCCTTTTTCGCTCCGCTATGTTCACCAGTACAGTGGCCTCGATCTAGTTTCTATAAGGTGGTGTCACGAATGCGGAGCGAAGCCTCTGCATTCTTCCCGTGTCCTTTCTTCTAGCCTCACGCAGCTCCGTCATATAGCAGTCCCTTGTTGTGGCCTGATCGTCTTTAATTACACCAACCCCGTCTTCGGTTGGAAACTTCATGTTTAAGCACCATGGAGCTAGTGCAATTTTGAAGCCTGTCAGAGTCGGCCTTCCAAGGAATGCATTGTATGCGGAAATTTCGTTGACCATGACAAATGTTTGCATCATAGATACTTTGCGCTCTCCATCTTCCAACTCTACAAGCAAGTTGATTAAGCCGATGGGCTGTGTAGGTTGTCTAGTGAATCCATGAATCTTGTTCTGACATGCCCGCACATCCATCATGGGGAGCTTCATTTTCTCAAAGGTATTTCTGAAAAGCACGTTACCAGAGGCTTCTGTATCAACTAGGACTCTTCTCACAATTGCTGGGCCAAGACTGACCGTGATCACTATGGGATCAACGGTTGGAGTAAGTAGTCCATCAGAATCTCTATCTTTGAACACCAAATCTTTAGCTAAATTTTAATCATCTTCATTGGAAGTGTGTTGCTCAAGATCAGGCACCTCTCTTCCTTTGAGGCATTCTTTAGCTCGTTAGTGTATTTCACAAGGTCCCCCCATCTTCTTATGGCTGGGTAGGGTCCTCCAGAAATCGTGTTGATTACCGGTCTCGAGCCAATAGGAGATTGAGCTTTCCCTCCAGGTCCTGGTTGATTGGTAGAATTACCCTGCTTTTGGGCATCTTGAGCATTTTGACGATACCTCATATACTGTTGAATCTTGTTTTTTCGTATGAGCTCCTAAATCAAGCTCTTCAAGTATTTGCATTCGTTGGTATTGTGCCCCAGTTGATTGTGGAAGCGACAGAATTTATCGAAATTAGCTTGCTGCTTTGTAATTTTCTGTGTCTTTAATTTAGGAAAAATGCCCGAGTCCTTTGTGGTGAAGTAAATTTTCTCCGAGGTCTCATTCAGAGGTGTTAACTCCAAATGCTTGAAGAACCGCATCTTCTTATAAGATTTGTTATCCTTCACCTCATTCCCTCTTTTTTGCCTAGAGTTGTTCTTTGGCTCAAGTTGGATCTTACTACTTTTCCCTACACCGGTAGCACTACCTTCTGCAACATTTTGAACGATGGGAGAATCATCCTCTACGCTCATGTACTCCTCAGCTTTCTTATAGAATTTCTTTAGAGTTTTGGGTTTCTTCATCTTGAGCCACCTCCCAAACTCGGCCTTCTTATCAATAGCATGTTTCAGCGCTGCCGGCAAATACCAAGGTTCTAGATCTATAACCACGGCTGCCGCAACATGAAATCTTGTGAGGAAAGCCTTAACTATTTTGAAGGGATTCTGCTCCAGATCGTTAAGTGACATCACATCCCTTACTTTGGTAGTTTCAGTTGGAACTGCTCTTGGAACCTCTTCGCCAAGTCAACAAACTGATCCACGGACCTAGGCGGTAGTCTAGTGAACCATAATAAAGCTACACCTTCCAAGCACACTGGGAAGTACAAGCATTTTATCTCATCGGTGGCTCTAGCTCCGTTCATTTGATGATCATACTTGAATAATAAGATGTTCGGATCTCTAGTTCCCCCATAGGCTGCTATTATCGAAGGTGCAAATTTCTAAGGGAATTTCCCTTGACGAATTCTTTCTATGAATGGATTCTTGCTCGGTGAAAATTCCCATTACCATTCATCATCTTCACGAGCCATGCTCTCCTTCATTATTCGCTCGACCATGTCTGAGATATACTTCTCGTCACCAGTTCGTCGAAGCAGGTGCCAGTCCTCTTACCGGAATGATCACGGTTCGAGTCCCAGTGCCCTGAACCTCCCTTGAGAGGTGCCCTTTTAGTGGGACTAGTAGTGCTCCGAGTAGTACGTTTCTCGACATGCTGTCGTGCTTTGACTTTGGAGTCCTCAATGTCGGCCTCTCCCTTTTCATTCCCTCTATTCTTGTCTTCCACTTCAAAGTGGGAATGACTAGGGTCCGAGGTAGAAGAGCCCTCTTTTTCGTCAACATGAACTACAACCTTCGGAGGTGGGGGATCGGCTTGAGCATTAAGCAAAGCATCAAGCTTCTTCATTAGCATCTTCGTCGTAGCATCCATTCTTTCATTCAAGCCAGTTACTACCACATTCAACTCCTCTCGAGTTAGTGCTGGTCTCGAGGATTCACCAATCTCTCGATCCAAAGTTCATAGTGTAACTGCATCATTATCAGCGTTATCAACACTTGCAGTAGCTCTAGCAGATTTGCTATTTTTCTTTGAAGCAACCATGATTTCTGACAACTTTTTGAACTTTGAAGCAATTCTTCAATGGGTCCACTCTTTAGACTTTGAGAGCTTATTGTAGCAAGCAAGTCTTAGCAAATCACACTAGCAAACCCCCACCAAGTCTCTTAAACTTGTGGTCGTGGGTTTGAGCCCCACGGTGGGTGCCAAAAATGTTGATATCAAAATGGGTATCAACACTTTAAAGTATGAACTATTACAAAGTAAAGAATGAGAATGGAAAGGAAAAATAAAGTACACATGGGTTTTAGAGTGGTTCGGCTTTAAAAGAAGCCTACGTCTACTATGGAGCACTACTACGAAATGGGCATATTCGGCACTAATTTGTGTGTGTTGCATGAAACGCATGGCAAAAGCTATGCTTTCTTTGATCTTCTGCAACAACATTCATATGTTGTTGCATTAGACGTGAATGCACTGTTGCGGTTGGAATTCTTGTGTTGTGATGTGCCACACTAGTTCAGAGTGTAGCTTAAATACAATTCAGGTCAGTGATCCGCGTTACCAGAATAAACAAATAAGTGACCATGGATGATGATTAATCCAACGGTCCAAACCAATCCATGCTTTTGATCTAAACATTACCCCATCATCCAATCAACAATAACCACCTTATTACGTTCTTCTGGTATATGGAAAATTTGGCGGGATGTTTCCCCCTTCACAAATTAACATCCAAAAATAATCCATTCTTTCTTCTCGTCACTTCCCCTTTTACCAATTGATCCAAATTTAAATCTAAATTATTTTTCCCAATTCTTTTTCTCTCTCTAAAATCTCCATGAATCAAGACTTAGACTTTTGCTCAGCTCATCCACTAGATTTGAGACATCTTCAACAACATGCAAAGCAAGGGCAATCTTCGAATCCAAGTATTTCACTGTCTCCAGATCTAAACTCAAAAAACCCTTTTTCCAGATCTGGTGTTAAACTCCCAGGATACTACAAAATGGGCTAACTTAGTTCAATCAAGAGCATGGGTGGATGTTGTTACTGAAGAAAAATCACATCACTACTACAAAAGTGGGCATATTCGACACTGTTTTTCTATGGCCATAGATCAAAAAAGCATTGCTGTAGGCCATTTTTTCAAATAGGCAACACCAAGGGGACGTGGCATCTGCGGCCGTTGCATTAGCCATCTAATGCAACATTTTTGCCCATCTACGGCAACGTAAAGAAAGTGTTGCATTATAACCCTATTGCAATAGTATATGCATGTAATGCAACAATATACAGCGTTGCCTTAAGTAGAAGCCAGAGCCTCACTTCCAGGTCATGGTAGTGGGGTCCACATGGACTTTTCACGTCAGCTGCCAACGTGTCACACGCCACATAATCCATCCACATCAGCTGCACATATGTCACATGCCACGTCAGCTATCCACGTGGCGCCACATAAGCTGTGGGCCCCACGTGCCGTACCATTGTGGAATTAATAATATTACACTTAATGCAACACCATAGCATAGTCTAATGCAACACCACAACAATCTAATGCAACACCACAGTGCCATCAAATGCGACACCACAATATCATACTGCAATACCAAAAAACATCAACCTCAATGGTAAAAAAACTCGAATGCAACACTAAAAAAATTCAAATGTAGTTGTAATACAACCCTGTAATTACAAATTCTGCATTACATATATTCAATCCAAAACATTGTACCATATTTATACATATATACCAAAATATTCATATAATAAATCCTCCCAAAACATTCATAACCACAATCAGACCAGCCAATTATATATACCAACTCAAAAATGTCATCACCTACACATACCACAAGTGCCATCTTCCAAACATACCACAAGTGCCATCACGAACACATACCATAAATACCATAATTTAAAAGAACAGAATATATCACAAGTGCTAACACATACCATCCAAATAGTTCAGTCAGTGTCGGGGTTACAGGGGTACCAATGTCATCTTCATCACTTGTTATGGTGACACAAAAGTCTCTGACATCTAAATTAAGATCTGGACTGGCTTCACCTAGCTTTTTTAACACCCGTGACACGTTCTCTTTCACTTTTATGTTCACCTTTTCTTCCAAATCCGCTTCCAGCTCTTGCCTTATTTTTCGGGTCAGCTCTTGCACATAACTGTTCGAAGAACCAGGAGTTTTTGGAGACTTTTCAGCCATTTTACATTTCCTTCCTACAAGCCAGTTTCGCGTGTGGCTCTTCCCACCAGAAACAAGTGCATCTGCCTCAGCAATGTTTCCTGCATCCACCATTCTTGAACCTTCGCCTACAAAATGAAAACTAGGCAAGCATATATATAAATAGGCAGCTGGCAGGAATGACTTTATTAACAGAACTGGTTTTCTTTCAAACTATCTATGTGTTTGATTTAATAAGCAACTCCAACAAACGTACAATGTGCTAATTATACTGACACAAGTACTGCTATTTCAGTATCCAATTATATATGTACTCATGTATTTGGCCTTTAGTTCATCCGTGTTAGTCTTGTAACTTCTACCCAGTTCTCGTTTATATGTTTCCAAATAAACCAAGGCAGCGGATGGGGAGGCTTTTTCTGTGTCCTTTCTTTGTCACGTATTAGGATTACCTAAAACTAAACACAATTTGCGACACTCAATGTTAAGAATTTACAGATTTAGCTGCCGCCTACGAACATTGTGACAATGATATATAAAATATAATTCAATGATATAACAAATTAGAATTATCATGTGGCCAATTCAACTCAATAAAAAAATAACTTAAGTTCAAAAAAACACACTATATTTTCTTTGGCTACTGCATGAGTTTTGGGACCCATGGTATGTGTCCCATTTAGTGAATTACGATGCACGGAATTAGTACCAGCTAGGGCCTGGAAATCAAAAAAAAAATATAGCACTAAACAAGGATAATGCGAACTACTAAAGAAAAGATTAGCACTAAACAAGCTAATGTGGACTACTAAACATTATACAAATGTGAATATCATTAAAGCCGTACCTGAACTGCTTCATCCCCCGTATTCCAAGAGCATTTTAAAATCCTCCAACGGAATTGTACTAGGCCAATTTGCAAGCCTTTCCTCATCAGTTGAATATTTTTTTATAATACCTTGCTTTGATGCGAGATTTGTACTGCCTCCATGAGTCGTTAAGCGTGTTCAGGACCAACTTGTGTCCTTCTTTAGGAATGACATACCTAGCCTACAATATATCAATCACAAAATTCAGGAAACAAACTAATTAATTAAAATCAAACATTTAGGAAGTCAGTTGAACTGTATATGGTTAAGGAAATTAGATTATTCCAGAGCATATTCCAACATTTATCGCTTTAATTGATCAGGAACAACATGCCAATTGATGTAAGTAAGAGACATATTGTCTTTTGCTAGTGTCCCAAGAAAATTGTTTAGCTTTGTAATATTATCAGATACTGGCTGACCATCCTCATTCAACTCAATGACTACTTTATCATCAGGGGTTCTAGCATGCATCTTGGTCACATTTGACTTCCCTCTAGGTTTTTTGGACCTCGTACTTTATCTACCAGGTTTAAAAAATGAATAGAAAATAGACACACTCAACAGTGCAGTACATTGCATAGATAATGAAACATTATATTGTACCTGCTTCATTTTCCTATGCAATCCATTCCTGCACTAATCGATCAGTAAGATTTTCCATTGTTGGAGGTGCTTCAACATTCTGCTTTTGACGTTTCCGCATTTCTAAATAAGTAGCAACTGAACCACCAGCTTCACATGAATGGTTGATTGTTTGAACAATTTGCTACATGTAGGTTTTAAAACGGATGGATGAGACGTTGTAGGTTTTAAAACTCCTGAAAAAGACGGTGTAGGTTTCATTAATTTCTTTAATGTTTCTGCGAATTTCTCTCGGTTACTGAGTTTATTTGGAGTGGGAGTGTGTGTCATGATCAAATCCTTGTTGGAGCCATCTTTCTTTGGAGGGGGTGCAGGTCATCGCTTCCTTCTCAATTTCAATTGCTGCATTGGCTCGTGAACGAGTTCTCGGTCCAGGTAAAGGATCCTTTGACTTAACAATTTTGATTCTCTACAATTAAGTCGAAGTTCAAGATTTTTTATGTTCTACAGGCAAAGACAATAAGTAATAAACAAACAACTTCTTTATACCTTCGAATCCGATGAATCATTAATGATGTCTTCACCAGCAATTTCTGGGATGTATTCGTCACATCCAGCAACATCTTTACCTTTATCTTTCTTATTTCGTGCGGCAACCTCTTGCATACAACTAACCAATGAAGGCACACCAAGTGATCTACTAACTGCATCGTTTTTTGCATTTGTGTGATTCACTCTTGTTCGTACTTCATCAAAACTGACGGTTGTGAGAACTGCAAGCAGATTAGCATTGTTACCCACCTTCGATGGTAAATTTAAGCAAGTTAACCAAATAGAGTCGACGTATAAATAGTTCTTGCTATTTTGAAAGAGTGCATGCATAAGAATTTTAATAAAAAGTAGTTTAAAATACAAGATTTAATCCGGATTAATAAAACTGAAATGAAAACTAAAAAATACATGAATATCGGCTTCATTCTCTCGGGTATCATCATCATTATCTGTTTCATTTTCTACATTTAATTTCCTTCTGGTTCCTTTGTCCGTCACAGTAACATCTTCTTCATCATTATTCATATTAGGCTACGGTAGTAGTTTCTTTTGACCCACTTGAGTTGGGTTGTTTTTCATTATTTTGTGTTGCTGTTGAAGTCTATGTGCAGTAGTATACTTGCGCTTTTCAATCGGCTTCTTAGCAGAACCTGGAACAATAAAAATAATAACGATGGCCTCCTTCATAGTTCTTTACACACACAGAGAGAGATATATATAAGAATGGATCTATATTACATATACATATATATCTTGAATTATGTTTTTCCTTGGCCGTATGATTACATGTGGCTGAAGTTGAATCAACGGCTCACTGTTTTTGTCAATGGTGTTGTCGATGTAAAAAACCACTTCTCCTTACTTTTTGCAGCCCTGTATGTACTCGGTTACGTCCTTGTCATTCAATATTAGCTGCCACCACCTCTCGTTCCTTTGCTGATGATATAGACTCCTCCTATTTCAGTGTAATGGAGAGCATCTTTAATAAAGTCCATAAGCACACTGTAAGAAAAGCAGTCTACATCATATTTTGTTACTATGAAGGATTCTCCACTGACGTAGCATGTCCTTCAAAACTATCTGCCATGTTGCAGTCGGGTATTAACAAGTTCATTCATCCTGTACAAAATGAATACATTAGAACAATGTACATGCATGTTAAAGTGGACAAAACCAACAACTATAACATTCTGGTCTATAACTAGTTTAGATGACAGTAAAGAAAGACATTAAGTCATAAAACACGTGAATGGTGTAGATTGCATTATGAGAAAAGAGTACATTCATCAAAGATAATAATTTCCGGCTAAAAAAGTGCCAAATACATCATAAATTAGACCAAATTAAAGCAATAAGGAAGAGGAATTTTTTTCCTAACGAGACGGAACAGGATTTGGAACTTCTGCTTCTAGTTCTGTTTCTAGTTGTATTACGGGGATACCATCCCTGATACAACCCCCATCAACAACTTCTGGTTCTAGTTCACCACTTATGCCCATATCATGTGAATGTGTATTGCTCATGTCTTCTTCCATTGCATTCTGATTTTCAGTATCACACCAATCTCTCGGCAGTTTTCTAATAACGTAATGACTATTCTTTTCAACTGCGTCTTCCATACTTATTGCACTTGCGAAGACAGGACATAAGGTTCAGTTTTATGGCACTTGCTAAAATTTATTCAAGTAAGACCATATGAATATTTTTCCTCTTAGTACCAGTAACACTTAAAAAGGACCACTTTGAAAGCTCCCCAAGAATCAAGCTCAAAAATTTCTTCGATTGGTCCATATTAATTGACATCACCCACTTGGGTTTTGGTCTTTCGAACTTGCAAAGCTGGTGGTTTTGGCAGTCAAAAATACACACTATTTTGTGTGGTACATCGAGATCTCTAAATTTTGTGTGGAATCTATATTCATTTACTATATAACCGGTAAACTTCCTAGCTACTCAATTAAGACCTAATGCAAACACCTCTAAATCTGTTGGAATATTGTCCTTTTTCAGAACCTCTTCTTTAAGCCAATTCCAAAACTCTTCGAAATGTTCTTGTTCCCTCTTGTATCTTCTTGGATTTGCATAACCATCCACAAAAGCTCGATGAACCCTAAATAATAATTAAGGTAAAAAAACTATGAAATGCAGATGTTAATTCGTAGTTAAGGAAAATGATATAGGAACTTAAAAACTTACTCGATCAAACTCTCAATTTCTTTATTACCGGAATTGAATAGAATATAGCGATGTATTGCCTTCCAATCTACATCTTTCAAATTGAACATATTCCCATCTTTATTATTCTTTGTTCCAATATGATATTCCAAATCTGTTGGACATCTTCCAAAATTAATCGATGTGTTTTTTGTTCCTCCATCAACGCTTAAA